>JAJHZJ010000453.1:11064622-11806001 GCA_023548195.1 Bettongia penicillata ogilbyi
TTATTTACACTGATTCTTCTCAGTCTTTGTATACTGCTACAACAGATTCCTGGAAGCAGAAATGACAAAAAAGCAGCCATTGTGGAACATATAGTGCATCTCATTTTGCAATACAAAATGGTCTGAATAATTGAGATGCAATTAAAGGGTGTGATCATTTCACTGACTTAATGGCTACATTATTGTATCAATTTACTTACATTTGACATGGGATTCTTCCAGTGTTTCAGGAGAACTAACCTTCAAGATAGAAAGGGTAGAGAGTCACCTGTTATAGAATACCAGGAAAACTCTGTTCTGAAATATGTTCACTGATGATGCCTAAAATTGCAGTTATTAATTTATTCCTATATATTGAAAATTAACCTCTCTGCATGTCTTTCGTTCTTTTAATAAATGGGAGCATCATTACAAAAGCCCTAAATAAGTCTCTAAACATGTTTTATAGAATATCAGGAAATCTCTGTTTCAAATTATCCTCCCTGTTGATACCTAAAATTCCACTATTGTGATTCATTTGTTTTAGACATGCTTCTCTCCATGGTCTTCTTATTTTTTAATGGGAGATTAATACGCAAAGCAAAATAAATCCTTCAACACTTCAGTATGAATAAATTTATTAGAGAAATGTTTTCCCTGAATAGAACTTTCTTCTCTAACAGCATAACAATACTAGACTCCTCTTTGCGAGGACCGAATTCAGACAAAGGGCACTGAATGACTGATTTTATCTTTGTCACATTTTCCCCCTCAGAATCAGCCCTACAGTTAACTGGTAAAATTCTCCTTTTTGTAGAGAGAAGAAACATTATGTATTGGAAAGAGCATTGGGTTTGGAATCAGAGAACCTGGGTTCAGATCTCATCTCTGCCACTTAATACCTAAGAGATGACAAGCAAGGCATTTAATCTATAAGGGTCTCAGTTTCCTTATCTGTAAAAATGAGGTAGAATTGTAGCCTAAAATACCTTTCTTCTTTAGTTTCCTGATCCCTATGATCCAACTGTAATATAGCTAACTCATAGTGAGTGGGGCAGTTTTCTTTCAGAACTATGCAATAATCAGTTCTCTCTCTCTCTCTCTCTCTCTCTCTCTCTCTCTCTCTCTCTCTCTCTCTCTCTCTCTCTCTCTCTCTCTCTCTCTCTCTCTCTCTCTCTCTTCTTTTTGTAGTTTCTACTTTGCGGTGTCTGTGGAATTCTGTGTGCCAAAAAAAAGTCCGGACTTGTCGTAAGTTTTTGCCTTGCTTATCCTTCAGGGTCTGGGACTGACTGGCTTCATTTCCTCTATGGCCTCTATGTGCTAAAGGTCACTTATTTATATGGGATGTAATGAGGGCAAAGAAGCAAACCCACCCAGCCTGTCCTCCCTCTCAGAGAAACAGTGGGGTCACTGGATGGTAGCACAATGGGGAAAGTTTGAATGTGCTCTTTAAATAGGCCCAGGATATCACTTCCGATCCTGGCAGGAGTGCCAACTTCTTGTCTTCCACTTTATAGACTGCAGGCAAGTCACCTGACTCTTCCAGCAATGAGCCAAAGCAATTAGCTGGAGTCCCGGGGAACTTTAACTGCTTAAGTACAGGCCTGGACCTAAGTGATCCCAACTGACTTTGATTGCAAACCTAATTTTGCAAGTGGGCACCCTGCAGTCATCAAAAGTTTGGCTGGTTTTGATTTTTCTTTTTTTAGTTCAGCTTGATTTTAACACCCCGCATGACTCTGTTAAGTTCTGAGCCCTGAGAACCCTGTGTCTAAAATGCTTACAGATGTTCATCTTGCATAGAGCATCAATGCCCAGGATGGCAGAGGCCATTCTAGTGGAGAAAGCCCTGCTGGGGGGACACTCATCTGGGTACAGGGGGCTATGCATGTGCCTCAGTGGCCAACTCCTGCTGCCATCTGGGACGATTTACATGAGGCTAGAAAAGGGAAGGGGGATAACAGGACTTCCATTATGTGGGCTGCTTTGAAAAGACAAAACAAAAACAAAATCAACTTTTGCAAATTAATAATGGCCATAAATCTCCGAAGTAAGTGGCTTGGCATCTCCCAAAATGAGGAAAGGGTTAACCACATGCAGACAGCCACAAATTCTATTGATGTTGGCAGCAGGTAGACTAGAAGACATGAGCATGGTTTAGGTCCTGTTAGTTCATCTCTCACCAGGTAACTCCTCTCTGAGAGAAGCTGTATGTGACAGGAGAAACTGGGTTCAAATTCTCTCTCTCTTTCTATTTGTGTGAATTTGGGCAATTGACTTTGCGTCCCTGTGCCTCAGTTGATCCCTTTGTAAAAGATCCCTTTGTGAAAGCGTTGGACTAGAGGATATCAGAAGCCCTATCCAGTCCTACGTCTGTGCACCAGAGTACTGCAAGTATAAAATACTGCTGTGCCCACCAGACGCTGGCAGTGAATAAAAGGGGAACCTTAACAAAGATTAAATAGACTCTCATGGCAATGTGTCCTTGGAGGGTGAGAGTTTCAGCTCGGGAACTCGCCATCCCCACTTCCCACAGTCTTCACACTGTCGCTCCTTCTGCCTGCCAGGACACTGACTCCATTCATACAGTTAGCTGGGGTGACAAAGTCAAAAGAGGATGATCTTCCTCTTTCTGATCCCATTTATCAAGAAAAAAAAAAAAACAACAAAACATCAGATATCATCTTCTACTGTATGCCCTGGCCCTTGCCTCCAGCAGTATTTAGAAACATCATTCAGTGGATTATATTGCCACCTTCTTCTCCATATCCAGGAAGATTCATAAAAATGATTATGACTTATGTGCTGACCTCTGGTGCAGAAGATGAACTAGTAGAGAAATTCTCAGAAACACCAGATAAGACTCCCTCACATCTATTAGATCACAGCTAAAAGGCACTCGAATTGGAGATGGTAAGTTTAAGTCTCCTGAACCCTCACAAACACTTGATGGCTGTGTGATGCTAGGCAAGTCATTTAACCATCCTGTACATCAGTTTCCTTGCCTGAAAACAGGGGGTGTCAATGATCTCTAATCCCCTTTCCAATTTTAAATCTATGATTTTATCACACTCATAGATGACACTAGAAATTCCTCTCCCCCCTCCCCCTTAGGTCTTCTGTCTTACCTGGATATCTTGGTAGATGGTAGAAAGGTTTAATCCAATGATAACTCAAAGGTAACTGAATGCCTTCTATGAATGATTCTCAACTGGGTCACTTGCTTTGTTTAGAGAAAGAACATTTCTTTCAATGAAATCCTTATTTCATTAGTCATGAAGGAACTTCTTGAACTAATGCAATCATGATTATTTATTGAGCTTAAAATATATGAGAAATTAGTAACATCCTGGAAATTTTGGTCAAATACATTACTAATTTTTCAAATCTATACTGACAACAATGTAAACTCTGTACTCAATAGAGTACTGTACTGTGAGGAATAGAGAACTCTCTGAAAGCCTGGAAGACTTGACTACCTGACCCTGGAAAGTCACTAAGCCTCTCAGTACTCTAGGAAGCTAAGGCTATAGACTGCAGAGAAAGTGTTAACCTGCATTTATAGTGAGAGTTACTGAGCTATGTGTTCCAAAACCCTATCAAAGTTGTTCTTGTTTTCAGTCATTTATCATGACCCCATTTGTTATTTTCTTGAGAAAGATACTAGTTTGCCAATTCCTTCACTAGCTCATTTTACAGATGAGGAAACTGAGGCAATCATGGTTAAGTACCTTGCCTATGATCACACAGCTAGTATATGGAGTCATATTTTAACTCACAGCAATGAGTCTCCCAAAATCCAGAACTGACACTAATCACTGCACCACCTAGCTGTCCCAATCTCTATTGATAAGGTGCATCATTTGTGAGTCCTACAATAAATTTAGCCATGGCATCACAGAATCTTAAGCTGAAAGTGATCCTTGAAGTACTCTTGTCCAATGTCCCATCCATAAAAGGAATCCCCTATATTACTTCTGGGTTTTTTTGTTGCATTCTTAAGATGATGGCAAGCTTTCAATTTCCTTTGAAACTGAGTCAAAAAGCATCGTTTCCTCACCATCAACCCTCTGTCCAAGTTGACATCAGTTCCAGATTGGATACTGATGAGGTATATTCTATCAATCAGATATCAACTCATATAATAGTATTATCACTCAGGTAGCATTTATTAGTCTTGTTCATATGGCTATCAAGACAGAATTTGTTTAAAAACACTTTGCAGTTCTTTGCCTCTTCAGTACCTAGGAGAGTGCTCATCCCAGGGTAGGCTTTTTTGCAATATCCTAATGATTAACTTAATGATTGCGAAAAGCAAGATGTTCAGTGTTTCTAACGTTTGCTTGATCCACAGAGAAATCTGTCTGATAAAAGAAATAACGGTTTGTTTCTTAGAGAGCCCAAGCTGATTCCTAGTAATTCCTATTTTATTTTATAAGTGCTCACAAACCGTTCTGAATTCACAGCAGTCTAATTAATCTATTGTTTCTGAGACCTATGCTCTCCCTGCTTTGTGAAAACTGAGGCTTCACTTGTCCATCCCCACGTTTTCAGTCTACTTTTACCAACTCCTTTCAAATCACTCCCCTTCAGTCACTCTTGGATCCAGTTAAACTGCCTTACTTGCTAATTAATTCCCTAAACTTCATGTTCCCTCTCCACCTCCCTATTTTTCCCCATGCCTTTCACAAGACGTTGTGCATGCTTAGAATGCATTCCCACCTCACCTCCCCATTTTAGAATTCTTAATTTTCTCCAAGGTTCATGTCAGGTGCCTCTCCCAAGATACCACTTTATGAGCCACTCTCATAAAGATTAGGTGACTTCTGACTTTTTTGGGTAAATGTGGTTTCCCCACAGATGGATATAAACACTGATGGCAGGTACCATTCTCTATGGTTCATCTTTATATTCTCAACACTTACCCCAGTGCCATGACAGAGTAGGAGATTGGTAAAATTTTGTTGAATTAAACTGAATTGAATTCTGATTGGCTTTATATGTGTTTAAACATAGAAGCATATGTGCATATATGATTGTGTATATATGTATATTTATATATTCATATATATACGTATATAAGAATTTGCAGAAATCATTCCATGCTGAATTGTATTTCCTAAGTATTTACTATGGAATCAATCAAATTCTGAGCATTTATTAATCTCCTGTGAATGTACCCCAGATCAGACATCCTCCTTTGGGATCTGTCTCAAGAATGTGGTCTCATACTGTGTAAAAGATGTTTTGTATTTAATATGTATACTCACACTCACTCCTCCCTGGCCACCTCACTTTTCTATATGTCATCTTTTCCTATTAAAATATAAGCCTCTAACGGGCAAGAACTATCTTTGTATAGTTCTCAGAACTCGGCACAGTGCTTGGTACTAGCAAGTACTTAAGGAAGACATTTTCACTCATTCAATCATTCAGTCAACAAACATTTATTAATTATTTTCTAAGTGTCAGGCATCGAACTAAACACCCAGATACAAAGAAAGGGAAAAGACAGAACCCACTGTGAAGCAGCTCAGAGCCTCATTCATTCAACTTCCCTTCAATTCGTCTCTGAAAACACCCAGTCTTGACGCTATCCAGATTCACTGGATGGAAAGAACCCAACTAAGTATGTCTCCCTCCCTTTACAACTTGGATGAGATGAGTCACTAACCACAAGCCTTGCAGTGAAATAGAGGACTGCTAAACCTTCACTTCTGCAGTACCCCTACCCACTAGGCTGCTAGGCACTGACTCTAACCTTGTGATGCTTCCTAAGGACTTCGGAGCCTTACCAACAGCCCTGTGACAAAAATTATTTATGCAAACAATGTTCCTCAATTAGAGTGTGATCTCCTTGATAGCATGGACTGCCACGTTTCGGTTTTTTTTTTCTATTTGTATCCCTGGTTTAAGCACAATCCTTGGCATATAGAAAGTGCTCAATGAATACCTTGTTTTCATTAATTCATTTGTCATATGCCCTCTGAGTCTGGATCTTCTCCCCACCTCATTCATCCAAGTACCCATCTCTTATTTCTCAACAGATGATCCTTTTTTCAGCCTGCTGCATCTGTGGGCTAATTGGTGGCATCTTGAATTTCCAATTCCTCAGAGCAGTAACCAAGAAGACATCCTCACTCTACCCCCTGCGCTTGGCCTCCATGTCACTAGCCTGCATCGGGATTGGGGGATGTACCCTTTCCTCTTGGCTTACTTGCCGCCTGGCCAGCTACGAACAAAGACGCATGTTCTCTGAACGAGAGCACTCCTTGCACCATTCCCACGAAATGGCAGAAAAAGTGAGTTCTGGTCCGGGGCCCATCACTGCCCATTTGTGTTGAAGGGTGCACTCTGCGGCTGGGGGAACCTGCTGCCACTTTTAGATGCGAAAATGTCTGGGAGACCCATGCCGGCCATCATCCTCTAGAGGCTTAGTCCTGCTGGATTGGTGAGAGCTATTTCTCGCTATTGTATCTTTGTACTTCATGGTTACACTCATTTCTGCACATTTCTCTGGCATCTCTGTCTATTCAGAGGCACAGTCCTAAAAATAGCATTTCTCAAATAATGGAATGCCTTATTAATATGAATGCTCATGTATCATACTGGGGGAAACAGAGTCCCTGGGATATCCTGTGATCACTAACACCATTTCAAGGAAGACAGTAAATTCCCTTCTCCTACCACAACTTTTCAACTGGGGGTTTTCAATTATATAAATCAGATCTGCAAATGTAAAAACAGGAAGGAGAGGAAAAGGATGTCATTGGCACAGGTATTGCGATAAACACAGAGTTCCTGAGTTAGAATCCTAGTTCAAATACTTACTAAGTGAATTCAGTTATGTGATACGGTGAGTAGAGTGTTGGACCTTGAGTTAGGAAGACTTGAGTTCAAATCTGGTGATCTGGGCAAATCATTTTACCCCTACCAGCCTCATTTTCCTAGTTTGAACAATGGGAATTGTAATATCACCTGCATCCCAGGTTATCTTAAAGATAAAAGGAATTAATATTGGCAAAGACTTTTGTAAATCTTAAAGTGCTATGAAAATGTTAGCTATTACTCGGAACAGGTGGTGGTAGTTCTTTGGTGTGCCACTTCCTTACCATTACAATGAAGGTGTTGGCCTCTCAAGGTCTCTCTCAGCTCTCCATTATCTCTTGGTCCTATTGAACATTTTCTTGGCTCCTCACCTGATCAGTTGACCCACTTCTGGTGTCTTTCCAGAAATTAAATAATCTGACAACCTTATTTCAGGAAGCCCCCTTCAGTGGGAGTTTCTAATGGTCCCATGTAACACTGGAACAAGTCACTTTCTATATTTTTATTGGATATACCCCACATTGCTCCAATCTGCTCTTGCTACTGGAATGCTTCAGAGAAGGAATAATGCCTTTAACAAAAAGAAATTCAGAAAAATAATCCTCACATCATCACTTGTATTGCATCATGGGAAGAAAAATGCCAAGAATTAGGGCAAAAGGAAGAATAATTTGCTCCTCCGCCATGTTAATTTTTCACGTTAGAGAGGAAATGTGTACTGGACACAAGGCCCTTTATTAGTGAAATTTTACATGAGTTTCCATTTTGAGTACAATTTTGAAAGGAGAATTAAGGGGAGATGGCTAACAAGTCCAAATAAAAGCAATTTCAGACCTACTGACATGAATCTTCCAAAAAAGAAATTCATCATTGACTTAATGGGCTTTCCAATGGACAGAGGTGAACCAGGAGAAGCAGTTACCCATGATCTCCTAACAAATGTTGGCAACGTCTTGCCCTGCAGAGATTTTCTCATTCATTGCAGATACTGGCTGTTTTGTGCTTTACATATATTTATAATTTGTACATAATTTATACTAGCATGATTTAGCCATGTTTTACATGCATATGTCTGTGCAATATTTACCATATGATTATTATATTTATATTAGAGATTGAGGGGTATTGAAATAACCGACTTGCCCAGCTGCCCGGTGGTGCCCCCGACACCAGAGTTACCTACAAGGTACGCTGAATTCTAGGGAGTTACCATATTGTTATGTCACATCAGGAAGTACTTGCCTTTCAGAAGGCGTCACAAAGACAGTCAATCAGCATGGGCTGATGCTGTGATGTCATTTCCACAGGAGTCACTTCCTAGAGGCTAACTTCTAGAAAGTGACCTCCTTCTCCATGGCACAGTCTTGCTGCTTAAAAGGTGGTTGAATATTTTCAATCTGAAAATTGAATTTTCAATATTCAATCTGTCTGGAGGCATCCAAGCACATTTCTGCTTGGATGATCTGTGCCTTTTCTAACTTGCTGTGTCATATCTCTAGTTCAGAAACATCATACCTTGGCTCTCCTTTTGATGTTAATATAACCCATGGCATGGTATAGATCTATCTATATCTCCATGGATGACATTTCACTAACAGAATTTGATGTTAATACAGTGAAAACTCTCTTAAGGTGTTTCCACTTTTAAGGATTTCATATGTGATATATATTTTTTAAAGCAAATCCCATGTGAAGGATGGAGAAAAGTAGAGTACCTACTTCTAGTTTCACTTAGCATGATTAAAACTATGTACAATTTATTTTATACACACATACATATATACATACATACATGTGCATATATACATATATATATATATATCTCCATTTAGTTTATTTAGAGAAAAATGCATATTTGAAAATAAGTATCTTGGCCCTGACCAAAGAATACAATACTCTTGACTTTCTTAGGTATGCCTGCTTAAAAGATCATCTAAATGAAAAAATGTAGCCTACCTCCTTCTTGTCAGTAGTTTTACTAGGTCTGACTGAAAGTGATATAAGTGAAAGAAAAAAAAGGAACTGCTTTGTTTAGAATGCTTTCTGAAATATTTTAACCATTAATTAAAAAAAAAATATTAGTTGGTATGGATAATACTCCTTTATCCTTTTTTAAACTTTTTTTTTAATTGAAAAGCTGATGTCCAAAAGAATGAGAGGACAAGGAAGACTGGAGTCACTGCTTCTGAAAAGTGATTCAAGCACTTGGTTTGCTTTGAAAAGGACTACAAAGGCAGGGAGAATCATTTCTGAAGAGGTGAAGCTGAACTAAAGGATGGAGAAGACTGATCTGGAGGGGTACTTCTCCAAAATTCAAGTTTACAAATTGAAACATTATCTTATAAAGTTCCAGCCACCATTCAGTCATTTCTAGTGACCACAAAATACATCTTCCCAATGTGTTCCTTCCCAGCCTTCCCCTGAAAGTCTGAAACTCAGCTTTTGTAGTAGGTTGAAATTTGAGGCATATGGTACAGTACTTTGGTCCTGAACACTTCCTTACTTCAAGGTATTAGGTCTCTAAATGGAAAAAAAAATGCCAATTTTTCAGAAATTTTGAATTAAAAAAAAACATTCCAAAGCAACATCCCCTCATGTGCCACTCCATGCCCCCTCTTTTTCAATATACCTTTGCAGACTCTATAAAAGTCATATAGCATCCATAAAGAATGGTCTTGCATTACTATCATTTTTCTGTCCAAAGAGAGGGTGTGAGGGTGTGTGTGTGTGTGTGAATCTGGCCTACACCACTATAAGTATTTGTGGAGAATGGTTTCACATGCCAATAGACACTTGTCTGATAATACATGTGAAATAATGTTGAAAAGGATGCAAATGTGTGTAGACAGGTGAACAAGGCTTTTATTTTTTCTGTCCCTGCTATAATATAAAAGTTATTTTCAGTGGGGTTCATGACTGAAAAAATTTCCTCATGTAACTCAAATTAGCTTGTTTCTTATCACCTCTAGATGAAGCCTTATTGGGTCATCTAATAGGTCTCTATTTTCATTTCCTTCCCAAAAGACTTCCCTATTTGAGGCATTCTTTGTAAATGGTCTTTTTCACAAGCAATTTAAGAGAGTTTTTAACTGTATCCTGGTCTTTTGAGAAAAAAAAGTGTTTTTTTCCCATCCCTGCTCAAACCCCAAACCCTACTGTTCATAGCACATCACTACTCCTATACAGTCAATGGTACAGTGATCACCTCCATGTGCTAGACCTCAGTTTCCTGATCTCAAAGTTCCCTTTTAAAATATTTCCTCCCAAGTACTCAGTGCCTGCAAAGAGTAAGGCACTTTGTTAGGTTCCAAACAAGCAAACAGCTATTACCTTAAGGAAGCTTCCATTTTATCATCATCTGGTAGCCCCCTGCATTTTCTAGTGGTAAAGTTGCCCACCCCCTGCCACTGGTTACCGCCTTTGCTGACAATCTCAGAAGAAAGGCCCAAGATGTGAATAAATCTGGATACTTGATCCCTTTTTATTTTGTATTTGTATTTTTCCAAATCATATTAAGGTAGAGGCCAGGAAGGAAAGGTTTCACACTTTCCTCTCCATCCCCCATATCACAATGTCTAGAATATTTGGCTCTCTTAAAGTGCTAGTCTAACATGTCTTGTGAATTCTACCATGCAGTATCATCTACTTAAGTACCATCCTCACCCTTAAAAAAAAAAAAGGGAAATTAACCAATTTTTCAAATTTCTTTGAAATTTCTGACAATCAAAATCAGTAATTAATTTCCTTCCTTGTAAATGCATTTTGATGAATTCATTTTCTTTCTCTAACAGGAAATGACAGACAATATAAGCAATGGAGGGCCACAACTAATATTTAATGGAAGAGTATAACATGTTTTTTTTTTAATTGAAAACTTTTTCTTTCTTCTGGATTTCCATCTGAAAAGGCTATGCCCGAGGATTCATCCAACATGGAAACCTTATTGGCTTTTACTGCCAGCTTTCTGATGTTGTGGAACATCCTGGCACAATTTTCTCTTGGATTTTCTTCAGCGTTTCTCTTCCTGGATTTGGCCACATGTGTCTCTTCATTTCTTTCTGCTGGGCTAAGAACTTTACAGGATTATTCTCGGAAGAGCTTTTGTGTCAGTTTTTCAGACCACTTTCATGAAGACTTTTCAGAAGAGGGAATAAGTGAAATAAAAACTGGGTTCTCATATGGCCTAAATAATGCTTTGACTAGCATGTGAAAAAGACTGGGGAGAAAGAAAGATGGGGGTTGTCTATGATTGCCTCAATATCCCGAGGATATCTCTGTGCTGAACCATGGACAGTAGCAGGACACCATGACTCCAAATCTCAGCCATGCCTTGTAAATAAAAAACAAAAAACTGTAAATATTTCCAATTTGTGGAATCAGCATATTTCATAATTTCTTCATAAAATAAGACAAATAAAGTGAACCCTAAATTAGAGGTAAAGTGATTTTTTTCTTCTTTTCAGAAAGAATACTAGGCAGTATGATAGCTTTACCTGGTTTTCACAGTGATTGGAGAGGTTGCCAAATGATTATGATTTTCTAAAGCCTATGTTCTCTTTCATCAAACCATCTGAAGAACCTGTAGATCCATGAACAATGACTCTGGCTATAGAGAAGTATATGTACATATATACTGTAAATATAGAAAAAATATACAGCATATATTTATAACATACATGTATGTAAATAGAATGGGGAAAAATTGAGAAGATTTGCTCTAAAGACAAGATCTTATCCCCATAAATTTGTGGGGATTTCTTCCTATACCTTCTGCAGAGACCACATATCACTGATTCAATTTTGATGTGTCTCTTTTTTTTTCTTTTCGGACTATCTAGTGGATGTAAATATTGCTTGATATTGAGTGGTAAGGAGGATGTTGCTGAACAAGAGGGTGAAGCAAAAGGAAAATTGTAGATGACGTGGACCTTCTGAGTATAGTTCTGAGTACAGATTTTCATATCCTGGTGTCTATTTCATATGCACACTGGGCACCCATGTGTTTACTTACATGGTTTTTCATGACCTGAGTCATTATAAATCCTTTCTAGCCAAACTCAGGCAGGTGGATGGCAAGTGATCCAGTCCCCAAAATAATGAAATTCAAATTGAGCTGGAGTTTCTCTTCTTTAAAATTTCACATAAAGCAATAGAGTATTGATGCTTTATCAGAAATGAGACACTCCATGACCCCAAAAGAGACCTCAGCTTGAAGAAAATGAGAGAGAAAATGTAAGAAAGCTGTTTCTGCCTGAATCTTTAAATAACCCCAGGAGACTATGAGGAGACATAGGAAATGACTGTGCTCTTGGGAAGTGAGTGCACTGTCTTCTTGCATTCCTCACATGATCCCCATGACCTTAGGACGCAGCTAAAACAGATATTGTTTTCCCAACGGAAAGACAACAAAATCAAGTGACTTCCTCTAGGTCAAACAGCTTGTGAGTGGCTGCAGCCGGATTAGAATCTGGGGCTTCTAGAAGGCTCTTCCTATGTGCTTCAATGTGCCTTTAATGCCTCCCTTCTGTTTTATGGACATAGAACCTCCGGCAACAAGGAAATTCAGTTTTGATTAATGAAATTCCCCTGAATCAGATATTGACTTCAAGAACCAAGGATAAGATAGAGACCACTTAAAAACCTGAAAAAAGAAATTGCTTCTGTTCTGTTGCTTCATGGCATTGTTCACATGTAGATGTCTTACTGTGGCACAAGTCAACTCCAAAATTTATAAGAAGGGACACATTTCTAATTTAGAACCTTCCTACAAACTTTGTGCAGAAAAAAATGTCCAGAATTTTAGCTAATGGGAAACTCAAATTCTGTTGCTAAGTTCTAAACTTCATAATAATCATCATTTAACCAATCCTATGGAAACCAATGAATCTAAAGGTTTATTGAACACCTCTACATTGTTTCTCTCAATAAAAAACATTGGTCTGTAGCCTGTTTGGGGCAGTTTTATTTATTTATTTTTCTGACCTTGCCAGCTTATCTGTATCTCTACATTATCAAGCCAATTGATTTCAGAAGTCATCTACTCATCCAATGAAAAATACCAAGATAACACATGATGGCGTTTGAGAGGTGTGCACTGCACCCATCTGGCCTCTAACCCTGTGAGTCCCAACTGTCCCAGGGCCCTCTGCTGTAGTCTTGACTTGGAAGATGAAAAGTTTTTTGTTTGTTTTATTTTTTTTAATCACAGATTAAACACCAAATGGAACTTAATATGGTGTTTCTTCCTTTATAGCCATGTTTGTACAATATGTAGTTACAATGTATTAGACCCACAGCTATTTTCTGGGTAAGATATTTATGCCCCTTGAAAACTTTTGCAAAACCCAAAGAAGGGAAAAAAATTCTTTTAAAGAAGAAGTACATGGATAGACTATCATTCCTTTTTTTAAAAGATGTCACAAGAGACTCTAACAACCATTACATTAGGAAAAAGAACTGACAGCATATACTAGACAATATATCCAAATATCTCTTTTCAAATGCAATTACTGCAAGTAAAAAAAAAAAAAAGATTTCAGGTCTGAAATCACATTGAGATTTAAATAGAATTTTTTCTCATCTCATTCCAGAGAAAGGAAAGAACTTGGAAAAATATCACCAATCCTTGCCTCTGTGCTTGAAAATTTGATTTTCATCACACATTGAATTAAGAGCTATAATTTTATAAGTGACTGCATTCAAGAGTTCGGGGGTGGGGGGAGGGGGATTGTAATAGAAGACCAAATGCCCAACTGTCAGGGAGGCTGATGTGCTACTGGGATGGAGAGTCCAGCCATGCCATGAAGGGGCACATCCTGCCAGAAGCCTCAGAGGGAAAAGGGGGAGCCCGCGTGGAAAATGGAGAAATCAATCAGGTTGTGGTCAACCAGGGGAACGTTTGACAGAAGAGCAGGTCCTGTGACTGTGCCTATGTGTGTCTCTTTAATAAACAAGGCGTGTTTTTGAACGCCCTGGCTGCTGTGGGTTTCTTTTCATTCTGGCTGCTCACAGGCTTTAGGCAACGAAAAGAAAAGTTTGCTACTGAGTTTAGAAAAACCAACCTATTCCATGTACAAGGACAGTAGTTGCAAATATGAGAAGTACACATACACATTGAAATCACACATTTTCTGCTTTTCCAGACACAACTATTGTCTGGGTCCACAAATTAATGGCTATTCATTTCAATTTATATAGGGTCCCATTATTCCACTGCTCTAAAAATATTTTTTTCTGTTCTTATAAATGATAGTCATCAATGAGCTTCGCTGACAACAGGACTATCACTGAAACAAAACAAAACACAATAGAACAGATATCAAGGTAGGAGGAGTAGGTGTCAAAAATGGCACCGTGGTATAAGTATATGAACTGGATTCTGTGTTTAACATGGACATAACCAGATGTAAGAGCTCTCTCTACCAACACAAATAGGGAGCCTTCCATGACTTAGTAAACAAGGCCAAGGGGCTTGTACAAGGCTTATGAAAATTAAGCAAGTTGCCCAGGGTCAAATGTCTAGTATCAGAGACTTTCAAAGCTAGTCTTCCCAGCTCCAAGCTCAGTATATCATCATCCACTATGCAATATTACCTCTATCCAGGGAGGCAGTCATGTTAATTAGAACTTTATTCTACAACAGTTAGTGCCCCATTCCAACCAATGGGAAGGATCAGTTTCCAAATGCCTGTGACACAAATAGGTTACAAGCAATTTAGGGTTAAATGCTGACTAAGGAAGGACACCGAGGCCTTCCTCTGTACCAACCCAACATACTACTCAGTATGCTGTGCTACTTCCTCAACGGGGTCTCTGACATTAAATCCTTGATTGCTTAAAAGTCTTTGTCCTTTACAAGAAATGCCATTGAATCCAATGAATTATTCAACAAATTTTTTAAAAATTAAGAAGTTTCTTAAAACTCTACCAGTATGGTAGTTACATGAGTTACAGCTCATGTAAACTATTAGCTAGATCACTGAATATAGCCCAACAACCCAACAGTTTCCGGATGGAGCCTTGTGCAGAGTTCATAGAGCTGTCCCAAAGAGTGCACACAATTCTCATTTGATGATGAAGAACTTGATTGCCAGATACTTCATCAGGTCTAAATAGCCTCCTGATTAGATCACATAGCTCTCTGGGGTCCCTTTATGTGACACAAAACTTTAATACTGTGCCTTCACCTTGGACTTTTTATTTTCTTCAAGTTAAAACTTCCATTTTTCTTTTCTTTTTCCTTTTTCTCTTTAATTCCTAGCTTTTCTTTCATATATATATATTTAACTTTTTAAAATGTTGATGTCTGTACCATCCATCTTTTATCAAAGGCATTAACCACTTGACTATGTGCTATATATACCATTTCAGGGGCTTACTCATAGCTTAGAAGCATAAATTATATTCCCATTTTGAAATTCATTCTGAAGTTTTTCTCTATCATAATAGCACTTTCCCTTCTATCAAGTGTTCTCATCCCAAAAGCTCTGGGAATGAGTGAGCAAAGGAGTTCAAGAATTATTTCTGTTTTGCAGATAGAAAAGTACCTTGGCTGGGTGGATAGAGATAAGATTTGGAGACAAAAGACTAGAAGTGGGTCACAAATCACTGAAAATCTCATCAATCAAGGTTGCAGAGAAGGTGCTGACTTGTGTGAGCAGAGAGAATTTCCTCAACCAAGAGTTCCTTCTACTGGTGAAACTGAAGATCAGTCTTCATGCCCTCACTATACAGAGGAATAACTGGAGGTTTACACGAATTGTCCGAATTGTACAGTCACACAGCTCACCAGCAGCAGAACCAGGATTTAAAGACAGATCTCTTGGCTCAATCCACAGCTTATTCCATCTAGCATCCTGCCTGGGAGGAAATTTGAAGTAATATAAAGGATCTTGACTTGGGATGGGTTGAAATATCAATAAAATGGGTACAGGGGTATTCAGAATTCATGGCTGTAGGTGATGGGAAGTCATTTCCTGAATGCAGGAGTCATTTAGACATTGGACGCTACATCACTTATCTTTCTTGTCCATATTTTCCTCATCCGTGAAACATGAATTGGAAGAGGAAACTACAACCATCCATTTCCATCCTTTCCCATAGAAGGATTTGAGTGGAGGTCTGATCACAAAGGTGCAGCTAAAGTGAGATTTCAGGGGCTCAAAGCTAAGAGAGGTTTCAAAAGTCATCAAAAGCTACCCATATATGAACCAGAACACAGTCCACGCTGGATGCTACTGCATCACTGTCAAATGATTCATTCAATAATTTTAATGAAGAGGAACCCACAACTTGCCACAGGCAACCCATTTCATTTGCACATGTAAAGGTGGGTAACATGCCATTCACTCAGTTGCCTTACCCCAGTTAGAGTGACAAGATGCTACCCCTTTTTGTCTTTATATGCACATCATCTCCATGGAACTACAAGTGTACCAGATGCCATTTAATTTTTTTATTTTATTTTATTTTGTTATTTTTTTATTATTATTTTATTTTATTAATTTTATTAATGAGAAAACTGAGATCCAAAATGGTTTAAGTAACTTAGCCAATGACACACAGCTAGTATAAAAAGCAAGATCTGAAGAGAAGACCTAGGAATCCAGACAATCATCATTTCTGAATATGTCTATTTATTGTTAGGCAATTTTTTCTGACATCAAGTCTAAATCTGCCTCTTGGCAGTTTGACCCCATTCCTTCTTGTGCCGCCTTCTGGGGTCAAGATGAAAAACTCTAACCCCTTTGCGCATGATGGCCCTTAAAATACTTGACCTGAACTATGAGGTCCCTCCTGAGTCTTTTCTCTTCTACTTATGGCATGACTTCAAGGCCTTCACCACCCCAAGTGTTCTCCCCTGGAAGTGCTCTAGCTTATTAATGTGGCACCAAATAGGATTGGTTGGTTGGAAGTTCCCCTTTGTTCTTGAAGAGGACCAAAATGATATGACTATGTTAGAGTCAACTTTCAATATGTCTGACTGTGGCTGATAGACCAATAAGAACTGGGAATGCATAGAGAGCCCGGATGAACATTTGGGGTGGTTACTCTAAATTTGCCCATCCTATGTTTCCTTTTTGCTGTTTCAATTCTGCTTTGCTCATAACGCACAACACCTTCTCTGATATGAGCACACTATGCTGAATGGTCCTGTGCCAGTGTCTCCCAGGTCACACACTCAATTCCAAAGTTCTTAAGGAGACCTTGAAAGTGTCCTGGTATCCCATCTTCTGACCACCATGTGAATGTTTGCCCTGTGTGAGTTCTCCATCCGTCTTTTTGGCCAGCATGCATTTTGCATTTGAACAATGTGGCCAGCCTATCAGAGTTGTGATCCCTGAAGTAGAGTTTAAATAGTTGGTAGTTCAGTTGGAGTAAGGACATCAGAGTTTGGTACCTTATCCCTCCAGGTGATCTTCAGAATCTTTCTAACACAGTTCAAATGGAAGTGATTCAGCTTCCTGGCATGGCACTGGTAGACTGTCCAGAGCATTGGTCTCCAAGACACTCAGAGCGTTACCAGGGACGACCAAGCTAGCGCCAGAGGCCAGGTGGCTCCCGGCTCGCTATGGCTCCAGTGAGTGCGAGCCCCTATCACAGCTTTTTACAAACGAAGTGTCAGCCCTGCTTTCTCCATCTGAATCCATCACTCCCCTTCCATGTCTTAGTTAACTCTAGTCCAGCATGTCTGCAGCAAGGCTCCCATGCCACCAAAGTCCCTCCTACTGAATCCATCACCGGGCCTCCCATGTCTCCTCTCTTTTAAGGCCTCATCCCTTCTCTGGACCAGACTAATGCAACTGCCTCCTATCACGTCTCCCTAGAGAGAATTTCTCAATCTTTATTCAGTTCATGATAAGAAAAAAGAAAACTTTTATATAAAAAATGTACAGTTCCCCACCTCTCCACTTCATCCTCTACACGGCAGACACATCAATGACCCTCAGGCACAGGTCTGACTATATGGTCCTCTCCTCAAGAAGCCACAGTGGCTCCCCATCCCCTCCGGCCCCTGTGGGGTGAGGCTAGCCGAGCCCTTTCCAGGGCTGCTCATTGAACACTGGTTGTCCATTTGTGTCACCTCTCACCTGTGGCTCCAACAAGCCATACTCTGATAATCTTCCTCAGCAGATGACCTAAGCCAACAGGCCTTGCTGTGCATGGTGGGGTGGAGCGCTGTGAAGGCCTTGGAGCTTGGTCAGGCATCCAAGGCCATCCTCTGCACTCTGGCCATCACCAGTCATCTGGACTTTGGTCTTGCCCTGGGCTTTAGTGACTCAGAAAGAAAGAATGAGGTTATGACTCTGTGCAGCTCTGCCTCACTTACATCCAATCACCCAGAAGTCACAAGACATCCCTTCGTGATGTCACTGGTCCTCTCTGAAAAGGAAGGAAGGGCAAATAAGTCTCAAATACAAACTGTCCCATCTGGCAGTAAAAGACTAACCCCACTCTAGCTCCAATCTACCTTAATAGGCTGTCCCATGAAGACCACAAGTCCTTTAAGCCTGAGTAAGTGGGTCCTGGGAGTGGGCAGGCTGTTTTGGCCAAAAGGGGAAAGCAAAAAAGGTTGGTGAGAATTGCCACAGGTCATAAAATAGATGACATCATCCAGGACACATTCTTTCCCCTAGTCCAGGATGACTCATTCTGGGAATACACTAAGGCTCCTCCTGGATTCCAAAATACCCTGTTTAGAGTAAGTTAGCCCTCAGTAACATATGTGTGTGCTAGAAAACATTTGGAATTTTGAACTGTGATGTTGATTCAGTGCTCTTAACCAGGGCTGTTGGGGACGTGTTTTTATTTCTACCTTTGGTTCTATCATCAGCAATTAAAGCTACAGACAACAGGAATGACTGGAACCTGTGGGGTCCAGCCCTCCTTCCCACACTAACTTCATCACTTACTAACTGTGTGCCCTTAACCCCTTCCCTTCATCTTTTGTAGCCTCATTTACTTTATCTGGAAAACATTACCTTATTGGACTGAGTGAAACAGGTTGGACAAGTGATTTAATTAAATTTGGTTTTTAAAGCAATTATTACATGCCTATTAAATTGAGACACTGTCCTAAGGAGGTCAAGATTTAAAAAAAAAAGTCAGTCTGCTCTCAAGAAGCTGCCAGTTACTGAGGAGATGGAGAAAGTCCCCAGAGGAATGCACGTCTAGGTTCCAATGAATGGGAATAATGAATCCCGTGAAGTGACTGGATGGATCTGAATTGCACTATTGGAAGTTAATACGCAGTCCATCCAATGCAACTTTGTGGCCTTCTTTACTTGAATCAAACAGCATCTAGCTCTCTGAGGATTTGCTTTTCCTAAGTCCTAAGGAGCATGAACTGATGACTGATTCCCAGTGACCTTGGTCTTGTCCATTCCAATCCTGTTCTCCGTAACCCATTCCTTACCATCCCTCCAGTAAAATTTCCAATTTCTTTACCCTCTGCATGTGTGTCTTCTGTCACCTTTCAGTTGATTGTCCAATGCCAGCTGCCCTTTTCCTTGGGTCACCCTTGATGACTCCTATACAATCTCTCCCCCTTCCTGAAGCTCTATCTTCTATTTCTCTCTTATATTTGCTGATACCTCCTCTGACACACCCTCCTAATTCTCCCCTCTTCTGGCTCACCCCTGCCAATCTTCCCAGGAAATGTCAGCAAGAGACATTGCTAGAGTAGTGGGTGGAGGTGATCTCACAAGCAGTGCCCAGAAACAGGGACTCTCATGAAAAATGGGGCTCACCAATGTCTCCGGCATCACTATGGTAAAGTTAACAAAATGCTGAAGCCTCTCTCCTCTACCTCCAAAGCCTGGAAATATGCTTACATGGGCTATTGGCACTCTTGAATTGTTGGAGATTCTCAAGGGAATTCAGTGGCCAATAGCAGAGGGATAGCTAACTAAGGTCCACTGGATTTACTACTGAACTCACAATGGCAGTTCCAGCACTCCATGCAAGACTTTGCTTTCCATCTCAGGTGGCCTAGAGCCACATTTTCCAGGGCTATTGCAGTGAATCACAAAGTCTGGCAGGTCCTACTAAGCTAGAATGGCTCCACATATGATCTCAGACACCACAGAATCATCTCTTTAGGGTTAGAAGGGAAACCAGAAACCACTGAGACTAGCTCCCTCATATTAAAGATAAGAAATAGATGTCAACTGCGGCAAAGAGAGTCTGACTTGCCCAGGGCTACACAAGTCACAGGTGTCTTAGGCTGTATTTTAATCCAGATCTTCCTGACTCCAAGTTCAAGGCCTCATTTATACCTAAGGTTTCCTATCATGATGGTCTAGCTGTCTGTTCTCAAGAGGACCAGCCATGAGCTCTGCCCAGAGGTACATCATCACCCAGGTTACATGAAGATGAAAGATATTTTTAGCCACAGCAACTCTCACTCACCTTTCCCTACTTCCTCCCTATGTCAGCCTATTCTGTGGAGTGGGATTTGGGGGGGGGGTGAGATCTGTGTCTGTGCTTGAGCACCAGCACCCCTGAAATCACAGATCCTTGATGGATCAAAGTGTAAACAATTCACGTGCAGGATCAGTCAATGGACTAGAATGGGGTAGCATTTGAAGGAAGAGTCTCAAAGCCCATCCCAGGGACATGGCTGCTCTTGTCCAAAACAGGCTCTATGAGTTAGACCAAAACATTGGCCTTGTGACTTTATGATCACATTTTTCTTTTGACAAATGCAGCATGAACTGGCTCCTTTCATCATGTATTTGTACACCTAAATGACACCATGAAAATCTTTGTCATATGAGAACTAGGCTGCAGTTGGCCAGAAAGGAATTTCTTTTGGCACCAAAACAACCTGCCAAATCACCAAAACCCACTTCCTCAGGCTTAGAGGATTTCTGGTCTTCATGGGTTGGCAAAGTACAAATGTCTGCCAAATTAATTGATCATTCAATTAATAAGAATTTATTAAATGTTACTAAGTTCTAAGCATAAGCCTGAAATTGAGTCATCAGATCTAAATCATATCCTTATGGTAAATACAGAAAAGACTAAGTTTTGAAAGTTGGCAACAATTTTTTGTTTGGGGCTTTTTAAAAAACCCAAATGCAAGCTCGAACTATGGATTTACACTACAGGAATGAATGAACAAGGAGGAACTTACACAATCTATAAAGTCAGGTAAAGAGAGTAAGATCCGTACATCCCATGTGGCCTGAGTGTTTTCAGAAGCCCTTGAGTGATCCGTGGGAGGTACCACTAAACATTTTGCCTAATTAAAATGCTGAACAAATCACGCTACATGATTTAAAGGCTGTGATCTGAAAATCTTTGCTACATGTCTCAGGTTTTATTTTTAAAGGATGTTAAGTGGATTCATGTGTTGGCCCAAAGGAGGTGGCAGCCCGCTGCCTCCCAGGTCACTGGGCAGATGCGGCTTCCTCCAGCATAAGCCCAGCTTTAGCATCAGGGCTCCAACACTACCCCTCCCCTCGGGGTCAGTTCTTATTACCAATGTTCATAATGTTACTGGAGTGTCACAAGTGGGAGCTTTGCTTGCAAATAAAATTTCAGAACTTGGCACGTTCTCACTTATTTTTTTTTTTCCTTTAAATCACTTTCCTGGAAACATATGTAATACTCCCTACACAAAGTGCATGGAAGCCAAGAAATCCAATTATTCCAAATCCATAAATCATATGTTGTCAGCCCCCAAAAGGGAAGAAACATATGATGGGAATTGTTTGAAATGCCAATGGCCAGTAAAATATACAGAACACTGACTATATGACACTGCCAAGAAACTTGTGTATAGTTAGTGAACCTTGGGATTTGGAGATGGAAGTGCTCAGAAGAAACTGAGGCCCAGAGAAAATGTGATTTATTCAATGTCATGCAGTTAAAAATAAAAAGCAATGCTTGGATTAAAATCTAAGATTTCTTACTCCAAATGATGATGCACTAAACCCTGCTTGAGCAGCCTCTCTCTCTCCATCTCTGTCCTTGTTCCCTAGCTATAGATTTTTCTTTTTCTCAGCACTTAACTCTCTCTCTCTCTTTCTCTCTGTCTCTCTGTTTTTTTCTCTCTTTCTCCCAGTTCTAATGTTTTTATTCACTTACCTCTCCTTCTCTCCTGCACCATTACTTGCCAACTTTTCCTTCTTTTAGGCTCTCCATTTCTCCGTCTCTTTTTTCTCCTCACCTTTTTTCTTCTCTCTCTTCTTCTCTCTTTCCATCCCCCATTTCAAATCCCCCTTTTAAAAAGAACTAAGAAATTAAAAATAATTCCTTTTAACTGCCTTAATCATTTTAAGATTGAATAAAAGTTTATTTTAACTAATTACAGTAAGAAGAAAAAAATAGAGATAGGGTTTGTAAGGGTGGTTTCCATCTCTCATGAATCTCTAATCTGGAACAGGACTTATATGTGCTTCCTTTTCCACCACAAAGGGACCATTGGCCTCTCTTTCTTTCCTTCACTAGTACCCAGGGCATGTATTTCTTCAATGACACACTTGGTTGAGAAGTCCTAAGCCCTTACCTAATTCCAGTTTGTTTCATACTTCTGGTTTTGCCCAGGAGATCCAAAATTGCCTAAGTTACAACTTTGCTGTGACTGACATTAGCTCTGACTGGCCCCATGGCACAGGGTTCACCATTGCCACCGCTGTCCAACAGCTGTTTGGAGCTAAATAGCACTTGGCTCTATGAGAGACTTAGAATAACTCCATCACTCAACCCAGGAGTACTTGGGAGCCATCTGAACACTCTTGCATCAACATTCAAGGTAGTAACATACAACTCATGCCACAGACAGCCTCAAGTTTTCTGAAAGACACGGAAGCCAATTGCTAAACAACAAGCTAGCCACTGGACTCATCTATGAAGGACTGGCAGTTAGAAGAGGCTGCCTGTTTGGTTCTGTGATCTTCTACTTAAATTGCACAATAAATCTCCTTTGAACAAATGAAGGCTATGATGGAAAAAGATTAGGGATGCTGCTGTAGAGGGATTTTTCTCCCTCCCAGACTTTGCAGAGCATAGTGATGAACCCTAAAGTGAGAGTAGGAGAGATGCAGGGCTCATTTCAAACACTATCAGTCAGTAACTTTAAAGTAGCACAGGTCCCCCTTAGCTCCAGAACTCCTGAGCTTGCATATTTCAGATAATAATAATTACTCAAGCTGGCTTGAGCCCCATCCATGCACATACTCTGGAAAAGAGCTGCCAAGAGCCTTCAACCAAATAGCCAACATTTTGTATTAGAATAGCCAAGTGGACAGCAGAGGAATATAAAGGAGTACAGTTGTTCTCCATCTCATACAAATATCAGGATAATCTCTTTAGGAAACTTGCTGGAACTGAGAAAACTATATCATCAATAGGACAGGTGATACAGGGTCGACAGGGCTCTCATTTCTTCTTTCAGCTTGCAGACAGTAGTCAGTCTTGCCACTAGGTGGCACTGCTGTCCTCATCCTATTCACAATGGAAATCCTCCACCTTTTGGTGGTGATGCCCCCACCCAACACCCCAGAGTTTTTAGGGTATGCTGCCATGATCTCTACAGTTCTCAGAGAGCTCATCCCTCCACCTGCTCCTCTCTAAACCCCTACAATTTGGATTTGACAGCTGCCTACACTCCTCTGGTTTGTTTCTTGTTTCTCCATGCCTATCCACCTTAATCTTGCTTGAATTCCCTTTCCATTGCTCCGTGTGGAACTCCACATTATTATGAACAGAATGCCCTTCAATGGAGACCCCTTCCTCTCTCAGTTAAATCTTCTCCTCCTCCTCTGCTCATCAAGAAATCTTGCCATAGTCTAAAGAGAGCACACTCCTCATAGCCATGGTCTCTACTATGGATATGCTTTCTCTTATGCCAACTTCTACATGCCCTACTAGTCCTTTGGACCTTCCTTCTCCCTTCTGCGATCACTCAGCACTCTCCTCCTTCCAGGTTTACTCCATCCTGCTTTACTGTCCTACTGAGTTCTTTGTCACTCTCCTTCACTATGCCTTGGGTCTTCATGCCTTCTTTCTCAGAGTTCAGTAGCTGCCTCAGTCTTCCTCTCCAGCCCGACTCCTCCCCTAAGACTTTAGCACTCCAATATCTATGTAGACACGTCTTCAAAGGCACAGCTGCCCCTACAGTTCAAGTTAAATGACTGGCACTTAACTTCATCTCATACACACAAAAATGGTTGTCCCTTCATTATCACCCATGAATGTTCCTCTTCCATGTTGCAAACATCTGACCTTCTCTCTGATCCTACACTTCTGCACTTCCATCTTGCCATGTGCCTCATCCTTTCTACCACTATTATTGATCCACTTGGAAATCTCCAGTCATTCCTCTCCTCCCTGCTTCCGGGAGCTCTTCACTACTATTCTGGTCTTATTTTCCAGTCTTTGGAATTCAGAGACTAGTTAACATGTTCTGCTTCACACTGTATATTCCCTTAAAGTCTTTGCTTTCTTGTCCTAGCCCCCCTTAACACCTCTGACTCTGAATGTCACTCTTAGAACACCTTCAGCACCTGCCTTCTCTATTCCTACTTAGAATCTGCTGAAGAAACCTCCAGAGAAAGAAACAAAACTTCTATGAAAATGGTCACCACACACTGACCCTATCTACTTTGGCAACTTATCCATCCGACCCTTCCTTGACTCATCTCTCATTCTGCAGTGTCAGTTCCAAATATTTCTCTTTTCAAGTCAGTGACAGTGCTTCCCCCGCAAAAGAAGATCTCATCTTATATTTTGTCAAGAAAATTGAGGCTGTCCTGTGAGAGCTCTCTTTTCTGCTGCCTTCTTCACCTCAGATCCTTTCAATATCCCCCCCTCCCCATTCTCTCCTTCTTAGATCCAACTTCTCTCCATGAATGCATTCTTTCTTTTGTCCAAGAGTATGTCACTTCTATAATCCTGTCTCTCTGGACAATCTTCATTCTCTATGTTTTCTGTCTTTCCTACTACCTACAAATGTGATCAAATTTTCCTCAATTCTAAAACAAGACAAAATAAAAAACCTTCACTTGACTCTGCCATCCCCTAAAGTCATCATATAATATCTCCTTCCTCGATTTCACTATAAACTCCTAGAAAGAAGCTATCTACCCTTGTCATCACTTCCTAACCTCTTACTTCTTAACCCCTTGCAATCTGATTTATAGCCCCATAACTAGGCTTCAAGGTTATCACTGATCTCTTAACTGTTTAATGTTTCTGGACCTCTCTGTGACTTTGGACACTGCTGATCTCTCCCTCCTCCTAAGCACTTTTTCCTCCCTGGATTTCCATGACATTGATCTGTCTTCCTTTTCTCCTCCCATTTGTTTTTTCTCCTATTTCTTCTCAGTCTTCTTTGCTGGATTCATGGTCTCTTTCCTCTCCTCTCCCCCCTCTCTATCCTCTTTCTCCTCTCTCCCCTCCCCTCCTCCCTTCTCTCCCTTTCCTCTCTCCTCTCCTCTCCTTTTCTCTCCTCTAGGTAATCATAGGACTGTTATGCTTTCCTTATGATCACAAGTGAGCACAATCTAGGACAGGGTAGACCAGTTTACATATTATGTGCCAAGCTCTGTGCTGAGCATTATTAACTCCTTTGAGTTTCACAACACCTCTGTGAGGTAGGTGCTACTCTTATCCACATTTTACAGTTGAGGAAACTAAGGCAGACAGAAATTAAGTGACTCACACAATTAATAAGTATCTGAGGTCAAATCTGAACTCGGGTTTTCCTGAGTCCAGGCCTAGCACTCTATCCACTGGGCTAATTAACTGTGTCTTAAAACAGTAAGTGTATAACTCTACAAGCAAAATTAGAATTCAGCACCTGCTCTACCCCCTCTCCATTTATAACTTCCTTCCACCACCTCTCCCCCAGTTTTCCATACTTCATTCTCTGGAAATATCTAATGTCAAAGATCTGTGTCACTCTACACCCACATGGATTGTGCAGTTAGAAGATGGTTTATTTCAGCATCTGAAAAGGGCTTGAAAGCTATCTTCCTGAAATAAAATGAAACAGTTTCCTAATACAGGGAGCTGCCACTGATAGTGGTGAATTGGGGATTTCCAGAGCTGACCTTGGAGGGGTCACATGAAGATTGCACTGGCCAAATTTTAGAGCAGGTTTTTAGAGTCTCAATGCAAAGGTTCTTAAAATTCATATGTGGCTATGTAAGGTGATGTGGGGAGGGCAAAAAAGACAGCCTATAAGCAATATAGTCCTCATCCTCACGGTCCAGGAAGAGACCCCACATTCAATAGCAATGGGACGAAACCCTTGAAAGTCAGTCTGCTTCTGACTTCCTGTTGTCCTCTAGCCCATGCACAGCTTTACACAGTAGATCTATTCTAGGGAATCTCCCAACCATGTGAATGGAACATATTTCATCTAGAAACACTAAATGACTGTCATGGGGGGGGGGGTCAATAAATCTCCTTCACTAAAGAGATGCAACCCCAGATGGATGGCACTGAGAGATGTGAGTGGTTTCATTTAGGCAAACACTTAAAAAGTCCTGGCTCTAAACCTCGGGCATCTATAAATCAAAGCAGAAGTACCACAAGAAGCAAGCATCTCGAGAGATTATAGGAATATTGGAATTCTGCCTGGGCAATAAATGACAAATATAGGAACACCACAGTACTTCAACACTTCCATAATGGGCCACCAATAAAGTGAGAGAGGCGTGACTGAGTCACGCACAGATGTAGCCTTAGAGTTCCTTTATGTATTTTACTGTTGCACTCCCGAAGTTTCTGCTGGGTGTCAAATCCAATCCAGCATACGCAGATAGTGTTCTTCTTCATATAAAGATGAATATGTACCCGGCCATTGTTAGCTTGCCCCTCCCCCTAAATTGCACTGTCTATACAGGGATAAAGACTAGGTGTGGTGGACCATGAAATTCCCTTTATCCTTTCTGGTTGGCACCTTCTTGGTAACAGGGAAGGGAAGGGAAGGAAACAGAAAGAGGAAGGGAGGGAGTAAGGAAAGAAGGAGGAAAGAAGGCAAGAGAGGAAGGAGAAAGCATCCACTACTAAACACCTACTATGTACCAGGTATGGTGCTAAGGACTTTACACTTAGTATCGAATTTGAATTTGATCCTCATGACAGTCTTGGAAGGGAGGTGCTATTATTTTTCCTATTTTACACTTGAGAAATTGAGGCAGACAGTTGTTAAGTGAATTCCCCAGAGTCACAAGGCTAGTAAATCTCTGAGGTTGGATTTGATCTCAGGCCTTTCTGACTCCAAGTCCATCTTTTTATCTACTGTACCTGGACCACTAAGAGATTAAATGACTTACCTAGGGTCACACAGCCAGCAGTTAACAGAGATACAGCCTGAATCCAGGTGTCCCTGTCATTGAAGTCAATTCTCTACCCAATACGCCAGGCTGCCCATATATCTGGTAAAGACAGCATCCCTTAATTATAAGCACTTTAAGCACAAAGATTTTGGTTCACTTGTGACTTCCTCTCTTGGTATCAGGATAGGCTGTTGGAGGCTCAGAGACCCTAAGGGCCTTACCCACAGAGACACAGTTAGAAATAGTCCCAGGGGAGCCTAGAACACTTTCTCCCCGATTTGCATGCAGTAGGCACTTACGAACTGCTGGTTGACTTAAATGACTTAATTTCAACGACATGTTGGAGGAACGCCTGCTCTCTACAGAGAAGACTAAAAGGAAGAAAGCCAACAAAAGCTGTGCCTAGAATTGATCATTGCATTTGATTGGATAATTTAACTGTCAGTCAGTCAGTAAGTACCTACTATGTGCCAGGCATGGAACTCAAGGCCAGGGAGGCAAAGAAAGGCAACAGATTGTCTCTGAGCTCAGGGAACTCACAGGGTAATAGGAGAGACAATATGGCAACCACTGGGTACGAGCAAGCAACAGATAATGGACAGAGGGAAGGCATGAGCCTTCAAAGGGAATCAGCAAAGGCTCCTGGTGGAAGAGGTTTATGTTGTCACTTGCAGGAGGCATTGACGAGGAGGGCGGGTATTCCAGTATTTCCAGGAAGGACCCTCAGTGAAAATGTGGGGAGTCTGGAGATGGAGCTTGGTGTGCAAGCATTAGCCAGGAGTCTTGAGTATATTGTGACGGGTAAGGTAATGGGAGACCACAAAGGGAGGAGAAGGCCAGGCTGTGAAGGTCAAAGGAATTTGTATTTGATCCTAGCGCTGATGGGGAGCCACTGGGGTTTACTGGATGGAGAGGGGACAATGATCTAATCAGATTAACTTCTTTGCTTTATAAGCTAGGCCGTGGATTTAGAGATCACTTCACCAATTTCTTCTTTTTATTGATGAGGGAACCAAGTTCCGGAGAGGTCAAGTGGCTTCCTAAGGTCACATAGTTAGCAAATTGTAGATGGAAGTCAGAAGATCATAGCTCTAGACCAACCTTTCTCAAAGTTTTTGGTTTCAGGACTCCTTTACACTCTTAAAAATTATTGAGGAACTTCCCTGCCCCCAAATCAAGAGCATTATTTATGTGGGTTGTTTCTATTGATATTTACCATATCTGAAATTAAAACATCTTAGTATTAGTACAAAAATAGTTGCGACCAGACAGACCCCCTGAAATAGCCTTGGGAACCCTCAGGGATCCATGAACAACAGTTTGAGAACCAGTGCTCTAGAAACAGAAGGAACATCAAATGTCATGTAGTCAAAATATCTCAAGAGGAAACTTAGGAAAATTAGAGCTGAGATGAAAACCTGAGTCTATTTATTCTTCATTCTTCCCTGAATCTGGTGTCCAATTTTGTTTGTTACAGGTTGTATTTTCAGCAGTAAGGAGGGCCTGCAAAATATCAAGTCTATTACATTCAAGAAAATGTTGCTTAATTTACTGAGAATCTTCCTGCTGTTCAATGCCCCAGTCGAACTTTTTTTCTGAATTTTCTTTTTTTTTCTTTTAATAAAACAGGGTTTGAGAGATGGTGGGGTTTGGTCTGGTAATGAAACAGCTTGGTTGTCCATCCAATGTAGTTTGTGAGATTTTTGGATCTGAAAATCCTAAGGTCTTTTGGAAGAAGTTGTCTGTAATTTAGAAAGGTAATGAGTGGTGAAGGTGTTTGTTTCACTTTTTTAGGGTTCTGGATGGATTGAGTCTGTAAAAAGCCCTCTCTGTGCCATTATGTATTTAAAGCTCATGCTCACCATCTGGTGACTTCTTCATGAATTACACACATTGGCTTGATTAGGTATGACTGAAGAATATATAATGAATTTTATTGTAAAAAAGCAATAATGAGCATTTTCATAGTGCTTCAAGATTTGCCAACCATTTTACAACAACCTCACCTAATCTTCCCAACAATCCTGTGACACAGACGCTATCCTATTTTAGAAACGATGCCACTTAGGCAGTGCCTTGCCCAGGATCTTGCAGCTGGTGACTGAGGTTGGGTTTGAAATGCGATAAGTGATTCATTGGAGTTTTATTCCAATCAGTATTAATCAGTTTGCATGATTCCATAGGATTGGCTGCCAACGGCTGATCATGTTTACTTGCTTAATCACAGGAAGTTACCGAGGGGACTTCCACTTTACTTGTGCCTTGTTACGGTGCCGGCGCCCAACATGGCAGAGGTGCTTCAATTATATGCAAAGTCCCCATCTATTTTTGTTGCCCCTTCCTGCCTCGAATCCCTCCATTGCCCACCACGGGGAGATGACCATGACCGCTTGGCCCATGAGTGACCCTGGCTGGTGGCCAGCCTGTAGCCCGTCAGCCTATGCAGATGTTTTGGCATCTGCTTATCAGCCCAGCCCAGGGGTGTGCTCATCAGCTTGGTAGGACCTCCTGAAAGGTCCAACTAGGTCTGTTAAGTTCTGCTCTCTAGGCCATTTGTCCACCGATGGGATTCTGTATTTTGTGTAGCCCCTCCTGGAGCATCAAGGGCAAGGTCTACCAACAAGGGCTTCATCGGTATCGCGAAGGAGCCAAGCAGGAGAGGGTGACCCAGGGCTCTCAAGCCCACTGTCTGCCCCCAGCGTGCGCCCCCTGGTGGAATGGGCGAGAGAGAACAATGCGCTCCAAGGGCAGCGAAGGAAGCTGCAGCGGGCGATGTGGAGCTCGGACCTTGGCTAGACGCAAGGGCCAAGGGCATGGGCTGCGCCCCGAGCCAGCGGCGGCTGGACTGCGATGACCGGAGGGGGAGTGAGGCTGATCACGTCCTTTCATTGTCAGGATAGCAAGCCTAGGAAACCAGAGCGCTGGGGGGCGGGGCACCTCGGTCCCGAGGACAATGCTCGAGGACCAGGGACGGCCGGACCTCCCTCCGACCCCGCGCAGCGGCCCTCACCAAGCCCCCCGAGCTCCGGACGCCGCACTCCAGGCTGCCCGTCACCCTCCAGCGGGCCCCAAGAGGCCAGGCCCCTTCCGCGGCGCGGGGCGTTGGCCCACGCTGCCCAGGCGAGCCGGCTCTGGCCGCTACCGCCGGCTGCCCGCGCCCGTGTCCGTGACGCGCCCGGGCCCACGTGGGGGGGCGGGGCTGCCCGCGCCCCACCCGCGCCCGTGTCCGTGACGCGCCTGGGCCCACGTGGGGGGTCGGGGCTGCCCGCGCCCCACCCGCGCCCGTGTCCGTGACGCGCCCGGGCCCACCCGCGCCCGTGTCCGTGACGCGCCCGGGCCCACGTGGGGGGTCGGGGCTGCCCGCGCCCCTTCTCGGGCGGCGTGTGGTCCCGACATCCCGGGATCGCGGGCTCGGACACAGGGCGGGACGAGGGGGTCCGGCCCCCTCCCAGCCGGGGACGTGTCTACACGGACTGACCCTGCCGCGGAGAGTACGGACGGGTATGGGAAAGGTGTGTCTGGTAGACACAGACAAGGTGTGACTTGAGTACGTGTGCGTGTGCGCATGCGCGCGTACCCACGTACCTAACTGCTGAGCCCCGAGGCTCAGCGCCCCTCGGTCACGTGACCCTGGACCTGTCTCTTCTCCCTGCCTGCCTCGGTTTCCCCATTTGTAGAATGAGCGGGAGAGGGGTATGGCGAGCCTGGAATGGCGGAACCACGCTCACAGCCGTCCTCAGCACGCTCAGGCCGGCTCAGGCGCGCGAGGCGGAGGGAGGGGCCGGGGCCGCGGGAGGCGCCACGTGCGCGGAGCGTCCCTAGGGAGGAGTCTGCGTCCAGCTGGCCCCGCCCACTCCTCCCGGATTCGCGGGGCCCCGCTCACGTGACACCAGGAGGCGGAGAAAGGGGAGAGGAGAGAAGAGGCGCCGGCCCGCCTCCTTGCGCATGCTCCGTAGCAATCCTTGGATTCGTGGTCCCTGGGCGCCCCCAGGCGGCCTACGCCTGACACGCCGCCGCGTTCCTCCCGCACTTCGTGACCGGTCGAAGGGGCGGGTCTCGCCGGCTCACGCCGGCCTGGCGCACAGACGCGGCGCCGGTTGTCTACGTCACTGATTTGCGCCGGCCCGTGCCGGGGTAGAGAAGGAACGGATCCGGAGCTGGCGGGCGCATGGCGGCGGAGGAGGAGGCCGCCGCTTCGGGCCCCGGCTCGGGCTTGCAGCTGCCAACCTTCGCGACAGCGCGCGCGCTCGTGAAGCCCGGCTCCTGCCTGAGCGTGGGCCCGCACCGGCGGCACGTGGCGCTGGCCCCGCGCTTCCTGGGCCGCAAGCGGAGCGGCCTCCGCGCGCAGCTGGACGGGGAGCTGCTGCGGTACTCGGAGAGGTGAGGCCGCGCAACCGGGGGGGGAGGGGGAAGGCCGGGGGCGGGGCGGGGAGCTGAGGGGGGAGGGGCTGCTGGGGGCCTCGTCGCTGACCCTCCTCCCTCCCCCGCAGCCTGCGCGGAGTGCCCGTGGCCTACGACAACCTCAAGATCGTGGGCGAGCTGGGCGACATCCACGACGACCAGGGCCACGTGCACCTCGACGTTGAGGCCGACTTCGTCCTTTTCTGCCCCGAAAAGGGCCAGAAGCTCGTGGTAAGTCAGAGGCCGCGAGCCCCGCGATCGGGGGACCCCTGGATGGAAGGACGGGGCCGTGGGTGGTTTGGGGGGGCACGGATCACAGTCACGAGTGGGAGACGCGGCTTTCCCGGGCTCGGTGATTGGGGCAGGAAGGACCTCGGGGATGCGCTTCATCCCCGCCACTCCCCCACACACACTTTACAGAGGAGGAAACTGAGGGTCCGATCGGGAATGGCCGGGCCGGAGGATGGGGGCGTGGGCTGTGCCAAGGCAGGTCTCTGGTGTGACCACAAAGATGCCTCGAAGGAGGGCGCCCTAGGTGGTCGCTAAACCTGTAATCCCCATTTCCTAGTCTGAAAAACCAGAGCCTTGCACCCTGAACCCCGGGCCCCAGCTTTCAGGAAGGGCTGGAATCTTGAAAGGGTTGAAGCAGGTAGGAACCCTGCTGTTTTGTCTCCAGGTCTGTGGGTCAGTGGGCCAGTCGGTGGTCAGGCTGAGTACTTGGCTGGCCCAGGGCTGATCGCCCTTTCCCAAACCTTGCACTCCCATTATCAACTAACGTTTGTTAAACCCCTGTTATGTATTAGCTACATTGCAAAGTACTGACTAAAAGACCCCAAAGGACTGGCCATGTGGGTGTGAACATGGGCATACCAGGAGCACAGTGTGGCTGCTATCACAGTGATCGGGAGAGACCTCACCAGGGGGTTCTCAGGATGAGTTATGAGAGCCTCCGGGAGGCACGGATTAAAGGCTGGTTTGGACTAGAGCTCCTGCTAAAGCCAAACGGTGAAGGACCCCAAATCTCAGAGAGGTAACAGGGAGAATCAGACCAGCTCCTCTGCCATGGGGACAGACTCAAGGAAACAACAGCCATGGAACTGACATAGAAACGGCACCCCAACCTCTGTCCTGTCAGCTTTTATTCCTTTGGTTTGGTGTTTCCCAATGGCATGCTTCCCAGGTTCGGGCTGCATATGCTTGGTGCCTGGGTTAGAGAGCCATTGAGGAGTGGACAATCCACCTCTTCTGGGGAACGAGTCTCACATCCCTGGGGCTGCTTCCATTTCCACGTGGTCGCCAAGCCTGAGTCGTCTTCCTCTGGCGCATCTCTGGCATCTCTTGCCTTTCTCTTCTGGCCCATGTCCCAGAAGAGGCTTAGCAGGGCCAGAGCTTCTTGACTGGTCTCCCCAGGGAGTTTGTTTCTTTTCTCCAGTCAGTGTTTATGCCTGGTTGGAGTACAGAGTTCTGGTCTTGTCACACCACTGGCCTCACACCTTCCATGGCTCCCCATACCCCATTGCTGGCCAAGATTCTACCCTTAACAGTGACACGGATTACTGGCATGCAGGTGGCACCAGAGCCCCTTGCCAGGAGGCACTCCCAACTGTTTTCCCCATTTTACAGATGAGAACAAGTACCTTTTCCTCTAAGGCCTGTTTGGATGTCACCAGCTGAGCCTATGCTGCTCTGTCCCCACCCCACGTGTCTCTTTCTTCTATAATGTTGCCCATACCTAAAAATCCTAACTCTTCTGCTGCCACTTTTCTCCATTAACCCCTAACCCCACCCCAACTTCTTTTTGGGAGTAGGGACTTCCTAGTAAAGCTTGAAAATGAAAGAGAACAAACTTAAATATTATTTTAAAGCTGGAGAATGTGTTTAGCTTTGTAGACAGCTTACCAAAATGAACATATTCAAGATTTCATTGTAGGATGTTTTACACGTAACAGACACGCAGTCTTCAAACAGTCACTGCCCTTTGTATCCTGCCAAACTGATTCATTAAAGAAGGCTTTGTACACTTTCAGATTAGTTTTGTTTATGGAAATTCAATGCAGATCTTTGTTATGAAAAACATCTGTTTTCTACCCTGCATAAGCTTCTATCAAGAGCTAGGCACGTCCAGGAGGGTTTCCTAGGGGGTTTCAGTGGGGGGAGGTCAGTAGTCTGATCTCTAAGGGAATGACTCCCGTTTCTTGAGCATTTAGGAACAATTGTAGAGGTCAGATTATGTTGTTGGGAGGAAATCTGCTTAAATTTTTATTTATCAAGACCACACTGCATTGGTCTGACTGGGTATGAGCTTTAGTCTCTCTAGAGGGGTGTTTGTTCCTGAAACTCATATTGAAGCAGTCGTTCACCCTGTACCCCATGGGCTTTCTTCATAAAGTCATGCTCTTTTCCCCCCAGGGGACAGTCAATAAAGTAGCTCCCAGCCACCTGGGCTGCTTGGTGCATGGCTGTTTCAATGCCTCCATCCCCAAGCCAGAAAACATGTCCATGGAGCATTGGCAAAACCTGCAGTTCCACGTGGGAGACGAGCTGGAGTTTGAAGTGTCCCGCTTAGACTCAGATGCTGCAGGTGTCTTCTGCATTCGAGGAAAGCTCATTGTCAGCAGGTAAGTTCAGCCACATGGGGTGTGCAGTTTAGAATAATACACAGGGGGATCCTGGAGGCCAAGCTAGCCTGGGGACTCATTCCATAAAGGGACAAAGTTTTCACAGGGGACTGATTCTCATTTATCTTTTTTAGCTGCTTTTTGTTGGTGACTAAAAAAATCTTTTTTAAACTTAAGCTTTTTGGTTGATGTAATTTAATTTTTAATCATCCAAAGTTATGAATGTAGTTTGCACTTAAGGGAAGTACATAGCCCACCCAGGTGAAAGGACATGCACATGCTAATCCAGGTGGGAAAGAGCCAGGATTTGAATCCACATCCCCTTGGCTCCAGATCCAGCACTTGTCTATACACAGACACAGGTTGCTACCCCCAAGATTTTTCTCATTCCCATGGTTAGAAAATGTATCTTAGCTTTGAACTTTTAAAATGTGTTATAGTTTGAGGGAAGAACTTGAGTTTACCATCTATTCCCAGTGCAGTGGCCTGGTCAGCTGAGCCTGAGCAGAAGGCTGCTGGGGCTTCTCCTTTCTTCCCGGGGGCCCCATGAAATAGAAGCCTCAGGTTTCACTGTTCCACGTGGCCTTCAGAGGTGGAATTGTCCAAAGTCTTCACTTAGAGATGAGGCAGCCAAGGCCTCATTTTCATTTTTGTCTTGGTCTATCCAGGATGCTCATTACTAGCTCAGGAATCTGCACGTAGTTCATAAATGTTCCTTGTGGAGACCCTTAGGGTTAGGAGACCTGTCTGAAGCCTCCCTGATCATGAGTGTCAGAGTGAGTTTGAATACTTTCTGCTGAAAACCAAACCCTCCCTGCCTTGTGCCCACCCAGCCTACATTTTGTAGTCCCCAAAAGAGAATACTTTCATGGGGAAAACTAATGGCTTTGCATTGGAAGGGAGGAAAGAAGGGGAATCGGGCCAATGAGATGTGTGGATGGTTGAGTCGGGAGTAGTCCTGTGTCTCTCCCTTTATCTCATGCCACCTTGCAGGCCTCCTCCCCAGTAACAATAATAATAACTTTCGAACATTGTGGTGACTTGGGGGATGGGAGGCAGTGGAGGGCCTGGGGCTGTCACCTGTCACGTTAAGGTTGCTCGTGGTAAAGGGGAGCCTTCGATGCCACACTCAGCCTAGGGCATCCCCTACATTCTCACTGAGCTCTGTCTTTCTCTGCAACTTGCCTCCTGCACTTTCCAAAAGGTCTGGGGATGCTGGCGATGAGACTGATCTTGGAGCAGGGGGAGAGAAGCCAAGGAAGAAAAGCCGGAAGAGCCTGAAGCAGCCCCACGAGGATGGTGGGCCCCCACCCACGCCGGCCGATGTGCCCTTCAACGGGGCAGGGGCAGCAGAGACCAGCCCCCAGGTCCAGGAGGCTGTCAACAGACTGGGAGAGAAGCAGGAGCCCCGGACCAAGAAGAAACACCATCGAGAAAAGCTGGAGCAAGACCTTCTGTGGCATGCCAGCGACTCAAGCGGGTATCAGAGCGACGCCCAGAAAAAGAAGAAAAAGAGGAAGAAGCACAGTGAAGAGTCAGAGGGGCCTGAGGCCGCTGAGGAGCCCAGGTCCAAGAAGAAGAAGAAAAAGGAAAAGGAGTGAGCCCCTCTTTGGATCAGAGGAGCCCTGAGGACACTCCCACTGGTCAGGAAACAGAACGTGGTTAGCCATGAACATTTTCATGTTCCCAGAATAAAAACCAACTCCCAGAATCCAGGGTCGAATTCCAATCTCTGCCCAAAGATGTGGGTGCTGAGTATCATGCCTGGGCTGTTTCTGAGCCCAAGGATCTCTGAGGCAGGGAGGATCAAAACTCACTTTGGGAGTGGTCAGCGTTCAGGGAAGAGAAGGCACAGTTAATGGGGGACCGACTCACACTATCGGCCAGTACAGCACAGGATAGAGAAGACACAAGCCTGTCTTCTGGTGGGAGGCTGGCTCAGGAGCGGGCAGTTCTCGTAACGTTGAGGGAATCTAGCATTATTCCCTTCTTTGCCCTCATTTCTGGGCACATTAATGGTAATGACAGTAGCTCTTATATCTGTATTTGCTGCTGAGTGCTGGGCATGGTGCAAAGTACTTTACACCTGTCTCGTTTGGCTCTGGTGCAAAACGCATTGCAATCATCTCCTAAGAGATACAACAACCCTAAGAGGGAAGGGGAGAACTGAGGCTCTGAGAAGCCAGGGGGCTTGTTCAGTTACTCAGCTAGTAAGTGTCTGAGGCTGTACTTGAACTCAGGCCTTCTTGACTCCAGAACCAGTATCCTAACCACCAGGCCTCCTAGGCCCTAGCAACAGTCCTCAGGTTAGGCTTGATCGGTCAAATAGAATAGGATAAAACTAGATTTCCTGAAGTATTCTTCACTTTCTGGAAAGATTGTTCATAGGGTTATTTTTCTTTGTGTTATATTTTAAAAGGCTTGCTTTTTTTCATTTCATTTAAAGAAGTTTAATTTGCGTGCAGCTTTTTTGGAGTAGGGAGGAATTTCTTGTGAAAGTTAAGGTATGTGTATATTCTAATTAAAAAAAAACTAAGTGCTTTGTTTTGGGGCAGTATAAATACGTGTTCATAGTTTTATAAATCTCAGTACTACCAAAGTACCTTGTAAGTGGTATGCATAATAAAATAGGTTTTTTTGTTTTGTTTTGTTGAGCTTTTTATTTTACACTATAAAATTCAGTTATTGAGTTTAATTATGTTTTAAATTCTGTGACTACACAATCAGCATCAGGACGTAAAGATTAGGATGCAGTTTGGGATAATTTTGATAATGGAATTATATTTAGCTTTTATATTATCTGAAAAGATTATCCATCACTGCCATGAGTTAATGTGGGAAATGAATTCATTATCTTTGTTCCCTACTCCACGTTCACAAAAGCTGATGAGTCTTCATCTGATGCCCTTTGTGCCAAGTCCTTCTTAGTTTGGATTTTGAGAAGAAAGGGACCGATAAAGGGCCAGCATAGCCATAGTCTTCAACAGGAGGCTGACTGCTCTGCCATGGTCAGTGTGACCAGGCCCAGCATTTTTACTTAGGGATCCAGACATTCAGCTGCAGAGAACATTGTCTGTTTCTTTTATGGAGATAACACCGTAGCTGGGATGACGAAAATCCCTTGAGTGAAATCCATTTGTTTGCTCCCTGCAGGTGAATTCTTTCCTGACAAATCAGGAGTCACAGATGCCTCTCACCTGAGGACCTGGCTTTGGACTAGACTTTGCTCTGTTCGTAACTTTGGGACTTTAAGTAACTGGTTTCTCTGCTGAGCCCCTTTGGTAAAATAAAGGCATGAACTGGGTGACCTCTAAGGCCCATCCAGCTGTGACCCTAAAGTATTGGCAGGTCATCTGGGCAATAGTTAACTTTGGGATACTAAGGTGGTCTGGGCTGGTCCTAAGAATATTTGGAGAAGCAGCAGGTTCATCATAAACATTTTCATTTGGCACAAAAGCCAGTCTGATCTGAAATGTGGACCCTCAAAGAAGTCAGCATATGGGAGGGGGTCAGATAGTTGAAATCCTAGATCACTAAGATGAAGGAGAGGTTCATTGTCAGAATCAGTGCTGGCTTTGAAATACTGGTTTAGCATTAGTGGACATGCTATTAAGGTTAACTTGCTGATTTCCTTATGGCAAGCTAAGATCTAGGGAAATGAAAATCTTGAAAGGAGGGAAATGTCAATCATGTTTCACTAAATCTATAGTAGCTGTTGATTATAAAAATAGTCCCTACTGCCTTAGGATTTTAGTGAGGAAAATGTCAAATTAGTAGTCTTTTATTTTTGTGGTTTTTACTATGTCTGATGGTTGTGGTTGAACTCATTATAATCTAATCACTAAACAAGCAGAAGAGTTATTGGATGTGATTCACTTCAGGCATTTTTGACCTTGGGCAAATATAACTATGTAACTGTAGTAAGAGGGTTTCTATATTTATAAAACTGTAATTGTGACAAATTAATAGTGAGTAATAGTATGCATGGAAAACTACTTTGAAATAGCAAATGGCAGTAGCAAATTACTCTAGATCATATTTTTCTTATTTCTAGAATATTTCGGCTGGGGCTTCTGCCAACTTCACTGTTTTAGAATAAACAAATTACAACTGTGACCATGATGAAGAATATACTGTATAGAATTTACGACAGGAGGTTTGTTTGTCCTCCGCCATCAGCCTAAAGCAAGGCGCATTTGGAAATATTGGGTTCTTGGCTTTCCTTTAAGTCTGGACAGTATTGCCTTTAATCCCAGCCTGGGGTCATTTTATGTGTCATGTACGCATTAGGAAGACTCTTGCCTAGAAAGTAGTAACAGGAAGGACCTACACAAGCAAGACCAGGGAAACGCAACCAACCAATAGTGATCTCAGATGTCTCCACACAAACAGGCAAACTGAATAGTAGGGCAACCAAAAATCCAAACATCCAGATGTTCATTGTGATTTCATTAATGTGGGTGTTCTCTCCAGTGGCCATACTTGGTCATCTTGGACAACTTCCATATTTGTTCTTTGCTAGGCCAGCCTTGTTTTGGGGAACGTTTCCAAACAGGTTTATTCAAAGGACCTCACCATCCTTAGGGCATTAACCTCTTGGACAACGTACCCCATCTGCTCATTGACAGTAACAGGCACTTTGACAAGTATCCATCTCTCTGTTTTATGCCTCACCCGATGGTTCTCAGCTAAGGTTCTCTCTGTGTCCCTTTCAAGGAATCTTGAATACTTTAGACATGTTGCATGGGGTGTACTTTATTGGAAGAGAGCCTTGAAAGTGGCCTTTGGCCTCACTTAATCAAAAAGTCCTAGAGTAACATTTTCTGTTCTCTACATCTTTTAATCAGCCCTGTGAGGATAAGGATAGGGTCCACTCGTAAATGCTGCTTGGACAAGCCTCTTGGGGGATGTGGACATAGTTTACTCTCAAAATCATCTGATAAAAATAGGAATAGATAAATCTGTCATTGTTCTCACTGGCACCTTTTTCCTTTTTTTTGGAATTTATTTAGTATTTTATTTTTCCCCAGTTACATGTAAAAACAATTTTTCACAGTTTTTGGAAGAGTTCCAGATTGTCTTCCACTCTCCCTCCCCATCCTCCGCACATTGAGAAGGCAAGGAGTTCAGTACAGGTTATATGTGGGTAGTCATGCAAAACATTTTCATAATAGTGTTGTGAAAGAAATGTAGACAAAGAAAAATTTTTAAAAAAAAGTCTGCTTCAGATGTCTTCAGACACCATCCAATCTTTCTCTGGGGATGAGGAGCATTTTTCATCAGTCCTTCAAAGTGTCTTGAAACGTTGCATTGCTGAGAGTAACAAAGTTATTCACAGCTGATCACTGTACAATGTTGCTGTTAACTTTGTACACAGTACACTTCAGTTTGTAGCAGCTCCTGTAAGTAGGATTTCCTGAGAGCATCCTGCTCATCATTTCTTGTAGCATTATAAGGGCTGGGTCTGTGCTAGCTACCGGACAGTGCTCCATTCTCACCCTGGTGCAACAGACCTTTCCCACCAACCTCCTAGTTGTCTTCTTCTGGAAAATCATTTCACCCTGGCTTTTTCTGTGCCGTCTTGACTCTATACACCTTCTTTAAAATATTAAAATCTAAAGTTCCCCTTCCATCTCCATGACTTTGGGTTTCTGTCCTTCCTATATACCGTGTCCACATTAGACAGTTTTGTTTAGCTGCCAAAAAAAATCATTGTTGGCAGACAACAGAAGCAAAATCAGATTTGAGAAATTCATCTGACGTGCGGTGATTCAGAGCAAAGAATTTTTTTTTTATCAAAAAAGTATAGAAAGTAATGCATATCTATAATGTAATAATAACATAGAGAATAAAAGTAAAATCCAGAAATTATAAAAGAGAGAAATGTTGAGAAGACTATGGAAAGATTTTGTTTCCTCCTTAAAGTGGATTTTACATATGTATGTGTGCATATATATATATATATATGTATATATATATATATGTATCTCTATATACATACTGCGTGTATATGATTTACTCCGTTAAATACAGACTAACCAAATAATAAATGTTCTGTACAGATTCTCATATTTTTTGTTTGTTTTACAAACACATTGGTAGTATGTGTGTCTAAAGTGTATGTATATGTAATATTTAAGTTTGGCTACATGTTTTTATATCATGCATGGGTCACGTGGCATGTGTTTAACATGTAACCTTATCTACGCATGTATGAAAACTTGCAGTTTACAGATGACTTGATTAGGAGAGATGGAAGTGTTTTGTGTTTCAGAGATTTAGATACACTTTGTAAAGAGGCATGGCTCCTTCTCTGTTCTTGCCTCTCAGTGCTTATAGCAGCGCCTGGCCCATAGCAGGGTCTTCAGCAGTCCTTGTTGATTGAGAGCACTTGAGAATTCAGAGTTGAAAGAGACTTTGAAGATGTCGCAGGCTGGTTCATTTTATTGTTTTATGTTTTATTCAAGCTTTTTGTGTTTTCTACCACAGCCAGAGTCCTATAATCCTTCCCCCATCTAGCCTTTCTTTGTAACAAAGAAAAGTAGTTAAGCTGGATAAACTGAGAGACCATGCCTGACAGCATAACAGACTTCACACTGGAAACTTGCCGCCTTTGCCAGTTTCCAAGGTGAGGAACATACATTTTACCAAAGGTCCTTGGGACCTAAGATCAGACATTCCACATAAAATGAATCCTCACCTCCTTTTTGGTGTTTGCATGCTTGCACTGGTATAACCACTGCGTGGCTCTTATTTTTATTTTTGTCTTAATTTTATTCTGATTTAATTCATAGGAGTCTCCATGGGTCTTTGTGACACAGTGAAGTTCCATTGTATTCATATACTGTGATTTGTTCTGCTGTTCTCTGTTCTGTGGAAATTAAAGAAAAATTCTTGTGAATATTTTTGTATGTACTTCATTATTCTGTTTTTGCACTTTGTATGCCAGATATCTAGTAAATTCACTGAATCAGAGGGTGTTCACAGTTCAGTAACCTTTTTTTCACTCAATTCCCAATTGTGTTCCACAGTGGTTGGAGCAGCACACAGCTTGATCTCTTGGTAGCACGTTGATGTTTCTATTTTCCTACAAGTCTCTCCAATGTGAAATCTCGTCTTTTATCGTCTTTGACAGTTGCTCTGCATGTGGAGGTTGAGTTGTTTTCCTTTGCATTTTTCTTATTACCAAGTTGGAAAATTGTTTTCTTACAGTTGTTGACACTTTGCATGTCTTCTTTTGAGAACTTTGTATCCTTGGTCTGTTGAGGAATGCTTCCTGATTTTGTGTACTTGTATCCATCCTTCCTGTTTTCTCTTCAACACTGTTTTTCAGAGAGATTTGATGCAAAGATGTTTCACTCACTTGACAGCTCCTCATATTCTGTTTGCTTTGTTTACACAAAAGCTTTAAATTAAGCCTTGTGCAGTTGAAATGGTCTTTTTTCTTTTGTGATTTGTCCTATACCTTGGTTATGAATATTTCTTCATATTCTTTCCATAGTTGTGGAAGAAACTTCCTGCCCTAATTTTTTTTCTGTGATGTAACCACTCAACATTTTGGACCATTTTGTGGCATGTGACGTTAATTTCTGGGCTAAAATTATTTTTACCAACCTTCTTTTGACTTTTCCATTTTTTTAAAGCAGCAAATGGTTTTAATGATTATTGTTCTATGTTGTAATTTGATATCTGCTAATGCTTATCACCTCTTTTCATACTTTGTTTTCTCATTATTTCCCTTCAAATTCTCGAACTTTTTTTAACCTGCAAATGAATTGTATTATTCCATCCACTTCTAATAAGTCACTTCATTGGCAGTTTTGATTGGCATAGCATTTAATATGTTAGTTTAGGAAGTAGCCTTTTATTAATTTATGCAGAATAGCCATGGATATCTCTGCAGTTATTTACATCTTTTATTTCTGCAGACTGCTTTGTAGTTTATTTTTACAAATCCTAAATATGTCTCAGGAGACTGCTTCTTAGATATTCTATGTATACTGTAATTTTAAAGTGGAACTTATCTTCGGTTATGCTGTGATTTCGGTTGGTGTCATGTAAGCCTGCTTCTGACTGTTTGTTTTGGGGCTTCCTGCTTTGCTGAAGCTTTTAGTTGTCAGATCACTTCTTGACATTCTCATCATTTTCTTGTAAAGCATCATGTCCTCTGCCAAGAGATAAGTTTATCATCCCTTTGCCAATGTGTGTGTGTGTGTATCTTTACTCTGTTTTTTTCTTCTTGCTATTCTAGAATGTCTGCTGTTGTATCTGATGATAATAGGGTAAGGGCATCCTTTGACACTACATATTAGAAAACTTTGCATTGTTTCCCATTGCATAATACCATTGTAGCTCTTGATTACAGACATATACTGTTAATCACCTTATAAAAAGACCTTTCCTTGTCTTCAGTTTTATTTTGAAGAAATCACATGTTATCAGAAACTTTTTCTATCTGCTGATATGTGTTCTTACTGTTTTTGTTATTTCTTTGGTTACTCAAATCGTTTTCAAAATGTTGAATCGTTTTTAATCCTTGATATGAATCTAACTTAGGTATAAAAAATAATATTTTGTCATATTATTTTAAGAGTGACCCCTTCCAATGCTGTCTCACTAAGGAGGAAAAGAACTTCTGACAAGATGCCTGAAAGAGAAGTCACACCCTAATCCCTACTTGTCATTCCCAAATTGCTAAAAGTGGCCAGATATCTCAAAGAAGGAGGGAGGCTAAAAGGAGAGGATGGAAGGGGTCATAAGAGTGATGACTCGTGTGGCAGGGAGCCAAAGAGGAGAGGAGAAGATACAAAGGAGCATATCAAGACAGGACATCACAGATGGCCAGCAGTGAGACTGTCAAAGCAGTAGAAAAGAAGCAAGCAGTATTAAAAAGAATGCGATAGGTGACGTTTATGGACATATACTTAAGAGTAAAATAAGAAAAAAATGCAATTTTAAAGCACCTCAGTGACTTAGAAAGTAAAGAAATACAGTCTACATGGCCCCCAGAGAAATGGGGAGACAACTTTAAGAAATTCTAGAGTAGCCATGGAGAGTCATAAAACAATTAAAATTAGAAGTAAAGATGGAATTTCAGGCCCAAATCAATGAAAGCCCTCCATCATGTAAATGAGAAAGCTAGAATTTAAACCCACGTCCTTTGATCCGAATCCAGTACCCTTCATAGGTCTTAAAGTAGAAACCCTGCCAGGAGGAGGAATCTACCTACAATGAAGACAAGATGCTTTGGATTATTGCACATGGAAATGCAATATAATATATTCTCTATTTGTTAACATACATAACTTGAGAATTCAAGCAGCAAGCTTACATGTAATTTTTCAAATCACAGAACAAATTTTATAGATGGAACCATCTGGACCAAATCATACCTGACTGCATCCCTGCTCCAAAACACCCCCAGAAAGTGGTGCGTTCCCCCTCACCCATCTCACCCATAAGCTTCTGGGAGAGGCTTGGTGACCACCTATCAGATCATACTTGGGCTAGATGGCCCCTGAGTTTCCTTCTACTTCTGAGTTCTATGAATATTTGATTTTATGATACCAGGCAAATGGACATCAAGTGTCTGCTTGAAGACCTCCAGTGAAGGACAGCTCACTCCCTCACCAGTCAGTGCTGTCCTTTTTTGATAGCTGTCATGGATAGGAAGCCTTTCCTAATATTAAGACTAAAATGTCTCTTTTCTCCTTCCATATGTTACTGATTCTTCCTTGTGTGACCAAATGGAACGAACCTAATTCTTTTCCACGTAACAGCCCAACCCATACCTGAAGTCAGGTATCATGCCCTTTCTGAATCTTCTCCAGACTGGTCTTCATCCCTGCACTGTCAATATTGCTGTCAGGTTCGCCATAAGAAAAAAAAGCCAGTTTATTAACTAACAAGTGTATCTCAAAGGGCAGAGCTCCTGACAGCATTTAGAGGCCATCACAGGCAGTTCACACAACTTCTCATCAGTGACTGATCTCATGAAGACAAAGATTTTCAGAGGTTGCCTTGCTGTTTGTTTGCAACGTTTCACTTTCCTTTGACATTTGCAGACTTCTTCGTTGCTTTGTTTGCCTTCTATTTCTTGCACGTAAATGTTTTCTTCCCTGTTTTGAGCCAGTCGCCCTTTCTCCAAATTCTGGTGCAGAAATCCCTTATTGGGCACATTCTTTTGACACTTTACTCCAAACTCATGTGAATACCTCTGAATCATGCCTTATAAACATAAAGCCTAATTAAGAAGCAATATCAAAATCAACAAACATGCTGTTAGACTGCATTTTCAGCATGAAAATCAAAGGCAAAGCCTGTGAAGGGACTGGTAATTAGTTCCACATTTGTTGGACATCATTTAAAAATGTGCTGGCACCCCAACTCAAGGATAAACCGGGACAAACTCCACTTGCCAGTTCTTGTTCAAGGAAACAGCCCTAGCAGGTAAAAGATTAGTTCAAACAGGGCCATAACCTCTGACAGTTCAAAAGTAAATAAAACAAGCTTATAATTTATGAGATGATGAGCAGCAAAGGAAAGAAATCTAAACATTCTGTTACTCATAACACAAAAACACTCCTGCCTCGTTTATTCCGTATCCTGCTCATTCCGTGTCCTGCCATGTTTAATGCCTTTCAGACTGGGTTGTCTTGAGCCAGGTCCTCGCTGGTATGTAAGTACCTGGTAACAAGATTGATTCTAAAATCCTAAATCCTATGTTTGTGTGCACTTAGGCACATGTGAACCAACCGTTCTCATGTATTGAGTGATGAAAATGTATGTTCCAACTAACATACTGGGTGGGGTAGACATCCATCTCTATTTCTGACATACCTTCTCTCCTACACCTGGTGATTAATAGTTTAGGTAGGCTGCTAAGTGATGAGCTGGAGAGACTGCTCATCCTTGGGATTAGGAAGACCTGATTTTGAATCCTACCTCAGACACTTTGCTAGTTGTGTGACCTTGGGCAAATTATTTCATTTCTCTTAACCTTAGTTTTCCCATTTGCAAAATGAGCATCTTAATGGCACTTATCTCACAGGGTTGTCCTGAGGATCAACAAGATCTTTGCCAGTCTTAAAGAGGTGTCCAGCCATTAGCTTTTACTATTAGTCACCTCTCTTGGCCTCCATTTTCTTTGACAAATAGCAGGCTTGGCATCTCCGGATTCCGACTCTAAATTCTATGACCCCATTGTCCTGCGGTGAGGTTATTTCAGAGTCCCTTCCAGTTCTAAAATGCCAACAATCCAGTGTTAAAATGTCATCAGATTATGTCAAACGTTACATAAGATAACAATGCTGGTTTCTTGGCAACAAGACGTATAAAGTGCAAATCTTAGTGCTAGAATAATGTTAGCAGGTGGTTTTAATTTTATTTATTTTTTGCTTATGTCATATATTTATATTTTTATAAATTTATATATTTATATTTTATTTATAGTTTACATTTTTATTGGTGCTTTTTATTACTACTTATGGTCAGCTAGGTGGCGCCATAGTACAGAGCACTGAGCCTAGTCACAAAGATTCATCTTTATGAGTTCAAACCCAGCATCGCCTCCCTCGAGGTTGTCGTGTTCACCCTTTGCTGCTGAAGAAGACCTTGACGTCAGAGAAACAATAACATAACTTGCACTTGGCTTTGTTTTGAGTGAGGGAGGGCTGTGCAGGTCACCAGCCTCACTTCTCCTCCAGAGCCATCTGAATCCAGTGACCTGATATTCCTCAGGATTCTGGAGATGACCCAGGATGCACTGGGAGACCTTGGACCCTTTAGGCCAAGGCCTTTTCAGGTACTCAGAGTGAGGTGACACACATTTGGTGAGTAGGCCTCTTTAAGGAATAGTCAGGGAATGGCCCCTTTAATGTGCAAAAGAAAAAAATAAATAAATAAGACCTTAGCCTTAAGAAGAACGAAACAGCCTGAACCTGGGAAAGTCACTGAACCCAGTTTGCCTCAGTTTCCTCATCTGTAAAATGAGCTGGAAAAGGAAATGACAAAACTAGTCCAGTATCTCTGCCAAGAAAAGCCCAAATGTGGTCACAGAGAGTTGGGTATGATTGAAAGATAACTGAACAACAGCAGTAAAGGAGGAGGCCACTTTTTTTTTCCTAAGAGCTTTATTTTCAAAAACACATCTTTTCAGTCTTAATATCCCATGGAACTTTTGTCTCTGATGTACAGCTGAAGCCTTCGTGTTGTCTCCCTCATTAAAATATGAGCTCTTTGAGAACAAGGACTACTTTCTATATACTTCCCTAGCATTGAGCAAGTGCTTTGCACATAGTAAGCACTTTAATAAATACTTCATTCATATCCTGTTCTGTGGAAAACTCATGAAGAGTTCTGATTTTAAATATTTAGTGTCATAATTATTTAAATTTTGATATTAGCTCTTTTTCCCCTCTCCCCCCAAAAAACCAATAAACTTTCTTTGGTTGATTTCAGTGTGTACTTCTTTGTCCTAGGAGAATGTGAATTATTTGAGGGTAGGAACTGTTTTCATCTCTGTATCCCCATGGCATGTTATATTCACTCAAGAACTAGACATTGAATTGGACTTCCATCAATGGAGTTTGCTGTTGGGTTTCTGAGCTTTGCCATTCTACCTTCCTGTGTTCCCTGTTCAGGGCCTGTTCTAATAGTTCTTTGGGGTGCAAACACAAAGTAGCAAGAACACAGGGTGAAGGTCGTCAGGAGAACTGGACTCTCGATGGGTGTAGTATTCTGAGAATGGACATGGATCACGGGTTCAGGACATATTTGAATGGCTGACGTGGCATGGCAGGTCTGAGCCTATGGACATCTGTCCAGGTAGATCCCATAGGATGCGCTCACAGAGCCTTTTGTGGCTAGACATCAAGATGGGGGGACCTCTCCAAAGAGGATATAGTGGCATCCCCAATGAGCCCTCAGTGCCATTTTTGTGCAGCATTAGTAAGCAGACCTTCAGAGCTTCAAAGGGAAGCCAAGCCATTGCTCATCTTCGGAAAAGCAGTTATTGGTTAGAATACTCTGATCTGAAATCTGAGCGTTCTATTTTCATCTGAACAACAAAAAAAAAGCCCTCTTCTAGAATTGAAGTCTCTTCTGTTATTGAATAGAATGATCTTTAGCCAGAAAATGTCATGGGATTTTGTGACATGTCTCAAGTTCAAACCTCTGCCCTATTATTTTATTATCATGATGTGACCATTTGTACATGAAAATTTATTTGGGCAAGTCTTTTAAATTGTCTACAGTTTGACTTCCACACCTCTGAAATAAATGCCCAGAACTAGATCAATTCAGCAAACTTTTATTAAACACCTACCATGTTTATGATGGCATAATTGGCTCTCCAAGTACTCATGAAAAAATGGCTTTGCCTTTGAGTTCAATTCAATTCAATAAGTATTTATTAAATGCTTACTATGTGCCAGGCACTCTGCTGGGCTGTGGAGATGTAAACACAATACTGCCTCTGTCTTCACTGAGCTTACATTCTGCCTGTACATAGTCCATCTCTGGATGGGTAAATTTCTGAGCCTTTGCAACTGAGCACTATTGCTCAGTACTCGATATTGCTGTCATTGGTATCAAGGCTGAAGCACCAGCTGGCCTTTCTCTGCTTACGATGTTTTGTAGCAATGTCTGACATCTATGTGGTTGTGAAGCATGGAGCTCCATGGTCTGTGGAGAATTACAACTCAAGATAAACCCAAGGGCAGTGGAGAGATGTATGGTAGGTTACAGTGATGGACTGCCAGAAAAGTGATAAAAGATACCATCAAATGAGGACAAAAGGCTGAAGGAGCAGGATGGACAAATAGAGAAGCTTTGAAGGCTGAATTACCGTACACTTAAGAGCTGTACCTAGTAGAGATTTACAGTTTTGTTAGCAATCTTCCTTTTCTGCTTTATTTTGTATATGCAAATGTTCATTTTTTTATAGACACAATACAAGATAATAACAATAAAAAGCCAGAATAAAATACAAGAATACAAAGTAAAAGAATGAAAGAAGCAAGATATCAATGAAATGTGTGATCCAAAAGGGAGGTGGCTTTGTGATGTGGCCAAAATGCAGTAACATCAAATGGATTGTCTGTGTTCCACTGACCCCATGGAAATTTGAAAGAAAGAAGACTCCCTGTTTCTGGATCTTTGAATAGGCTCTCCTCCCTGCCATCCTTCTTACCTTCACTTCTCAGAATTTTTCCATTCCTCTAATGCTCATCTCAAACTGCATCTCCCTTTGTGAGACTTTACCTGATTTCCCCAGTGACTGGTGATTACTCTCCGAAATGATCTCATATTTATTTTGTATATTGTTTTCCTCAATAAAAGTATGCTGCTTGAGGCCAGGAACCCTTTTACCTTTCTCTCTGTACCTTCCCTTCCTACCACAAATGCTTGCTGTTTGATTGAACATGCTGGTCATTTACAGAAGATCTTGGAAGATGTGGTCAAAATCTTAAGTTGATAAGTTGTGAATGAGTTGGGATCTGTATCACTGGAAGGGTTATTGATGTTGATATGTCTGTCAATTACAATACTGATGTACTGTGAGCCTAGAACTTGCAGCTGGCTAAGAGAACTGAGTTACAGAGAACCAAAAAAGAAGGCAGATTCTTAAAGCACTTTCTTACTCTAATAGTTCATGATTACCAGATGCTCAACTTCTTGGTTTTACGAGACCAAGGAACTGAAGAGGACTCTTGGGGCCTTCTAAGTTAGCTCTCTACAAATTTTAACATCTGGAGGAAAGACATAGGTTGTGTACCTGTGGTACATTTCTGCCTAAGGTGGAAAGAACATTAGGTGGGGTCGTAAGGGGCCTACGTGCATGAACGTTTGGGATGTATGTACTGGAAAACCTGCCCTCTTCGAGGTGCCTCCCATCTGCTTGTGTGACAACCTGCTGATGTCCTCCCCTAGACACGTTCTTAATAGAAGGGAGAGATACTACTACCTGTCATGTGGTGGCTCCCTTTTCTAAGCTACTTCTGCCATAGGCCGACCCTCCCCTTAATTACAACTGCAGTGCCATCTTTGCCCAGCAGGGAGTGGCCAAGTCCCTTCCTCATTGCTCCATACTGCTGGGTACATTTGAGCTCTTTCTTAAGTCAGACTCACAACCACACTCAGCCAGCATAGGAAGAATTCTTTAATTCAGATCTTTCTTTTGGAACCTTTCAGGACTGCGTCTATTTAAGTGGAGATGAGTAAATGGCAGCTAGCCTTAGTACTGCAGATTACCTCCGTGATTCACTTATGAAGACTGGGTTTGTGACCTTTGTCCTTCATTCTACAGCCACATCGTTGTTCTTTCGCATTCTGGGGTGGGTTTCTTGGTCAGGGTCATGCTGCCTGAGCTGAGAGAGTAGCAGGAGGGCGTTGGCCATTGTGACTGACTTTCTGGGAAGCCCTGGAGACGATCCCAGGTCAGTGATTTATTATCTCTGTGACTGGACCCTTTGAGCCTTGGCATCCTCATCCGTAAAATGAACGTGCAAAAATAAGGTCCCTTCCAGATAAATTTTGTAAAAATAGTTTCTTTTGCATTGACCCTTTGGCTCTACTCTATCAGAGATACTGTCTCCATTGTGCGAAATTTGTATCCTTGTTGACTGTGGGGCAAAGGAACTGGGAAAATTTCTTCTGGATGGCTTGGAAAAGGAGAAGACAAATGAACCCCAGCATAAAGGGTTTGGCTTCTTGGTTCCTTTCTTTGAAAAAGAAAATATAAATTAGAACAAATGTTAAAGGAGGATGTGTTGGTTTTAATTACACGCTGTTTATATTAAGCCTCAGGGCAATGGCTCAGCCTCCTCATCCCCATCTGACTCAATGTTCAGTGTCCAGCACTCACTAAATAAATTATTATTTATTTATTTAGTAGAAGAAGAAAAAGAATGTTGTTGTTTAAAAAGGCTTACAAAGGTTTTTTATGGCTTTACACCACCGATGAAAGAAACACCAAGAGAACTGTTATTTCAGTCCTAGGCAAGATTGGGAGATCCATCCTAATTTTCCTATCACCCTTGTAGTTGAAAACCATTCCATCTGTGGGTCTTTAGACTGGCATAGACTACTCAATAAACAGTTTCTACATTTAAATGTGATTTGATTGATCCCCAAATATGAAAAATCTGCCCAGGGTCACAGATTCACATAAATTAAACTTATTTCAAGAGACATTCATGTCATGAATATCTAGAAAGGACGCAAGAAGTAGATAGCATTCAGAATAGCCCAAGCCCCAACTTCCTCTAAGATTTAATGAAAGTCACCAACTAGTTTTGCTTTGTAAGGATAATGTTTTCATTTGTATTTTGAAGAGGTCACAGGACCCAGTTTAGATAAACTCCTGAAAGATTATTTTATAGCATCTTTTCCTTGACCTGCGTTCCAGGCTTCAAGAAGGTGATCTATGATTCATTGAGGAGAAAGGAGATGGGAGTAACAGATAAAACTCCTCTGCAGATTTTCAGATGCTGATTTTGAATTCTTTCCAACAAAAGTTTATAGACTGGGACAGCTCAAATCATAAATGTGACAACTGTAATCTCAAATAAAGCATATTACCATTCTGCAAATCATGCCTGGAAATTTTTCTGGTTTTGTTTTTTTTTTTTTTTTTTCTTACAGACAGCTTGATAATCCTAAGACAATTTGTAGGTTTTTCCATTTCATTCACAGTACAAAATGAACGTGTTCCTTCTAAGCAAACAAAAAGCAAAAAACCCTATCCATTTTGGTTACAGACTCTATTTCCTATATCTCACTTATTTTCTACTCAACTTTTACAATTTCAGACAAATTCTATGTACTTGGGATAACATTTTAGGCGTGTGTTCATGGAAACCAGGGGAGGAGCCCACCCTCTCATAAACCCAGCTCCAGGGCAGGTCATGGGAGTAAATGCTCCTACACTGAAATGGATCCTTGCTCCCTCTCTAGCAACCCTTGAGAATGCACATGGCTTTAAAATTGGTCTGGAATGAAAACTTGTGAAAAGCTCAGAAAGGGGATTTTATTTCAGTCACTATTCTATCCTTTTTTTTTTTCCCCTTCATTCCTGTCTCATTCTTTGGCTTTAAGAAATAAGTGACTTGGTATTTTATTAACTTTTTAATTTTTTTTAATCAAGAAAAATATTGAGGTGTGGAGATCCAGATCTGTTTGCATTTTGACCTGTATATAAAATATATTTACAAATAGGCCATAGGTAACTCAACTCAATCTCAAAGGGGGAAGAAACAATAATAGGAAAACTACCTGGGTGACTAGGCAAATTGCAGCCTCCTTGGACGTCAGTTTCCTCATCCATAAAATGAGGAAATTGATTAGCTGAAATATAAGGTCTAAATCTGTGATCCTATGATGAAATGATTTAGCCTCCCTGGGCCTTGGTTTCCCCATCCCTAAAATGAGGGGATTGACTTGCTGGTCCTTGAGGTCCCTTTTGGCTCTAGATACGTGGTCCTGTATCTAATAATAATAATTACAAAAAATAATGATTAGTAATAAACTAAAAAAAACTTATTGGTGTTTGGGAGCTTGGGGGATGGGAGGAGATATACCAGATGCAGAGACTAAGTGAGGTTCACATGGAGTCTGAATACCAGGGCTTCATCTCCCTCTGAGCAGGTTGCAGCTGCCTGCTCAGGCAGTTCTGATTAGTACCAGGGAGTAGGAAAGCATGAATTCTTCTGATTGAGGTGACCCTTCCTTCCCTCATCCCTTGGTGACTTAGAATTCAGAGAGACTTGGTTTCAAAACCTTGTCACTATCTTGCTGAAAATCCTTCAATGGCTTTCTATTGCCTCTAGTATTAAACCCGCCCCCCCCACATCATACTTGCATGCAACCATGCATTAATTCATGCATACACATGCATATAGATGTAAACAGCCATCCATGAATGTATATACAGCCACAGCTATATCTGGACATGGATGTGCATATGTACACATCTATGTGTGTGTGCACCTAGATGTACAAATTGTGTGTATGCAAAGCTCATACCATCTGTTGAATATGTTGTAGTGGAGATTCCCTCACTTATGAGTTGGGCCTGACAGTGGTTGAGGTCTCTTCCCATTCTCAAATCCTGTGCTTCTCTGATACCTGGTCCAAGCCCTATGCTTACCTCACAGGTGTGTTGAAAAGATCAGATGTGTTCATAAAGTACGTTGCAAACCTCAGTGTGCTACAGAAATGTCAGGTATTATTAAATGTATTTTGAAAGGCAACGTGTTCCAGTGTGCATTGCATGGGGGGTGTTTTCATGGAGATCAGACAAGCTGTATAACAGGGCAGATTGCTTCAGCTTTCTTCTCTGTGGTTTCCTCATCTCTCAAAAAGGTGAATAACATCAGTCGTGCTTTCTTGATATGGCTGTTCTGGGCCATATGAGAAGGAGCCTTACAGATCATTAAGTTCTACCCTCCCATTCTACAGATAGGAAAGTGAGGCCTAGCAAAGTTCAGTAATGTACCAGGGCCACAGTTATTAATCATCAGACACAGCTGAAATCAGGTCCTCTGATTGTAGAGCCAGGACCAGACCTTACAGTCTTCTATAAATATCTGATAGTATTTGTTTCATTCCTAGAACCACTTTTATGAGAATCAAATGGAAGTAATTTCTAAGAATTAGAATCCTTACAAAGCCTGAGTAGCTCCCAGCTTCTCTCTGGAACCTAGACCCCACTACTTTGCAAGGAGGCTCCCATCTAACCAGGCAGCCCCGTTCCTTGGGGTCTGCTCCTTTCCCATTCCTTCTGACTGGCCAGGCCTCCCATGGTTGGGGTGTGCACCTTCAGATTCCTGTCTTACCCATGTCTTAACCAGAGAGACTCATAGAGTCATAGGGTCATAGACTCTCCATAATAATCTAAGGCAGCTAAGGGTCAGTAAGTATTTATTATGTTCCTACTGTGCAATGAGTACTTTACTAAGCACTGAGTATCCAAAAAAAAAAAAAAAAAAACTGCTTGCTGCCTTCAAGAGCTCCCAAGGTCTCCAAGAAAGTCTTTGGAGAGATGATAGATGAGTGATGTATCTGTGCCACCACAGCAGAAAGGACCTAATGTGAGCTTTCCATCTGGCCTCCCTCTATCCAGTAGGCATCACCTTCACAACTACTGTTCCTAAGGCCCAAGTGTGACCACACCACTTCCCTGAGGAAAGGACTTCAGGGACTCCCCATTGCCTCCAAGATCAAGTACAAACTTTTCTGTCAGCCATTTACAGTTCTTCACAGTCTGGTTCCACCTATGTTTTGAGCCTTATTTCATATTATTCATGAAATTCCTCTTCATGTCCTTCACTTCCTCATCAGATTGAACTTCTGGTATGCATCGCCCTGTGCTGTCCCATGGATCTCTGTCCAGCCCGTCCTGTTTTTGGATTATCATTCCTCCTTACCTCATGCTGGTCAAATTATTTCCTTCTGGTAGCAAAGAACTGGAAACAAAGGAGATACCTATTGATTGGAGAAGAACCGGACACAAAGGCAATGGAAGGAACATGGGCCTGAAAAATCTAGAGAAGCATTAGAAGACATAGGAAAAGATACCAAGTGAAATAATCAGAACCAGAAACAGAACACGTACAATGTGAACACCACATGTGAAAATAACAAAAATGACACAATGATAAGTGGTTTTTAAAAAATTAAGAAAGTTTATTAGCATGATTTTTACACTGCAAATGTCGTTGCAATCTTAACCCAGTGATAACTAAAGATAATTGAGCCATAAGGCTTTCCCCGCTCCCCAAACAATGGCATTCTCTTAGAAGTGAGATGTACATAACTGGTAAGTTTCCCTTTAACAGTTTTACTGAATTATCACAGAAACTCAATCTAAGAGGGACAGCTTATAGTCCAGTGGGGCAATTTGGTGATGCAGTAGATAGCCCATCAGGCCCACAGTTAGGAAGACATAAATTCAAATCCAACCTCAGATACTTCCTATCTGTTTGACCCTTGGCAATTCATTTGACCTCTATCTCAGTTTCCCCAACTATAAAGTGGGGATAACAATAACTCGCTCCCAGGATGTTGTGAGTCAAATGAAATCACTTTGCACAGTGCCAGGCATATAGTAGGTGCTATTATTTTTTAATTTATTATTGTTTAAAATTTATTTTAATTTACGTTTGCACATGAAACTGTGAATATACTATGCACAACTTGTAATTCCTTTGAAATATACAACAAAATTATCATGTAAATTTCTTTTTTTCTTTCACCATCCTGCCACTGTAGAGATGGCTACCATTAGACACAAGTGTATAAGTACATATATACACATTTATATTTATATAAAATAAATATATACACACATGTATATATATATATGTGTATATGAATGCCTACACATATAATATATATGCATATATATATATGTAAAATTATTCTATGCATACTTCTATTTATCAGCTCTTTCTCTGAATGTTGAGTGTCTTCATATGTCCTTGATTGTGAATTTTGGTATTTATAACAGTCAAAATAATGTATTCTCTCAAAATCATTCTTAAGACAAAATTGCTGTGATTGTCTACATTCTCTTGGTTCTACTCATCTAGCTCTAAATTTTTTAAAAATTATTTTTATAACAAAAACAAGTGGTCATATAGTCAGTCCCAATTAATTATTCCCTTTCTGTGTCCTCTCTCATTGCTGGGGCTCATCTTACTAAGGTTCACCAACTAAAGAGAGGAAGAAGGATGTCGCTTTTGACTCTAATGGCCCTATCAGGACCAGCCTTGTCATATTCTCTTTTAATGGCAGGTTTTTCCTCAGGAGGGAAGGGCTGGGAAGGGAACCTCCATTGGGTACCTGAGTCAAAGTTGTCTTGCAGGGGATAAGAGCCACCAAATCTTGAGCAGTCTTTAGTAGGGGAAAGAGCATTCCAGGCATGAGTGACAATCAGACAAAATGTCCAGAACCAAGAGACAGAATATCTTATTGGTGGAGCAGCCAGGAGCCCACGGTCACTGAATTGAAGAATACCTGTTGGGGAATAAGAGGTAAAAAGACTGGAAAAGTATTAGCAATATCCAGTGGCTTGGGGTATAGACTACCTTGAATGGTGCCCCTGACCTTTCCCAGGGGCTAAGAACATATTTAGCCCAATGACTTGGGAATGTGGTACCTTTCTTAGTAAGTATATCTTTTCTTCCCAACAGCTCCTCCCAATAGCAATTCCAAGAAGCTCAGATTCACCACTCTATCATTTCTACTGATACTTCTTGGGCAATGAGTTTCTTTCATACTGGGATCCAGGCTCAGGGCAAAATTTGCAGGGCAGTGGAGTGCTCTAGACATTGATGATCTGCAGAGCATCCAGGCTTTGTGAAGTTTTCTCCTGGAGAAAAGTCTAGGTCTTGATGTGTGGTCACCCACATGTAGCATCACATTCAAAAACGGTAAGTGTTGTGGGGATAATGGAGCTTTTGTGTGAGGAGACAAAAGTCACAGGCAACCAGGAGGGATGGCAAAGCCTAGCTTTACAAAAGAAGCAGGAGGCTACATGGAGGAGTATAAATTCCTAAACTCCAAACCTGGAGTCATAAGCCATGAGTTCAAATCTTGGATTCGTCACTTAATGCTTGTAGTATTCAAAAGTTACTTTGCTCCCCTGGGCCTGTTTCTGTCTCTATAAAAAGAGAAAGATGATCTAGGTGGCTTTTGAATGTAGCACCTTCCATGTCTGAAGTCAATGGCACATGAGTTGAATCAATGAAAGGATTGCATGTTGCGCTGAAGGGTTTGCAATAAAAGGAACTGTCCACCTGGACTCAGCATCTATGCATTTACCTAACCCTCATTTTAAGGGATTAGAAATGGAGATTATGTAATTGACACAGTCAGAACTGAAGCTTTCAAGCACAGTTAACATCTAAGAGGCAATAAAAGAGATGGAAGAATTGTGGGTAGAAGAGAGAAAGCATGGTTGTGAAGTCATACTACTATGTCTTTCTCTCCGACAGTTCTCCATCTCAAGAGAATGGGACAAGTCCAAGAGTCAGGAAATTCAGAGAGGGAGAGAAGCTTCAGTGGGCTTATGGCCATTTCTGCTCTTTGGTTCCTCAATCTAAAGGTTTATTTTAAAAAAAGCACTTTTCACAATGGCACATGGACATTTGCATAGGCCAAATTTGTCATAGAATGATGTAGAATATTTGGGTGAATCAATGAGACATTCATATGGGAGTTTAATATATTTTTTAAAGGGTTTCTTACCCAGAAAGATCCTTCATGGTCTGTTTAATATAAAAGAAAAGACTTGTGACCACAACCATCTCGTTGACAATAATTTGAAAGGTCAATGGCAAACTGAAATGCCTTGATGCAGTTTTGGAGAATTTCCATTGGCTTTACCTTTGGGAATCATTATACAGCTCTATTGATGTATTCACATTGCATTACAACACTGTGGGGCAGCCAGTCTATAAGTTAATGAAACAGTCCCAGTGGTTACAGTGCCCAAGTGTTTGTGTTTTCCAAATTTATGATGTAATCAGTGTTGTAGTTGAAAAAGAAATTGCAAACCACTTTCTTTTGCAAATTAACTCACATACTAGTCCTTCCTTATACAAACGGTGTCTATACCCTGAAGTTAGAGGGAGAAACATCTTGGGAACTTTCCAGCAGTATGTTGATTAGAAATAGCTGTCATCTACATGAAATAAAAATCCTTTTAAAAAGAGCAAAATAAATGGGAGAAATATATTTGCTTCAAATATCTCTGATGATGGCGTCAAATACAAACTATATAGAAAACTATCAAATTTATAAAATCAATCGGCCATTCCACAGGGAATAAATGGTCAGTGAACAAAAGTTCTCAAAAAAGAATTTATAGGGTCAAAGAATTCTCAAAAAGAAAAAAGTTCCAAGATATTAACAACCATATAGAGGGACAGCCAGATAGAGCAGTGGATAGAGTGCCAAGCCTGGAATCAGGACAACTCATTCATCTTCTTGAGTTCAAATCTGACCTCTGTGCTTACCAGCTGTGTGATCCTGGGCAAGTCACTTAACCCTGTTTGCCTCTGTTCCCTTATCTGTAAAATGATCTGGAGAAAGACGGCAGGTCACTCCAGGAGCTTTACCAAGAAAAACCCAAATGAGGCCACTGAGTCAGACATGACTGGAAACAACTGAACAGCAACAACAAATATGAAAACCATATGAGAAATTGCTCCAGAAAAACACAAGTTAAAGGAACTATGAGATTTCACCTCATATTCAGAAAACTGGAGATGTCAAAAGATGGAAATAATCAAGGCTGGAAACACTGTTGAAAGAGAGACACACTGATATACAACCTTGGTGGAGCTATGTATTGATTGGTACAGTCATGTTAGGAAGCAATTTAGAATTATACTAAAAAAGTAATTGATATTAATAAAAATGATTGAATTTGTATAGCACTTTAAGATTTGCAAGGCACTTTATGCATATTATCTGATTTGATCTTCACAATAAACCTGTGAAGTTGTTATTATCTCCATTTTACATAGGAGGAAACTGGGGCAGACAGAAGTTAAATGATTTGCCCAGGGGCTTTCAAAATCATACAGTAAAATGATTATAGGGCCTGAACTAGGGGGACCTTTGGGGAAGTTTGACTGAAAAAAAATGTAGGGATTCAAATTAGGAAGGAGGAGGCAGGATCTCAGAGAAGGAGTTGGAGTTGGATTCAGGGACTCATCAGTTTGGGGAATAAGAAAGAAGTCAACGATAATATAAAAAGGAGGTGAGTTGGGTGTGTACAGACAGTGAGGAGTGGCAGATTGTCTGGGGGCTACCCTGGTGCCCATGGGGCATTAAAAGAACAAATGAGGGTTTCCAGTGCACTAGAGTTTCCATATTAGGTTCTAGAAGTATATGGACAAGAATATCACAGAGAGGAGGATATGCATGGTTGTCTTTATAAGAGGAGATAGAACCCAGATCAAGGAGATCAAAAGCTGTCTTGAGTATTGAAGTTAATTCACCTAGAGCACAGCTCTGCTTTCCAAAGGACAGAATTCAATTTGTTGAATATTCCAGTGTTTATAAGACTGTCATGCAGAAGAAGGATTAGCCATGCTCTGCTTGGCTCCAGAAGCAGAAAATTGTAATGAGTAAAAAGTCAAAGAGGGAAGTTTAGCTTGAACATCCAGAAACCTTCCTAAGAATTAGAGCTCTCCCATAATGAAATAGGGAACCTGGAAAGCAATAGCATCATGGGTAGTGGGTTTCCCCTCATTGGAGGTCTTTAAACAAAGGCCCAATGACTTATTTTTGGGAATGCTGTGTCAGGGATTAAAGTCTCAAGTACAACATCTGACTTGTTGGACCAAAGGACCGCTGGCCCTTCCAACTCTAAGATTTTGGGATTCTGAGTGTTTCTTGATCACCTACTATGGATTTTTCCTATTCTAAATGCTATGAGGGATACACATGTCAGTGCCACAGTCACTAGCCTGCTGGACCTGCTATAATTTCTTTTAACTTGGTTAGGGCTGCCATAAGCAACACCAGATGTGGAACTTTCATAAAGGTCAGGCTCATGCTCGTCCCTCCCCCTGTAATTATTTACTTCTGGCTCTTACATTCTGTTTGAATTCATGTGTTTCAAGTTCATTCTTTCTCTTTTATCAATATAACCACATTCTAAACAGGCAGAAAAGTATACTGAATACTGGATTTGAAAACAGGAACACCTGGGTTCAGTCCCTGTTCAGACACAAACTGGCTGTGTGACTTTAGACGAGTGACTTGAGTTCTCATCATCTCAGTTTCCCCATTCAGAAAACGGGCCCAATAATACCTAACTCCTAATCATGGCCATCTGCTACTAGCACCTTCCTATCCAGCTTTTTGAGAAGATCCAAGGTGATGATGTGTACACAAAACCAAATCTTCAAGAAATGTGAGCTTAGATGACACCAGTGATAGCACTTCCAACGCATCCTTTTCCATGCTGGATCACCATTGACCGCCTATCAGAAAGAATTCAGGCAACAGCATTCGTTCCTTCTGTTCTCCCCTCCTCTCCAATCACCTCCCATGCCGGTTAGGGTTCTCGTGCAAAAGGAGAAGTCTCTTACCAAAGACTATGAGGTTGTGACTTGTAGAGATTCTGTCCTTTACTCTCCTTTCATGTGTATTTTCTTAAACATTGACATATTCGAAAAAGAAAACACATCCTACCCCTTGCAAAATTAAATTAAAAGTTCCATATGTAATGTCTGTCTCTCAGGCTAAATAATTTAAAGGAGCCCTTGGATAATCATGCTTTGGAAATAAAACTAGTAAAGAACTGAGGGAATGTTTAAATGTCTGATTTGTGTAGTTGATCTGTATAGTATTTTCTTTTAATTCCAGGCGCCCTTTCCACCAAAAGGGGATCTAGTGATGACCCATGTGATGGGATGGAACGTATTTGCATACACTGCTTTCCTTACATTGTAGCCTACTGCTTCTTTGTTGGGTTTTTGTCTTGGTTTGCTTGTATCAGAGTTTATTCATTCTCTAATATCTTACTTTGGTAAAGGACTTAAAAGAATATTTGTATTCTAAAGTACACCAGGCATTTGTCTTTTGTTATTTAAAATGAACATATCCCAAATAACTTGTAATTCTACCACATTACTTCTTCCCCCACACACATTTTTTTCCCTTTAATATTACTGTTGTGTTTACTAAGCCAGATGTGGATGATGTCTTTGATTTATTTCTTCTAGAATTCATTAGTAAAGATCTACAAATTTTATAGAAAAATCTTCAAACAGAAAAATAAACAAACACAGTCTTTGTTCTCCCTAATCGACAAAGTCCTTGCTGTGGTCCTATAATTTGTTAGCGTTTCTTTAACCTAATAATGCCTCCGTTCCTTTACTGATGTGGCAATTCCAGGAAGCATGCTGGGATAGTTTTGCAAGTGTGTCCATTCTCACATAATGCCACATGGTGGAGTATTGCTTTATTTACAGACGATGTTTTATCACCTGTAACTCCCTGCAGGTCTCTTACTTGTATGAAAAGTAAATTGAAGTCTTGTTGAGTTGCTGAAAAAACGTTTTGGCGTATTTACAAAGCATCTTCCAATTATAGCTCGAATGTGCTAACGTAAGGATTATTTAAAGCATAACACATAGAGGGTCCTAGACTCTCAGGAGGGGAAGGAGCCTTGGAAGCCAGAGTCCAGACCATACCTGCACAAGAACCTAGTTGCAGAATACTGAAGAGCTGGCTAGCCAGCTTCTGCTAAACACTTGCCAGGAAAAGGGACCATTGCCTTCTGGACAACCTGACCACCTCTCGCTAACCTTCCTACAGCACTCTTTTTTCAATGTTTTTCACATCCTACTTGAACCCACCTCCATCAATTCCAGATATTTGGAGCCAAGAAGAAATAAATCCCACTTCTCACAAAAGCCCTTCAAATACTTGAAGACAGGTGTTCCCTAGAAGTCTTGACATACCTCTACAGTTTCCTTGAGGGGGAAAAATTATATTACAATCATATACTGTAACTCGTCAACCATCCCTCAAATGATGGGCAGCCCCTCAATTTACAATTCTTTGCCACCACAATAGAGATGCTATAAATATTTTTTTCCTTACAAATAGATTCTTTTTACTTTAAAAAAAGGCTCTTTGGGATATAGGCCTAGTAGTGGTATTGCCAGATCCAAAAGTATAGCGTTTTATATCCCTTTGGGCATAGTTCCAAATTGTGCTCCAGGATAGTCTAGTCGAATCAGGTCACAATTCCACCTACAGTGCATTAGTGCCCCAATTTTTCTATATCCCTTGCAACATTTATCAATTTCTTTTTTCTGTCAGTTTAGTCAATCTGATATGTCTGAGATGATAAATGAATGCTTCTTTATTTTCAGGAGCTTCAAACGAATAATAATGATGGATTGACTCCCATATTTGCTTCATCGTGTTCTCCTGTGACTGTGTCTAACAACTCTAACATCCCAGAGCTTTAGGAACTTCTACCTAGAATAGAGATTCCCCCCACGTTGGGAGAGCACAGATCCAGATAATAATGGAGGAGAGTTGTGAGCTTGGAAAGGAAATAAGTAAATAGGAATCAAAACCCAACATTTTTGGAAAGAACTTGAGTGGTTGGTTATTGCTCACTAAAATACAAAACAAGTCTTAGGAAACAAAATAATTGTACGTTATAATAGCTGTCTCCTTTGATAATGCTTAGCTTATAGGAGTTGTCTAATAGCTAAAAGAATCCAGCATAATTGCTACTTCTTACAGACATGAGTTGGGAGTTAGTTTTCATACACAGTCCTTCTTTGGATTCCTTGTACTTTGAGAGCTTCCGTCTTTGCCTCTACCCATGTTACCAGTTTAATTTTTCCAATGTCCTGTCCAGACTGGAAGCCACTGTAGGAAGCCCTCATGTAGTCTCTGCTGTCTTTAGATCAGAGCTCCCCCTGTCATTTTGGTTCACTCCAGGGCACCTCAGTGAAGGACAATGGTCCATGAGGTCACAAAGAGTTAGACACAACTGAACAACAGCAAAAGCACCTCAAGGTGTATCATGAGAGTCCTCCCCCCACAAAACAATCAAAAATCAAATCGACACGTCAAAAAGCAACAATCAAACCAAAGCTAACTTTAATTCACAGGAGCTTTGCTCTCACTGTGGGGAAGAAACTCCCTCTCTCAATGCAAGCCAGTGCCTTGTGTAGAACTCATGGGTTAGAGAGTTCAATGGGGGCATTGAATGGTGATGCCACAGCCAGGATATTCATGAGAGGCAGGTCTCGAGCCTAAGTCTTCCTGCTTCTAACCACTAGGCTCCACTGAATCTCAACACGTGCCTATGAATTTCTGTGTATGTATGTGTGTACATAAGTATATATGAATGTATATATATATATATGTGTGTGTGTGTGTGTGTTTATGTATATATATACACATACCCCTAATATGTTCATATATACTTATATATAAAGATAGAGATATAATATGTATGAAAATCTAGATCTAAATCTATCTAATAGTTGTTATTGTGTTTGTCATCCATTGCCGAAGAAGACCGTGCCATCAGAGAAATGATGACGTGACTTGCACTTGACTTTGTTCTGAGTGAGGGAGGGCTGTGCAGGTCACCAGCCTCACTTCTCCTCCAAAGCCATCTGAATCCAATGACCAGACATTCCTCAGGATGACTGGAGATGACCCAGGGTGCACTGGGAGACCCTGGCCTCTTTAGCATCTGTCTAATTATATACTGATGGATGAAGGATTTGTGATTTTCAGTGTGGGGGAGGACTCCTTCAGGAAGCCCAGATCACAAGAAGTCTATGACTTAGCATTCAAGTCCAAGGGGATTGTCTGAGGTATGGAGAAACTAAATGATTTGTCCAAGACGCACTGGCCAGTATCGGAAGTCCAGCTCCTTATATATGGCTAGTTCATGCTATCTTCCTGTGTACTTGTATGTGGGCATGTTAACAAGGGTGTTTTCTTAGTTTGTTCTCATGCTTATAAAGGGTCTTCGTATCTCATTTAACTTGTAACAACAACCCTATAAAGTAAGAATTCCAGGTAGATAGCACAGGTCATCAGATCTGGAGTCAGGAAGACTTGGGTTAAAATCTGGCTTTGGTTACTTCCAAGTTTTCTGGGCTACTTAACCCCTGCTGTTTGAATTGCCTCATCTATAAAATGCGGATAGTAATAGCATCTACTTTCTAGGGTTGTTGTGAGGATAAAATGAGATAATGTTTGTAAGTGCTTTGCAATCTGTAAAGAGCTGAATCAATGCTAATTGTTGTACCTATTTCTCAGATTATGGCAATGGAAGCTCAGAGTATTGAGGAAAATTACCTCTAACATAACTGTTGGAGGCAGGATCCCTATCCAGGCTTCCCCTGGTTCCAGTGCTCTTGCCCTGACACTACCCCTCCTTTCTTGTGTCATAGTAGCTCTGGGATCAAGGACTTAATGTCAGGAGGGACCTCAGAAATCAACCGACTATTGACTGGGCACTCCTTGAGGGAAGGGATGATCTTTCATCTTTCTTCCTGTTCCCTGAACTAAACTAAGCACAATTCCTGGAACATAGGAGGCACTTAATTAAATACTAATTGACATCTTATGTCATTCTCTCCTTTTTATAGCCAATAATACTTGGAATAGTTGCAAACCTTTTGGAATTTGCAAAACACTTTATATCCACTAACCCTTTAACAGCTATTTTAAGTAGATACTGCAAAAATTACCATTCCCATTTTACAGAAGAAGAAAAAGAAACTGAGGCTATCTGACATCCATGATCACATAACTAGTCCACATCAGTAATGGATTCTTGGCTCTCTGCTTAGCACACCATCGGTGATGCCACAATGATATTAAAGGACTTGCCTTGCCTAGCAGAGGAGGGAGCATTTCTGAGATTCTGGAAGTCCATTCTCAGCCCTCTGATTCTCCCTCCAGGACTCTTTCTCTTCTTTCTTTTCTGTAAACTGCCTGCAAATAGGGCCCTTGTCCTGCCCTTTCTGCAGCCTCCCTCTCCACTGTGTGTGCACAGCAGACATTCAGCACATGGATTCGTTTCTAATTGTTCTGATTGGATGTCACATAATAATTATGGAATTGGTTAAATATGGAGGAAGACAGAAGGGCAGAGAGAATTGCCCACTCAGACAATAATGTACTGTCAGATATTGAAAATCACTGTCCCTGCTTCTCCTTGAGAATCATTGGCCTAATTTCTGAAGTAAATTCAGATTTTTGAACTTTAAAGTAGAAAATTAATTGAAAAGGCAGACCACATAGGAACATGTTGTCTAGAACTAGCTTGGATGTAGCCAAATATTCTTTAATAACAAACTCCGAACTGATGAGCTCTCCACCACATCCCGCTTTCTGATGTGCATGCTAGATTTTGTCCATTAAAAACAAAAACAAAACTGGGCAACATTGTTTTTTAATTTCCCCAACCAATTCATCTGGGTTCCATTTAAAGGCTTTGCTCCAACCAAAATACACTATTTTCTCATTCACAAACTTACAATTTTGTCAGAAAAATAAATCAGATCTTTCTGGCATGCTCTGATTGCCCTTTTGCTTTGGGCCACGTTTATACAGCTCTTCTCCCCGGATGTTTATTCTGTACTTTGGTGAGTATGACTTCCAGCATCTTGGTCATGTCTCCTTAAGATGAGGCATGAGCTGTTGGGTATAATTGGGTTATTTCTTTGGGAGAGGCATCTTTAAGTCTTTAAAGTTTCTCTTGTGATCAAGGGAACTCATGGAAGCTGGTAAGACAGTAAAGACATGGTATCCAGAGACAAGCATTCCTCCTATACAGGAAGCATTGGATAATCAAAATAATGTAGGGAATGAAGGTAGCCCACTCACAAAAGGCTTTCCTTTATTGAGCCCTGCTTACCTTCCTCCCCATCAAGTTCTATAGGTTTCTCTGGGTAGAGCCCAGTTCATTCCTAATAAGACTGCTGGACTAGTTGCCCTCCTAGCTACCTTCTGGATCTAACTTGTCCCTTTGTGACCCTTTGAGAATCAAATTAGGGACCTTTACCCTTTATATCTTTACCTGATGCTGCTCAGATGAGGAAACTGGGGCAAACAAGGTTAAAGAACTGTCCTAGGGTCACTTAGCTGGTAAGTTTCTGAAGCCAGATTTGAACTCAGGAAAATAAGTCTTTCTCATCTGAGGCCCAGCGCTCTACCCAGTGCACCACCTAGCCACCATTTAAATGTACATGTGTATGTATATAGACACTTACACCTATTTATAGATATATAAACATATACTAACATCTACCTTTAGATTTTTACATGCAAAATATATGTAGATAGAAGACAGATGGACAGACAGAAAGAGATAGATAGAGAGATAGATAGAGAGATAGATAGAGAGATGGATAGATAGATAGTCTTCCATCATCCTTGTTTTGTCAGAAGATGGGAGCAAGGTTCTTAGTACACTTAGTAGATTCTTCTGTGTTGAATCTATGGGAAGACAGACAAAAGTCCCAGATGATGGGCAGGCCTGGTTAGATCACAATTAGAATCATTGAGGAAAACATCTACCTTCATAGAATCCCCAATTCCTTTCAGTATTTGTGTATTTGGACAACAGGGTCAATGTGTAAATTATTTCCCTGGTTCTGATCACTTCATTCTGTTTTACACAAGTCTTCCCATATCTTTCTGAATTCCAGCGTCCTATTCCATTACATTCATGAACAAGAATTTGCTTAGCCATTCTCAGTCAATGGTTACGCACTTTGTCTCTAGTTTTGTTTGGTTTTCCACAATAAAAAATGTTGTTATAAATATTCTGGTTTTATGAGGTCATTTCCGTCCCTTGCCTTTAACTTCTTTCAGGTATCTGTCCAGGAGTGGAATTTCTGAGTCAGTCTTAAGTGTTCCATACTAATGTCTCAAACTAAAGAACCTTAACCCTAACTTCCCCTTTGCTATGTTTTTCTCTTCCTATTCTCAATACCTGACACCACCCCTCTTCCTCATTTGCTTCTGCTCAGCACAGGATTACCCACTTCCTTCAGCACTACAAGCAGTAATCTGTATGAACAGTGACAGAATGTAGTGGAAAAAGTATTAGTCTTGGAACAGGGAGTCCTTACTTTCAATTCTGACTGTTCCTGTCTCAATGTATGACCCTGGGACAACTGATTCACTTCTTGGTACCTCAAATGTCCTTATCTTTTAAGCAAGAATTATTCTAAAAATATACTATCTACCTCTGTATGAAGAAGCTGTTCTATTGACCTTAAAGCACTATATAAACATGAATTCCAATTGTTATTCATTTTCTCTTGACACAGAACTATGAAGAAATGAATTATTTCTTTTTATGTAAATAAAATATAAATTTCTTTTTATGTAAAATATGTATACAAATAATATCACGCATGTAATATTCATATGAATTCATATAATACTGTTACAAAAAAGTATAAATATGAATAAAATATGTCATACCTTCAGTAAATCTATTCAAAGACAATGTGCTAGATCCTAGAAGAGTTGGGGTGGGAGACAGCCTCAAAGAAAAGTCATGGCTAGAATTATAAATTCAGAGGTATAAGGAACAATAGATGCTATTTGGTTCATTTTACAGAAGATAAAACTGAGGCTGAGCCTGATTAATTGACATTCCCCAGGTCCCACAGGTAATAAGTAGCAGAGGTAGGATTAGAACTCTGGCCATCTGACACGAATCCAACACTTGTTTCCTTCCATGCACTCCTCTGGCTAGCTCAGGGTAGTCTGGTTGAAAAGATAAGATCTACACACAAGTAAGTTTAATTCATGATGGAATATAAACTTGGAACTGGACATCTTCTAGTGTATTGCTGTAGTTTAGCAGAGGTCTTTGCAATGAGATGTCCAGAAACATCACTCTCATTTACTGCCACTCACATTTCATTTTTCCAACTAAATCCCAAATCCCTGGATATCAGGCCTTAGTATTATTCTCCTACCCTGTGAGAGATCTGTGATCTCATTGATGGAACTACTCTCAAAAGTTGACAATTGCAGGTCAATTGCACCTTCTCATCCTGTGCAGCTCTAGTCCAAGTCCTTACAGCAGGATTGCTCATTGTTTTGGTGACCTTTCTCTAGATTTCTTGACGGTGCTGTGAATCTCAAAAGTAACCCATAGACTGTTGATTGGGAATTTTATACTCTTGATGCATGTGGTCAGACAACCTCCTTTTCCACTCATGTGTCTCCTCAGGGATCCTTTACAATGCTTGTTCTATAAAATATTTTCAGAAAAAAATGTTACAGCCTATTTATCTCCATCATTTAGCTCTCTGTTGTCTCTTGGATGACAAACATCTTTAATTCTTTGACACCTGTGAGTGTTTCATGGTGGTATGGTCAAAAGAGTATTGCTTAAAACATGAGTCTTTTCAACTCCCAAAGTCTCATGATGGAAATTGCTATCCACATCTAGAGAAAGAGCTCTGGGTCTGAATGCAGATGGAAGGAGACCATTTGCTCTCTTTTTCTTCTATTATTTTATTGTGTCTCTTCTTTCTTGTGGTTCCTCCCCTTCTTCTTTATATCTTCACTAACGTGAAAATACGTTTAATATGAATGTATATGTAGAGCCTCTATCAGATGGCATGCCGTCTTGGGGAGGGAGGAGGAGAGAGAGGGGGAGAAAATTAAAAAGCCAAAATCTTGTAGAAGAGAATGTTTTGGAAAACAATCCAGTCTCCTTTTATCCTCTTGTGTTCAATTCTAGATCCAAGTCAGGGTCAATATAGAACAATTCAATATGCTCAAAATAATTATGCACCTGAATATTAATGCTATTTTCTTTAAATTAGATGGGAACCAGGGCAGCTAAATGGAATAGTGGATAGAACACTGAATCTAGAGTCAGAAAGACCCAAGTTCAAATCTTGCTTTGGGCACTTACTAGCTGTGTGACCCTGGTAAATCACTTAACCGCTATATGCCTCAGTTTACTCATTTGTAAAATTGGTATAATAATAGCACCTACTTCTCAGGATCCCTGTGAGGGTAAAATGAGGTCACACTTAGTAGTTGTTTTTCAAGTCCTCAAGTGCTATGCAAATTGTATTTATTATTATTGATCAAATCTGGTACCTTTTACAGTTATGACTAGTGACAGGTTGGTTGTAAATTCTTTGAGAATAGGTACTATTTCATCTTTGTCTTCATATTCATCTCGCCTGCCTAGCACTGTATTTGTCACCTAGTAGGTGACCACAATAAATGTTTCTGATCGATTATTTCCCAGAAGGTCTAGAAATAGTCACAAAAGATTTTTTTTTTATCTTTTGGTAATAATTTTGATTTTAGAGCATTTTGATTACATGAAATTAAAAAGCTTTAGAACAAACAAAATTAGCACAATTTACGTAAAAGGGAAGCTCCAAAATGGGGAAAATTGCGTCAAATGATCCGATACTTAAGATATGGGTTTTCCTTAAAGTTTTATTACAGTTTTAAGCTTTAGTAACTTAAGTTTTAGTTAAATTTCAGCAACTAACGTTTAAAATCATATTAGGACTTTTGGGACACCCTGTACATAGGAATTAATGCAAATAAATGAGACCAGGTATCATTTCCCCAAAGATGAAGTGGTTAAAGGATATAAAAAGTTAAAAAAAATACAAATGATGGACAATAAGACAGAAGATTGTTCCAAATCATTAACAATAAAAGAAATTATAAATCATTGTCTATATGCACATTTTGTCTTTCTAATCTATAAGATGTTCCTATTCTCTATGTCCTTCCAGGAATCAACCTTATTCTGGACAACAGGCATGCCTCATCTGCTTCATTTTTCCTGTTTTATTGTTTTCTGTAATCCGCTTTGGGAGATTCATACAGTTGTAGCTTTAATTCTACAGAGCCTTCCCCAGCATCCATCTTCACTAACATCTGGAGGCTTGATATGGGTGCAAGAATCATGTCCCCCTTCCAACTGCAGGTGGCACCAATCTTTATCATTATACTTCATAGCTCTACTCCCTTCTCACCCACCTTCCCTTATCACAGCTTTAGAAAGAAGAAAACCATGGTGAATCACTCTGAAGGACAAGTCTGAAGGACAGCACCTTTGAGAGAGATGCTGTATGTAGAAAACTCTTGGTTTTCATTACTTTAGCTCCCAATAGGTCAGAATCAGTCCTGTGTCATTTATTCCATATACCTTAGAACTCAAAACTGCTCCATGAATATATGGACGCTTGGTAAATCTTCCTGGATGAGAAAGGAAGTGCTAATTTAAGTATGTGAATTCACCAAGGTGAATACTTTAGTTCCACGTTGAATAAATTTGTCGAGCCTTAGATAAGTTATTGTCATTAAAACAGATCAAACTAAGCTAATGTCTTTTCTGTGAAATTCAACTGTTTCCTTTAAATTCTTACAGAATTGTGGTTTAAAAAAGTCTCATTTGGGGACTACTCATTACAATTAATATTAAATGAGGGGAGTCTGAAAATGATACACATACACATACGCACATACCCTAAGATGGTGAGGCTAACCAAATAATGGATGGACACAATTAATTTTATGAGGCATTTATTGAATATTAATAGGATCCAGAGGAGGGAAATGCAACTCGATGAAGGCTACTTGGTGAGCCAGTTTCCACCTCCAAAATGACAATGGAAACTGGCAACAATCCCTTGAGAAAGCCTCCAGGATGCCCATTATGATGGACTTGGCTTGGGGAAACTAATGCCAACATTAGACCGTTCCTTCCTTAGTGAGATGGCCTGTGTTGAAAGAAACTTCTCTCTGGAGTGATCCAGATATGCCTTTCTGTTGGGTTTCTGTTAGAAAAAGTGTTTGGGGAGTTTAGCCATGGATAGTTTCCAGGAGCAGGAAAAAAAAATCAGAGACATACCAGTTCCCATCCATCCTCAGGTAGGTTTGATGCAAAATACAGCTACCCAAACAGGGTCCAAACAGGTTTTCATTCTGCTCATCCATAGAAATAGCCAAATGCTATATTTCATGATTTTGGAAGCTACCCAGATCCCTGCTCCCCCACTATATTTCACCACTGGATAAATATAGCCCTGGCTGTGACCCACTAGAAGAGGCCTCCTATCATTCCTGCAGGCCCAGCAAGGGCTCTGAATGTATTCGGTCCTCCTTGGATTGTAGTAGGGAAAATAAACTCACACAATGACTTATGACTGTTTCTTCAGGTGACCTGCCCATTAGCTCCCATGATTTGTGCTGATGTGAATGCAGAGAAACTTTCATATACTTCCTAACAAATACGGGTCAAGCTCTGTTCACGCGCCTTGCTCCTGCCTTCTTGCCTTCTGGGAAGAGTCCAACCCTTGAGGCCCCTCTGTTTCTGTCACATACATTCTTTGAGAACATCCCCCTTTTCCTTGCTTCATTGTTGCTTTATTTCATGCACCTGTTTAGCTCTTTGCCCAAAGGGACATACTTAACCAAGGCCTCATCCCCCTTCTTACAGCCTTGTTTTGTAGTCCTTGAAAAGGGACTGCTTTTAGTAATCACATATGTCTCAGCCAGTCTTGAGGCATTAGATGGGACAGTCCACTAGCTAACTTCATTATGCATATGATGAACTTTGTTCTAGTAAATATTTGCTAAACACTTAAACAGTGAATTAGGAACATTTGTGAATGAAGAAATGTGCATTGTGGTTCATCTCCTTGTTCTGTTCCAAAGTAAGATGATTTCCCTTCAGAGTGAGTGAGTCCCCATTACTAGAAGTCTTCAAGCCAAAGCTGACTGATCTTCTATCAGGTATATTGTAAGGGGGAAGCTTGTTGAAAGGCAAATAGACCTTGTTGGCCACCAGAGTTTCTTCTTATCTAAGATTCTGTCATTTGCCTTTAAGTGACTTTAATTCTACAGTTTCTGAGAAAGAATTTACTGTTGTGAACTAACCTTCCAGTCTTAGTCATACAAGTTTCACTTTCGATTTACAATCCACTTTCCTACTTGCCACACTCCTCACCATGGCTCTACTTTCTGACCTCTAACCCATCTGAAACTCGGATTCCACCCTTGGGGACACCAACTCTAAGAGGTGAGCTTTCTACTTACCTTGCTCATGGATCCTGCCTTCAGCACAGCTGTCTTATCACCATATCCCTGCAAATACTTCCTCTTCCTCCCTTGCTTCTCAACTGCCCCTTTCGATCACCACCTTTATGTGCTGGTTATGACATGGGTTTTTCCCATTAGGATGTACATGTCTCAAGACATACAGAGATTGTATGTCTTGCTTGCATTGCTATTCCTAGTATAAGCACAAAGTTCTTAAGAAATGTAGGATCTATCTGTCTCCAGTATCTTTACCAAGAAAACCCTAAATGGAGTCACAAAGAGTTGGACATGACTGAAAAGATGACTCTTTTTTTCTCTTCATCTCTTTTTCTTTCCTCCCAAAGTCATAGATTCACAGCCTTAGCTGAGGATGGGGGTGGTAGTGATAGAGAGGTGGGTCATCGAGAATGCTAGAGTATTCATGGGAACCTTCCAGCTCTTTTTTTCTTTCAATTCAGCTAGCATTTCTTAAGTGCCCATTGTATGTCAGGTACTATGCTAAGTTCTGGGGATCAAAAAGAGTCTCATACTCTCTTCTCCACCCTTCAAAGAGCTTGACAGATGGAAAAGTCTTCTCTCATCTCTTATTACCTATATTTACACACAACTGTGCTTTGGACAAGGGGCAAAGAATGATCATTCTCTGGTTCACACCCAAGCCCATTACCATATTGACTGAAAGCAAGTGTTAGTTACACCCCCAGCTAAGTTATCGCATCATAAAATTATAAAAATAGACAAGGACCTTATGAATTCCTGAAGTTTAAACAGATGAGGAAACTGAGGCCTAGGAAGGGGAAACCCTTTGCCTCATCACACACAGCTAGTCAGCTTCAGAACTTGGCACAACCAGTCTCTCCTGAGGGAAGGCACTGTGTTGGTGCTTTTGACCTCAACACCTCAGTCATGTCATATTCTGTGCTTGTACCATGGGCCAGTCATGATTGACTTGCCCTGTCCAAGCTTGTCAAGGAGACTGAGACTATAGGATTCTCCTTGACCTGTGTAAATAAACCAACAGCATCCATCCTTCTAGGGCTTTATTGTCTATTTTTCAAATATCACCCACATTCCATGTTAACCTCTATATTGTCCTTCCCCTAACATATTCTTTCTTCTCCCTCATCTAAAGTGTTCAGAGCCCGGTGATAATGGGACCAGTTGCCTTCATCTCCCACAGATCAGTTTGCTTACTTCTTAGTTATGAGCACAAGTGCCACCTTCTTCTCCAAAATCCACTTTTATGATTTACACAAATCTGAGTGATTGGAAGGATGATCGACTCATTGACTGAAATAGGGAATTTTGGAAGAGGATTGGATTGGAGTGGAGGAGGTTTGTGAATAATATATTCTGTTTTGCATATATTGATTTTGAGATGCCTGTAAGAAACTTATTTTTAGATATCTAAAAGGTAATTTGGTGATATAGGACAAAAGTTCAGGAGAGATACGAGATCTGGGTATATAGACATGAAAATTATCTGTATATAGATGACTGAACCAGTGGGAGCATATGAGTTCAATAGATTGAAGATAAAGAAAGGAAAGAAAAGGGCTCTTGATAGAACCTTGGGGAACTCTGACAATAAGTAGGTCCAATGGATCAAAATTCAGCAAAGTAGACTGAAAATGAGTGGTCAGATTAAAAGGAGAACAAAGGGAGGAAACCAGGAAAGGACAGAATATTCAGAAGGAGAAGATTGTCAATTATGCCACATTTAGTTGAGAGGCTGAAGATTACAGGGAGCCATGAGACTTGGTGATTAGTTCCTCAGAAATTGTAATGTTATTACTTTCAACCATACACCACAAGCAGAATATTTGTATTTAAAAGATAGGACTTTTTTTCAAGGAGAAATTTATGACCATCAAAAAACATTGCCATTTCTTGAAGGCATTTCAGCCCTTTCTCCTTCTCCTTTTCATTTCTGGGACCAATTCATCATTCATTGGTGATATTTTTAAAACAAATAACATATTGGTGTGAGGGCACAAAGACTAAATCTAGTGGGGAAGACAAAACATAAACAGTTAAGTAAATGAAACATAACGTGTAGAGGAATAGCTTAAGTTGGAGACTCAAGAAGACTCCCTGGAGGAGGTAGCACTTGATTTGGGGCTTCTTTGGAATCTCACTGATCATAAGAATATCAACACACTCTGGTCATTTTATCTCCCAAAGCCCTTAACAAAAGCCTCAGTGAAGTTTTTCAAAAGATAAGGTTTCCTTGAGGTGGCTTGGAAGGAAACATGGGATGTAAAGTACGTTCTATAAACAAGTCCCCAGGCCAGCAAACTGGCAACCTCCTCCACACATCCCCTGCCTCCTTGACATTTCTGAAGTTGACTGCCATGTTATAGTGGAGAAAATGCAAAATGTAACTAAAATGAAAGGGGTTAGGCATCATGGGGACTGGAAGAAGTAACCTTCCATTTGTGGAAACCTTTGCTAAAATAATTTTCTGACCCAAGTTCTGATGAGATCTGTGGGATCCACACAGTCACTATTGATATCTCCCTGCCCCCATATGGCCCAACACAAGTGGCATTAGAGGGTCTGATGGTGGACTCAAAATAGAAATAGCAGACTTGGAGATGGGGGCGATGGGAAGGTGGGCTAACTGAGCTAGGTTCGATCCCATGGATAGAGTCTCTATGTAAAGAGAAGAAAGAAGGTGCTTGGTGTCTTGTAGAGTTTCTGGGTTTAATAGATCATATTTGCCAAAGGATAATAGCCAGCTAATCCTGCAAGTGAAACTTAATGATTTATTAAGCGGAGGTTAACTCAGAGTATACAGGAATCCATGCAGATTTGGTCCAACTCTGAACTGGAATAGAGAAAAGTTTGAACAACTAAGAAAAAGGGGGTAAAGAGTAAGTAGAAGGGCAACTCCTAAGGTCGCAACAACACCTAGAAAGAGGTAATAACATTCAAGGCCCTCATCAATGTACAAAGAAATAAACACACTTACCCTGTCAAGTTGGTGTAAATATAAGGGAAAAAAAAAACTTACCCAAACTGGTATGGGTGATAAAATCATCCACAAACCAGCAAAACATGCAAAGAAAAATACACACAAAATATAAAAATGTACTCTTTGACCCTGAGTCACCAAAGAATGCAAACACAGAAGAGTAAAATAAGACCAGCAGTGTCTGATTGTCAACTGCTAGGCAAGTTTGTTTATCCTTCCCTGATTCTAGACTTTTTAGGTTTTCATAGCTTGGAAAAATTCCTGTGAAAGGAGGCAACAAAGGGACTTCATTCTCTACAAACCTGGATCCAGGAAAACACCATAGTGTTAGAACCCACAGATTTGCTCATACTGCAGACATGCCAGAATGCCATTTGAATTTTGATGTTTTGGAGAAATGTAGGTTAGTTTTTGGTTTATATTCACTTAGATCCCGCCTCTACCTCTGCCTGTCTTTACCCAAAGAGTCCTCTTTTCCACCTCGCCATTCCAGTCCTACGGATTTTTCTAATCTTTGCTGAAAAAATTTGTCACTGATGGGCCAAACTAGAGATGAACTACTCCAAATTTGGCTGGTCTACCCTTTGCATGACAGATAAATGGTTTATCTCTAGGTCCATAGTGCTCTCAGCTAAACCAGACCTGCATGAGCTCACTTTCTCCCTAGCATTGCCTTCTCAAATCCAGGGTCTCCTTGTGGAAGAATGAGGAGGAGTCAAGCCCTGGCACTTTTAGATAATACAACTCAGACTTTGCCACCTCTGTCTTTTTAAGCTCTTGTCAACCATTTCTGTTTTAAGCTTGACTTTTTTCCCCCAGAAATGTTTTAGCATTCCCATTTGCTGTTTCAGCATGCATTCTTTCATATTCCTTTCATCTTTCACTCACCTAATCTTTGAGTTTGGATGGCTACCATTTACCAGGTGCTCACTCTGCCCATTTGGACTTTGTGGAGTTAATTTGGTCCCTAAACTCTTCAAAGCATCCCAGATTCCCTTTAAGTTTCTAATCATGAATTCCTGGTTTCTGAAGTTACAGCACAGATTAAATGGGAATTCCCATCTGTATTCAATGTGCTCTTGGCATGGAGCCTCCGTTATTTCCTTGAGTTCCTTTCTTTCAAAAAAAAGTAGTAGGGGAGGATAAATCCTGAAAGATAGTCATCTCATTTCCCTGACTTCAAGGTGAGTATTCTTTCTTGGTTTCTTCTGTGTTTTCTTTCTTCCTATTTATTTATTTAAATCCCAGCTCCCCAGGATGGCCTCCCTAGAAATACATCTGATTATAGTATGGTGGCTGCTGGAAGGGTCCCAGTGTTATTTGAACATCTATGTTTCAGTACTCTACAGCCTGAAATGTGTAACCATCCAAAACAATAGGGGACTGTGAGTCATACTCTTTGTAGATACACTCAGAGAGTCAGTGTTGTGCACAGCCACACTCAGTCATCATCATACAGTGCTAACAATTGTTGTCCAGAATTGTCTCAAAATCTTAAACACATTTCCCCCCGATATGAGAAGCTTACATAAATCTGTATTCATTCGATGACTTTTTTCTAAATTTTTAGTTTTATTTCTTCCCCCAACATCAGTAATGGCCTTTCTCTAAGCCCTTTTAGAGCCAATAAATAAATAACACTAAAATACAAATCCAATAATTATCCAAAGAGCCTCAGAAGGGCAGTCGGCTGTCCATATAAAACCTATACTCACTTTCCTTAATCCGCCATCTTAATGACCAGATATGTCATTCGGACAAAAGTGCTTTTTGTTTGGTTGGTTTTGTTTCTGTTTTGTTCTAAGCATTCCTTTAATGATACTGGGGAATGAGAGAAAGATTCAAAATGGTTGATTCTTATTTACCAATCATACTTGTAGAAAAATTGGCAGTCAGGTCACATGTCTATGATGCAGATCATAGAATTTGAGCTGGGAAGCTTCTAAGGTTACTTTAGGAGATGAGTAGATGGTTGAGTGAATAGAGTACTGAGCCTGGGGTCAGCAAGAGCCTCAGATACTCACTAGTTGTGCAACCCTGACCCCAGTTATGTGGAGACTTCCTATGGCAGACTGGGCAGATGGGAATAATGTGTTCCAATAGCCATGAAGGTGACTGAAGTGCTTAGAGGACTATTTGAAATCTATAGCGGGGAAGAGACTACCCACACCGATAAAATCAAGGATCCTTGAAATACCAAATTAGTCATTTTGTAGGAAGTCTATTAACATAGGCTACCATGCCAGAAATCAGTTCTGAAGTCATAGAATGGGCATGAGCTACCATCAAACCTCTTAAATAGGCAATGATGATTTCAGTAGACTTGAAGGCTTCCATTTCAGACATCGAAGGGGCCATCCACTGTAACCCAGGCCATCATCAGTCATCTTGACTTTTGTCTTGCCCCTGGACTCAGACTCTGGAAGAGAGTGAGGTTGATGACTTTGGGCAACTCTACCTCACCTAAATCCAATTCACAGACAAGTGAAGACATTGCTCTGTGATGACCCCGGTCCTCTTCAAAGTGAAAGATGAATGGCAGCAATTAACAATGGAGATTGGGGTGAAATCCAGAAGAGGAACGGTCTCTTTGGCAGAGGCTTTCTTAGACTTACCTGAGTAAGAGCACAAGAGGGATTCATGGCAGAGCTGTCGTCATCCACCCAGAGCCCGTGCTCTGAAGCATTTAGTCCCTAAGAACTCTATGCTAAGCACTGAAGATACAGAGAAAAGTGAGACAATCCCTGCCATCACGGTCTAATGCAAACACTTATGTACAAGAAAGATACAGACAGGGTAAATAAAACACATGATCAAAGTTTTAATCTCCTTGAAAATAGGCCCCCAGGCTTCACTAGAATGCCAGAAGGATCCATCACACACACACACGCACACACACGTACACACACACTCACACATGCACATAAATTGTAAGACCGCTTGACTTCGTGTCCTAAATTATCATTGCATATTTAAGAGGTCTGATGGTAGCTCATGCCCATTCTATGACTTCAGAACTTTAGAAATGATTTCTGGCATTGTAGTGTATTCAAGGTTCCTTACTTTTCTTGGTGTGGGTACTCTCTCCCCCACTACAGATTTCAGATATACTTCACCTTGTAATATAGCCTTCTTCAGTTGCTTTTGCTGAAAATTTCATCACTGAATGACCAACCTAGAGATGAACTACTCCAAGATCTCTCTATGTCTCTCTGTCTCTCTCTCTTTCACACACATACACAAACACACACACACAAAGCAAAAATAAAAAAAAGATGTGGGAGGGGGAGCGCTACAGATGAGAAGAATCAGGTGAGATTTTTAGAGAAGAAGGTGGTACTTCCATGGAGCTGGAAGTTCAAAGAAACTGAGGCAAGAAGGGAGTGAGTTATACTCATGAGGGATGATGTACAGCAATGCATGAAAGCCCTCACTGGTGTCTCCTGCCAGCTGCCATGCTCCTGGCTCCAGAACCAAGACCTGGAAGACTGAGCTCTTTTTTGACTAGAATGCTCACTTTGGCTCCAGCTGTCCTGACTGATGATGACTTACCCACCCCCTCCCCTCGCCTCCCAACTACATCTTCGCCCAGGCTCTGGTCACAGTTCTCTTTATCCTCTTGTCTCCTCAGTGGACAGTGTTCCACTACTACAGGAAGTGTATACATAGGTGAGGGTATGTTTGTGTACCCTCTATACCTGTATTGTACAGATATACACATGCATGTGTGTTCATGCCTACACATGCCTATATGAACATACATATATGGGAGTATATATGTACACGTATAAAGTATATATATATACATTCACACATATATACACATATACATATGTGTAGATGTGTGTATGTATGTACATACATATATAGTTAATGCAGTTGTTTTTTCAGTCATGTTCAAGTCTTCCTGAACCTATTGGGGCTTTTCTTGGCAAAGATATTGGAGAGGTTTGCCATTTCTTTCTCCATATTCAAGAGCAGAGATTTCCACAACAAGTCTCCTGACATTTAGTCATTTGTTAAAGAAACTGACATGATGCAAACAGTCCACTTGTCCTCATTCAGAGACAGAACTAAAGCTTGGGAGATTGAGATGAGCAAGGGGATTGAAAAACCTGACAGAAGGTCTTTCTTAAATTACTTGTTTTATAGAACAATATTTTATTCACAATTACCCAGCATCTACTCTCCACTTTATTTTGTTTTGTTTTGTTTTCACATATGACATGATGACTAAATACCAGCATTCCAGAGTTCCTGAGTATGTAAGACTTAGTATTCTCATAATCTGATGGTGCCAGTCAGATTTTTATTTGCATGTTTCTGTGTATTTTGGAGGCTCCTGGGAGAGTTCTCCGTTAAAAGACTTCACTGCTGGAGGTATTTTACAACAGGGCACCATTATAAATAGCATTTAACTTGTTAGAGACAGTACCTCTAACCAATGCATTCCTTCATTAGCTGTGTCACCTGCAGCTGGCACTTTGAATGATCAGTGACATTTAGAACATATGGGTAACAGTTAAGGGGTCTTGTCCTTTGGAAGACAGAGCCATCTAATTAAGTGCTGGAGAGGCTTCACTGGAGAATCAGGTTTCAACACCTGACACTGAGTACTGGGTTTTCTCCAAAGTGGAAAAAGAAATTAGAACTATAAAGTGCCAAAACTAGGTTAACTAATGAATTAGTCTGTCCGAGGCAAACATTTTCCAGGTTTCTTCTTGTCTCTTAGCTGCAGACAAGGTGAGTTGCACACATAGTACCTGGATTGCCAGTGAGAAGGATTTGAACCCATCCCAAAATGACTTCTTAGCCAGCTATAGCGTGATTAACAATAACACAATAGTGTGTTTTAAGATTTGCAAAATGCTTTACAAACATTGTCTCATTTTGCCCTCAGAACAACCCTAGGAAGTCCGTGTTATCATCATTCTTGTTTTACAGATGAAACAACCAAAGCAGACAAAGGAGCTAATAGGTAGCCGAGGCTGGGTTTCCTGACTCAAAATCCAGTGCTCTATCCATTGCCCTGCCCAGAAAGGCCCTCAGAGGGGGTGGTAAACATCTTTGTTTTATAGATGAGGAAACGAATAAGGCCTGCAGAGGCCGAACAACTTGTCAGGTCAGACAGGTAGTAAGTGGCAAGACCAGGAGGTAAACTCAGGACTTGTGACTCCAAAGCCAATATTCCACAACAAACTACCTCATTAGGAGACTCTAGTTTGGCAATCAAACATCTAGACTCCAAAATGAAACGAAGAGTTACGTGCTTGGAGAGTTTTCCAGAATTGCAGAATGTTAGAGCTGGAAGGCATAGGACAGATGAGGAAACAGAGACCCGAATACCTTTTACATCTCACATAGTGCATTGGTTCTTATTCTAAAGCATGTATTGCCTATTATTATTAGACTAATGAATTCCATCTGTAGGATACTTTCTAATTTGTGTGAAATACCTTCACATAAAGTTCTGCAAAATAGGGACTGGTATTACCGTTTTCATTTTGCATATAAAGAAGTGGTCTCATGGAAGTCAAGAGAATTTCCGAAGACCAGGATTGGTAGAAATAAGACTATATAGCCCGGGACCTCTGACTCCCAAGCCATAGTTTTAGACACTGCCTATATAAGTGGATATCAAAAGAATTCAATTACACTGTTCCAGGCTAAATACATTTTCCCAACTATGGGTTACTCTTTATGTAACTCCCGGTCTCCATATGTAGCAATATATAGATAGATAATACCTTTCTTTTGGTAATTAGATGTATCAAACATATTTTTATACTCACATAATCCTTAAAATTTAGCCTTGTATTTCAAATAGTCTAATACTCTGCAAAATGATGTTGAAGATGCTAACATTTGACTAGTTTTGAATTTCTACAGGTTTCTTTTGACTTACCTTTGGACTTCTTTATTTGGGACAGATGCTATGTGGAAATACCACCAAATATGCATTTCAGGGCTGTTAAAAGTACTGGAAAACTTGCCTCAAATCTGGAAGGCCCATAATGAAAGAGAGTTGATTCTCTCATTCAGGAGAGAGAAAGAAATACTGACATTCACACCTGAAGCAAAGTGATTTAATGTTAATGCGGTATGATGAAGATTTATATTCTCCTATGAAACCAGATGGTAAAGATTACCCATTTTGATAAAAAATGGGTAAATATGCCATGATTGAAAAATGGACAGGGAAGGATTAGAACAAGAACTTTGATCTGCAGAGGCACTAGAAGCAATTAAAGATATGAAAGGGGTAAATACCGCCAGGCCCAGATGGACGTGGTCTAAGATAGTTTGACAGTTACCATTGCACATGGTTTTAATCTTGAATGGAAGGGCTGAGTTTTACCTGGATAAGTAAGAAATTGACTTTTGTAGAGATTGCAGAAACTGAGTCAGAACCTTGGCTCTTCTCCATCATTTGGATACGTCTTTCTGTTCAATCAATATGCAGTATGGTATCAAGATTTCAGCAAAGTTCTTTCCCAGAAAGTGTAGACCAACTTCATCTTTTTAGTTAATGAGAATTACTGTGAATGGCTAGAGAGAAAAGAAGCAAGTATAAGGTAAAATGAGCAATACCTCCACTATAAAGATCTACCTCTTTTGCCAACATATAGTCCTTAGTTGTTAGCTCTGTTGAATTCTCAAGAAAGACTCAGGCAGCAGGGATCATTTGAAGGATATGGGGAGAAATGATCCAAACAAAGAACTCTATTTCCTTCAGCTCTGCTGCAGGGAAACATCAGGTGGTGACAAGAAATGAAAATTAAATCCTAAAGGACATTAATTTGCTCTATGGATAAAAAAAAAACATGGGTAGATATTGTCAAAATTCAGTATATTATTTTGAATAATGTTATGAAAAAAACAGAGGAGTTGGCATTCCTAGACCTGGATTTGATTCTCTGCTCTGCCAGCTTATTTTATTACCTATGCACCTGAACAAAACATCTAAGCCATTCTGGGCCTCAGTTTCCTCAATTGCAAAATGAGGTTGTTTGACAAGCACCAAGAGTCATTCTAGCTATAACATGCCAAGATTTTAAGAGTACAAAGGATAAAGAAGGGTCAGGAAAAGAACTCTTTTCTATAGAGATGCTAAACAATCAAATGTATGAAAGAGAGAAGTCTCACCAACCTCAGATGGACATTGTTTTACTCAACTTACAGAAAAGAATGAACCTGACTGACACATTCCAGGCATTTTTAGAGGTCAATGCTGATCAGAGCTGGATCATCACAGTCATTGTGAATTACAAAAATATCCAAAATAAATGTCAGCTCTAGCAGAAGAACTTTTGCTTGTCACCAAATGGCCCAAGAAAACAGTTTCCAGGTTCCAAGAATTTAGTAACTTAGTTCCTTCCTCAGGATTTGATATCATTGATAAACTCCAAATTCCTAAAAGGTACCAGTCTAGCACAATCTTTGTATGAATCTTATTCCTCAGTGAAATTATCCATCTTGAATGCTTCTAAGGAAGCAAAAAATTCTTGAAGATGTGCTAAGGGGAAAAACATTGCTGAATAAATGGTAAAATCATTAAAAAGTAAACAAAAGGAAAATTTTAAATTTAATTGATAAATTCCATATTCCATTGTTTCCCTAGTTTCGGATATTATCTCTTAACTCTTATTATTTTGGACATGCCTTTTCTACTTAAATGTTGTATCCCTTCCAAGAAAATTTAAGCCCTTTAAGGGACATTTTTTTAATTTTGTCTTTGTATCTATGGCTTTCTTAGCACATTATCAGGCATATTATAGGTGCTAAATAAATCCTGATTACATTGAAATAAGTAGAATATGTGAACTCTCCTGAGAGGTGATACAGGATCCACTGGGAGAAGTACAGACACTAAAATGAATTGCTTGCCAAGAATTTCTTTATTTTCTTCCAGACACTTCCATTTTCAGTCCTGGAGAAATAAATAATTCAGAATGGAATTCCATGCTTTCTTTGGAGGAAAAATTCCCCAAGGGTTAAATAACACTCTGTATACACAATTAGTGGCAGGAGGCCTGTCCTTACTTAATTTAAGACAATATTATCAGGCATGTCAATTAAGGTCCTTGTGGGATTGGGTGTGGCTGCAGAAGCAACTTAGGTCACCACAGCACACATGAAACATTTTCAAAGCAAACCTTTAAACCTCCTCTTGATGTCTTCTTCTCTCTTTTATGAAAGTAGGGAAGGCTCCTTCTTACACCCTTGTGATCATCCAGCTGTTGATTTAACCTTAACATTTTGAGACCAAGTTACAGGGAAACTGAGATCTCTCCCCACTCCTTCCAGGAGAGATGAGGAGATGCTGATCTGGTGAGTTGATACATGTAAGAGAAGAAAAAGAAAAAGGTTAGTGAACTTCAGAGTTAGGCAAATAGTCCCAGTCCCCTTTTTCTTTACCCCACCCCACCCTCTGAATATATAAACAGCTTTTTTTGGTTTGTGCTGGAGCAAAATGGAAGACATATCCCACCACCATTATAACCCCTGTACCTCCCCGACCTGTGAGACTCTGTACGCACCTGATGCTATTAAAGGACCACAGGTAGATCCTCTACTTGCTGGTCAATAACTAAATATTTATCAAGTGTCTACTCTGTGTCAGGATGTGTGCCAAGTGCTGGAGATACGCATAAGAAAAAGAAAGACTGAAAAGAAGGGGGAACCCCTGTACTCAACGTGCTTACAACCTAATGGGGAAAAATAACATACAAAAAGTAGCTGAAAAATGAAAGAGAGGTGCCGGGGGTGCCCAGTAAAAGGGCATGATGTTCATGGAGTCTGAACCAAATAGAGCAGCTGGTGGGAAATCAAGATGTGGCTGGAAACAGTGAACACTCTCTGCTGAGAGGCTTTTGGAGAACGTTTTTGCCTCGCCTGGCAGTTCTTAAATTAGAGGGGATTTGAGATCTTGTTAAAGAATTGTAGCAGAAAGAAAGTGACTTGTAGTAAGAAGACAGAAGGATCAGGGGCTTCAATATGAATTTGTCTTGAACATGCACACACACACACACACAGAGTTTGTCACCAAGAGGAATAGCTTTTCAAACGCGTGTCAAAAAATGCAGGAAATCCAAACTAATCACTTGAGTCTAAAGAATTATAAAGTGGGCTTTACATGAATACACATGTACAGAACGTTAGCTCCTTGAAGGTGGAGATGGTCTTATCTCTCATGTATCTTTTTACCAGCATGGGACTTGCCACAAATCCAACTAGCTTAATGAGTTGACTAACTTCTTAATTAGTTGATGGATATGTTATAGTCCTATAGTGTCCCACACTTTGTTACCCCATGAGAAATAGCACACCAATGCTCTCTGTGGACTTTTCTTGGCAAAGATACTGGAATGTTTTGCCATTTCCTTCTCCAGTAGATTGAGAAAAATAGAGGATAAGTGGCTTGCCTAGAGTTACACAAGTCAGTGAGGCTGTATTTGAACTCAGATTGTTTTTTTACTCTAGGTCCAGCACTCTATCTACTGAACCACCTCCCTCTTTCAATATGTGTTATACACACGGAGAAATACACAGTTACATATATGCATGTGTAGATAGAGAATTATGCCTCTATAAATTATATAATGATGGAAATTATCTATCTGTGGATACATAGGGACATAAATAGATAAGCTTTTTCATTCTAAAGGTTATGTATCCCTTTGGAATTTGGAATGACAAAAGGTGTTATTTTGAAGGTACAAAGAGACTCTTGACAGTTGACTGAAAAGTAAATAATTTCTGTTTGGCAATCAATCATCTTCCATGTATGAGAAGGGTTGACTCAGTGGGAAGATAATTAATAGAACATTCATTTGTCAGGATGGAATAGGTGGAATCACTGAGCAAGTCATGTAGATTGTCATAGACTGGGTTTCTCAATCAATATAAAGGGACAATAACATATGGTTTATGAGCTTCCGTTGAAGAACCTGGACATGGTTGTTTTACCGGAGAAGACGTAGAAGGGGGAACATGAAAGTCCCTGAAGGCCGGTCATGTGGAAGGAGGAACAGACATCTTGTTTATTCTCAGAAAGCAAGGCTAGGACCAGTGAGGGGTAAGTAGCAAGGAGAACTTCTGATGAAGGGAAGTGCCCCTCGGTGGAGTGGGTTGCCAGGAGAAATGATGGGCTTCTCCTCACTGGAATTGTTCAAATCAAGGGTGGTTGTTTCCTGGTTGGTGGTAATATCAAGGAAGTGATTGTACATGCCTGGGCTGAGCTAGATGGTATCTGAATTCTTTCCTTCTTTGGTATGTGATTCTGTCAGTCAGTTAGTCAATGAACTTAATTAAGTATCTACTAAGGTATCATTTCTTTGTTCTGTGTATGTCAGTCAAGCAATCAGCAAGCCTGGGAGACATGTCTAAATACATAAAAGAAATGTCTGATATGTCGCACAAATAGGTCTTATCTGATGTCTAGGTGGTTTCACAAGCACCATTCACAGTACAGCTGGGGGAAGAAGAAAGCAAGGGCCAAGTCTGATGAAACCTCCAGGTGGACATCAGGCAAGAAGTCTACTGATCTGCCACTCTTCCAGTGTCTCTAATGCAATTTGGGGTCCAAGCACAAATCATTTACATAAGACTCTTCTCCTTGGTGGATTATACCGGGGAGGTGGGGAGACGGCAGGGATGGCAGAGGTTGGGAGAGGAGAGAATGTCTTCTTGATTCCTGCTCTGAGAAAGAATATGCATGGTTACATATAACAGAGAGAAAGACAGAGACAGACAAAGACACACAGAGAGACAGAGAACCCATTTTGGAAGACAGATGTTGGGAAAAATTAGCCCCCAACACACCACTTATTTCTAACTTGTTTCCTGGAAGACTTCAGAGAATTAATTGCCCTTGTGCGAGCTCAGAGTGTTTCTGATGAGCTTAGATGAGGAAGCTCATTCATCCTGTGCATTAACTGATAGTCTAATCTATAGAATTTCTCTCTTTTTTGTTTGCTGTTTAGGTAAATGGGCATATTTGCTATTCACCATTTATGACAGTCTTTTATATAATTAACAAGGAAGGAAATATGCCTTTATTAAGTGCCTACTATGTGCCAGGAACTTTGCTAAGCAATTTACAAATATTATCTCATTTTATTTTCACAAGAAGTCTGGCAGGTAAGTGATGTTGTTATCATCTTTGTTTTACAGTTGAGGAAACTGAGGCAAATAGAGATGAAGTGGCTTGCCCAGACTCACACAGTGAATATGTGTCTAAAGGCAGATTTGAACTCAGGTCTTTCTTGATTCCAACCCCAGAGTTCTAGCCACTGTTCCATCTAGCAACCTCCAAGGAAGGAGTTCAAGCCTTCAGATCTAAGTTTGGGATATCATTTCCTTTTTAAGAGATAAAAAAAACAAGAAAATGCCTTGGGCCTCAAAATCATTTCCCCACACACCTACATCAGGTGGTATGTTGTCGTTCGGTCTTGTCCAATCATGTCCAACTCTCTGTGACCCCGTAGATCATATTGATCCAGTACTGTTCTTGGCAGTGCTGCTGGCATAGTTTGATATTCCCTTCTCCAGGAGGAAAAAGAGGTTAAATGACTTTCTCAGGATCACATAGCTAGTATCTGAGGTCAGATTTGAACTCGAGTCTTCCAGACTCCAGACCCAATGTTCTATCCACTGAACAATCTAGTTCCCTCATTTAGGGATACAAATAAATATGATTCTAGTCCAGTACTCCTCTCTGAGGAGAACAGAGAAACCAAACTAGTAGCCCCAATCTCCCACTCCCCTTTAACATGAATCAATATCCTTCATGGAGATAAGTGGGTGAGATTCCAGAGATCATACCTCTTTGCAAGAGAAATTTAGACAACCCATATGGACATATGTATCCTATGATCACACACACACACACACACACACACACACACCTTACACTACTTAAAGGGTATAATTATAGGTTTAGAATAAGACTTCTCCTTGATCCCTGTTACTGGGATGGGTAGCTTTTACCTTACACTTGCCCCCAAATATGAGTAACAGAAAAAAGAAGATTATATGAAAAGCTGCTAAATCTTTTTTATCAAAGAATATAACAAAAAGAAGTCATTAAGATCATATAGATTAGGATATATCCAAGAATACACAGGAGTGAATGAATGTTTCTTATGGGAAGGAGGTAAGATTTTAGCTCAGAGATACAGATCTCACTGAGAGAGAATCAGCTCTCAGTATTCCCCAGGGCTGCAGATGCTCAAAGTGAAAGGAAGGGGTTTGGGCTTAAGTCCACCATTGTCTGTACTTTGCTTCTTTCTCAATATGCTCCTCTCTAGGTCATCCCTCTAAGTGCATGTCCAACAAAAGACAGTAAAGTCCATTCTTCCCTCTGGCAATGTCTCAGCCAATCAGAAGTCTTGCTCCCTTAACACAATTAATGCAACATCTTCAGGGAACCTGAAAGCCCCGCCCCATGCGTGGGTGAAGGAGGGGTTACATATGTCTCTTAACTTTAAAATTATCCCTCTGCTGACTTCGATTGGCTTCTACTCCAAAACCTCTTTCACTCAACAATTCCATTCCTGACAAACTACACCAGATCTCATCCACTGTTTCCTTTGGTATCTGATCTATCATGTGTGTTCTCCAGCACAGAGCCAGGCATTAAATGAACCCTTGTGAATCAGCTGATGACTGCAGGGAGCTATCCACAGGAGAACAAGACAGGTAAACCCCTTTCACTGTCCAGGGGGGAGTTACATTACCTCAATGTTTTATACTATATGTTGAGAGGGGAGGCATTACTAATTTAAAAAAACAAAACAGACAGTCTGGAAGACCCATTCCTTTATCAGTAAGTAATTCTTCACACAGTAAATCAAACTCAACAGGATTTTTTTCTCAGAAATAATTTGTTTATTTGTATCCCTAAAAGTACCATTTCCACTGTATGGATCTTTATGGCATCTACCTGCTTTAGACTTATAAGGCAAATGAAGTATTTACAAGCCTCCGGTAAGATTATGTTACTTAGTCTCATCAAATGATACTCAGATATTCACAAAGATTGTCCCTGGATTTTGTGGAATGGGTGCAATCATGTGGAAATGTTTTTATAATGTGGCAAATAACTTAAAAACAGATAAAGAATAATATCCTTCTCTCAGCAGATGGAAAAGGAACTGCTAGGGTAGGATTCTGTATACATCATCACGCTTGCTCATTATATTGCATTTTTAATTTACTGTTCTAGTTTAATTATAAGGGATGGTTGAATTTGGACTTGGCAGAGATGGAGGAGGCATGTATTTTTAGAAATATTTGTGAAAGAGAAATAAAGACATCAATAACACATTTTAAGAAAGGAAGGAAGAAAGGAAGAAAAAGAAACGAAGGAAGGAAGGAAGGAAGGAAGGAAGGAAGGAAGGAAGGAAGGAGAGGAGAGGAGAGGAGAGGAGAGGAGAGGAGAGGAGAGGAGAGGAGAGGAGAGGAGAGGAGACGAGAGGAGAGGAGACGAGAGGACAGGAGAGGAGACACTGTTGGACAATGTGTATTTCCAGAGTGCCCAAGGTGGAAATATGAGCAAGGGAGCCATCCCTGCAGACCTTCATTGACTCATAGGACCACAGGAAAGTACAACAAGACTTGGAAAAGAACTTAGAGAATACCTTGTCCAAGGTCCTCATTTTACAGATGAAGAAAGTAGTCCCAGAGACATAGAGAGGCTTATCCAAGGTCATTTAGGTGATAACTCATCAGCAGAGATAAGCTTAAATTCAGAACCACTGAATGAAAGAAGAATCAGGGCTCTTTCCCATTGCACCAAGATGTCAGCTCTTTACTGATTCCTCACTGAAGGGTCAACTTTGAGTCTGGCTGAATTTCCATGAGCTGGAAGTTTATTGCTGAATTCCATTAGTATGCACAGCCTCTGGCAGTGAAGGTCCACTTAATGAAATCTCTGCTGGGAATAAGGGAGAGCCTCTACAACCTGGATTCTAAGAGGAGGCCACCATTCCCAATCCTAAAATACCTCTACCCTACCTTCTTTGGGGCCTGGGTATTGTGAACTCAGAGCAAATAAAATATCAGGTTCATCAGTCCATTCCTATGTGATCAAGGGGGAAAGGGCAGCTGTCCAAGGAGGTCCTGAAGATCACAAATGCTCTGCCAACCTTTGGTTCATTCTGGTTTCACCCTATACTCAGGTGGCAGGAATGATTCTGCTTAGACCTTTGAAAGAGGGAGGTAGCTAATGATCACTTCAATCCTGAGACATCTGGCAATGGAATGCTCCTGACAAATTGTCAGCTGAGCCTAAAAAAAGCCATAATACTCACTTTTTCCCTTCTCGCTAACATTCTGCCTTGCCTCTAATATACACACACAGCTTGGGCTGTAGACTAGACATTGGAACATGGTCACAACCAGCCCTCAAAGTCATGACTTGCAGGCCTGTCTGGCTTTTCTAAAACAAAATTAATAAACAGCTTTTCCTGGGGAACCCAGCATCGGCTAGGAAAGGTGTGGTCTTCTTTTGGGTCTTATCAAGCAGAATGACAGAAATAGCATTTCAAGCTCTTGCTTTGTCCATATTCTCTCATCAGGGCTTCACACAGACAGTGGAAACCTTTCAACATCAGGCTTCATAGTGTCTCAAGCAGACTGATAATCTCTGTTTATTTTCCTCTAAGCGTGCCCTGGTCTCCATAATGCAGACAGCTTGCGTGCATGCTGTTGAAAGGCATGCTCCCATCCCAGGGGCTCAAGGATGTGCAGCCAAAAATCATGTTTTGTGACTTCTTCCACTTTGTTTTTCCACTACCTGAAAGACATTGTTGGCCGACCTGATGAAGGCACTTGCCTCAGTAGCTAAAAAGGACCCTGTGGCCTGCTGGGATGATTCATGTAGGGGGAGGGCTAATGACATAAATCTACTGAAGGGGCGGGAGGCTGAGCTGCCCCTTAAAGAAGGTGACAGACAACTCAATGACTGCAGAAACCTCATGATGCTGAACAGAGCCTCCAAGACAGAAAATCTTCAAAAAACATAACTGCTCCAACCACGCTTGAATTTATGTTTACCATAACTTGTGGCCGACAAAACACAGTGAACTGTTGGCCCCGGAGGTGTCTAAAGGGCTGCTGTCCAGCACAAGAAAGGAAACCTCATTCCCCAGGGTTTTCAAATGTACTCTCAAGAACCAGAGGGATAATAAATGACTTTCAGATGGATTCCGTTTCCTTCTGCATCCCTTCATTTCCTTCCCTGATAGCTAAGAGGAAGGCAGTATTCAGACACCATTCATTTCAACAAATTTCTTTTTTGTTTCCACTAGTTAATAGACACTAGGCTAGGCACTCGGGATAGCAGCAAAAAGTGAAACAAACTCTGCGCTCAAGGGATTTACCATCAACTGAGAGGAAATAGCATAGTACCCAGAATAGCTAGGGAACATTAAAGACACCAAATGATTTCCCAAATGCAATCCAGCCCACACTTTTCTTTAAATTCAAATCTATACCAAAATAATTTTTAAAAATCTGTGTTTCCCATCCCCAAAATGTGTCCTGATGTGCACTTAATGTACTCAATACTGAAACGTATACCAAAGTCAGCTTCATTGGCATTTTTTTTCCATTTTGTTTTTCCTCTATGTATTGTTAGACCAATCTAGTTTGAACAGTTATAGATCTCTTTAAGGAGCTCTTGTAATGCCCTGGGGTTTGATGCAATCAACACATTATAACCCATAAGTAAAAGGACCTCACCATCTATAAGATGTGTCTTTCCATTAGCACTGTGGGCTAGATAACCTCCTTGACACTGGAGAACATGTTTGGGGAGTATTGTCTCTATGTTTTATTCCCTGATTGACAGTAATAACAACAACTTAAATGTATCTAACCTTTTAAGCAAAGCCGTTTACCTCTATCTCTTACATCTGACTGTTGGATAACTCTTGGAAGGAGGTGCTTTTATCTCCCTTATTCGACTGAGGAAACTGAAGCTCCGAGAGATGAAGTGACTTACTTGGGGGCACACGATCAGTAACTAATCACATAATTAACATAATAAGAAATACGATAAAAATAATGTTTCCACATTATCTTGCATAATTTTGATTTATATATTGTAATGTGTATGTGAATGTGAATGACATGGCATGATTAGGAGGATGTGTTTTGCTGTTAAAAATCATCTGTGAAAGCTTTCTCCATTCTCCCATTGTTGGAGATCTCCTGAATGCATGCTTGTGTAGACCTTTCCCACAAAGATGTTATAAAAATAACAAAGTAGTTATGTGGGTCTTATAGCTGTTCTTGATTCTTCTTGTTTTTGCTACATAGTCTTTGTTTTGAAATATGGTGAAAATGAATTGATTTTTTTTTTCCAGCACAGACATCTTCCACAAATGCCTAGCCAGCACCAACAGCTGCGCTTTGCTGATTTATCTTCCTAGATTATTTTTTTTCTTGCCTTTATTGCACATTATTCACTGAATTGTTGAAGTCTATATAGAATGGTTCCACTCTCATTGACAGTGAGGGCATCTCCCCACTGAAAAATACACGGACAAAAATTCATGGGTACTTCCTTTTCCTTCCAGGTTCATCTCTAGCTTCTTTGAGACCAAGATCTGGACTAGCTGGGCTTCAGACCAAGCTTCCCGTGAGCTCCTTTTGTTTCCTATTGCTTTGTAAATTTCTATGTCTATTTCTTATTTGTTTGTTGTTCTGGGACTTGACACTGCTTGGAAATTGACATTAGTCTCACTCACTTCTCAGATGAGCTTGTGCTCCAGGCTGCAGTCTCTTGGCTTGTCTTTTGGTTTTTCTCTCGTACTCTTTTTCTTTATGTAGAAATATACACACTCCACTCCTCTCCTTTTCCTTTCCCTCTCCTCCCCTCTTCTCCTCTCCCTCCTTGCCCAGGGTGCTCTGTTCAGGGGAAGGTACACTTTGAGTTTACTGGCTACATTTCTTGTTCAAAGACCAAACCTTAAGCCCAATTCACCCTGCAGCTCATATTTTGGACAACAGGTCCTCTCCCTCCTACCACAGAGTAAATGTAAACACTAAATAGTAACTGTTTCTTTTTTACTCAGGAAGCCTGAGGGTCTTCCCCTCCCAGTTTATTTATTTTTTCTTATTAAAGGGGCTATCCCTTGAGCAACTACTTAAAGAAACCTATTTATTGAATGGGTATATCTCACTCAAAATGAGAATGTGCTAAGACCTTAGCCCGAAAGGACCAGGGTCTCACATTGCATCTTGGGTCATCTCCAGTTGTCCTGATAAATATTAGGGCACTGAACCAGATGGGTCAGGAAAAGAAAGTGAGGTTGGTGACCTTGCACAGCCCTCCCTCATTGAAATCAAAGTCAACTGCAAGTCATCATCTTGATGTCATGGTCCTCTTCGAGAAGTAAAGACAAACACAACCACAACAGCAAATATACATATAACATAAGTATTTTTATACACATATAATCCGTCTTTCCTTTTCCCCTTTCAATCTCTTTCATCTCTTCTCTCAATCTCTCCATAAATATATATATATATATCACATATATATATATAGTACGTGTAAATAAATATATATTTATCTATCTATAGATAGATATCTATATAGACACAATATGTGTGTCTAATATAAATATGCATATATTATATGACTCAATAAAAGAAGTGGTACTCATTTTGCCAATGGCTCTGAAGAGCAACCAGCTTTATTTTTATCCATTTCCCATATTTTTGAATTATCAACATCTTCTAATATGTTGAGTTGAGGCACATATATTTCCTTTCCATATCAATCATTTTACCTTCTTGGTGCTGATATTTATTTTTGTTTGAATGAGTTAATGATCCGATTGTTTACCATCTGATTATGAGAGGAGTTCCACATTGGTAATTAGTTCTTTCCCTTCTATGAAAATAATTAATAAGCCATAAGGATAAATTGTAGGAACTGAGGGTGTTTAGCTTCAAGAAGACTTATGAAGGAGATGATGATGATGATGACGATGATGATGTACACAACACAGGTATAAAGAGTGAGAGAAAGAAGAAGGAACAAAACAGAAACTGCCATAACTAACTTTTACATAAGACTTTTTTCCATATGGTTTTACATATATAGCAAGGACTATAGGACCTGGGGCTGACTACAGTCTCTTAGAAGCCACTAGTCAGGCAACTACTTTACTTGCTCCTATAATGAATCTCATCATCCTCAGTCCTGTGGATGTTTGTATGTTTCTCCATTAATTAATTAAACTTGAATAGTTCTTTCAATTTATCAAGTAAGAGCCTCTCCCCTCAAATTTTTTAAATATTACTTATGTAATAAATTGTGGAAACTTCTTTTTCCAGTGGTAGTTGCTTAGATATCTCTCTTTGTACCCATCTCGAATAATTCAGGATAAAATAAATATTAAATTTACATGATGATAATTTAATTAACCTCAAATAGCTTTTCACAGATGTATGTTTACTATGAAATCTTTTCTCCCCAACTTCTATCCCTATTCTAGGGGTCTTCAACTTACAAGCATTGATATTCTGTGACACACTCTAACCTCCCAGATCCCCAACAGAATAATTTCATTTAACCTACTCCTCCATCCTACCTTAGTTACACAGAAAGATGGACATATCCTTGCTCTTACTCAAATGTGCCCTTCTATGTTCATGAACTCTGAAATTCCTTTATCTGATCATAATCTGGTGTCATTCCATCTCGCCCTTTTCCCTAAGCAAAATCTCTGTTCTTCATTCCCACTGTCATTGATCTCTTGACCCTTGAGTACTTTTCCCAGGCCATTACCGAATGCACTGACTAAACTCTACTTACTTTCTCTGCTGTTCACTCCTTTTGGTCAACCTGTTCATCTCTATGCTTTCCTTTCCCCTTTAGCCGCTTGCCCTTGTCCTATCACTACCCTTCTCTGCCAAGCCTTAGCCTTGGATTATTCTCACTATGTACTGCCTACATGCCTATGCAGGTACTGAACAAAGCTGGAGAATATCACAAAACCATGCTGACTAGGTCGACTACACATTTATGTAATACAGTCTGAACTGGACCCTCACTGAGGCAGGGCAATCCTCTTAGTTGACTCACTGCTCCATTTACCTCAGAGGCTTTTCACCCTCTTCAAAATTAGCATAGACTTTCCTCCCCTGAGCCTCTCAACTGAGTACCTTGGCTCATATTTCACTGAATAAAAAAATTGAAGTAATATGCGTAGAATTCCATCTTCTCTTTTCCTCATGCCACATAATTCAGATGCTTTCTGTCATAGTCTCTATGTTCACTCCTTTCCCAATAAAAGGGATGGCCCTTCTTTTCCAGGAAAACTCTTTCCCCTGCACAAGTGATCACAGTCTTTCCCATCTTCTCCATCAAATTATCCTCACTGTCCTCACCATTTTTTCACTTATTCAATTTCTCATTGTCTACTGGCTGATTCTCTGCTGCCTGCAAACATAACTATATCTCCCCTATATGGCAGATGAGCTCTATCCTTAGTAAACCCTCTCCTGATTCCTCCATCCCTGCTATCTATCATTCTAGACATTTCTTTTGTGACTAAGCTATGTGACAAAGCTTTCTACCCTCAATGTTCCACTTCCTTCCTTCTCATTTTCTAACTCTCTGTAGTCCAGCTTCCAACTTTATCATTCAAACAAAATGCTGTCTCCTAGTTCCCCAACAATTTTTTAATGGCTAAATCTGATGATCTTTTCTTAATCCTTATTTTATTAGCTGCTCTCCAGCCTTTGACAATGCCAATTGTCCTTTTCTCCTAGATATTTTCTTCCTCCCCATATCTGTGACACTATGCTCTGGGTCCTATCTGCCCAGTCCTTCTCAGTCTTTTTTGCTGGATCTACTTTCAGGTCCCTTCTGTGAAGCACAGGGCTCTGTTCTGGGCCATCTTCTTCCTTGATAGTATTCTGCTTGATGATCCCATCAGCCCCCATCTAGTCAATTATCATCTTCATGCTGATGACTCATTCTCAAATCTACTTATTCAACCCATAACTCTATATTTCCAAGTCCTTTTTGGAAATCTTGAACCGGATGTCCGGTTCATCCTGAAAGCCTCCCTCTCACATACCACACAAAGCCTGTCAACTTTACCTTCATACAAGCTCTCACATGTACCTCTTGTTTACCGCCCACTACCATACCCTGGCGAATTCTCTCATGTCCAACGTCCTGGGTTATTGCAGAGGCTTCTTGATTGGTCTCTAAGCCTCTGGTCTCTTCACTACAGTCCATCCTCTAGTCACCAGTTAAATTTACTTTCCTAAAATACAAGGAAGACCATGTCACTCATTTAATCAATAAATTCTATCATTTCCTTGTCTATTCTATGATCATCTGTCTTTTGACATTCACATCCCTCCATAACTTGATCCTCTCCTATCATTCCAGCTTTCTTAGAGCTTCTCCATCCCATATCCTTCGATCCAATGACACAGACCTTCAGATAAGACACTTTATCTAACAACTGTGCATTTTTCCTCACTTTCCCCATGCCTGGAATTCTCTCCCTCCTCATTTCTGCCTTCGGGCTGCCTTTACTTGCCAAGCATTCAAACTATGATTCAGAGAGCCCAACTCCAGTGGGCTGGACACGTTGTTCGAAAGCAAAACATACACTTGCCATAAAAGCTATTTTATGGAGAATTGCATGGCACAGGCAATCACATGGTAGTCAGGAGAAGTGATACAAGGACACTCTCAAGGTCTCTCTGAAGAACTTTAGATTTAACTATGCAACATGGGAGACACTGACACAGGACTGTTCAGCGTGGTGTGCCCACATAAGAAAAGGTACTGTGCTCTTTGAGCAAAGCAGAATTGAGACAGCACAAAGTAAATGCAGGATGTGCAAATTTGGGATATCCACCCCAAATATTCATATGGACTACCTGTGCCCAACCTGTGGTAGAGCATTCTGAGTTCATATTGGTCTGATTAGCCACAGTCAGACACACTGAAATTTCACTTTGTCATGCTGATGTCATTTTGGTCCTCTTGGAGAACAGAGGACAGCAACCAACCAACCAACTTGTTTAGGATTTTAATTTTATTTCAACCTCCCAAAGACCTTTTTTCAAGCCAAGCAGTTCCTTTCATAGATAAGAAAACCAGGTACAGAGATGTGAAATTGCTTTCTGATGGTCACAGAGCCAGCCAATACCCTAGATACATTCAAACCCAAATTTCAGCTGACTCCAAGACTAACTCACAAGTTTTTTTCAAGGAAAGTGTTTTACAAACCCTAATGTGAGATGTGGATATTTGTTCTATTACAATAAATTTTACATAAAATTAAAGTTCTACTAATGTTGAGCTTTAAACACTCAATTAACAATAACTGATCATTTCTAAATTGAGACATTCATGGGATAATTTATATGGCTCATGTCTCCATATAAGTAGTCTAAGGACACATGTGATGTCTCTGTTCATTTCCCTGCAGCAAAGAAAGGTATTTAGAATCATTCATTTGACCTTCAAGAGGCCTCAGAGAACAGGCCTGAGTATGTAATCCAACAGTACTTCTCCCACTAATTAGAATTTTTAAAAGCCAGGGTCAGCCCCACTTTTCTCTTTTCCCCTGCTCAGTCCTTCTCAGTTTTCTTACAAATCTGTTTAGCATCAGAGTAAGGAGAGGCCACAAGGAAGGCATGACAACCATCACCACACTTCATCTGTCATTGGAAAACAGAAAAAAAATTATAATTAGCAGGTCATAAGGGACATTTAAAAAGAAGCTTCACGTCCTCTCTCATGGAATTGCCAAGGTTGTGATAATATGGAATGCTTAGAAACTGCTGCTGCCTTAGGGAGGGGAAAAATAGCTCAAAGATATCAAATAGAGAAGAAAAATTATGTGAATAGACAAAGAGAAATCTTGACTTGTCTCAGGAAGATGGGATGCCAAGTAAAAAGAGGAATGGAAGAAATCCTGCCACAATAGACAGGAGGTTCTTACTTCTAGAGAAGAAGGAGTTGGACCATCTGGAGAGAAAACAGCTGCTCATCTTCCAATATAGGATGATGTGGATACACAGATGATGTCAGATGGGAGCTCCTCCATTGTCACAGGAAGAGGAGACCACTATTGGTGCTTGTGAATTCCCTGCTTTGGAGTGCTGACAGTCCTAGGAGAAATTTCAATCACGTGTGATGGGATTTCTAAGCTGTCACATGCACACTCTTGGAACGCCTCTGCCAGCCCAGGACCAGGTGAGCAAGGGTATTGGCCATGGATCCCTGCATCTAATAACAGAGCACATTTATATGGGGCTGCCAGGTTTAAAAGGAGATTCAGGGACATTATCCCTTCTGACCCTCACAGCACCCCTGTGAGCTAAATACTGGCATTATTCCCATTTTCTGCCATGGAGAAACTGAGACAGTTTAAGAAACTCACCCAGGGTCACAAAGTGTATGTATCAGAGGCAGCAATCAAACCCACATCCTCTTGGCCCCAAGTCCAGGACTTGGTCTAGGACCCCAGGAAGCTTTTGTTTCCTTTTTAGCTTTTTTCTTCCTATCTTCATTCCTGAAACTATGCCTTCATTGGAACACTAGGTGGCAGAGTAGGTAGAGTGTTAGGCAGAGTCAGGAGTTTGACTCTCCCCTCAGACACTTCCGAGCTGTGGGAGCCTGAACAACTCATTTAACCTCTATCTGCCTCAGTTTCCTCATCTATAAAATAAAGATAATAATAATAGCACATACCTCAGAGGGTGATGGTGAGCATTTAATAACATTTATAAATTTGAAAAAACACAAATGCCAAATAAATACTAAATAAAATTGCAAATCTTGAATACTAGCTATTATTAATTGCAAGGAATACATAGATGTCATCTCCATATACATATTCACATATATTCATATGTATGTGTATGAATATATGCATATACACACATAGCTGTTGTCACGAGGCAAAACTCAAGAACATAGATCCTTAATGAGAAATGAAGAAGATAGGCACCTAAATCTACGTGTAAACTTCAATCACATTTTCTTTTACTCTTGGTCACCAGTGACTTTGATCGCTGAGGAATCTTACTGAAAACAACGCTGCTTATTCTGTTTCCTACCGCTGTGATCTGTGGTTACCCATTCCCCCTCTATGGGATTTTCTCCTTTATATAATTGGGGAGTTAGATCAGAGGGCTGCCATGGCTCCTTCTAGCTCCTCAGTCTGTGGATGTTACAAGTATAAATGGACCTAATTCTCAAATTTGCTCACGGTACTTTCCCTCAATGGCCATGAGCCAGTCTCAAGTCTCTGGATGTCACACACACAGCCTCAACAATGACTGGATCTGACAAGTGTGAGAGAGACTGGTGTGGTTTTAACATTTTTATGGGATTAATTCTTCTAGTCTCTGGGCATCTGAAGGTGAAGGCTTTAATGAAGTCCTTATTTCCCTTCTTTTGGTGTAACTCATAGGAAAGCAGGCTTCCCTAGTTCAAGTGATGTCCGGGCAGATGTTTTTATATAATCACAGCATTTGGTCAGCTGAGGCTCCAGCCTTGCCTGTTAAGTGACCTATATAAGGACTCTTCATTGCTTCTTGGGGACATGGAAGGCCACAATTGCAAGCAAGTCTCACAGTTTTTTAGAAGGAAATGGGAAGGATTATCCCAGGACCACACAATCTCAGCACGGGAAGGGGCATCAGTGGCTTACCCAGACCAAAAACCCTCTGTCTAATATCCCTGAAGTCATAGAACATTTGCTTGAAGACCTGGTAGAAATTTGTATCTCCTTCCCTCCTCCAAGGAAGTTAATTCTTGCTGGGGCTAGCTTTATTTGGCTGAAATTTATTTCTTCTAACAACAAATCTAACTCTGCCTCTTTCCTTCCATCCTTGTCCTACCCACTGGGGCCAGCGGGCTAAGGTTGGGGGACAGAGCTGATTTCCACGAACATGTTGTATGAGAAGGCCAGTGACCCTGCAAGGCTGAATTAAAACCAGATGCCAACTCACCTCCAAACGTGATTCTAATTGTGTAATCAAAGGAAATGCCTGTCATGGCCTGAGCAGGCTCCCTGCTGCCTCAGTCTGTCTGTCTCACAGCCAAGGTCCCTGACCTCTTGGACTGCTCATGGGACTCTAACGTAGTGAAGAGCTCTCATCTGAAGGAGCGCATACTCACAGCTCTCAACTGCGCAGAACACAACCTGTGTGCTTGAGACTGATTTCTGCTTTCTGGGTCTCATTCTCTGAGACTGTAACCAGACATCTTTTTTTTTTCTTTTGTGGATGCCGTGTTTGTTGAAGTTAAGAAGACTGACAGTAACAAGCCTGGCAGCCCAGGTTCAAATAGACCACAGCTTGAAGCAGCTGAAACCCACCTGACTGATCCATCATCAGGGGTTTGAAACACCATGTGGGCAATGCAGGCAAGTACTGGGTATCCCACCCTTCGCTAGAGAAACTGTAGCATCTGATTGGATTAAGTCAATGATGACACTCATCTGGCCTGGCACGTACCCTTTGGAGCCTAGGGATGGACATAAGCATAAGGCATCCTGGGAAATCAATGCTTTTTAATGCACAAGTGGGAAAAAGTTCTCTGGATTAGATGTATAGGGAGAGAGCACTCAGGTATTAGAAGGATTTAAAAAAGCCAGGGTTTTGTTTACTGGTAGATTTATCCAATAAAGTCAGGAACATATGTGTGTCTGTGGGGGTGGGGGGAATGAAAGTCTAGTTTTCACCGCGATTTTGGATTTTACTCAGGGCTCCTAGTTTTATTTCTATTTCAGTCAAATAAGATCTTTGGATCAAGACTTGTCACAGTGCCCCTGATCTCTCTCTCTCTCTCTCTCTCTCTCTCTCTCTCTCTCTCTCTCTCTCTCTCTCTCTCTCTGTCTCTCTCTCTCTCTCTGTCTCTGTCTGTCTGTCTGTCTCTCTGTCTCTCTTTGTCTCTCTATGTCTCTCTGTCTTCCTCTCTCTCTCTCTCTCTCTCTCTGTCTCTCTCTCTCTCTCTCTCTGTCTCTCTCTGTCTCTCTCTATGTCTCTCTGTCTTCCTCTCTCTCTGTCTTCCTCTCTCTCTCTGTCTCTCTGTCTCTCTCTCTCTCTCTCTCTCTCTCTCTCTCTCTCTCTCTCTCTCTCTCCTTAAAGTAGGCTTTTGGGACACAGCATTTCAATCAGAGATGTAGCAACTATTACAAGGAATCTTCTAACTCTAAGTTAGTTGTCTGAATTCATGGATCTCAAATTATTACCAACTGAAGACAAAGGAATAGACTGAATCTTAGTTGGAGTATTTTTCTCTCTCTTATTGACCATTACCTTACCATGAAACTAACTCCTTTTCTGATCTCATATTGCTTGGTGATAATTTTTCTTCACATACAAATCATTTGGTTAATATCTGTGTTCCTCTCATTTATTTCTCTTCACTTCATTTTAAATTTTGCTTCTTTGAAGATTATAAAATTACTTCTTTATAGTCATATATCCATATAACTAGAAAGTATATCTATGTTCAAAAAATGGATTTTTATTTCAGGTAACAGCTACAGCGAGCTGAAAGTGCCATGTAGTTCTCTCCTTGCAATCTAGTCCTGCAGCCTGTTCAATATTGACCTCAGCTCCTTGGGTCTCTGCGTTTTTGTCTAAGAAAACTGTATTGATGAACTAACGCAATGTGTCATGTGTCCAGTGGAGAGCCAGAGGGGCACAAAGGGCATTCTTTGTTCACTCAAGTGTTTTCTGAGTGGGTTTTTAGACTCACCTTTTTTGAGTAATTGGGATTCACTGAATATGCTCTTTAGTATTCCAGGGCTTGATATGATGAGAATGTACAACAAACACTCATTAGAGTTCAAAAGTGGAATGGGATCCATTAACATCTACAGGCACAGATGGATACCTTCCCTACAACTTATGAGTTGACTGGGACCTTGGGAGATTAAGCTGGTCAGTTGAGAAGCAGTAATTAAGCATCTACTATGTGCCAGGCACTATGGGACTTGCCCAGTGGGTATTAGAGGCAAGACTTGAATCTGTATCTCCTGCTCTCTGAAGCCAACTTTCTCTACACAATGCCAGCTGCCTTTCTTTTATTCGTACCATTGTAAAAGAAAGGATGACACTCCCAGTTGCAGAGAGAGACAAGCCATTTATTGATTAGCTCCAGTGGAAGGAGTTTTCATGCCACAAGTTCCCCTTACTAAGGAAATAGGTCTGGTTTCAAAATAAAACAAAAGAAACAAAAAATAGGGTATTTTCATAGCCCTTTGGTTCTTTGCATGCGTTATCTCAACTTGGGCAGGGATGTAGGACCTCATGCAACAAGCTGACCTTTCCTGAAGCCAGCATAGCTAGGGAGTATTAGTAAAGCCTAGAGTTGTGCCATTCAATCCTAGTGCTCCAGCTCCCGGGGGTGAGGACGATGCTAATTGAAAGAAAGAGAAGCAAAAGGAGGTGGAAGAGAGGGAAAGAGGAGCAATCATAGCCAGATCCTCCCATGTTGTAACACTCAGACAGAGGCATCTGCATTCACTCACAAAGCCCAGGACATGGGCTCAGAGTCTGGAACTTCTTTTCAAGGGTTAGAGCATCACATACATCTGTATACTCTTCCTGCTCATTTTTCTCTAAAGCTGAAGTCTGTGCACATGCGACAATTCCACTCATGCTTCTCCAGAACGAGGTGAGGATCTTGCCATCACCCCTCCCAAGTGGTTCATAAGGGCCGATGTGACTTGGTATAATTCACTGAGTTAGTAAATTGGCAGTAGTGAGCAGGGCCCTCTTCAGGCCTGAGTTTGTTCCACAAAATGGGCCTTGCAAATCCCTGAGATAGGAGCCAGCTGCAGTGACTCCCTCCTTCTGCTACCTCTGCCCCGTCATGGACTTGATACCCTCCCCCTGAGCCCATCAGGGCCTATTCTGTAAATGCCCCCTGACTGAGGGCTCCGCTCAGGAGAGAAGCAGCCTGTCTTGGAGCTGACAAGGAACTTCAGAACACAAATCTCATATTTCCTGTCCACAAGCAATCTCAGCTTTGTACCAGATCCCTTCTGGGCTCTGAGGATACAAAGACAGACCAAGTAGTTCCTGCCCTCAGTTAGAATACTTTCTGCTGATGTATGCATATAAATGAGACAAAATAAATGCAGATAATTCTAAGGGGAAGCATGACTGGGGAGGAGATGGCAACTGAGCTGTACCCGAACAGGATGGGTATAGGGTATAAGACAGGGAAGAGACCAAGGAGGGCCTTCTTCTCCAGAGGGCACTGGGAGAGTACATGTGAAGAAGTAGAATCATGGACGCAGGACACAACTTGCAAACCACTTGGAATGGGCAAAGAAGCATTTTTGAAAGGAAGTAAAATGAAAGAAAGAAGGAAGATGGCTGAACTGTAGGTGGCAAGCAGATTATGGGGGGCTTTTGCAGATTCTTATTTGATTTTACTCTAGAGGCACCTGGGAGTCACAGATGACTTTTGGACCTACGGTGTACAGAGAGCTTTGCTATGCACTAACAGATTCAAAGACACACAGCTTAAATGGCTTTAGCCTGCCAGGAGTTTAAATTCTGCCAAAAGGTTATGAGTCACTGACTAACCTCTCCTAAAGTGACTTTAGAAGCATCTAGAAATGAACTGCCTCTCAAGTGTAAATACAGTTTATTCAAAACACAAACAAAAGTTAAAGAAATATGCCTGTGGATGCCTGACACCCTATCATGCAGGACTGGGTTTGACTAGTGGAAAGCCAAAACAAATGGCTCATTTACATTTTTTTTACCCTGTCCAAAATGCCTAAGAACAAAGGAGAATGTAAACGGGATGCTTAGAGCCTGAAATTCGTTCATCATATGGAATCTCTAGTGCAAGATGATTCGAAATTCTTGGGAGTTGAATCTCTCTTTGCTGTGGGATAAAGGAAGAATAATGAGGAGGCAGCAATCTCCAGTAGGATCTTAACACCCAGATGGGACACATTTCCTCCAGAAATCTGCAGAAATGAGTTTCACAGCTCAATTAGTAAGCTCAGATTGTATGAAAACAAAACAAAACAAAAAACCAACAGTAATGTTTATAGAGACAAGTGGGGAATTAATAAGGCAGAAAGCTGTATATACTTTCAGATGGGGTCACTTTATTAGCTGTATCTGTTTAGCTGTTTTTCTTTGTTACTAGCAAAGGTTTATTTGAAGGATGGGGAGCAGGTTATGGAGATATGTCCAGAAAAACTAGTACAATATTTTTTTAAAAAGGCATCAATAAAACTTATTAAGAACAACAAAACTTTAGACTTTTATGCCCATCAATCAGGCTTGCAAGCATTAATTAAGCACCTACTGTTTGTCAGATCCTGTACTATCCTCATTCAAGGTGCCTCAAATAAGGAAGGGGTGAAACTTAGGGAGTCATGGGGTCATCTAATATGTTCATCCTTGACGGATCACTGGCCAGACTTTAACCTTCTCTGACCAATAAGTGATCCGTGGTCTCCCATCCTTATGGTTCAGGAACAATTCAGTCCCAAGTCTCTCCTTGGGGCAGGACCAGAAAACGGGTTTCAGCCTTTATTTGCATGATCAAAGACGCAAATTACAAAAACTGCAGCTTCCATATGAAACTAATATCCCCCTTGAAGGAGCTGCTGGAAAGATTTGGTCCAATTATAATAGAAGCCGAATTCCCAAGCTTTTCACAGTAGCGAAATTGTACTTCAGCAATACAAGCCAAGTACAACGGCCTCGTCTTGGCAACGCCACTGCTTGAGTTGCCTGTCTCTTTTTCTTTGAGAAGCCCAGAACTGGTAAATGGTTCAGCGATTGGTTGTCTACACCGATTAAATCGATTCAGCAGCCTCTGAGACTATGGAGACTACAAGGCATTCTGTATTTTACTGGCAGGCTGATCTATTTTGCTCTGAATAACTCATATTCCAGCCACCCTGTGAGGCATTCCAAGAAACTAACATTAATAAAGAATAATGAGAAAAGACAAGTTCCCCATATCTGCCATTATTTTCAGAAATCAATCAAGTTAACAAGCCTTTATTAAGAACCTACTATGTGTCAGACAGTATATTAGAAATGTGGCAGAGATATAATAAAATTTACTCACAACTCCTCAAGTTGTACTTCTGACATACACTAGCCATGTACTCCTGGTGGTCAATGAACTGCCCTCATCCTCATCCTCCGTTTTCTGTAAAATGGGTAGAATAAAAATGCCTACCTCAAACATTCTTCCCAACTTGCAATTCTCTAAAATCATTATATTAAGGCATCAACAACATGGCATCATTAGTTTGAAGGGTCAGTGCTTAAAATTGACAAAGCGGCCACTGCATTCAGTCGGGGCTCTTCCACTGACTCTTAGAACATTCACAGTGATAGAATTTCACACTTGGGTCCCAATCTGTTAGAGGAAAGTAGTGATATCTCAAAGATAGCTACTGGGTGGCATAGCTAGCAAACCCTGAAACCTCCACTTGAACATGGATTTCAAGATATTATAAAATATCAACCTCTTGAGAGGAAGGATAATGTCATCTTTATCTCTGTTTTACCAACACTCGACATACCTCCTGGGTCAGGGAAGGTACCTGATAATACATGTTGAATAATTCAGTTGAATTCTGAAATTAGTGGATAAGGGGAAAGTAGTTCTGTAATGGGGAGGGGGAGCTCAATTGAGGCTTAGTGCCCATCTGCAATAGGCTGGCATGACTCTTGCTGGAAAGAAGAGGGACAGTGATTGAGACACATGAAAGGATGACCTGGAAACCACTGACTAGGCTCTGCAGGTCACATGTGTGGTCTTTGGAAAAAAATGTGGTTCATGAATCACAAATAGTTTGGCATTTGATTGTCACAACAACCCTTTACAACAACCTTAATTAGCTCCACTTCACAGTTGAAGAAACTAAGGCAGACAAAGCTTAAGTGACTCATCCAAAATCACATAAGTCTCTGAAGCTAGAACTCAGGTTTTGCTGACTTCAGGTCTGGCACTCTATCCACTGTGCCCCCTAGCTGCCAAATTAAATACACACACACACACACACACACACACACACACACACACATATTCATAGGATACACTCTGCCTTTAAGTGACTGATTTCAGCTGGGAAGGGTAAAGATGACTAGCTCACAGAGCCATTAATATAGAACGTTAACGAAACAAAGAAGAAATTCAAACCAAGTGTTTTAGGCACATCTGGAATGCTGCAGTGGAAAGGTCACTGACTTTGGAATCTGAGGGCCTGGGCTCTGATCCACTCACTAGCTGTTTGATGTTGGTTATCTATTTCCCTTCTGAACCTCAGTTTCTTCATCTCTAAAATGGAGGACTAGACTAGCTGACCTCTAAGGTCCCACTAATTATAGATTGCTGAGCCTCCAAAAAATCTCAGCTCAGAGGGTAGTCCTCAAAAGAAGCAGTGTCTGAACTTTGAAGGGAGAATTGGCAAAAGTAGAGTAAAGGTGAGGTCCTAATTTAAGCATGAGAAAGGGCCAGAGTGTGAATCTTCAGAGCTGGGAGATGACAAGTAGAGGTCAAGCTTGATTGGCATTGCAAGCTGGCTGGAATAAGACAGTGTGTGGAAGGTGATGATATTGCAAGAGACTGGAAAGCTAGTATGAGGTGAGATTGTAGAGGGTCTTAGATGGCATTATGAGTTAATTATGAGTTTACATTACATTTTATCTCTGATGTTTGGGGCACAACTGATGGTTTATTGGCATATAGGTTATATCATCTCATGTGGTTCAGAGAGAAGAACAGAGTTTAATAAATGACTTTTCCAGGAGCAGCCCACTGACCAAGGAAGGTAAGACCAAAGAGAGGAAATAAAAGACTCTGTGCTCCTTCATTACTGATTCATCAAATATAAAATCGATAAGAATTTTTGTTCATTTCCTTTAGAAAGGCTTCCAGTATGGACCCAGACCAGCCTCATTTACATAACTGTTCTGTGCCTCAGTTTCCTCTTCTGCAAAATGGGGGGGTAATTTCTTTTAGAACTTGTTTCATAAGATGATTGAGGATGAAATAATATAATTTAAGAAAATTGTTCAGAAAATCCTAAATGATGATGTCAATTTCAGTTAATATCATCATCACTGTTATCATCACCATCCTCCCCCTCATCTTTCGCTACCTTCTCCTCCTCATCAACTCATCAGCAGCATCAACATCACTTCATCTGTGAGAGCTGGCCTCATATCTTCAGTCTTCGTTCAGGGTAGCCATGCCTTCCAGCAGTACAGTTCGTAATCCCTCCAAGTATTTTAATTTCAAGTGGTTCTTGTCTTCGCATGAGTCTTTCAGAAGGAGATGGACCCAACACCCTGAAAACCATGATCTAGTTCTTTTCACATTTTGTGAGTATCAGGCCAGCTAGAATGTTCATTTCTTAATTATTGCTCTCATTTCACGTCCCACTTGCCTCCCTTCCCAATCATGCACAGCCAGGCTAATACAACCCAAACTAATCAAGCAAACATTTGTGAAATTTCTATTTTGGGTGATCTATGCTAATCTCTACTTCCCTAAAATTTCTTAGTAAAAGAACCATAATACAGGAATGATTTACATAGACTTCATAACCTCTTCATTTGGTGACATATGACACCATTTTAAGATGCAGTTTATCGTACTTCTTCAATTATGTTGTTTTACATATATATGTAAATATATGTATAATATATTTATATAAGTATAAATATATACATGTATATGTGTGTATAAATAATGCTACCAGCACATATATATGCTGTTGGTTTTTTCCTCTACAGTGTGTATACCCTGATAATTCAGAAGAATAGCTTATTTATAGTAGCATTTTTCATATTCACTCCTCATTTATACTACTCAATGCATAGGAGATTAAAAAAAACAGGAAATTAGAGGAGTCTGTCAGTCTGACTACTGTTTTATGCTTATTCTCTGAAGCAATTAGAAAGTAGAAATTTTGAGGAAAGAACCCAATAATTTCTCGGCAAACCAAGGCCATGCCTTGGAAGAGTACAAAAAAAATACTCTGAAAGATGGAACAAAATACATTTTCACAGAGCGATGGCTTCCATTTAAAACAGTCAGAGAACATTGCTGATGGTTTTGGCGAAATTGACTTCAACTTCCGTGAAATAGTTTTATGAAGTTTTGACCAAGTATTTCTTCTTCTCGGCATTTGACTCAGAATATTTGAATTTGTCCCAGAGGTTAAACTTAAATAATATTTTCATTTCTATACCACAGAATGTGACAATTAATTTAAATCACATCTCATATTTTAGTTTTGTAGCTCCTTAGGGGTTGGCTATTGGCCTTCTCTTTTACTTAGAGAGAAGTCCCACTCTAAATTAGCAAAATAGGCTCTTCGGTAAAGGAAGAGAGTTGCTAATACAAAGATCAGCAATTGAAAGCCATAAGAATCCAAAGCTCCTTCCTAAGTAGAAAAGATTAATTTCTGGGTGCTTTGAAAGACACCTTCCTTCCAAACCCTCCCAAATTATTGTTTGTGGATTTGTATTTTCTTTTGCCAAATACGGTATTAATTTCTGGGAGAAAATTTCCTATGTATCACTATTTTTATGATTTCCATAAACATTTGTATTTCTACAATATTTAAAATATATTAATGACCAAGAGAGTTTCATGTCATTTCATTTTTATATAGATCATATGAAGAGGATGATCATGGTAGTTAATAAACATGTTAACTGTGTACTATATGCCCGATTTTTTTTAAAAAAATGGCCTATCCCAAACTAAAAGTCTGAACACAAAAAGAGGTGAAAACAGTCCCTATCTTCAAAGAGAAGACATTTTAATCAGAGAGGAAATATGCAAACTGGGTTCACAGACAGTACGCAGAGTCAATAGAAGGTTATAATAATTCATTACAATAGTAACAATTCACAGTTATGTATTGCTATGTGCCAGGCACTCTTCCAAGAACTTTGCAATTTTTATCTCATTTGATTTTCACAACAAATCCGAGAGATAGGTACTAATATTATCCCCATTTTATATATGAGGATACTGAGGGAAAAAGGGGTTAGGTGATTTGCCCAGGATTACACAAATAATAAGCAGCTTAGGCATGATTTGAACTCAGGTCCTCCTGACTCCAACCCTAGTCAGTGACCAGAGAACTAGAGCCATGAGGCCAGGTAATAGGCTAAGTTATGATGTTGCAAGTAAACCTGAAGTTATAATTATATACTGGTCTAGGTGATGATACTGGAAAGAGTCCATGTGCTAAGTGCCTTGCACATTATTACATGTGTTTATTGCTGTATGTGTGTATTACTGCATGTTTGAATATGCTTATTTCTTTTTGTAAATGTATAATTTATTTATTTTTCAGTTCTTAACATTCATTTCCACAAGAATTTGAATTCAAATTTTCTCCCCATCTCTCCCCACCCCCATCCCAGGACAGCATGCACTCCATCCACCCCTTCCTCCAGTCTATCCTCCCTTCTATTACCCACCCTTCTCTCATCTCCCTTCCCATCTATTTTCCTGTAGGACAAAATAGATTTCTATACTCCACTGCCATATAGCTTAATTTCCAGTTACATGCTAAAGCAATTTTTAACATTCATTCTTAAAGCTTTGAATGCCATATTCTCTTCCTCCCTCTCTCCCTACCCACCCTTATTGAGAAAACAAGCAATTTAGTATATGTCGTACATGTGTAACAATGCAAAGCACTTCCGTAATAGTTGTGTTGTAAAAGACTAACCACATTTCCCTCCGTCCTATCCTGCCTTTCATTTATTCCATTATCTCCCTTGACCTGTCCTTCCACAATAGTGTTTGCTTCTGATTATCCCTTTCCCCAATTTGCTGTTCCTTCTATTATCTTCCCTCTCCTATCCCCTTTTCCCTTGACTTCCTGCAGGGTAAAATAGATTTCCATATCCAATTGAGTGTGTGTTATTCCCTCCTTAAGTCAAATCCCATGAGAGTAAGGCTCAATTATTTCCTTTCTTCTCCCCCCTCTTCCCCTCCAATGTAAAAGCTCTTTCTTCCCTCTTTTATATGAGATGATTTGCTATATTCTACCGCTCCCTTTCTCTTACTCCTAGTACATTCCATTCAACAGTATATTTTTTTGGAGGTTTTGGATGTAGAAGCCTTGAGTTTTATGTCTTCTTCTGATGGTATGCTTTGTTCTTCCTCATCTGAGAGGATGGAGGAAAATACCTGTTCAGCAAGAAAGCAACCTTCTATAGTCTTATTTTTTCCCCTTTTGGGGGCATTTTCCAAGTTACTTACTTGACTTTTGAGTCCTATGTCAAGTGGAGTGTATATTCTAGGGACCTGAAAGTTCTCAGTTCCTCTAAGGTGGCACAATCAAGGGAGAGCAGTTTACCGCTCTCCTGGCCTGTGCTCTGTTCTGTGAGCAACCACAAGCACTGTTATCTGCCCAGGATGTGAGAGTAGGATTCCCTCTCCAAAGTGACCACCAGGTCCACCACACCAGTGCTCCTCCTCACCTCAGTACCGCCACTCAGAACTGAGACCTAGATTGTTGTTCAATTCCTGCAAGGTCTTTAGGCTGAGAGCTCCCAAAATGGATGCTGCTGTCACCGCCCTGGGCTGGGGTTTGGATCAAACTGCATTCCCCTCTCACCCAGGTGAAAGAGCTTTCTTACTGACCTTTGAAGCTATCTTTGGCATTTGTTGGTTGAAAAATCTGGGAACTGCAGCTGCTACCCATGATTCTGCTCCCCGAAGCCTGCTCCAGTCCTGTCTGTGCTGCACAGACAAGGTTGGGCTGTGCTCTGCTTTGAGCCTGGTGCAACAGACCTTTCCAGTCACCCTTCCAGGCTATCTTGGGCTGGAGATCTCTTTACTCTGTCATTCCGTGGCTTCTGCTGCTCTGAAATTTGTTTAGAGTCATTTTTTACAGGTATTTTATCGGCTATGGGGGTAGAGCTGGAGCAGGTCTGTCCTTCTCCTCCATCTTGGCTCTGCCCTCCCAAATATGCTTATTTCTTAATTTTATGTTAAGTTTTTTGACTGTGTTTCATGTTATGTTCATGCTAATATAGTGTCTGTTAATTGTCTTACATTTATGCCACTGCTTATAGTGAGGTTTTATTTTACATATGAACCTATTGATAGGGTTATTGGTGTAGCTGGCTAGCTTTACTTTGCTAGTTAGAGATACTTGTTACTAATGATCGATTGTACGCCGTGTACTAAGAACATGCATGCACTTTTGAAATGTGCATATGTTATGGCCTGCATGTAGTTAGGAATGTTAACATGTTTATATTTTTGCAGGTCATGCTCTGTATAGTGCCACATCTACCATATGTTCTGTTAATGTACCTTGGTTATATTTCACTTTCAGCAGTACCAAAGGTGGGTTCCCTGTGATGCCAGGCAATAATCCTTGTGATATATAATGCAGGTGTTTGTGTTTATACTGTATGGTTACAGGTTTTAGACTTGCCCCAACTGATCTTTGAGAGGTGCTTCAGTGGGTTCTGTCCTAGGGAGAAATGGAATGGGAATCCCAAAGCCCATTGGTAGGAAGCTCTCCTTGCTGGAGATCAATGCCTTTTCCTGTGTGAGGAGTGATTGAGATTAGCCAGAGTGGGATAGACAAGAACTGTAGTCATCTGAATCTTCTCAGAATCTCTTAGAGTTTCTTCACTCTCTGAAACGTCTCTGGTTTCAGCAGTCTCTATGACTTTGGCAGGTTCTTCAGGTCTCTTGTCTTGTCCATCTCTGCAGATGCTTTGAGTGCTACTGGCTTCCAACTTTGAGAGAGAAGAATAATGATGCCAGCCTCACTTCATTTTGCTGAGGAGAGAATAAGATTCTGGGAAGAAGCTACCCAGAGTAGATTTGGTCATCTCTACCATCATCTCCCTATCCCCAGCTTGCTACACGGGAGACTTTAGGGAAATTGCCCTTTTGGAGGAGATCTGGGACTCTCTCTTGGTTGACAGCATTGTCTTGTCCTCTCCTATGCACACCTTTTCTGATTACTGCTTTGCTATTGAATTGGATAAATGGGTTTCTTTGCTGATTCCTATGTATGTTCATTGTGGAATTGGTATTTACTTAATAGCTTTAGAAATAAAGCTGGGGTCTTCCTTTTCCCATGAAAGAATAGCAATCAGAAATGTAGCTTGATCCCAAAATCCACATCCCCTATACTAAAAGTATTAAAGGGAGCATTGATATAATTCTAGTTCCTCACCCTTTCTATCTGAAGAGAACAGAGCAGTCAAGCTTCTGGCTCCAACCTCTTATTTCCCCTTCTGGCAGGAAAGAGTGGGAGAAGATAGCCATTTTCCATTATCCTGTGGGATGTGCCTCCTTGTGGATGTGGCACACAAGGACACACTTATGCTATGTGTGGGGGGGCAGTCTCACAACACACATGTACACAAAGGGGAAACCAGACACATCTGAACTATTCACCCAGGATTCTCAAGCTTTACATGACTTCCTCTTCTCTCTACCCTTCCACAATCCCTCTGACAACCCAGATGATATCATTGCTGTGTCCAAAACTGAGCAGAGTGAACAATCTGTCTTCTTCCTTTCTGTGCCCTGGCTATCCAAAAGTGTGGATACTTAAAGCTGCTTCATTTCTACTGCTCCCAGGCAACCATCATGGCTGACGCCTTTTGAGATGATCTCCAAGTTTGGGGACTGTTCTGAACTGTGGTGGCATGGTGCTTCAGGCATGCTCTCCTGCCTCCACAACCCGCTGGTCTCTTCCCTCTGAATTGGCATCCTCTCCTATGGAGCCTGGGAATCCCTGCCCTGATCAAATCAATGTCTCAGCATGACTTAAGTTTTACTTTCATTTTTCAAAATGTTCTGGGTTTGGCAAATCACTTTCGGTTAAGTATTGGATAACAGTGTAATACTCCAAAAGGGAGACAGAAAACCCAGACAATCTAGAATGTGACCAAGACAAAACAAGGGCTTTTTCTTGTTCTTTCAAGAAAGGTCTATTCCCTCCAAATCACTGTGTTTAATTTAGAGCCCCTTCTTAAAAAAAATGATGTATTGCCTCCTTTACTAGATTTCTACCAACTCAGCTTGATATTCATAAGAAAATAGATTTTTAATTAGAGTCTCAGCTTTCCTCTAGTCTAATTCCTTCATTTTGCTGATAAGACATCTGAAGCCCAGAAATGGAAAGTGACTTCTCTAAGGTCACATAGGTAGGAAGTAGAAACTCAGAATTCAAATGCTTCTCCCATGATTCCAAATCTTTACTCTCTGTAAAAGGATGGGGCTGGGCTCAAAGGCCTTAAGGCTCTTTCCATCGCTCACTCTATGACCTGGTTGGTTTTTGGTTTTTGTGTTCTGAGCACTTGGCACATAGTAGGTGCTTAATAAGTGCCTGTTAATTTGAATTAAATTAGTATCAGGACAATACAAACTTGATTAGTAGAGATCTTCCTTGATTCAATAGGAATGAGCTTTATTTAATGTTTGAATGATGACTAAAGCACTTAAGAATCATGAAAAAACAATTGTTTCCAAGTCTTCAGAAAACATATTTATACTTTTAATTGCTTTAAAAAAGTTTTTTTTTTTAATAAAGGCTAAAGAAATCCCATCATAGCTTCTACTGAATTATTATTTTTTAAAATCTGAGTTTCCTAATCCCAAGTAGACTTTTCCTTCTGAATCTATTATTTTTTAAAATCTGAGTTTCCTAGTCCTAAATAGACTTCTCCTTCAGAATCTTCAGAGCCCAAGGCCTGTGACCTCTGGGATTTTAGCTTAACTTTCATGAACAATCATACTTAAGCTCTGTGACCTTCTTGGGGAAATGTCTTAGCTCTTGGAGTCCAACTTCCTGAGATGTTACAATTACATTTCCGGATTTCTTCACAGCCAGCACAGAAAGGTGAGGAATTATTCAGAGGTCTTCTTAGGAACCCTCTTTTGCCAATTTACAATTCAAATGGAAATCACTTTCCCTTTTGATCTGTTGGGGTTGGGGGCAGGAGGTAGGCCAATTGATGGAATACAATGCTGCCTTTGTACTGGACTGGGTTAGAGGACTGTTACAGAATGTGTTTTAGCATTGCAGCTAAGAGGCCAGTGGAGGCTTTCCAGCCACATGTTTAAAAGAACAGGCAGGAAAAAAAAAGTGGCTTAAGTCAATTACAGCCCTCCTTCCTGAGCCATCTTGTGGGATTGATATGCTACAATTATCCGATACTTCAGTCCAGCAGTCGGCCAACTCTCCACTTAACATGGCTATGATTTTGAAATCTACTTACTCTGGAGACTGACCATAAGATCAACACACTGACAGTGCAACCGTTTGAAATTCCAAACATCCCTCAAACCAGAACTGTAATTATCCAGACTGGAAGCCCAATGGGCAAGGAAAGCATTGCACGCCTTTTCCCCCTTCCCCCCTTCCACTCAATGCCCAGGACCCTGTCAGCGCTCAATAAACACCAGATAGAGCTTTGCAGTGATGTTTCTTAGTTAGCTCCGAGGGCCAAGATTCACTCAGGCAGACATTACTGCTTAGGAGAATTCTGCAACTAAGCAGAGTTTGTCTGAGACACAGGATGATCTGATGTGCTTCCCCAGAGATGGGAAGATGGAGGAGAGGAAAGAAATGAAGATCCTACCATGTGAGAGGGATCCTAAACATATGAAAACATTTCAGCCTACAACCTTAGAATCCAATGGAACCTACGTGTTCAGCAAGCCTAGCCTTTATCTGAAGAACAGAATCCTTTCTTCCCAATCCTGACAGCTGAACACCAAGCTGCTGTTTGAGTACCTTCAAAGACAGGCAAGTCACTCTTCTAGAGGATCCTGTTCTGCCTTGTCTCACCTCAAATTGTTAAGAAGCTCTTTATTATTTCGATTCCTTCATATGACTCCTGCTCATCAATCCTAGTTCCATTCTCTGGGACTAAGCAGAATGTACTTGTCTGTTTTTCCACAGAGCCCTCAACATGTTTGAAGATGGCGGTTATACCCTTCCTCTTCTTGGGCCAAGCCTTCTTTCCTCCAGACTAAACATCTCTGGGTCTTTTGACATATCCTCATAGAGAATGGGCTCAAGTTTCCTCATTTTCCTGGCCAAATGTCTCTGTATATTCTTCTGTTTGTCAATGTGTCTCCTCCTGCATGGCCTGGCCTAGTACTCTAGTTGTGCCCTCACCAGAGGAGAGAACAGCAGAAATCTCATCTTCCCTCCAAAAATGAGTTGGTACCTTTATAGCACCCTATGTATATATTGCCTCCTTTAATCATTACAACAACCTTGAGAAGTAGCTACCCCAAGGATCACCATTTTATAGAAAGGATACTGAGTCTGAAAGCATTGAAGCTTATCAGTAGTCATCCAGCTGATCCAGGTCAAAGATGTACCATAATTCCAAGCTCAGGGCTTTGTCCACTACACCATAGACAACCTAGGGATACTAATGCTATTAATACAGTCAACTTATGAGTTAAATAATAATAAACATATATTATAAGCACTTACTGTGTGCCAAGACTATATCCTAGCACCAAGACCAAGTCCCAGTGCTAAGTACTGAGGACACAGGAAGAAAAAAACCTCTGAAATGGAAACCCTCTAATGAGATCCATGTAAGCTTTTCTAATAGCCAAGTCATACTAGTGACTGGTAATGAACTTGAAGCCTGTTATCATGTTGGCTTTGTTACATTGTTATCATTGGCTTTCCATCTGGCCTAATCTCCCCCAGACTCTACTGGTACAGTTGTGGAAAACAAAGCACCAAATTTAGGTCTGATGTCAAGAAAAAAATTCATTAACAATTAGAGCTGACCAGAAGGGGAGTGGATAATCTCAGGAGGTGAAATATGGATTCCCTGACCCTGGAGGTCTTCCAGAGAGGCTGGATGGCTACTTTTGAGGTGTCTCGTAGGGGGAATCCTTTTCTGGTCAACCACACTGAAAAGATAGCCATATCACCAAGTTAGAATAAAGAAAGAAGAAAAGATATTGATACCTGCATTGCACAAATGGTCCAGTCCTGAGGTTAGTCTATATAATTACTATCTAAAGAACTAGAAAAGTTGGTGGGCAGGAAAAAGAAGCAGAGATTCAATACACTTAATTGGCTTTTTATACCCAATGCCTATCACAGTACCTTGCATATTAGTGGTGCTGAATAAATGTCTATTGATAATTCATTTTACAGGTATTAGCTAGAAAAAAAATCATGAAATTATTGACAGAAAGATGTGGTAAAAGCCTTTAATGGATACACAGTATTTATCAGAATTTCTTAGCATTAGGGAAAGGGAAAGAAAGGTGTACCTGGATTTCCCACTAGATGAATGGTAAAAGAATATATAAATGAATATTCATCAAAAGAGCAACAGAGAATATGCAACCATAGGGTAAAATGCTCTATATCACTAAAAACAACATAAATGAAAATTAAAACAACCCCAAAGTTTCATCTCACACCATGAAAATAGGAGGAATGACAAAAAATGGCAAAGTCAATGTTGGAGAGGTTGTGGAAATATAGGAACATTAATACATTTTGGGACTGTGAAGTGGCACAACCATTCTGGAAAGCAATTTGAAATCATGTAAATAAAGTGAGCAAAATGTTCATAGCCTTTGAACCAAAGACTGCATTACTGGGCTTATACCTTAAAGAAGTCATCAATTGGGAAAAAAGGTCCCCATATGCTCCAAAATATTTATAACAGCACTTTTTGTGATAACTAAGAATCAGAAACAAAAACCCTAACCTGTTGACTGGAGAATGGCTAAATAAAGTGTGGCACATGGATGCAACAGAATGTTTCTGTGCTTTAAGAAGTGATGTGTTCAGTGAGTATGGAGACGTATGAACAGATCTATACGAGTTGATGCAGAGTGAAAAAAAGTCAAGAAAACAATATATAGAGTAAGTACAACAATGTAAATGAAAGAATAACTACACACCAAAAAAAACCCAAAAGTAAATGTACCCAGATTTATAGTTCAAGCAGAACCTGAATGAAGAGACATGAGATGGCACTCCCAGTCTCCCTCTTGGTGGAGGAAGGTTGACAAATGTTACATATTACAGATGTTTGCTGACTTTTTCAATGTATCAATCAGTTGTTCTGATTTTTTCCCCTCTCTTATAAAAACCTAATATTTGAAGTATAGGATAGCTAGGGCTGGGGAAGGAGGGGAGGGATACTTGGGATAATCATGGCAATGTGAGAAACAAAATAGCAATAAGATGTTTTGTTTTAAGAAAAGTGCATCTCGATCCTAAAAATCCTGTCAGAATAATCAGGAACTCTTTTCAGGCATGTCGTTATTAAGAATGTTGGCCAGTTGGCTGTATGTTGGGACCCAAGGTGTCATCTTGGAAACATGAAAACAATGCCCTAGAAAAACAGGGAAGGTGTATGTCCTCAGCTGTTATGACTCATGCCTGGACACTAGAATAGGATCTTAATCGTCAAGCAAAATCTGCAATCCCAGACTAGAGAATCGTCACTTACTGCATCAAAGGCAGAGGATGTAGGAAAACAATTGCTTCCATTGAACTGTTTCAGCATGGTGGACAGTGAAATTTAGATTCTAATCATTGTCACCATCTCCAGAAGGGATCTGGAAATGGATACTCAGTGAGTAAGAAGCATGACACCACTAGGGATGTTAGTGTTAAAAGTGGAGATAGGATTTGGGAGTGATGGGATTATTGTTTACTGATATATAACGATGTTACTAGCCCCATATTCCTCCATAGAATATACATACACACACATTAGACACACAGAAATATATGTGTATGTATGTATAAACTGATGATCCCAGCTTTCTTAGGAGGTGGAAACCAACACAAGAGGGAGAAGCATCAGAGAGAAAGTGCAGTGACCAGGATCAGTGGACAGATGGATGGATGAGAAACTTTCACATGGTCTGGTGGGACCAGTAAATAGATGGAGTGATCTAAGTGGACTAGCACACTAAGTGGACTAATTTCACATAGAAACACACACACGTAACATGTACATACATGCTTAAAAGTCATTTATGACTGAAAAAAAATTTCCATGCCTCACCACTTTTCTCCCTCTGGGTTTTTCCTGAAAAAATAGTAAGATACTGTCTTCTAAAAGCAAGGTCCATAATCTGGGGATCAAAGTCAGCCCCTAATTACTTACACAGATATCCTGCCTCTCTACTTTCTGCCCATCACAGGCTGCCAAGTAGCCTTGTGCTCACACCTAAGACAAGTAGTCTTGTGCTCTTACTTGAGATAAACACAGCAGATTGCAAATTAGTATAAAGTGAGGAAAACTAACTCAAGGCTAGGCCCAATACATTCTGGACAGGGATGAGGGAAGGAAGAGTCAGGGTTCACCCACCATAAAGCAAGCAGAATGGAAAGGTGCGTCACAAAACCAAGCCAAACTAACCAAGCAAAAAAATCTAACCAACCCAAGCAAGTCTGATTTTTGACAATCACTTTGGCCCAGCTTTTGATTCATGACTATTTCTGAAAAGCCATACTTAATTACCCTTAGCACCTCTTCAGAAACTTGGAGCTTGCAGGGGCCAATGAGATTAGCTCTTCATGGGCTACGTGGAATCTGGCATTTTAACTCAGTAGAACTGAACAATGTTATTCAAATGGAAGTGCAGCAGAAAATTAATTACTTTTAATACCAAAATAGCTTCAGTCGCTCTATCACTTTTTTGATGTATATGGACATTTATGGATTTTTATCCATGATTGAAAAAAAGAAAAGAAAAGAAAAGAAAAAAAAAGAAAAGAAAAGAAAAGAAAATGGAGCCTTCATTGCCAGCAGTAGCACTGGCAGATTGTCAAGATGGATAAACCAGATGTGGGATAATGCCCTTTCCCTGATGCTGCTCAACTATTTCTCTCTTCATTTAACATTGTTCTATCAAGTGGGCATCAAGCAATTGGATGGTAAGAGTGACTGAAACCTGAGTACAGCAAAAGGAAAACCTGGTACACACATGCTGTAGGACCCTGGTCAGTCACACAAATTGCTCAGTTTCCTCAGGTAGCTCTCTAAGATTCTAAGTGACAGAAGTGTTACAGGTTGAAATTAAATAGCCAACAAGCACAACTAAAGGGTTTGTGAACCGCTTGTCTCAGTTTGCAATGCTGGGACAACTGGGAGTGGAGTGGAGGAAAGTGCAAAGTCATTTTGGTTAGTTTGTGGAGTCTAAAATTTGGCGTTAGGAGAATGATTTTGGTTCTTTAAGCTATCTATAAACGTGATGGTGCTCTGGTGTCTGGGAAGGTCTATATATCTGAGTTCAGAGCCTGAGAGCTTGGGATCTGATTCAGCTCTGTCCCTGCTACCTTTGTGACTAAGGGCAAATTCTGTCACCTATCTGATCTCAGTTTTCTCACATGTAAAATGATGTTATTAAATGAGACTATGTTTAAAGTCTTTTCTGGCTCAAAATCTACAATCCTCTTTCTATTAATAACAACAAGAATTGTCACTTATGAAGCAAGACTGTCAGGGACCTGAGTTAATTAGTCTAGTTCTCAAAAATGGCCTGGGAAAACTTAGCAACATGCTCTTCTGGAGATGGAAAGAGCAGCTTCTCTTGACATGGGACAAAAGCCTCCTTCCAGGGAACATCCCACTTTCTGATGCTCATCAATTTCAGCAGGGCCCATGCTTGGAGGGGAAAGAAAAAGAAGAAAGAGGAACTTCACGATTTCCATGGGGCCATGTTCTCTTTCTACCCCAGACCACTTTTGCCAGCATGTAGCCTTGGGCAAAGCCAGATGCTAGAGGAGAAAACAATTGTTCCCACCCATATAAAAAGTGCACTGGACATGTCTCCATGGATGTCTGCCATTCTCTGTGGGTGGGAGAATGAATCCCACTTCGTGCTTAAGGCCATGAGTCAGTACCTTTCATCCAAGGATCGCTGAAATAACAAAGCATGCTGAAACATTTTAATGAAGCCATTATTTTTTTAAATAACTATTTAAAGCTCTTATTTAATCAGATTATATGAAAATTTAGTTATAGTTCTTGTAACACTGGGACCCTTCATTAGCATTAATTGAAATATGCAAGATTTCAAGTTTCCATGTTTGCAAAAGAAACCATTTAAACAATTGCCTTGCTTGGATGACTCCTTTATGGAAACCAGAGAGAGCCATGGCTAGGTAATGTGGACATGGTTACTGTGCTTATTGACCTAGCAATTCACTTGATGATGTCTGAGCACTTTACAGCCAAACCCTTTAGGCATTTTCTCGAAATCACTTTAGGTTCATTAAATCCTCACTTCAATTTTAATATGTTCAGCACATCACAGAATATTGTATTAATAATTAACAATCCTAAGTACACACACACATTTGTTTATGTGTGTGTGCATGCATGTGTAACATTTGCCAGAAAGTAAAATGATACTGAGCAATTCTCCAGCCCCCAAACAGAAGCAATAGAGTATAGTCTCGTGTCGAGCCATCTGAGTGTTCCTTAGACTGTTTCTGATCACCAATGACTGATACTAAATATGGCTATGTAGGTAGGTAGGTAGATAGATAGATAGATGATAGATAGATAGATAGATAGATAGATAGATAGATAGATACATGATAGATAGATAGAAAATGTTGTTTGTCATTCATTTTCAAAGAGGACCAATGTTTTGTTCATAAACTGGAGGTAAGCAAGGCAGAGTTACACCAAGTTATCAGCCTCATTCTCTCTTCCTGAGTACAATGGAAAAACCAAAGCCTGGAAAGGCTGGACACAGCCTGGGATGCATCTCTGATGTCTGACCAAGCTCTAAGGGCTGCCACCTTCCTAGCCATTGGAACAAATTGTTCCCATCTGCCCATTCTGCTGGGAGAAGTCTTTACATGCTTGGGGTAAACATTCCCCTACTTCATCTATAAGTTTGAGACCTGTTGGTTTCCCTCAGTCTGGTTTAGCCTGTCTCCTGAGACAGTTTACCAGAGTGTGGCTGCTGTGTATGCTATAGCTTCTTGGAGCCACAGGTAAGAGTTGGGTGGTAGATGTAGATGATCAGCTTTGAAAAGGGAGATAGATAGATAGATAGATAGATTGATAGATAGATAGATAGAGGCTGCTAGGCTATGAAGTGCATAGAGTACTAGACTTAAAGTCAGGAAGACCTGAATTTGAATTCTGCATCAGTAACTTCCTCTAGCTCTCAATTTCCTCATCTGTAAAATGGGGTAATAATGGCATCAACCTCACAAAGTTATTGTGGGAATCAAATGAAATAATGAAAGTCATTTTCAAACCTTGTAGAGGTCAACAAACTTTAACCAGAAGACCAACTCTAATCTGCTGCCTATTTTTGTAATTCAGCGACCTAAAACTGTTTTTTTAAAAACAGTTTTAAATATAATAAAAACAAAATATTAACACTCTTTGACATCTTTCTCTGTAATCATTTCACTCTGTGTGACTATGTTTCTTTGTTTATGTTTTTCTATCTCTTCCTGTGCTTGTTTCTCTGTTTCTTGTTGTCTCATTCTCTATCTCTGCCTGTCTCTGTTTCTCTCTGTCTCTATGTATCTCTGTGTTTGCCTCTGTCTCTTTGTGTGTCTCTTGGTGACTCTGTCTTTGTTACTCTCAATAGAGTATGTGCTAATTGCATCAGTGGACAAATTTCCACACTGGGAGTTCCTATGGAGATGGCATCATAGATGATATACATATGTATGTATGTATATTGTTTATGTATATATATATATATACACATATATGTATATATATATATATATATATATATATACATACAAAATAAATATTGGGCTGTGTCCATGATTTTGCCAATGCAGATTTGTACCTCCTCAGGAGTTTGCAGTCATGGAGCATTGCCTGGGTTAATGAGTGGTTATTTAACTTTCTTGGGATCACAGGCCAGAATGGGTCAAAAATGGAGCTTGAATTTCGGTCTTCCAGATTATAAGGCTATCTCTCTATTCAGGATCCCATTCTCCTTTCCAACCCCAACCTCTCCCTGCAAATGTTGTTCAGTCCCTGAGTCATGTCTGACTTTTTGTGACTCCGTGAACCATAACACACCAGGCCCTTCTATCTTCCACTCTCTCTTGAAACCTGTCCAAGCTCTTGTTCATTGTTTCCATGACACCATTTGTTCATCTCATTTTCTGCCATACACTTTTTGCTTTGCCTTCAAGCTTTCTTGGCATCAGGGTCTTTTCCAATGAGTCCTGTCTTCTCATAATGTGTCCATTTAACCATGAAACCTGAAATTCGGGAAGTCACCAAACCTTAGAGAGAAAGAATGATGAGTCATACCTCAACAGCAGCAATTATGCACCCACAGTGTTCCAGACATGAAGCTGTGCATCAAAGATATAAATCAAAAATGAAACAGTTCCTACCTGTGTCCTTAAGGGTAGACACTATATTTTTTTTCTCTCTCTAATTTCTAGATTAGAATGTGGCACTAAGTAAGCACTCAATTAAATTCTTTTGAATTTAATTGAATAGAATTTAGGGAGAGAACACCAGAACTCCTAGCTGGGTAGAGAAAGGTAAAGGAACAGAAAGTGGTATCCGTTGTTGGCTGGCCCATGAACTGAAAATGTCTCAAAAATAAGAATTTTGGGAAAGGGTCACAGGGGGCTACATTTGAGTTGGCAAAAGAATCCCAGATAGAATAGAGATTCTGAATGAGGGAGGAACATGGGTTACCAAGTTTAGGCTCACAGCAAGATAGATTGCACAGTCCCATGCTCTCCAACAGATGACAGTCTATCATAGTCTCCCAAATGCTGGTCTACAGTAACAACAGAAAGGTCAACCTCACCAATAAAAATGAGATCGGTCATCACAAGAATTCAGTGAATTTGCTGCAAATAAACTAATGAGGACCAAGATGATGGAGCAATTATGAACTAGATCTTGAAGGAATTGAAAGAATTGCCTCCTGGGAAAGACCTTGAGAGCAGTGAGAAAAGGTGGACTAAGATCCAAGAGGATAATCAAAAGACCCTCCATGGGTGATATTTACATGAACTCAACCAGCAGTGTGTTGACAAAGAATATTTAAGCACTTAGGTAATATGAATTTCCTTACTAAAACTGAGGAATTTATGAAAGCAATTTAGGATCAGGTCTTTGCCCTAGAAATTTTAGAAAGATTATAAATATTATTTAAGGAAATGGCAGAAACTTTATGGAGTATCTCTATATACTACAAAAATTTAGCACCTACCAGATTCCTAGAAAGCCATTATTATATTGGCAGAATTATATATTAGGAGATCTCTTTCCTTCCTAAACTAACAGACAATGAAGCCCCAGACTATAAGTATACATCCTGAAGCATAACGTGTGCTAAAAATGGAGCATTATCTTAGATAAATTGCCCACAAGTGCCCATGGTTAATAAAAAAAATAAGAACAACATTTTAAACAGATATGTGGGGTGCTCATAACTTCCAATCTACATGGAATGAAAACTTTCAAAATATATAGTTCAAGAAATCAAAGTCAGGTAAGGATAAGAATGAAATCTGTGATTTTTATGGGCTGGTCTTAGACTGGGAGCTTTTCTGAGTATACTTTCCAAGAAGCTATAATTTTATTATTCAATCACATAAAGTAGTTGTTTTTAACCCCCTTGTGTAATCATTTATAGAATTATAAAATAATAATAGACAGGTATCCACTTATCTGTGGAGAGTTCATCTCTGAATTATATCATAAAAAGATGAGAATATAATAATAATATGAATATCAAGAAATGATGTTTAGGTAGGATTTAACATTTTGTAAGGCACTTACAGACATTGTTTCTTTCATCCTCACAACAGCCCTCTGAGATATTTATCATTTGACTTATTTTTTCTCATTTATGCTGATGAGAAAACTGAGGCTCAGAGTTAAGTGATTTGTCCATGGTGAAGCAGCTCATGTTGAGCATTTGACCCTAGAGCTTCCTTAATCCTCCATTTCTAATTTGGTCCATTATTGCACTAACTCTAACTTTGTCAGGCTGCTGCTCATAGCAGAAAGTATTCATATTTACTTCTGTAGCAGGTGAAAGATGAAATGACTGAAGAAACAAAAATTAGAGCTTCTAAGCATATCAATCTATAAAACAATATATGGCAATTGCATAGTAAATTGGAACCAGGTCTCCTCAGCTTTGGCACTGGACCCCAAATACAGAATAAAACAAAACATTTCTTAAGCACCTACTATGTGCAAGGCAACATTGTATGTTAATGGCATTTAAAGCCCATAAGGAACCAATTCTAGTCTTCCAGAAACTTACACTGCACTGAAGTGATACCAGGAAGTAATGGCTCACAGATAAGTAAATTTATGGAGCAGAGAGGATATTCAGAGTCATAGACGCTAAAATGAGGAAGGAGTTTATTCCACGTTTGTGGTAGGGCTGGGGTTGGCGGCGGGGGCAGGGAGGGGGCATCATATGCAAAGGCAAGAAGAGATATCACTCTGGGGAATAGCAATGAGGCCTGATTGGCTAGAACAGAAAATGTGATAGAGAGTAACGGCTAATTGTCTAGAAAGAATGAGCCTGATCTTTAAATAACAGAGGGATTCTTTTGTATTCTATTGTTAAAGTAATAGGGAGCCAATGAAACTTCTTTAGGAAGGGAGTAACATGAACAGAACTTTGCTTTAGCACAGTGATGTTGGCAGCTGTGCAAGAAGATGGATTTGAGGAGGGAGGAACTGGAAGCAGAAGACCAATTAAGAGACTGTTAACAATGATCCACATGAGAACTTAAGGACCTGATTTAAGGGAGCAGCCATCATCAGTGAGAAAGAGAGGGATGCTGGAGATGTTTTGGAGGTAGAATTACTAAGACCTGGCAACTGATTGAGTATGGCAGCACATGGAGAATTGAGCAACACTCCTAGCTTGCCTACCTGACTGACTGGGAGATAGGTAGCAGAAAGGTCTTCAACATGTCCGGAGGAAGATAGCTAATCTAGTTTAAGCATCAGCAAGTGAAGTCAAGAATACAAATAAACCTAGACAAAGATTTAAAAAAGAGAGATAGAAAAAGAAAAAAAAAGAAAATCCCCCAAAACAAAAGAAAAATTCCCATAGATCCCCAAGAAGAGTAATGGTACATACAAGAGAAACTAGCCGTCCCTAAAAATGAGAATTCCAAAGTCCTGTGGTTGTGGGACAAATAAAACAATCCTTCTCTTGTTTGTTACTTTTTAAAATAAGACAATGAGAGGGAAGTAAGTTTGGGGAGACTTGTTGCCTTCTGAAGCAGTTAGGAAACCTATGGAATTTATAAGTTGGAAAACTCCTCAACCACTAATAAAGGTCTACGAGTCACATAGCATAAGCACAAAACCAAAGGAATTCCAAGCACTGTGGGAGAGTTAGGTTGAATACAAAGTCTGAAAAAGGCTTCTCTTTTTCATTTGATGTCCCATCCTCACCTTGATACGCTGTACTCTGAGTAGCTTGAATTTTACTGAAGAACCCCAAAAATAAAGGCAAAGGAGGAAAATGGCAGCAGTTCATGACACTTCCCTTGAATTATTAAAAAATAAAATCAGCAGGCCTGGTCCTCTTCTCACTTAGAACTCCTAATTCTGGTGGATAGACCTCCAGTTCCTAACAGTGGAAACGTTGTTACTGACAACTCCCAAAGATTTCAGTGCAAGAACACAAAGTCCCAATGAGGCCGAAAGAATCATACCTTTACTTCCCAAAAAGCCTTCTATCTTTCCCATTGGCCTTCCCCTGTCTTAGGGAGGCAGATTGGGAAAGTGTACCCAAATCCTACATCTTGTTACCTGTACAATCTTACAAAAGTTACTCAACCTCCTGGGGTCTCAGTTTCATCATCAGTAAAATTAATGGGTTGGATTAGAAAACCTCTGCAGTCCCTTTCATCTCTATATCTATAAATCCTATGATCCAATGATCCCATCGAAAAGGGAGAATTTGGCAAAGTTGAAAAGGTGCTGGCTTTGCACCCATGAGACTTCATTTCAAATCTTAGCTTTGTCAGTTACCACCAGGAGGATTTTGGGCAAGTCACTCTCCTTCTGTGGTCCTTAGTTTCCTTGTCTGTAAAAAGAGAAATTCAAACTACAAGTCATTTGAAATCACTTTAAGTCAACGATCCTATGTACTTTAAGTTTGCAAAGTGATTCCCATGCCTTGGTCCATTTGAGCCTCATGACCCTATAAGGTACAGTTATTATCTCTATGCTACTAATTAGGAAATGGAAGGCCAGTGAAGTTCACTGGACTGCCCATGGTCACCTTGCTAAATGATACTAGAAGTTGAATTCAAACTTAGCTTAGTTTGGGTCTAAATTTGGGTTTTTGTCATAAGGTATCTTTCTTATAACCACAAGCTACTGCAAATAGCCATACTCTATCTGCCAAGCTTCTTCTCTTTTATCATCATAGACCTTTCTTGCTCTCCATTCTTGCACTTGGCCAAATAAGCTATCTAGGTCTTTGTCAAAAGTCTCTTCCTAGGCTTCATGTTCCTAGATGAGCCAAGGCAAGAAGAAATACCACTAGAGGGGGTCTAGCGGGGTAAATGGAAAGGACAAACACACATAGCTTGGAGCCACCAGGCATTATTGTGGACTGTATCTGTAATGATGAACCCTGCTTTTAGTGGTAGCAAAGAAAGGAAAGGTTAGAAAAGGCCAGTAGGAGAGAAAGCAGAAAAGGGAAGGGGATGAGGGATTTCATTCAGTCCCGGCCTTTTGGCTCAAGGCATGTCCAAGCAAAGAACAATTTTATGGTAGTATCCCCTTCTATTAAGTGGTATGGAGTTCAACAATCATTTAGGAAATGCCCAAGAACTGGACTGAGTCTCTGGTAAAAACAGAGACTAATGGAAATCATGATACTCATGGTGCTGGTATTTCATCAGTGGAAATGACCTGTGCACAGATGTGTCAATACAAAATATGGGCAATGTGGACATAATTGTGAACTGGAAATTAGAAAGAAAAAAGTGACTTTACTTAGTTTATTGAATCTAAAACAGAGTGAAATGAAGAGAGGCATCTTACAGATATGAAACCATCAGAGAATAAAGAAGAAAATAAGGTATAAAGACACTGGAAAAATAGTAGGAAATAAGGTGATAATGAACTTTAAAAGCCAAACAGAGGAGTTTATATTTGACTCTGGGAATAACGGGGAGACACTGAAGACCATTGAAGAGCGAGGTGACATGGTCAGACCTGCTTTAGGAAGATCAATTTGACAGCTGAGTGGAGGATAGATTGGAATGGAGAGAGTCTTGAGGCACGGAGACCAATCAACAGGTTTTGGCCATAGTCCAGGCTTGAGATAAGGAGGGCCTGTACCAGGGTGGTAGTTATGTCAGAAGACAGAAGGGGCAAAATATGAAAGATGTTAAAAGATAAAATCAAAAGTCCTTAGAACCTGATTGGATAAGAGGGATGAAAAATAGTGAGGAATCTAGGATGACAATTTGTCTATGTACTCAACAGTAACAGGGAAGTTTGGAAAAGCCAACATTTGGGGGAGAAAGATAATGAGTTTGGTCTTGGATATGTGGATTTTAAAATGTGTACAGGACATCCAGTTTGAGTGTTTAACAGACAGTTGGAAAAGTGAGTTTGGAGATCAGGAGAGAGGCTAGGGACAAACAGATCCGAGAATCACCTGTATAGAGAAAATTACAGAATCCTTGGGAAATAATTGAATCCATTAGGTCACCAAGTGAAATGGTATGGAGGAAGAAGAGAAGGAAAGCCAGGGAAAGTCTGGTTTTAAACCTCTAGGTACAGAGCTATGCCAGTACATCATTAGACTCATGGTCAAAGCCTTCACAGTTTGGTAAGCCCAGTCAGAGGTTGAGCTCTCCTGACACCATTTTCAAGAACCAAGGGTTACCTCAATGCTCCTGTTGGGTCCTGGGGTAGAACTTTAGTGAAGAGTTCATCTATACTAAGCATTGAATACTACAGTATAGTATCTTAAATTTATTTTTATTGCATAGACTTTCTTTCCTGATTATTTTCAGTAAATTCAGATTGTCATTAGGATATAAAAAGTATCTAATAACCTTGAATTCAAACAATAGGAAATAAATTAATCCAAGGGTCCAATTTTAGTTTATGATGCATAACCCTTCTGATCTATACTACTAATTTTAAACTTATGAATATGAAAATGTAGGGGAATGTATGAGAGGGACAAGTCTCCCTTGCCTCTCAGACTTGCCTCTCTTTCCACTTTCCTTCTCCTCATCAAAATATATCTGTTCTAGGTTCAATAAGTAAATGACAAAGTCAGTAGGCAATCTGATCAATTTATCTATGCTAATATACTAATGGCTAATAATGAATGAAGATCTTAGTTCTCCTAGGAGCATTTTTCTTTTAATAGCAGATTCCCAAAGATGCCATGTCTTAACCCAAAAGAAATGAATTTGTAATAGTAAAATTTCAGACACCAGAAAGAGAGTGACTGAGAGTCAGTATGGTATAATAAGGAAGATACTGGATCAGGTAGCTGGCACAGTGGATAGAGCACTGAACTCATCAATTCAAATTTGACCTCAGACACTTAACTAGCTATGTGACTCTGAGCAAGTCACTTAATCCTATTTGCCTCTGTTTCCTCTGTAAAATGAGTCAGAGAAGCTAACGACAAACCACTCCAGCATCCCTGCCAAGAAAACCCCAAATGAAGGCAGAAAGAGTCAGACATGACTGAAAACGACTGAATGACAATGAACAGACTTAAGAATCGAGTAGACCTGACTTCCAGTCTTCACTCTAGCACGTATTAGTTGCATGATCCTGGGCAAATCACTTTTTCTGAACCTCAGTTTCCTTTTCTGTAAAATAGCATAACAATGCTCACAGTATCTGCATTTCTGGCTTGTTGGGAGGCCCAAATAGCATAACATAGCAAACTTTAAATTGAGCACTATTCTAGCACTATTGCTCCCCCTGAGATCAGCCTCCTGGTGGGATGATCCCTGAAGAAAAAGGCAAGGCAAACTTGTGGGTCCTCTCATTTCAGAGGTGACCACATTCTCCATGTTGATCCTTAAAACCCTACCTCTTTTCAACCAATAGACATCATCTGTACAGCACAGCCTCTGAAGGTCCTAGGTAGGAGACTTAGCCCCGAAAAGATAACCAGCACTTTTAAAGGCCTATGAAATTACCTGGAAAAAAATTCTCTCTTGGGGTGTTTGGAGGTCTGCCTTTTGTCTGACATCCCTATTTGAAGCTGGAGACTCCTTACAAACTTCAGCCTGTCATCCTGTGAGATACTTTAGGAAAATCATTTCCTTTCCAAAAGAGATTTTCTTGCTTTCTGTCCTGAAGATAGAGTGTCAGTCCCTAAAAGTATCTAGCCACTGTTAATTGATCAATTCCCAGGCTGAACCAGCTTTCCTTGCAATGGCAGGTAGGCCTGCACTCATCTTCCCTGGAAAGCATTCCCTCCCTGCGTCTACCATTACAAAGGCTCTGATCTCAAATATTATTTATGCCTGAGAAGCAGGGATCTGGACATAGGCCACGTTTCCCAAGCAGCACAGGTCATGGAGCCTCTGGCCCAATAATGTCAAAACAAAGATGTGGAAAGGAGTCAAGCGGAGTGAAGTTCCACAGGTGTGATACCAAACAAAAGGCTCATTGACTTCATTTGCCTTCTCCTCCTAGAATTCACTGAGTGTGGGGTATTTTTCATTTTGGGTTTAGAAAGTTCAGTTTCCTGTCCTTCTGATCTAAAAATAGATTCTTTCTACTGAGGTAGAAAGGTTCCTGCTAATAGAATGTAAGCTCACTGAGGCCAAGGACAACTTTGCACAGTATCTGGCTCAAAGCAAGTGCTCAACAAATGCTTATGGTTGATTTAATTTAATTTATTAAATTAAATAATTTATAATAAATAAATGTAATTTGTATTTATAAATCTAAATGCAAAGAAATATAATTTTAAATTTAAAAATTCATAATTGATTATATTAATTATTAAATGAATTCATTAATTTAATCATCTAATTATTCATATATTTATTTAACTATAAATTTTGTATATTGTATATATTGTATATTATATAATATATATCATAAATTTGTAAATTATATAAATTAATCATATAAAATCATATTTTTATTCAATTATATAAATTAATTATATAAAATTGCATATTTGTTTAATCACATAAATAATTATATGAATATAATAATTAAATTTTAAATAATTAAATACAATTAATAATAATAAATTTAAATAAATGTAAATTAAAATATAATAAATAAAATTAATTAATTAAATTTCATTCCTTTTCATGAAATTTGGAGAAATGAGGGCAAGACATTGGTCAAAGGTTCAGAGACTATTTAATTAAAACTTTGCTAAGACTGTGGAGTATAGTGGGACACTGAATTGAAAGCACAAAATTTAGACTATGTATTTCTCCTGGCAGATCTGTGACACCCTGGGCCTGAATTCAGGAAGATCTGAATTCAAATCCAGCTTCAGAAACTTCATAACTCTGTGACCCTGACAAAGCTTCAGTTTCCCCAACTGAAAAATGAGAATAGCAATTGCACCTACCTCCCGGTGTTTTTGTGAGGATCGATTTGGATAATGTTCATAAAGCTCTTGGCACAGGACCTGGCACATAGTAGGGACTCATGTTTATTTCCTTCCCTGTTCTCCTAGTACTACTTTCACCACTCTCCATTTAGAAGATATCTGGCTAACTCAGCTCTCAGCAGCTAGTTAGCTTTCATAGCTAACAACAAGGTACATTTTGAAAATCAGATCACACTGTATTGAGGATTCCTAATGAGAATGACATCCTCTAATTCTGGAGGAGTGCCATGGCCTTACTCCAGAATGGCTTAAGTCTAGTTAGTCTTGTTTTCATTTCCAACAGGTAAATGAGTCAAGGCTCATTTTGAGAATGGGATCGGCAGGACCTGAGAATAAGAAGAATCAACACAAGTCTAGGACTTCTATTCTAGTGAGAAAGTGACCAGTGTGGTCTCCGTCCTAATTTTTTTCTCTTTCCAAACTTGCCCAACACGTCCTTGGAATCGAGCACAGTTTACATTGAGGTCATTAACTTGGTTACAAAGCTTTTTCAAAGGATGCAAAATGAGACGCCAAAAAATGAACCTGTGTCCTCCAAGGGGTCCCCTTCTGGAAGTTGAAAGGCAAATAAGGAGAGAAAAAAACAGCCCAAATGAGCAGTTGGTAAAGCAATCAAGCTCTTGCTCTGGAGCGAGCAGCCAGTATGTGCAGTGACCTTAGGCCTTCTCCTTTGATTTGTTCCCAGACTTGGAAAGGGACTTAACAAGGTGGCACTCATTGGACTTCCAGAGCAGTTGTAGTCAATTTATTGTCTGGGTTGTTAAGGATGTTAATTAGATTAGGAATTTGCTGAGGCCCTTTGCAGACTTGCCGGGGGAGGAGTGTGTATGCTTTGAAATTTGGTTTTGTGGTACAAAAACACAGGAAAGAAGAAATCCTACACTCAAGGAAATTGTAGGGTCCCATCGAATTCCATAAAATTGTAAGAATTCCAATAATAACAGTTCCCAGCAAGCCAAAAAGTACCAGACCTGTTTGAAGCAGAATTCTTTGCTGCCAACCCTTTCTGCGTTGTTTGATGTATTAGCGACAAGGAGGGTATGGAGTCCGGAGATGGTGCATTTCCATGAGCTGGGCTTAGAGACCTGGACTCTCATCAGGGAGCCAATGCTGAGCACAATAGGCAAACAAACCTAGAAGAACTGGCTTTTTCATCCTAGGAAATGAGTGTCTGTTTGCCTGTTATTTGAATGCCTGGTTATGGAGCTGGGAGCACAGTATTTAATGAGTTTATTAGATCTTTCTCCTTGAACATAATTCCTTCACAAAAGTCCATTCCAGAAATATATTTTCCCTCCAATTAAGCTGAGGGAAAAAAATAGAAAACAGGTCATTAAAACTCACCCTCACATTCCCCCCAAACACAGAAACTTTTCTTAAAATGTAACTGATGAAAAAGGAGAAAAACAAGCAATGAGCATTTTGTGCCTAGCAAGAAGAGGACTGGAATCACTGGACAACCAAACAACCAGAAATGAGCATGCCTCAAAGGAGGGCTGTCATGTTCCCCAGGAATGCGGAGAAGTTCCACTTACCTTTTTATGGAGAGAGTGCTCTAACATTCTGCATATCCATCTGGAGTTAAATTTTAAGGCTAAATGGTATAAATAAAGGGGAAAGCCCTGATGTAGTGAGCCTTCAGGTGAAAAAATTGTGAGTATGACCTTCTGCAGTAAAGTGTTCACTGCTGTAGGTCAAAGTCAAGATTCTGGTAGAGGTTTAACTACTTAGATGACCTGTTGTGCTGTCTTCTACTCTTGGATTCTAGGATTTTATTGACAGCTTTAAATTTTGGCTCCATCAAATTCCTATAGGATGAAGTTTCTTCACCCTTCGGCAGTCTGGTAAAGTCTATGAAACCCTTCTCAGAATAATATTTTTAAATGAATAAAATAAAATAAATGAGATCATAGTCAAAATCCAATTATATTGAAATCAGTTATCAAAATATTAAAAAAATAAACATGTTCATGGAATCCAAGTTAAAAATTTCTCATATAGGAAAGATTCAAAGTGGACACCTTTCTATTTAAAAAAAAACAACCAGCAAATTGAAAGGAAAGATAAGGTTGAGAAAATTTTGCACAGGGCTACGGAATTTGGGAGTAGAATGCCTCAAACATCTCAGGATTCCCTTTGTGGCTTATACAGTGAATACAATTGTATGTTGAGTTGGGAACCATTTTACTGAAGATACCTTTGCTTATTGAAGCCAGAATTCCCTTTAACAGGGACAGAGCCCCAGCACTAAGATTTCAAAGAGGTTTTCAGCACTGAGTAGCGTTGAGAGTATCTGAATTCTCCATGTTTCTGACTGCTTTGAGAAAGTTGGAGTCCACCCTAAGTGTCCCCAATGGAGAGAAAATCTTTAAAATAGTTCATTGTGGACTTCTGGTGCCAAGATGGTAAAGGAAGAAACCTTCCGAAGTGCTCCCAAATTACCCTCCAAACAATTAGAAAACACTTCAGAATTGATCTATGAAGAAGAAAGTAGTTTACTAGCCAAGCAGGAAAAATTTGTCTCACTGGAATAGGGGATATATATATATATATATATATATGCTTTAGAGTCAGTCATAATTTTGCATGGAATGGATTCAACTGAGGAAGTGGTACACAAGTGACACTCCAGAAGGGAAAGGGAGGGAAGACCAGAGGGCAGCCAAAGGATCATTGCATTATTGATGAGGCCAACAGGTAAAGGCAGCTTGTCTCCCACCAAGTTTCAAGTGGACAGTTATATAAACTGTCAGAGGACAGAGAAATAAGACACGTGGATGCATCCCCATGGAGGAGTGCATGACTGTGCCCTCCAAGGGAAGAAGCAAATCCTGATTCAAATCCTCTTTGGTTCTGGGCTAGTTATAGCTCTACTAAGAAATCAAGGTGTGAGGAATTTGGGGATTCATGTCCTGCCACTGCCAAATATGAGATTATAAGGTACTGCACAAATCAATCAACTTCTCAGTGCCCCCATGCAACTCTCTAGGATGGCAAGTTAGTACAGAATTGATGATTTTCATTTGTAGAGAGATTCATACATGTATGTGGACAGCTAAGTGGTACAGTGGATAGAGCACCAGTGCAGGAGTCAGGAAGACCTGAGTTCAAATCTCACCTCAGACACTTGACACTCACTAGCTGTGTAATCTTGGGCAAGTCACTTAACCCCAATTTCCTCATCCTAGGTCATCTCCAGTCATCCTGATGAATATCTGGTCCCTGGATTCAAATGGCTGTGGAGGAGAAGTGAGGCTGGTGACCTGAACAGTTCTCCCTCACTCAAAAGAAAGTCAAGTGCAAGTCATGTCATCATTTCTCTGATAGCATGGTCTTCTTTGGCAATGAAGGATGAAAACACCTCACATACATATATGCATGTATATACATGTAAGTATATATATACATGTATGTATATATACATATATATGGGTGAGTATCTATCTATTTATCTATGATAAATAGATTTAGAAAAGACAATATGCTGATTTCAATTATCCAAAAAATAGTCACCATCTTGAGGAAGCCCACTGTGTCATTGATGAAGACTTGAGGAGAATAGATTAGTTTTAAAAGGAAGAAGAATGATTCAGGGAAGGAAGATATTTCACTTGGAGTCAAGGGAGATGGCTTCAAATCTTCTCTCTGGTGCTATCAGTGTGACCTTAAGCAAGTCCCTTTACCTCGGTTTACTCATCTGTACAATGAGAGTGTTGGGTTGGAGTGACTCTGAGGTCCCTTCCCACTCTAGACCTAGAGTCTATGAAAACCAGAAGGGGTGCTGTTTCTGAGCATCTTTCCAAGTTTAAAAGGGTAAAAATAATGATTATTATTGGCATACTGCCAACTTAATAATGATTATGGCTACTCATTTTCTCCTACAATTGAAAATAGGAAACAATTTCTTGATGCCTTACAATGGGAAGATCATGTCTTCAGAGGAAATCCTGCAGATCAATTGGATTTCACACCTCAGTTGAGGCTGGGCCTTTCTTTCTATGTTCAGAGGTGACAAGGTCAGACAGTTAAGCCCAAAAGCTGGGCCCTATCAGAGATAAGCCTCTTCTTTCTAAGGGGCTCTGAGATCCTGACAGGTGGACACTTCATGCTTCCAAACCCAGAAGTTGAAGGTGAACAGAGACAGCCCAGAAGCATGTGATCTGCTCTCCATTTGCTCTCTTTTCTTCCACTAAGAGGCAACTGTGAGTGTTCTCTCCCTGGGCTTCCTCTCCTTTTTCTTACTCTTCCTTCCCAAAGGGGAGTGATCTGGCTAACCATCACAGGCTAAAGCTATCTGGTGCCAGAGCTTCACCCTGTACATTTCTCATCATCCAGCCCAGACATGCAGGGAGAGATCTTGGAGCCTGCCAGGTTGGTAAGAAGTCCTTTATTTTCTGTTTTTCCATTCAGCCATCTCAATCCCTTTTCCTCTTGAGTTCATTTTTGTTCCTCTCCTTCATTCGAAGGCAGAAGTGTTAAATACTGATGAGCTAATGCTTGAGTCAATTCCAAGGAATGATTTTAAAAGTTAATTTATTTGGTTACCCAAAAATGATTTCATGATCTCACAGTGTGTGCCGGCCATGGCTGGGCATTCAGCATTACTGAATTACCCTTAGGTAACCAGAAGAGTGTGTGCGTGTGTGTGTGTGTGTGTGTGTGTGTGTGTGTGTGTGTGTGTGTGTATCTTGGGATGTGCATGGGAGTCATGGGTAGGGGAAAAAGTCAAGAGGTCATCTAGGTGTGGGGCAGTCACATCTGGCTCACCCAACCTACAACACTACCTGGCCTGTCTCCTATGGGACTTTTATCCAGCTACATGGAAACCTTTTTTTTCCCCTTTTCATTTTGTATATATAGCTTTCACAGCTCCTTAAACTGCTCAAGTTACTATTCCACATCTAACCACACTGCTACCTGTGTGGTATGCACAGCTAAATCCTTTGCTGATTTCCTCCAGTTCATGTAGAATTCTGCACTGTGCATTTGAAAACTGGTTCTAGGAATGATTTCCTCTTATGGACAGAAGAAATCTGGTCCTAATGTAATGATACAGAAAACCAGAATTCACAACTGTACAGGGCATTGATGGATGTTGTTCCTGGGGTATATGTTTTGTTTGTGGAGGGGTGCCATAGGGAGAGAGCAATGGAGAGGGAGTCACAGAATTGGGAAATTTCAGAGTTAGAAGGGAGGTACCAAAGTGCCCCATATACTATATACCAAATGTTTATACAATACCTAACAAGTAGACATCTAGCCTCAAGACCTCTAATGAAGGGGAACCCATCGCTTTCATAGCAGCACATTTCATGTTAGAATAACTCTAATCTTTAAGAAGATATTTTACTTGTAAATCCTACATCTGCCTCTTGGCAACATCTATCCATTATTCTTAGTTTTTATCTCTGGTACCAAAGTAAATCCAATTATTCTTCCAGAGCCATTTAAATACTTGAAGATGGCTACTACTGCTCACCGCCCCCCACTACCCCCGACAAGGCACCAAGCCTTCTCTTGTCCAGGTAAAGCAGTATGGTTTGACTTCAAGGACGTTTTTTAGCATCCTGGTTGCTTCCTCTGGACCTTGGCTATGAGATCCAGGGCTTTTAAGAAAAAATCATAATAAGCGTTAAGCTCAGTGGGCATGCAGGTCCCTGTTTAAAATCACAAAGTCTCAGAGTTTGAAGAGACTTCTGTGTGATCTTGAGTATTTCATATCTATTGTTACAGACAACATGATACCTGCAAGAATTGTATGTCTTTTTGTAATATATATGTGTGTATGTGTGAGTGCATGAGGAGTTTGCAACTCTTCAAGGCATCTTTGAAAGGACTCTTAATGCTGATTTTTCTAAAATATTATTAGTCTTAGACAGATTCTTCCCTTGAGACAAGACACCCGGGCTTCCTATGGTTTTCATGAGAATATTTCATGTCCAAATCCAAAAGCATAGCTAAGCTCCTTGAAAGAATTTCTGTTATCTTCTCTTAGCTGGAGAATCCCAAGGAGATTTTCAGAAGGATATTTGTGCTCCAAATACAGGTCATCATGAAAATGGATGGAGAAGATTTAGTAATGCCTCCTTCAGTCCCCAAGTAGGGCATGAGTGGCCATCAAGCCGAGGATAATTAGCAGCATGTGTGAAAAGAGTTTGGTTTCCCAGAAGAGTGTAGTTTTGGGGAATGGAAGACTTCATCCTTCCATGCAGATAGGAACATTTCAGATGCCTTCTTTTCCCCCTCCTCCCAATCATGCTAAAGATGACAGATTTCTTTCCCTGGCTTGAATACAAATGCCACGCACAATGCTTATAGGCAGGAGGAACAATAATAACTGGAATTCAAAATCTTTCAAAGCATTCTTTCTCTGTCATCTCTTTTAGGTCTCACAGCAGCTTGTGATTCCCATTAGAAAGTGAGCTCCCTGAGGATAGGGACTGGGTTAACTTTTCTTTGTATCCTTAGCACAGCACATAGTAAGTGCTTAACCAATGTTGGTTAGCTTCTTGGTTTGGAGGGTGCACTGAAGTCAGTCAGAGAACCTGTATTCAAATCCTGACTTTCCCACTTATTAGTCAATTAACTGTGTCTAAATGACCTCTGAAGTCCTTTCCAAGTCTAAATCTACAATGCTGCAATCCCTTTGAGGGGGTGTGATACCACCAAGGATTATTACCAAGGAAATGGGTACAGTGAATGAATGTGTTCAAGTTCAAGTTCAAGAAAGTGATGTGTTCAAGGTTCTACAGGTACGTTCCAGGTTTGGACCCAGATGCTCTGACTTCAAGTGCCATACTCTATCATTATAGAGAAAGGACCTGCCTTCATTACCTATACCACCACTTCCTGACCAACTGCCACCAAGATTGGCATAACCATCCTGGGAGTGGCAGCACTGCCTAGACCACCAAGCCTTCCATCCTAACCTTCATAGTAAGCAGATCCTATAGAGTAGGGGCCAACCATTCTCTACAACTGCCGATGAACTGTCTCTCATAGGGCAGCCAAGCTAGATTAGCTGAAGCAGTAGGACACTTTGAGGGGAAGACATGAGTCATTGTGCACCAGGAAGTTCAAACCACCATTACCTCTTTGATCATCATCTTCCCTGAGGGAGATAGTTGAGGACCCTGAATCAAAGAACTCTTGGAACAGTATTGTCACCCAGTTCACTAGATTTGCTTGTAACATAATCTCTATAACCATCATTTAGTTATCGTTATGGAAAAGGAGCCACCTTCCCCATGGCCACCATCAACCTCTGCTGGCAAAGTAGCCATCAATGTGCAGATAAATAGCAGAGACCTGAGAATGGCAGCACTGTCCAAGATCATGGATTCTGCTGCCAGTCCAATCCTCAGAGCTGTCCTTTCAGGAGGCAGTTGCTGTGCAGAAGAGGCTAGCCATCCCTACTGACTGCCTCTTACTGGGTAGGTAAGCCAGACTAGCTGAAACAGAGGGCATTCAGAGGGGGAAACAAGAAGCAGCAGGTGCCAGGCAGGCTGTATCATCAGTATCACATTGACCAGCACCTCCCTTCCATCAGACTCAGAGAGAGACAATCCAACATCCTTGGGGATAGTAATGCTTCTACCAGAGGGCCCACATCCATCCTGCTGGGAGGGAAGCAACCTGGTGGCCTCTTCCGCAGGTATCATAGCCACACCTACTGAAGACCCAGAAAAGAACATTTTTGTCACTAAAGTCTTCAAGGCACTATCAAATGGTTCAACATCAGAAACTAATAGAATGTTACATGTGGAAATTCTATAAACAAAGATGCATTTCCATCTGCTTTACTGCTGCAGTCTAAGGACCATGAGAACTTTCCATTTGACTTGTAGGTAAAACCTTCCATTTGTATTATCGCCTCCATTAAAAGGTGAGCTTCCTTGAGAGTATCAATGGTTGTACTTTTCTGTTTGTATTATCAGAACTTTATAGCGCTTTATACGTAACTAAGTATTCAACAAAATATTCATTAATTCATTCACTCATTTAATAATTCATTTGTGCAACCCACTCCCCTATGCTGCTGACATCCACAGCAATACCTTATATTTGGACAGCACCCTGAATTTGCCACAGTGTTTCTATGCTATTTCATAGGATCTGGAGCTAGAAGGTACCAAAGAGAGTATGAGTCCTTTGTTGTAAAGATGAAGAAAGGTAGGCACAGAGAAAGGAAGCAGTTTGACCAGTATTACACAGGTTGTAAGTAGCAGAGGAAGGATTTGAACTCAAGTCATTTGACTTCATCCAAGTCTAGTATTTTTCCATCACCAAGTATGTACTTGAGACTCATATAGACACAATTAGGTGAGCAGGGCAGATGCTCTTACTCTCATTTTCTTGGTGGGGGAAAATGCAAATGGGAGACCAGAGAGGTTATAAACCTTCCCAAGATCACACATAATATTGGTAGCAGAGGCAATAATAGAATTGAGATCTTCTGATTCCCCATGAATATCACATTGTTTCTGTTTAACTGGTAGATGTGCATTACAGCTACAGGATTGTACCCTTAGAGCTGAAAAAGACCTGAAAGATAATCTAATCCAGGAGTTCTTGACAGAGGTCCAGGACTACAGATAGATGAGGTGTCCATAGACTTCAATTTGAAAATATATATATATATATATATATATATATATATATATATGTGTGTGTGTGTGTGTATGTGTGTGTATACACATACATATAAATACATATAGGTATGTATGTATATGCACAAACACATATATAATGAGTATGTGTGTGTGTATATATATATATATATATTTATATATCTTTATTTTCATTAGCTTTGGTTGATTTTATAGGTTTAAAAACATAATTCTGAGAAGTGATCCATAGATTGCATTAGACCACCAAAGAGGCCATGTCATAAACAAGGTCAAGAACCCACACTCTTGTTCAAGACTCTCAATTTATAGATGAGGAAACAATTTTTTTAATAGATGAGAATCAAAGAAGCTAAATGACTTATATAAGGTCACCCAAGTGTGTTAATAATGGAGTAGGAAGATCTTTCCCATCCATTAATAGGTCTATCTGACCTACTTAAGTCACATGGAAGCCTGAGTTACATGAGTCTGAGTTACATGAAACCTATCATGCAAGGACCTTGCTGAATAGGTGGAGCAGGAAGGGGTGGAGCAGGAAAAGGCAGAGCTAGATTACAGCTGAGAAGAAGTTGATGAGGCTGATCAGAGCTGGAAAGGACAGAGGAGGCAGGCAGTTAACTGTGAGTGGGAGAGCTTGTTTGTGATTGGTTTAAGGGAGCTAGTTTGTGGGATGCTGAACATGGGGAAGGCTTGGGGCTGGTGGCACCCCCTGCACTGTCACTGTGTATAGATTTCTTTGTTACTGTGATGACTCCGGCTTTCTGGTGTTTGAATAGATATTTCGATTCTGTCTTCCTTTAGGAGACTCTGTTATGTTTTGTGATTCAGAACTATGTTGGCATATTGATAACTACTGTAGGTGCTGTGAATATCATATTGGTGCAACACCAGTAGTAAGGGACAGAGCTGGAATGTGAACCCAGGTCCCCTGACTCCATATCTATCCCATATTTTCCTTTTACTGAAATTATATTACCATTCCCTTAGAAAGAAATGAGTTGACCAATTATTTTTTTTAAATTATTCTATTTTGCCCAATATGGAGGTCCAAAAGCTCTATGACTGTCATTTTTATGAATTGCATTTTTGTGTTACAATAGATTTTATAAAACCCTTCAAAATACATTTTTGATTATTTAATCTATAAATCAACAAGCCTTCATGATGCACTTAACTATGAGCAAGGTACTATGTAGGAGAAGGAGACAGTAGGAATAACTGAGGACTGGGGATTTGCTGATTAAGAGTGATCAATGGAACAGGACTGAGGGATACAGGCATTGGAAGGTGAAGACAAGCTGTCCCCTCTACTATACTGCCTCTTTGCTGAATTGATGTTATTGTCAGAAGTAGCTATGGGGTAGGAGGCATGGCTCACCTAATATGGCATTTTTCAAATTTTCAGAGACATCATCCAAGAGGGGGTGACTTTTTTGTCTTCATTGGATACAGGGCACCCTATGAAGAGACACAGGCTTATTTATAGGCATAGAGAGCAGACCTATGATTTCACTGGAATAAGGAACTCCCAGGTGAGGATCCTCCCTCTCTCTAAAGAGCATCCTAGTTTACTTAGAAGCTAAATGACTCTCCTAGCACCACAGTTCTTATGTATCACAAGCTGGACTTAAGCTAAGGTCTTTCTGGCTTCCAAGTTAGCCTTCTACCTACTATTCCACATTACCTTAGTTATAAATTGTAACTATTGGTGTACCTCCCTCACTCCTAAGTTTGTTTGCTTAATATCTTAATCAATGGTCTTCATTGTGAGTATGATGATTACTTGGAGAACTCTTAGCTACACTGGGCTTACAAAAGATAAGAATTTTCCAAAGTCTTCCGCAAAATAAAATTCTTCCCCTTCTCCTACCCCTTAGTGTGTTCTGCCTAGAGGATTGGGAATCAAATGGGTATAATGATTGACAACTAACTAGTCTGAAGATGTGGTTAGGTTAGTTCCTTTAAAGTGGAACAATTACAGGAGGGAACAATATGGGAGGGAAAAAGAGAGAACATGAGCTGAAGGAAGAGAAAGAAATCAAAAAAGAAAGGAAGGGAAGAGTAGAAAAGGAAAGAGAAAGAGAAGGAGAAAGGGGAAGGAAAGAAGTGAAAGGCAAGGGGAGAAGGATGAAGAGGAAGGGGAGGGAAGAAAAAGAAAACAGTTATATAGACAGTGCCATAATAAAGAACATGCTTGGTTTTTATTACGGTTTATTTCATGAATGTAGACAAGACTTTGAAGTTTTGTTGACTTGGAAAAATATGTAATTGTATTTATTTTTGTAAAAAAGCCCAGAGGCTATTGTACTAGGCACTGTTTTAGACACTGAAAATACATAATGAAAGGCCATACTCATGAATCATAATCTCTTGTTCTCTGATTTGGCAGGAACATCAAGGAGGGTCTTTATTACTTTAAATCAGTATAGCTGATATGATAGGACAGGGTGAGAAAGTCTCAAAGCCTAAAGGGAAGAACCAGATTGTCTCCAAACACTGGGATGTCAAAACATTGCCCACAGCAAGGATTTTTAAATAGCCATTAAAATAACTGTTTTTAACTATGTAGCTTAATAAGTTTAGAAATTGAATCTTGCCTTAGTCTACAGGAGGACAGTGAAAGTCTTCTACAACAGTTTGTCTCAGGCTGTATGTTAGAGATAGCTGAATCTCAATGGTTCAACTATAGCATTTTTCAAGATATACACCCATGTGTGTATACATACTTGTACACACATGGACTTACACTGGTGTGTGTATATATATATATATATATATATATATACATATATATACATATACATCTGCATATAAATGCATATTTCTGGATTTATTTCTAAAATAGATCTAAAATAACAATATATTTTTACTCCATAATCCATCATAGCTCTTTGGGCTTATTGGTTTTTCAGGTGGATATCATATAGGTAAACTTTTTTCTCCAAATATTTTAACATTTTACATTCTGAACCAAAACCAGAAATTAAAAAAAAAATTATTTTTGCAAATATTATAATGGTTTGAAGGCAAAAGAGTTTCAGATGGAGCAAAGCATGAATACAGAATTGATTCCTCCTAGAAGGGATCTATGACTGCCTTCAAGGACCATACACCGAGAACTGAAAGATTTCTCCAAGGCTATCCAGTACAAACCCTTGCTTTCATAGACATGGAAATTCAGACTCAGAGAGACTGCAGGTGACTTGCGTAAGGACAACCTGCCTTTCTCTGCCCCACTGGCACACATGCAGAATAAGTGACAAAGTCAAGACTTGAACCCAGGTCCTATGACTTAAAGGGGATCTAGGTGGCATGATAGATATAACACCAGGCCCGGAGTCAGGAAGACCTGAGTTCAAATTCAGCCTTAGATACCTACCAGCTGTGTAATCCTGGGCAAATCATTTAGCCCAGCTTGCCTCAGTTTTCTCATCTATAACATGAGGTGGAGGAGGACATGGCAAATCACTCTGGAATCTGCCAAGGAAACCCCAAATGTAGCTGCAAAGAGTCGATAACAACTCACTCCATCGTACTGGGCTGTCTCAACTTCTGTTGTTAAGTATATTGATTAAGGTATTAGGTAAATGATTAGTGGAAGGGAGGCGGGGTCTGGGCAGCTTTAAAAGCTCTTAGCTTTTCAAAAGTCATGTTTCTTTATCTCTAGGGTCCAAACCAACCCCAGACAGGCATTTCAGCCATACTGAATTTTAACTTGGGAAGACAAGAATCAAGCCTTCTACTGACTTGACAGCTCCTTCCACTGCTGTACATGCACATAGGGTGTCCCAGAAGGGGGACAATGTTTCGGCATAGAAAAGTGTAATACAGGGTTATGAAGATCAGCCCTGTGACCGCAGCTCTAATCTATGAGACTCTTGCATTAACTGGTAGGGGTATAATGGTTGTCAGGGGGAATTTCCTCACCCTAAACAGGTGGGCACTGGAGAGTTGTCACTAAAGCTAAGGCCATGAAAACCAATTTAAAAGACTCATTTTACTGAGGCATTCTTCATGACCGAGAGTGTGGTAATTTTTTTGTGGATTTGACTCATAAAAATGCTTAAATAACCATGAGGGTGGGAATGACTTCACAAAATTGTTATGACAAGGTCTGCAGAATGGAGACCATCTAGCAAGTGCAGCTCAGGGGATAATCGATGGATGGTATAGTAGTTTGACAGAGAACCAGCAGACAGAGATGCAGTGGCCAACATGTGACATCGGCATCTCTACAGAGATGCTCCAGTAGATGGCATCAGCAACAAGAGGAAGCAATGAACAGTTGCTTCCAGACTTGACAGAGGTTTTAGATGGACATCTTAGTAAGATGGAATTTCTGGGAGAGGTACTGGGGATGTATCTTTTGTCTATGTGTGTGCAGAAGGTTCTTTCTCACTAAATTTGCATTCTGTTTAATTAAATAACATTGAGTTAGCATCCCTGGGGTTAGTTTAGTAAAGAAGAAGCTTTGGATGGTGGCTCATGAAATATACTTTGGAATCCCTATTTACAAAAGGCATGCTTTGGATTGGGTGTGGTGTACATTTGAGATGAGTCTGTACTACATGCAAATAGGAATTCTGTCTTTTCAGTGGCTAATACTGGTTGTGAAAATCAGAGTGAAAAGTGAATAGAAAAGGAGGAAATACAATACAATACTTTTTTTTTCTAGGTAGAGAGCCAGACCTGTTATCAGGAAACTAAATTCTTCTTCAAAAACTTATTAAAAAAACTAAGTGACTCCAGGTAAGTCATTTCATCTCTTTGATTCTTCCAATCCTCATCCATAAATCAGGGAAAAATAAAAGCTTGCACCTCACAGAACTGTGGTGAAGATCACATGAAACAATCTATCCAAAGAGCTTTGCGAACCTCTAAGTGCTTCATACATCTCAGGTATTATTATCACTATTGGTACTCAGTCACAAACCATTAGAAAACAATTCTCTGAACAGATCCTCAGGTTATTGTGAAAAGGATACACTCTCCATGTCCAAATCTGGGAATTAAGAGAGGCTGGAACAAAAGCGCCAGAGTCTTCAGAGAGAGGATTGCGTTGGCTTGATGTCATTTCTTCATTCCTATTGATGGCACCACCATTTTTCTAGTCATGGAGGTTTACTACCTCAGGGTCATCACTGACTCCCCACTTTTCCTTATCTCCAAAATACAATTAGTGATCAAGCTTAATTGATTCTAACTTCCCATCTCTTTCCAAAACTATTTCAGTGATTTACTAAGTTTCCTCTTGGCTCTTTTTGTGGTGATAAAGAATGAGAAATTCAGGGGCTGTCCATCAACTGGGGAATGACTAAACAAGTTATGGTATATGATTGTTATGGGATATTCTTTTGCGATCAGAAATGATGAACAAGATGCTTTTAGAAAAACCTGGAAAGACTTATATGAACTAATGCAAAGTGAAATGAATGCAACAAGAACGTTATACATAGCAACAGCAATATCAAATGATGATCAAGTGTGAATGACAGATATTCTCAGCAATATAATGATTCAAAGCAATTCTGAAGGACTTATGATGAAAAATGTCATCCACCTCCGGAGAAAGAACTGATGGTATATGAATGGAAATTGAAGCATATTTTCTTTTACTTTATTATTTCATTTTTTTGTCTGTGTTTTCTTTTGCAACATGGCTGATATGAAAATGTTTTGCATGATTACACATGCAAAATATATATCAAATAACTTGCTTTCTTAAATAGGAGATGGGGAGGGAGGGAAGGATAGTATTTGGAACTCAAAATTAAAACAAAAAGAAAGCTAATTTTTTGTTCATATGAAATTGATAAAAATGGAAATTAAATTAATAACAATAGAAAATATTTAATGTTTGCAAAACCTATCTCACTTGATCCTAGGTGCACCCTTTGAAGTAGCCCCTTCTACTGAGAGCGCATAGTCTGTACACAAAGGCATTAAAAAACACAGACAGAATTATTGTTTTTAGTGATGACTAGAATGGGATACCAGTAGCTAAACTAATCAAGAAGGGCCTACTGTAGAAGGTGACACTTTAGTGAGGCCTTGAAGCAAATTAGAGATTTTACAAGGTAGAGGAGAAGATAACGAGCATGACAGGGGATACTGCCTTTAAAGGAATAGTATTCAGGAAATTGCATGAATACTGGTTTGAAGGGCAAAAAGAATATATGGAGAAGAATGATATACAATGTGCCCACATAGGCAGTCTGGAGCATGTCTGGGAGATCTTGGAACTACCCCTTAAAACTATTATTTCTTACAGGGGTGTAGGATGTGTTCAGGAAAGACCGGTACCTTTGGTGTGATGGCTCCTGAGCCCTTTTTGGGGCTCTTTTCACCTTTGGTGTCCACCTATTCTGCCTAACTCTCACCTGTGACTCCAAGAAGCTGCAGCCTGTGAAGAGGCCATAACCTGGTAAACCATTTAGGCAGCTGGGCCAAACCAGGTTGAGGGTAACCAAGAGTTCTCAAACCCATTGGTGAGTTAGGGGGGTGTCTACCCCAAGCATGTGAAGACTTCATCTGGTGGAATGGATGGATAAGAACAATTTGTTCTAACGGCCATGAAGGCAGCTGAAGCAGGGGATGTGGAGCTCTTGGTTAGACACCAAAGACACCAAGGTCATCCACTGCATCCTGAGCCATTTCTAGCCATCTTGACTCTCTCCTGCCACTGGATTATGATGAAGAGAGAGTGAGGCTAATGACTTCATGCAACTCTGCCTCATTTAAATCCAATTTACACACGGATGAAAAGACATCACCCATACCATTTCACTCTTATGCCTCAAAGTCCTGTGGCTACAGGCAAGCGATAAAGTAGCAGGTGCAGATACACGAGGAGTTGTAGTCGTCAACCTGCACACAGGCAGCCTAGGCTCTAGGGTCGTTTCTCACTGGAAGCAGCAATGGAACTAGGCAGCCCCCTGGGTGTCTGAGCAACCTTTTAAGGATCACATTGCTCACCTCCTGCTGTGAAGAAGGGGGCTAGAAGAGGTGCCCTAAACGTTACTTGCTTACCCAACCCTGGTCTGATTACCGTGGCAGGAAGGAATGCCCACTATGTGTTCGAAACACACAAAAGGTACAAAAACATCTGCAAAGATGATTCCATTCACCATTGGCACATGGAACATGCACCCACTAATAGACAGTTCAAAATCCAGTAGACCTGAAAGAACTGCTCTTGTTGCAAGAGAACTCAACAGGTATCGCATACAAATAGTGAGTGAAACAAGGTTGGCAAGTGAAGGCCAGCTTTCTGAAGTTGGAGCTGGATACACCTTTCTCTGGAGTGAGTGCAGTGAAGGGGAGTGCCATGAAGTTGGTGTGGGTTTTGCAATCAAAACTAATCTAACTAGCAAGCTGTTATGCCTTCCAAAAGGAGTGAGTGACAGACTCATGACAATGCGATTGCCCCTTGCAGGAAAACATCATGCCACCATCATCAGTACCTATGCTCCCACCATGACAAACCCTGATGAAGTCAACGAAAAATTTTATGAAGACCTAGAGACTTTTATTGTCAATGTGCCAAAAGAAAAGAAGCTTATAACTAGGGTAATTTCAATGCTAGAATAGACTCAAACTACCAGACTTGGCAGGGAGTCCTAGGGAGGAATGGAGTTGGAAACAGCAACAGCAATGGTCATTTACTGCTGAAGATTTGTGTGTCACATGACCTTCTATCACCAACACTGTCTTCCATTTACATAAATGCAATAAAACTTCGTGGATGCAACCTTGCAGCAAACACTGGCATCTAACAGATTATGTGATTGTAAGGAGAAGAGACAGACAAGATGTGAGAGTGACAAAGGCAATGTGTGGTGCAGAATGCTGGACTGATCATAGACTTATCCTTTCCAAGCTAAATATTCTCATTCATCAAAAAGGCTGACCCCAAGGCAAAATGACTACCAGAAGACTTAATGTCAACAGATTAGAACTCTGAGTTTGCTATTGATTTGGAGGGAAAGTTGAGCCAACATACAGTTGACAACAGTGGAGCAGAAAAGGAGTGGGCGGCTCTCAGAGATTTGGTGTACAGCACTGCATTTGCTCATCTGGGTCAGAACACTCGCAAACACCAAGACTGGCTTGATGAAAATGATGGGGAAATTCAGAAGCTGCTAAATGAAAAACATGAACTCCACAGAATTTACCAGCAGGATAGTTCATCCACCTCTAAGAAGGTAGCATTTAATTCCATCAAAAGCACAGTACAAGCAAAGCTTAGAGAGATGCAGAATTCTTGACTCAGTAAGAAGACAGATGAAATTTAGTTTTATGCTGACAGTAACAATCCAAGTGCTTTTAGGATTCCCTGAAAGTTATTTATGGACCAAAAACCTATGGTGCATCACAACTACTCAATGCTGATGGAGTCACATTGATTAGTGATAAGGACATAATTCTAGAGAGATGGGCTGAACATTTCCATAGTGTTCTCAACAGACCATCATCAATCAATACTGAGGTCATTGACCATTTACCTTAGGTTGAAGTCAATCCCTCCTAAGCTGAACTTTCAACTAAAAAAAGAGGTTTTGAGGGCCATTAGACTCCTTTCATGTGGCAAAGCACTTGGTGGTGATTCCATTCCAGCTGAGATTTACAAGGTAGGGGGACCATTGCTCATACAAAAGCTAACTGAAATTTTCCAGGTTATATGGCAAGAGGAGGTTATCACCCAGGAATTCAAGGATGCCGCCATTGTTCATCTCTATAAGGGCAAAGGGAATAGATTGAACTGCAACAATCACAGGGGCATCTCTCTCTTAGTCATTTCTGGCATCATTCTTGCTAGAGTCCTCCTTAATAGACTGATCCTTCACCTGGAAGATGGTCATATACCTGAGAGCCAGGATGGCTTCAGACAGGGCTGAGGAACAGTCAATATGGTGTTTGCTGCCCAACAACTCCAGAAGAAATGCCAGGAGCAGAACAGAGGTCTGTACACAACATTTGTAGATCTGACCAAGGCCTTTGACACTGTTAGTCATGAGAGCTTATGGAAAATTACATCAAAATTTGGTTGCCTAGAGAAGTTCATCAGTATGGTATGTCAATTTCACGATGGCATGTTTGCTCAGATTATGGATAATGGACAAAGCTCTCATGCCTTCCCAGTCACCAGTGGAGTGAAACAGGGCTGTGTACTTGCTCCCATGCTTTTTAGTATGATGTGTTCAGCCATGTTGATAAATGCTTTCAATGAGGATGAACATGGCTTCAAGATCAGCTACCATACTGATGATAAGTTCTTCAATTTGAAAAGTCTACAAGCCAAGACCAAAGTGGAAGGAGTGTTGGTGTATGATTTTCTGTTTGCAGATAATGATGCGCTCAGTGCAGCCTCTGAAACTGAGATGCAGTAAAGTATGGATCAATTCTCTGCTGCTTGTGCTAATTTTGGCCTAATAATTAACACCAAAAAAATGCAGATGCTACATCAGCCACCACCATAAGTGTAGCCATCTGTTATAACAAATGGAGAAGTTCTGAATGCTGTGGATAAGTACACTTACCTTGGTAGTTTACCTTCCAGGGATGTACACATTGATAATGAGGTTGATGCATGCATTGCCAGAGCTACCTCAGTGTTTGGGAGACTCCAAAGAAAAGTTTGGGAGAGAAGAGGTATTCGACTGACTACCAAACTGAAGGTCTACAGAGCTGTTTTGTTGACTTTATTGTGATATGCTTGTGAATCATAGACAGTCTATCAGCGCCATGCCAGGAAACTGAATCGTTTCCATTTGGACTGTCATAAGAAGATTCTGAGGATCACCTGGCATGATAAGGTACCAGACACTGAAGTCATTACTTGATCTGAACTGCCAAATATTCAATCTATGCTTCAGCGAGTCAACTCCAATAGACTGGCCAAGTTGTTCGAATGCAAAATGTACGCTTGCCAAAAAGATTATTTTATGGAGAACTCTCATGGGGCAGGCGATCACATGATGGCCAGAAGAAATGACACAGGGACACTCTCAAGGTCTCTGTCAAGAACTTTGAATTTGACTGTACAACATAGGAGAAACTGGTTGACTGTGCAACATGGGAGAAACTGATACAGGATCACTCAGCATAGTGTGCCCAGATAAGAAAAGGTGCTGTGCTCTTTGAGCAAAGCAGAATTGAGACAGCACAAAGTGAACGCAGGATGTGCAAATTTGGGATATCCACCCCAAATATTCATATGGGCTATCTGTGTCCAACCTGTGGTAGAACATTTTGAGCTCATATTGGTCTGATCAGCCACAGTTGGACACACTGGAATTGCAGTTTGCAATGGTGATGTCATTTTGGTCCTCTTCAAAGACAAAGGACAGCAACCAACCAATTATTTCTTGCAACACGACAGTATTCCATCATATTCACATGGTGGGGGTGGTCGTCCATTCTTGAAGAGGACTAAAATTACTTTATTAGATTGGAGTCAAGTTACAGTGTCTCTGATCACACCAATGTGAGCTTGGAATGTTCTACTACACGTTGGGTGCAAATAGTCCATGTGAACATTTGGGGTTGATTCTTTAAATGTGAATATCTTACATTTCTTTTGATCTACCTCAATTCTGCATTGCTGTAGGGCACAGCACCTTCTTTGATTAGGGCATGCCATGATGGGTGGCCCTGTCTCCTATATCATGCAATCAATTCCAAAGTTCTTAGGGAGATCTTGAGATTGTCCTTGTATCACTTATTTTGACCTTCATGCCAGTGCCTTCTTTGCATGAGTTCTCCATAAAATAATCTCCATAAAATAAGGCAAACACATATTTAGCATTTGAGTGACATGGCCATTCCATCAGAGTTGCACTCTCTGATGTAGTTTGAATGCTTGGTAGCCTAGTTTGAATAAGGACCTTAGGTCTGGTACTTTATCATACCCAGTGATCTTCAGAGCCTTTCCTAGACAATTCTATTGGAAGTGATTCAGTTTCCTGGCATGACACTGGTAGACTGTCCAGGTTTCCCAGGCATACAATAGTGAAGTCATTACGACGGCTCTGTAGACCTTCAGTCTGGAAATCAGTCTAATACCTCTTTTCCCCCACACTTTCCTTCAGAGCCTCCCAAGCACTGAGCTAGCTCTGGCAATGCATGTGTCAGCCTCATTATCAATGTTCACATCCCTGAAAAGTACACCACCAAGGCAAGCGAACTCATCCACAGCATTAAAAGTTTGACATGTGCTTGTTCAACTTGTTCAAACATTCCCCAACTGATGCACATCTATCTATTTTTCAATTCTCTGCTAACACAAAAGGGGTAACACAAATATTTTTGTTCAAATGCATCCTTTTCTTCTTACTTTTTATCTCTTTGTGATGTAAACCTAACAGTGGTATCACGGATTCAAAGAGAATGTACAATTTAATAACTTTTTGAACAGATTTCCAAATTGTTGTCCAGAATGACTGGATCACTTTCTTTTGCCTTCCCAGTCTTTCTAGCTTTCAGAGTTTTCTTTTTCTTTTTTTTGCCAATCTAAAAGATGTGAGGTGGAGCCTCAGAGTTATTTTAATCTACATTTCTCTAATTCTTACTGATTTAGAATATTTTAAAATGGCTATTGACAGCTTAGATTTCTTCTTCTGAAAATTGCCTGTGTATTTTTTCTCATCATTTATCATTTGGGAAATGCCTCTTAGATGAATTTGAATGAGTTCTGTACATGAACACATGCATATATCCTATACACATGTACACATATGTGTGCATATACACATATAAAATATTCTATATGCATATATAATATATGCCTTACAAATAAAGCCTTTATGAGAGAAACTTGCTGCAAAAGTTTTTCCCATGTCCTTGCTTCACTTCCAAATTTAGCTGCATTGGTTTTGTGTGTACAAAATCTTTTTTAAGGTTAGTAATCAAAATTGTCTATTTTCTTTCTGTGATCCCCTCCCATCTCTCTCTTGTTTGGTAACAAGCTCTTCCTTTGTCCATAGAGCTAACAGTTGATTTCTTCTTTGCTTCAATTTATTTGTGATGCTATTTTTTATTTCTAAGTTACATGACCATTTAGATTATTTTAGCCTATTGTTTAGAACACTGGCCTATACTTAGTTCCTACCAGATGACCTTCCAGTTTTCCCAATATTTGTTTTGAATGATGTGTTCTTGACTCAGTAGCTGGGACGTTTGATTTGATCAAACATTAGGTTCCTATACAATCTTGTTTCCATACACTGAGTAACTGAGCTGCTTCATTGGTCAGCTTCTCTATTTAATCTCTGGGATGTGCGCTCTTTGTTAGGTGTCTTATTCCTGCTAAATTTTGTCATCCTCTTCAGCGTGCTCCCTTTACCCGAATCTTGAATCAGGAAGAACTGAAATCGAATCTGGCTCAAACACTTACCAGCTGTATGACCCTGTGCAAGTCACAGCCTAAGACTCAGGTTCCTTATCTATAAAATGGGGATAATAAGAGCACCTAGGGTTGTTGAGAGGATCAAATGTCATATCTGTTGTATACTTTGTAAACCTTAAGAGACTGTGTGAATACTGATATTACTATTGTCATTATTACAGAAATGTAAACTCAAGACTCCTGACTCCCGCTCCAATGAGGCAGCTAGGTGACCCAGAGGATAGAGCACTGATACTAGAGGCAAGAAAACTGCAGTCCAAATCTGACCCCAGGCATGTATTAGCTGTGTGAGCCTGAGCAAGTCACTTAACCTTTGTGAGCTTTCTCTCCCTGTCTGTGCCCAAAGAAGCAGAAGGTGCCCTGAAACAGAAAAGATTTTGATAAAAGATTTCTATGCTGTTGTAGAGAGGGAAAAGAGGAGAGAGAGAGAGAGAGAGAGAGAGAGAGAGAGAGAGAGAGAGAGAGAGAGAGAGAGAGAATTTGTTTAACATTTCAAAATGCTGCTGGATTTGTAATCAGTTTGGCAAGGGATCCTTATAACCAAACAGAAGCCTCTTTTAAGAACTATCTTTGTGTGTCTGAACAGAAAGTATTTTGTCTTCCCAGTCAGGAAACCTAAGGCACTGCTGACCCCAAGATACATTCTCCACCATGTGGCCAGGACAATAAACATGGAGGTTTTTGATCTGTCTGGCCGCAGGGTCTGTGCTGTAGCTGGGAGCGAGGAGACTTTGTGCCCTCCAGGTACTGCCCCACATCCTATATTTCACCAGCCAGAGACTGTGAGATTGTGAATAAACAGGCCTGAAGGGGCCATAAAAACCTCCACTGGTTTGATAGCTTAAGTCCTCATGTCAAAACACAGACTTGTATGGCCTAGATCACCTGAAACTTTTCTGGCCCAGGGTTTCTTTCAAAACTGTGTTTTTACAAGCATAAATCTATTAAGCTCCCATTCAGAATGTGAATAAGGGGAGAATGATTTGTTCTGAGACAGAGGCTGTGATGGAGGATGGAAAGATACACATTAAAATGCAATTGGATTTTCTATTCACCTTTTCTCATTTCCTGCCCCCATGCCTTTTTCCCAGACGTCCCTCCCCCCACTCCCCACAAAGCAGGGAATTATCTCTGCTCCCTTCTGCCTCTTGGAACGTCTAACTTCCTTCAAGATTTAACTCAAGTGCTATCTCCTACAGAAGGCCGTTTTCAATTTCCCCCAACTTGTTAGGAATCGCCCCCCGCCTTAATTACTTGCTTTGCACACTGACCTCACAGTTCCACAGGTTGACTGCAGGTGTAAAATAGCCTGCTCCAAGGACGAGGCCCTCATTGGCCATCTTCCCTCTACCCCATGATTTTCATCTCTTTATCTTTTGTGTTTACTTATCTGAATTATTTCCCCCAGGAGAATGTGAGTCCCTTGAGGACAGGGATACCTTAAGCTTTATTATTTCATCCCCACAGTGTCTGGCATATACATAGTGGGGGGGGGGGGGTAGTCGGGGAAACGGGATCATGTCACCAGAGTCTTAATGACCCTTTGAACTCTCAGCTGGAAAACTGCGACCATAGAAGTCAAGTTTCAAGGATTGTCTCAGAGCCCACCTCCATTTACAAAGCAAACGCCAAAGCAGATCTGAGCTTGTAGAAATCCAGCTCCGTTATTAGGAAATGTGAGTGGGCTGAAGTGGGGCTCCCCGTGGAGTTGGCTTGGCAGGGGCGGCAGTCCTGGCTTCACCTGATAGGAGAAGTGAGTCATCAGTTTACCCACCCAGCAGGCAGGCTCCACTCCAAGAGGAGCCTGAGCACCAGCCTGGGCCTTGATAATTAATAACCAGCTGAAAGGGACTCCTTGTTTGTTTCCCTTGTGATTATTCTTTTCAATTCTTCACCCTTAACCCTGTCAGTAACCAGAGCACAAATTCCATCTGCCACCTGGAAGGACCATTTGCACACTCAAGGTCATTTCTGTCTTTCTGCAGAGGCCTCACACTTGGGAGGAAACCTGGTTATAAAAGGCCATTTTGTGTGTGTGTGTGTGTGTGTGTGTATGCGCATGTGACAAACAACAGGAATTACCTTTCATTTTTCCTGCTTTCTTTAATTAGAAAAAAGCTAAAAAATTTTCATTGCATTAACCCATTTCACATAATCACAGAATTTCCATGCTGAAAGGGTGGCACCTTACTAGTCATTCAACTCAAACTATTCCTGAAAAGGAATTCACTCAATTTGATTGGAAGGATGACTCAGTCAGAACTAGATGGAGTCAGTGAAGTCAGGACGATCTGAGTTCAAGTCCTCCCTTACATGTTGACTAGCTGTGTGATGCAGGACAAGTATATGGACCTCTTATCACCTCATTTTCCTTACATATAAAATGAAGGCTTGGATTTGATAGTACCTAAGGTTCCTTCTAACTCTGACTCTGATCATATGATAAAAGAATCTTACGGAATTTCTCAGATACTAAATCTATCACCCACAAACCTTAATTATTTCACCCCACATCACAGACTCTTAAAGTTGGAAGAGACCTTGGAATTCATCTAGTCCTCTAAATAACAGCTGAGGAATATCTTCTGTAATGGGCAATGCCCATTTCAAAGATGGGGAGACTGAAATTGAGAGGTCAAGTAACCCACTAAGGGCCACAGAGCCAACGAGTATCTAACACAAGATGTAAATCTTGTGCTTCCTGACTTTGGGTTCAGTTCTCAGTGGTCTGTGACATGCAGGCTTCCTAAAAGATGAAAAGAATGCTATAGCTATGGTTTTGATAGAATTTATCAAAGTATTTAACAAACTTCTCTTTTGGACAAGAAGGAAAAATGTAGGCTAGACAAGAGTACTGTTAGGTTGTTCAGAACTGGTTGTGTAAATCTCTGTGTCTCCAGTGGGAGGCCTGGTGGAGCTGCTTTTGGCATATGCTGGGTCACATTCTTATTGATAACTTGAATAGAGATTTAAGTAGCATATGCATTAAATGCATAGACCAGGCAAACTAGGAACCAACTCGGCAACCATGGCAAACTAGGAACCAACTCGGCAACCATGGCTAGGACACCATAAGTTTTTAATAGAATGGTTAGAATGTTGAATGAAATCTAATCTATAGGATTTAAAAGGAATGAAAAAGATGCCACCTACCTTGACTCAAAAAATCAATTTCTTGAGTACAAATCAGGAAAAGCAAGTCTAGAAAATAGTTCATCTAAGAAAGCCACATGAGTTTGAATGTGCTGAAAATTCAACCTGAGTGAATGGTGAGATCAGGCAGCCCCAAGGTTGGCCCCAGCACTGAGGGCTGTTAAAAAAATACCCAAAGTACTTAGTTTAGATTATGGATTGATTTTGTGAGGCAATTGGGGTTAAGTGACTTGTCCAAGGTCACACAACTAGTATGTGTCAAATATCTTAAGTCAGATTTGAACTCAGGTCCTCCTGACTGTAGAGTTGATACTTTATCCACTGTGACATTTAGCTGTCCCTCTGTGTCTCATTTTAGGAAGAACATTGACAAGTTGAAGAAAGTGTGAAAGGAAGGTTGACTGACTGACAAGCCAGACTGACAAAGGACTTGGTTTTCATGCTCGTGAGAATTGGTAGGAAGAACCAGGAAGAACCTGGCAGAGAGAAGACATGGGAAGTGGGGTTATGTTAGCAGTCTTCAACTGATGTCCCTTAAATGAAATCATAGACTTGTTCTGTTTGGTCCCAGAGAGCAGAACATGGGGCAATGAATGGATATTGAAAGAGTGAATTTAGGCTTAATATGTGTGAGGGGATGTCTTCAGCCTCAAATAGGCTTCATATGGAGTGGGGTCCCCCTCCCTGGGGTTCTCCATGAGTGACCACTTGTTGAGGAATCTGCAAGGGGGGTTCTTGTTCAGGTCAGGGGAAAATTCAATGGGCTCCAATGGCACTTTCAGCTCAGAGACTCTGCCATCTGTGCCTGGGTGGTCCCTGAGCTTCTTGCCCCAGGATCCTACCATCTTAGAAGGAGGAAAGCACAATCTTAAGAAGAGACTCTCAGTGCTTGGTCGGCAGAGTGAGGAAGGAACCCTCCGAAGCCCTCCCAAATTCCTCTCCAGACAAATATAAAAAGTCACCCCACAATTGGTGTAGGATCAGGGAAGCAGCTGAGCAGATTGGCAGGAAAAAGCACATTGGAAAAGTAGAAGAAAAGCTGGGAAAAGAAATGAGAGTAATGCAAGAGAATCATGAAAAATATAAGAGTCAGCATGGGAAAAGATATACACAAATTTATCAAGGAAAATGATTCCCTAAAAATAGAATTGGCCAAGTGGAAAAGGAAGTACAAAAGTTTACTGAAGAAAATAATTCCTTAACAATCAGAATCAATAAAGTAGAAACTAATAATCATATGTGATGTTAAGATATAATAAAAGAAATTTTAAAAAGTAAAACAATAGAAGAAAATATGAAATTTCTCATGGAAAAAAAACAATAACAACCTAGAGAATAGATCCAGGGGAGATCATATAGGAATTATTGGACTACCTATAAAAGCCATGATAAAAGAAAGGCTTGGACAATATTTTTCAAGAAATTATAAAAGAAAACTGCCCTTATTTATTAGAACCAGGAGACAAAATAGATATTGAAAGAATCTGCCAATCATTTCCTGAAAGAGATCCCAAAATGAAAACTCCCTGGAATATTGTAGTCGAATTTCAGAACTCAAGGAGAAAGCATTGCAAGCAGCCAGAAAGAAAAAAATTCAAATATGATGGAGCTACAGTCAGGACTACACAGGATTTTCCAGGTTCCACATTAAAGAACTGGAGGGCTTGCAATATGATATACTAGGAAGTAAAGGAGTTAGAATTACAGCCAAGAATCACCTGCTCAACAAAATTGAATACAATCTTTTAGTAGGGGAAATGGACATTTAACAAGATAGAAGACTTTTAAGCATTTCTAATTAAAAGACTGGAGTTGAATTAAAAATATATTACCTTCCAATACTAAACTTAAAGGAAACATAAAAAGGTAAAAAAGAAACAAGAAAGAGAAATCATAAGAAATTCAATAAATTTAAACTGTTTTCTAATTTCTACGTGACCAGATAATCTTTGTAACTCTAAACGATTTTATTACTATAAGAGCAATTAGGAGTATATGTAGACAGAAGGTGTGGATATAAGGTGGCTTTGATTGAATGATACCCATTTAAAACAAAATAAGGGGATAAGAACTAAAATTGCACTGGAAGAAAAAAAAGAGGAGGAAAATTGAATAAGGTAAATTATCCCTTATTCCACATAAAAGAGACATGAAAGAACTATTATAATGAAGGGGAAGATACGGGTGGAATGGGCAAAGCTTAAATCTTATTCTTATCAAAATTGCCTCAAAGAAGGAATAACGTACACACTCAGTTGGACATAGAAATCTCTTGCCCTCTAAGGAAGTAAAAAGGAATAAGGATAATAGGAGTGGGAGGGGGCACAGATACAGGGGAGGGTATATTGAGGAGAGTGGTGATTGGAAGTAAAACATGTGAGGAGGGAAAGGTGGGGGCGGAGAAGGGGGGTAAATAAGTGAATAATAATAATGTGGAAGGAAATGTACAGTTAGTTACTGTAACTATAAATGTGAATGGGATGTACTCATCCAAGAAAAAGAAGAGAGGGCAGAATACTACAACGTGTTTTTTACAAGAAATACATTTGAAGCGGAGAGATGCACACAGGATAAAGGTAAAGGTAATGGGCTGATGCAGATTCTATTGTGCTTCAGTTGAAACGAAGACAACAAGTAACAACCATGATCTCAGACACAGCAAAAGCAAGAAATATATCTAATAAAAAAAGATGAAGAAGGAAACTATATTTTGTTGAAATGTACCATAGACAATGAAGTTATATAAATGCTAAACATATGTGTACCAGGTAGTACAGCATCTAAATTTTTAAAGAAGTTGAATAAGTCATAGGAGAAAATAGATAATAAAATTAACTAGTGGGGGACTTCAACTTTCCCCTCCCAGTACTAGATAAATCTGACCAAAAATAAACAAGAAAGAATTAAATAAGACTTTCTAGAGAAAGTTGAGTGGGAATAGAAAGAAATATACCTTTTTCTCAGCAGGATATGATACCTATGCAATAACTGGCCATGCATTAGGACATAAAAACTTCACAATCAAATGCAGAAAAGCAGAAATAGTAAAAACATCCTTTTCAGATCATAATGAAATAAAATTTACATTCAAAAATGGACTTTGGAAAGAGAGATCAGAATTAATTGGAAAATAAATAATCTAATAAAATCCAAGTGGGTCAAAGAACAAATCAGAGAAATAATCAATAATTTCCTTAAAGAAAATGAAAATAATGGGACAACATACCAAAATTTATGGGATGCAATCAAAGTAATACTTAGCAGAAAATTTATATCTCTAATTGCTTAAATCAATAAAATAAAGAAAAAGCAGATCAATGAATTGAACATGCAACTAAAAAATCTAGAAAAAGAAAAAAATAAAAATCTCCAATTAAAAATCAAATTGGAAATACCGAAAATCAATGGAGAGATTAATAGAATTGAGAGCAAGAAAACCATTGTACTAATAAATGAAACTAGAAACTGGTTTTGTGAAAAAACAAACAAAATAAATCACTATGAAATAGCTAAATGATTGGTTAATTTGATTCAATAAAAAAGGAAAGGAGAAAACCAAATGGTCAGGTGATTTCTCTTTTACACATGCAGCTGTTCTGCTGGAGTGTATCACCTTCAACAAAGGAAATTCACAGGATTGTATGTATCTCCTTGGCAACACTGGGAAAACGTGTTATGACACCAATAAGGATACAGTGGGTGATGATTCCATACCATTGCCTCCAAGTGATTAGTACCAGAAACACCATTTCTGGGACCAATCCCAAGGGCTCAGGGATTTTGTTACTAAAGACATTCTGCCATTTCCCAATTTCATGACTTTGCTCAGACTATTTGCTCCATCTGGAATTTCTTCCCCTTCTTCTCTATTTAAACCTTGCCCCTTCTCAAGGGTTCCACTCAAGCCTTGATCCTTATAATCCCTCCTGTTGCTGACTTTGTATCCCATTAGCTATATCTTCGAATCCCTCACTATCTTTGTGACCCCAGAGAAGTGGATGAACCTCTCCGAGCCTCATCAAACTCTCTGGAGCTTATCTCCTAAGTCATAGACAAGTGGCAGTCTGGATATGCACTGAAGGTTAGAGTTCACTTAGCAGAAGTTCCTCACAGTGAATCAATCAGTAAGTATTTCTCATACATCTACTATGTACCAGACAACATTAGTAAGGCATTTAGTAAGTGCTAGAGATTCAAAGAAACACAAACAAAACACAATCCCCACTCTCAAGGAGCTCAAAGACAACATATACAGCCTTGTACAAACAAGATAAATTGACAATAAGTTTAGATGGAAGCACTGGGAAAGACCATTAATAGAGAATAGTATTTGAAGTGAGTCCTGAAGGAAGCCAAAGAAGTCAAATGATGAAGATAAAGACATAGAAAACTCCAGGCATGACCCATAATCCATGGCCACATTACTTATTTCTGTTGTTTCCCTTTCTGCATTTGTACTGCTCATGGGTCATTATCTTGAGTCCCAAGTTGACTTTGCACATAGTATGTTGTTTCCTGAGGTCAGTGCCTAGGTCTCGAGCTCCTCTGTCTCTCCCTTCTGTCACCTATGTGGGATGTTTGTTGGCTCAGTGACTGTGAAATTGGTTAGCATTTTGGCCAAAGCCAATGGCCACTCTGCAAGACAGAATGACTCAGAGTGGGAAACTCGAGTGTTGCAAGCTCAATTTGAATGGGCATTTGTTATTATTCTTATATTTCTGTTACTAATTAATAAACATAGAATCTTACATTGTGTTATATGTTGAATTTTGCGCAGCTATTTACATAGTGTATATCACTTTTGCCTCACAACAGTCCTATAAGGTACAGGCATTATTATAAGCATAATTTATTCACACATTACTATTCGCATTTTAAAGATGAAGACACTGAGCCTCAGAGAGGTTGAGTTGCCCATAGTCTTGGGCAACTAGGTGGCTCAATGGATAGAGTGCCAGGACTGAAGTCAGGACTCATTTTCCTGAGTTCAAATCTGGCCTCAGACATTTACTAGCTATCTGACCCTGGGCAACTCAATTCTTTTGCCTCAGTTTCCTCATCTGTAAAATGAACTAGAGAAGGAAATGACAAACCATGGGAGCATCTTTGCCAAGAAAGACCCAAATAGGGTCATGAAGAATTAGACACGACTGAAAAATAACTGAACAACAGTGATGGCAGTCACAGAGTTGGCATTAGAGGCAGCATTTGACCCTAGCTTTTTGTGACTCTAAATTTAACCCTCTTTTTATCGTATTGATGTATCTGAGATGCAGCCTGGACTAGTGGACATAGCACTGCAGTGGAATTCAGGAGACATGCTTAAAGGTCTAGCTTTACTACTAACTCGTGTGACCATATAAGAGCCATTTAGTATCTCTGATGCTCTGTTTCTTTCTCTGAACTGATTGCATTAAATGACTTCTGGGATCTCCATTTCTTATGTTCTACCTATATTTGCTTCAGTTTTCTCAGCTGTAAAATGGAGATAATAATAGCACCTGCTTCACAGGATTGTTGTGCATATCAGATCAGATATTTATAAAGCATTTAGCATAAAGCATTTACCTGACGCAAAGTAGGCAGTTTGTAGATATAAGTTACTACTACTACTACTACTACTACTACTACTACTACTACTACTACTACTACTACTACTACTACTACTTGTGCTGCTGCTGCTGCTACATACAGTCATTGTTCCAGGTCAGAATTACCAGCTCACTGAACTCTGGCTAAGCTATAGAGCCTGGGGATGCTATCTAGGGGTAAATAAAGTTAAAGTCGTACAAGCATCAGTTCTCTTTATGTAGAGCAGCCTGCTGGGTTTCTTTAATCAAGTCAAGAAGTATAAACACCTACCCTGTGCCAGCCAGTGTTCTAAGCCCTGGGGACACAAAGAAAGGCAATAACACTCCATGACTTCCAGAAACGTCCAGTTCACATTTCCAGTGATTGGATACACCAGCCAGTCATCAAGCAAGCACAGGAAAGTAGCCCAGGGGTTTACAGAAAAAGAAGGGCACGTCTTCTTGTGGCTGCTTCCACCATCTTCAGAGCCAACATGGTTCACTCACCAGCCAACTATCCATCAGTCCCATTTGTTCCCACTTCCAAAGCATATGGCTGTTCTCTTGCAGACACAGCCTCAGCGTTGGCAGCTTGTAGGAATCTTCCTATTGACAATCTCTTTGGACTTAATGGGCAAAGCTGAAGCAATGACCTGCAGACCTAGGGTTCAGTCCTGGTTCTGCCCATCATGCTGTGTGATCCTAAGTAAGCCACACTACCAGCCTGAGTCTTGGTGTCAAATGATGTAGGGAGTCACACTCAATTTATAATTTTAAGATGATTCCTTCCAGTTCTAAAGCCTGTTTCCTTCTAATATGTTACTGTAGCCATGTAAAAGTAAAGACTAAATGTGGGATTTTTATTATAAATAGAACTCTTTACTTTGTAGAGAGGGAAAACAAGACACAGATACAAACTAGAGAAATAGCTAATCCAAATGACTCACGCATGTAGGACTTTGAGATTAACAAAGCCCTTTCTGAACCTGTGAGGTAATCAGTGAGAACACTTTGTCTACATTTCATTTTATGGATGTGAAAACTGAGGCTCTGAGGGGAAAGTGAAAACTTACTCATGGTATCTGGGGCTGGATTTGAACCAATATTTCTGGACCTGAAGTCCAGCACTTCATTTCATCAGGACACATTCATTTTTAGCCAGAAAACACAAGTACCAAAAAGAAGACCATGTGTATGGTCACTTGGTGTATGAGCAGCTGTAATCACAAAGGATGATTCCAACCTAAATCCTCCTTGTCAATTGTTAAGTCCCTTCCCAAACCATCATACTGTGAGCAACTCAGGTCACACTTCTCACTTCACTTGTTGCTACAGTTATCATCTACTCCATCTCCAAACCACCTGGCTTGCTCTCACTGCTCTCTCCATTCCCAATACGTCTTTATCTTTCCCAGACAGAATGTAAGATACTTGAGGGTACATGTTTTCTTGTTTCAAAATCTCCAGCACTGCATTTAACAAACATTCTCTCTGTCTCTGTCTGTCTCCTGTTTGTCTCTCTGTCCCTCTGACTGTTTCTGTCTCTTCAATATTTGATTCATCTATTTCTGTTTGATATGTTGGGGGTTTCCATGATCAGATATAAACATTTGTTTCTCCTAGATCTCCTGTATTGCCGTTTTAGGGTTGAAAAATCCATCTCCCTGATCATGAAATGCAGTTAATGTAGAAAGGTAACCAGAGGCTCTCACAATGGCTCTTATTTAGATAACACTTTAAATATTATCCATTTCTTATGCTTCCCATAATGCTTTCCATCAGCTGGTCAATTTTCTTTCCTTGAAATCTCATTGTACACATTTGACTTGTCCATGCATGTTTTCCCCAGTAAGATATTAAGAGCTAACATTTTTTCAGAGCTTTAAGGTTTTCAAAGTCCCTTAAACATGTGATCTCATTTGATTCACATGGTCCTGGGAGGTCAGTGTTATCATTATCCCTATTTTATAGATAAAACAAGTGGGGAAAGGTTAGATGATTTTCTATGGAGGTTACAGCTCATAAATGTCTGACATAGGATCTTCTGACTAATATTGGACAGATCATTAGTGCTGGAACTTAAGTAATGTATCCCCTTTATTTCCTTGATATGTGGTTTCTTAGAAGTCACAACAATTCATTAGGCTCCAGTTTTCTCACTTGGAAAATGTAGGCAACAGCACTGTCTGAGTCACAGGTTATCATGAGGAAAATACTTTGTCAAACTTGCTGAACTTTGTGAATATGGATTAGAAACATTGGAGTGGTTGTAGTGACTTCCTACACTTCACATGAGAGATACTGACACACTAGGGCTTGGGAGCCCTTAGCTCCCAGTCACTCTCCAGATGGAGGGTCTTGTTATTAGAAAAAGAGTTCTTAAGAATCCCACTTGGATGTTTGTTTTTTTTAGACCTTTGATAAAGGAGCTCAGCCAGCACCCCCCACATAGCGAGGAAATCCCAGGGATGCTTTCTTTCTGAAAGGCCTGGAAACCTAAAGCCTTGAGAACATTTTCCATTTGACTGAGGGTCTTCTCCATAGGGGTGAAATTCGAAGAGTGTCAGCCTTGGGTTCAGAAGCTGAATTCCTAGTTTGTGACCCAGGCCAAGCCACTGTTTCCTTTGATCCTGTACAGTTGTAATGGAAAAGCTGTGAGATGAGACAGGGTGGAGTACAGTGGATAGAGAGCTGGCCATACAATTGGGAAGACTTGGATTCAAGTCCAGTTTGTGACACACCCCAGAGGCATCTTGAACCTGGGCAACTGACTCAGCAGTCAGCCCATCCCACATCCCCCTTGCCAGTGCTGAATAGTTAACTTTTCAACGTGAGTAATGACACCTTGGGTATCCATAACCCTACAAATCACAGATTGATTTGTTCTGTTGATTGTCTACGTGGACAATGCATGACCAATGCATATTAAGCTTAAATGTGTGTCACTTACATTTGCTTTTGTCCTGGAGAGCCAGTTGTTAAACATTTCTCCGAATACCATTGTCTCAGACAACTCTTTTTAAATATAAGTTGTGGAGAAAATGCTCATCTGCACTTGCTGAAGGGGGAGGTTTCCCCCACCACCTCCAAGAACTCCCTAATTTCAAGTCTGGTTAAGAAAATTAAAAGACCATATCACTTGTAACTAAGAGAAACCCATGTTCACTGCAATTGCCCAAGTACCAGAATTCCCAAGCTTCTGTTCTTCTCCTGTGGCTCCTGTTGTCCTAACTGGGGGCCAGCATGCCAGAGGGTCATGATGACAACATGGGTTTCTAGGAATGTGGGCAATAACCCAGGTTTAGAAATTCCCTCTCCAAAAAACAAACAGAAATATGAATCAAAAAATCGTCGATGTTTAGGGAGTTGTTTATTCCCCACATGTACACTACACACTTGCAAAATGAAATTAGCTTATGTGTAAGGCGACCATAAAGGGAGCCCTGATGAGTGCTGGACATCGTCAACAAGGAATCCAAAAATAAAGACTCACGGGGGCAGATGCTTTTCCTCCTCCTCATATCCCAATAATTGAAGACATGACCGCTGGACTACTTTATATTGTATAGATGTCCCAAGTAGGATGGTCCTCCTGGCTCGAGTCCCCTGAGGATGCTGTCCTGTTCTGGTGGTTTCCTCTATAATCATCTTCTTTTTTAAATACAGTTTTCTAAAGCCTTCCCTTCTTCCACCTCATTTTTTGCAGATTTTAATCCCTTTTACTGTAAGGATTTGCCTAAATCTCAGTTCCCTTCTTCAACTGAAGAAAACCAGCCAATGAAGGAAATTATTAATAACTAATGACTTGAGAACATCAATAGTTTTCTCTTTTTCTGAAGTCTGCATTTCAAAATTCACTCTTTTAAAGGACATACATACACATACATACATACATATACATATGTGTATGCATATGTGTATATATAGGTATATAATGTATATATGTATATCTATATGTGCATTGTATTTGTATATATGTATATGTGTGTATATGTATATATAGTGTGTATATATATGTGCATGTGTATTTGTATATGTGTATATGCATATGTAACTATCTATCTTGCCTTCTCAATTGGTGGGGGAAGGACTAAATTGGAACTAAAATTAAAAAAAAAGAATGCTAAAAAACAGTCCCTTGAAATGTAAAACCAAAACAACGACAATAAAAACCTCACTACCTTGGTAAAGGTCAGCCTAAATCATAGAAAAGCTCAGCCTGGTCGAAGGATGCACACTATTTCTCTAGTTGACCACTAGGCGGAGCTCTTTTTCTTATGGAGGAGTCAGGGATGCTGAAACAGTTTCAAAGTGCCCTGTGAGAAAGAGGAGCAGTGGACTTTGGCTTAGGTCAAGGTCTTCTGTGGGAGGCTTGCTCATTTTTTAACTCCTGGACGGGAGAAGACAAAGAAATAGCAGACTATACTCTGTATACTACACGTTCTAGGTAACAAATTCAGAGGCAGTTCCTGCTGTAGATGCTGAGTATCCCAGTTCATGGTTCTAGACCTAGAAAGGATCTTCTAGTCCTCTCGCTGACCTCCTCCCATTTTACAGATGAAAAAGCTGAGACTCCCAGAGGGGTCTGACTTTCTCAAGGTCACACAGCTAAAAAGCAGCAGAAGTGCTGTTTGAACTTAGCTTACCTGATCCCAGATCTGGTCCTCTTCCTCTTTTTAATTTTGTATTTATTATATTTTAGCCCTCTTCCTATTTCACAACAACGGCCTCTGGAAACTCCTGGCTTCTTTGGTCTCAGCTTTGCTTAACTGAATTTAGAAGGAATCGTTTTATTTTATTTAATTTTTCTCTGTGGTTCAATGCATAGAGAAATCCAGGGATGAGGCACTCTGTACTGATGAAGATTAATATCCTGTCTGTAACTTATCATCTTAGAGAGTCCCTAGGGCTGTTGGCATAGTAGAACTTATTTTCTATCAGGGCCTGTGCTGTTTCTTTTCCTAACTAAAATAGTCCACACAGTCTCTGACACATAGTGACAAGTTTCCATCAATGAGTATGTGTCTGAGTATGTACCTGACACCGAGATTTTGAGATTGTAAGCCTGGCCCTGTTTCTGCTTGGTGGTCACTTAGAATGAGTTTCATTTTATTTTGCCACAGACTTGTGATTTCCTTGCTACAGGGAATTCCCAGAGAGGACAAACTCTCTATCATTATAAATTGGCACTTGATCAGTATCTTAGAGTTTCAGAGACTTACCTCCAGCTCTGAGACATTCTATCATAGACTTAGAACTGAGAGGAACTTGGAGGTCACTGAGGCAAGCCCTTTTACTTTACAGATTAAGGGACAGAAGTACGGAGAAATGAAGTGACTTGCCCAAGGTCACTTCACTGGTGACTCAAGCCCAAGTCTTCCTGAGTCCCAGGAGAGCTTCATATTTACGTATCACTTCTTTTATTTGGCTCTATAGGGAGAATCAGCTTCTCCTCCCCATATGGGCAGAGACAGCACTCAAATAAGCTCTTGCCAATGCTGGGCTATAGCCCAGAGACTGGAAAGACTCCTATCACCTGCTGGGATGTGCTTTCCTCAGCCACTGCACTGCTTCCCAAGCTAGCAGAGGTGAGCCAGTCCAAAGTACAGATGGGGAGGAAACAAAGGTTATTACTTTTTGCACCAAGTCGGCTCCTTTCTGCCTTCGAAGTCTCAGACCACCAGGAGCCTGGAATTATTGGATTAAGGGCCAAGGCTGCCTCAAGTCAGCCACAGCTTTGTGGAGCCAGAGCTCTGCTCTGTGGTTAGGCAGCCTGAGAACTCTTGTGTCTGAAGGTCAGGTAAAGTTGTTAGGGTTCTCTCACCATAACCTTGGGGGTCTCCTTTCCGTTCTGGCCCCTTGGATTTTCCATAGGAAAGACAGTGAGGTCCTGCTGTTGTTTTGAAAGAAAATCTGGATTCCCAAGAATTGGAACACTCATGGACAGTCATAAGGACGAAACAAGAAGCCAGAGCTGACTGAAGGATGAGTTTGATTAATTATTAAGAGCCATCAGTATCATTGACCACATCCTGGTAAGGAACAGCTCCTCAGACTCCGACTCGGAGACTGTTGGTGCTGCCCACACACTAGGCCTCCTACCCAACCTGAGCAGGGTTCTCAGGGTGTGGTCTGTGTTCTGCAGACGCCAGTGGCCGGGTTAGGAAAACAGGCGGCAGCTTTCTCAGAATGTTACAGTCATTTTTAATTTGCTCCTGCTCTGAGTGAAAAACCAATGTATTTTTTAAAATTATATTTGTTTTATAACGCACACTTCAAATGTGAACCAAGGCACTATTTTTTTAAAATGGTAAATGGCATCCTGCAACAACTGAGGAATGTGAAAAATCCACAGCCGACTGAACTTCGGGTATCCACGGGGTGATTTCTTTAAGCTTGGCACTGATTTCCAAGTACAAGTTTTAGATCCACTGGCCTACCGTGAGGGCAGGCCAGGTGGTCTGGGGGCCAGCCCTGCATGAGAACTCCAGAAAAACATGTATTCTTTCCCTAAATGTTTTATTTTTCCACTGCAGAGTTCAGTCTACCCTAAAAAGCACAGAAGTGAACATTAAAAAAAAATATAGCCACAGTAATGATAATTTAGCCAGGGAAAAACACCAGGAACTAGTACTGGGCATTTCAGTGATGAGAAGTACAGTGAGGTAGGTGGTCCGGCTGGCTTGTACCCTGCCTAAGTGGTTGGTGGCCCCTTGCCCTGGGCTGCATGTGGCCTCCACCTTTCCCCGATTTTTCAGGTGTTAGCATCAGTCCAGCTTTTCACTCTCTTTATTTGTATTTCTTCACCTCACTCTCAATCCCTTACTCTCCTTGTGTGAGTAAGACAATTGGAGCAAGTTCATCTTTCATTGCCCAAGAAGACCATGCTATCAGATAAATAATGACATGATTTGCACTTGACTTTGTTTTGATCCATCTGAATCCAGTGACCAGATTTTCCTCAGATGACTGGAGATGACCCAGGATGAGGCAATTGGGGTTAAGTGACTTGCCCAAGGTCACACAGCCAGTGAGTGTCAAGTGTCTGAGATGAGATTTGAACTCAGATTCTCCTGACTCTTGCACTGGTGTTCTAGCCACTGCACCACCTAGCTGCCCCAATTGGAACAAATAATAATACAGGGATAGACTTAGTGTCAGGATGACCTGTCATCAAATCCCATATAAGACATTTACATGGAGCTCATATAAGACTCCTTGATCAGTAACTGAATCCATCCCATCCTCAGTTTCCTCATCTGGACATAGGAATAATAATGAGTATCCTCATAAGATTCAGAGGATCAAAGAAGATAGCTCATACACACATGGATTATACTCATAATATATATGTGCATATATATAATTTTTGAATCTTTAAGCATTATGCAAACTTCAATTCTTATATCGTTGATAAAAGCAAGATCTTGAAGAGCAGGAATTATTTCATTCTTTATATCTCTAGTACCTGGCACAGTGTTGGGTACATAGTAGGTACTTCATGAGTACTTGTTAAAAAGAATGTATATGAATACAGTGGAATATGACTGTAGCTTAAGAGGTGATAAAATGGACAGTCTCCGAGTAAACTGGAAAACTCTCTATGTAGTGATGCAAAGTGAGCAAACCTAGAGGAACAGTTTATATGATATTATCAATAACCTTCTGAAGGAAAACAACCTTGATCAACAGAATGATACTCTATGAGTCCAGAGAACTGAAGATGAACATGTCCCCTCTTGCCAGAGAGGTGATAGATGTGAAATGCAGAATGAAGCATACGTGTTTGCACATGACTAAAGTGGGGATTTGTTTTGTACAACTTTGCATCTTTGTTACAAGAGTTCTGTCTTTTACTTTTTTATTTGTTCAATGGGGGTATACAGTGGGAGGGAGTGATATAGTTATAAAATAAATACATTAAAAATTCTTGTTGATGGATAAATTGTATAGATTTTAGGCATGTAATGCAATGGTCTCTGAAATCTGGAAATTGAAGGATGCCCAAAGGACAATAGAGGGACACATGGTGAGGCACAGAGTAGGATGGAATATATTACAAAATTGCAAAATGGCAATGGGGAAGCAACTTGGAGAACTTCATCAAAGAAAGAAGGTCTGGGTATATGGCAAGAGGGAGGGATGGCAGGGGCCAGCTTCTGTTCTCTATTAATGTCCTCCAGTTGGTGATAAAGAGAGAAGGATTAAGCAACAAGCACCTTGAATGATTCCCTTTTAATGAACCTGTGAAAGAAAATGGACAAAAGTTACTGGGTAAGCAGGAGTTGAAAGGTCGTGATCACTATTACTTGAGGGAAAATGGACACTCATAAGATCAGAGATTCCTTGGAATATTGGGCAATATTGGTGTAAGTGTACAGTATCTGGATCAAATATCTCGACTGTCCAATCCACATAACTTGTATCAGTGACCTATTTTAGGCTTAGGAATAACTGTAAATAGTGGAAAGTGTGGTGGCAGTGGTAGGAAGGGGATGAAAAACAGTTGGGACATGACGAGAGAAAGGGGAGAATAAGGACAAATATAAAGATTTTTAAAAAATGAGTGCTATTAACAAGGTCTCAATAATATGTGTTTGTACTTTATTAAAATTCATTTCAGAGCTCTAATCTGCATATCTAGGATTGTTTGGTAGCGGTCATTCAGTCATTTCAGTCATGTCCAATTCTTCGTGACCACATTTGGGGTTTCCTTAGCAAAGATATTGGAGAGCTTTGCTGTTTTCTTCTACAATTTATTTTACAGTTGAAGAAAATGAGTCAAGCTAGGTTATTGACTTGTCCAGGGTCGTATAACTAGTAAGTTTCTGAGGTCCAATTTGAACTCAGAAAGATGAGTCTTCCTTATTCCAAGTGAGGCACTCTATCCACTGTCCCATCTAGCTGCCCTAGAATCAGACCAATCAAAATACTCAAAAGAAATAGGCAAAACAAAAACTTAGAGAGAGAGAAAAGAAGAAGATCAAGGCAAATAATGAAAAAAAGAGCCCTTAATTGGACTTGATATTAATGGACCTCAATTTTGGAACAAAGTTGTAATTATCTGGTTCTAGACAGAAAAGAGAGAAGTAGACTCACGAATAGAAGCCTTAGATGCAAATTCAAGTAGCACCCTAATAGTCAGTAAACCTAAGAAAGTAAACTATTGAGGAAGATACTTTTTATTAAATAAGAACTCTATGGATTGGGGAAAATTATGCAAACAGATGTGAAATAAATGCAAATTATATGATAAAGGAGATTATTTTGATTTTGTAAAATAACAAAGCACTTCTACAAACAAAATCAATCTATCTACAGTCAGAAGTCAATTTCCATATTGGAAGCAATCTTTGCATTAAAGTGCCTTTGATTAAAGTCTCACACCAAATATTCATGGGAACTTGGCACAGTTCTGTAGAATGTCATTTTCTAACTGATAAGTGGGTAAACTTTATTGTCAGATAATTTTCAAAAGAGAATTCTTGATAATTATCTCAATTTAAAAATTAGAAATAACTAGGGAAATTCAAATGAAAATAGCTATGCTATCACCATGTATCTAGCAAATTGACACAGATGAGGATATTCAGTGTTGTTGAGACTATGAGAAGGCAGGCATATAAAACCATTGTTGAGAAAACTATGAAATGGTCTAATTATTCTTGGAAAATACAGTATTATTCAAGAAAAAGCTGATATATTGTCCATAGCCTTTGATTCAGGGATTCCACTAAGGACTTTATAACCCAAAGGAATTAGTGGTAGGAAGAAAAGGCACTTATGTATAAAAATATTTATAACTATTACTTGTAATAGCAAAAAGTCAATAATAAACCACATATCTGATGATTAGAGAATAGCTGACAAATATGAACATTTGGGTATAAAGGAGTATGATCGAAACTTCAAAGAAAGAAGGAAAGTGAAGGAAGCAGAACAACAAAATGAAACTGCACAATAATTACAACTATATAAGTGAACTAACACTAAATGACAAAACACAAATGAAAACCTCAGGTCTGAAGCAATGGACAATGTTAAATTCAAACGGATATATTTACAAAACACATCATCCCTTCTTCTTAACAGTCACTAAAGTACGAAAAGTGGAACATGATATATATTAGAAGTCACACCCATCCTTTAGACAGTTCTGTTTAGCTTTAAAAATAAGCTTCCTGTGATATAATTTTAATGTACTTTACTGTAATATATAGCAAGCCAGAAAAACTTCAGAAGGGAGACCAGCCTTTCTTCAGGCACTCCTTTGATTCTCATCTCATAAGAGCATAGAAGCTTGGCAGGGACCTTGTTGTCAATTTAGTTCACTTCTCAAAAAAAACCAACCAAGCAAACCGTGAATCCACGTCTGGGTCACTCCACAAAGGCTCCGCTGGCCTCCATTCAGATTTCACCATGTCCTTCTATCCAAGGCAGCTGATCCATTTCCATAATACCTAGATTCTTCTTTGTTTGTTTGTTTTTCTTCTTCTTATGGTCTGCCGTAATCTTCCTCTCTTTCATTTCCAAATGTTTGTTCTAGTTCTTCTCTCTAGAGCCCAGATGAACAAATCACAACTTTCTTCTATATGCCAAGAATGTAGGAAGATGGCCATTCCATGTCTTCCTAGACCGGTTGTATTACATTGTAGAAAGAGAGCCCTAGGATAGCAAGAGGAGAGAACTGGATTTAAGTCCTGCCCTTGACATTTACAGTTTTATGACCATGAGCAAATCACTTTATTTCTCTGAGTCTCAGTTTCTTCAATTGTAAAATTTGACAGAGAAGTGGGAGTATCGACAGTTGTATCATCTAGCCTCATGTGATTGTTGTGAGAATCCAATAGGGTAATGCGTAGAAAGCCCTTTTACAAACCACACTCAATACCGTCATAGATAACTGTTTTATAGCAGGAAAGGATCTCAGAAACCATCTGATCAAACTTCATCATTTACTCTTGATAAGGAAACTGAGACCCAAGGAGGCTAGGTGACTCTGCTAATGTCAGAGGAAGGATTAAAACATTCTGACTCCACTTTGATCACATGCCCTACACATTTAGCTTTCCTCACTTGGTGTCAGTTTAAGTCCCATGATATCCTGGACACATCCAAGCTTATCAAAATTCCTTCTGGAAAATAGTGGTCAAAACTGGAGACACAACAGAGATTCAGTCAGCCCCCAGGAAATCTGGTTCTGAACATTATTATTTTTTTCGTTCTAAACAAGGCATCATTTTTTGAGTATAGTGTGCACTTGGTATGAAACTCCCTCCACTGATACAGATCAGCCCCTAGTCTACAGCTTTAGAGTGACACAAGAGAAAGAGGGTAAGTGACTTGTTCAAATTCACAAACTGGTATGCGTCAAAGGCAGGACTTGAACTCAGGTCTTCCTGAAGGTGAAGCCAGCACACTGTCATCTATCTATTCCATCCTGCCTCTTTAGACACAATATTTTTTTTCAATTGAGCCAAAGACCACAATAGATTTCTTCACACTTGCATAGAAATGTACTGTCTTAGCAGTTACTAGGCAGTCAATAAGCATTTGCTAAGCACCTACTGTGTGCCAAGCTGTGCTAAGTACTGAGGATGCAAAAAGAGGCAAAAGATATTCCCTGTTTTCAGGCAGCTCAGAAAACTAATGAGGGAGACAACATCAAAACAAATGCATACAAACAAGCTATGTACATGATTATTTGAAGATAGTCAATAGAGAGAAGGCACTCAAATTAAAGAGGATGTAAAAGACTTCCTGCAGGGGTAGGATTTTCTTGCTGCTTGTCCTTGCCTCTACAAGAGGGCCTTGACATCAGGAAGGTGGTCACATCTTGTAAGTGAATTAGATTTAATTGTGCAAAGTCACAAGCCTCTCTCTCTCTCTCCTCCCAAGCCATCTGAATCCAGCAGCAAGACATAGATCAGGACTACAAGAGATGGCCCTGGATGCAATGGGTTATCTTAGGCTTTTTAATTTAAGGTCTGTCCCAAGTCTTGGCTGAAGCAATATCCATTCAGTAATTAAGTCTAGGGAAGAAATGACGCAAAGAATGGCTTCTTTCACCTAGTCAAAAGAAAAACAATGGGAGAAGAAGACCCTCAGGGTTCTGGACAGAACAGAAATAATTGCTGTCTGCACCTACTCTAAGTCACCAGGGCCCAAACAATGACCAGGGAGATTTGGGTTGGGACCCATTGCTGGCCAGTCAATAAGACTCGGAGTGAATTGGATTTAAAGCATGGTTCTTAAGAAAGAAATCTAACTGGTAAACCCCAAGATCTCTTGGAGGTTTGATTGGGACTTGAAGGAAGCCAGTGAAGCCAGGAGGCAAGAATTTTAGGAAAGGGAGTCACTCAGAGAAAATGTCCAGAAGCTTTTTTTCAGTGCATTCAGTTGGATATACCTTTCTCTTTCTCTTTCCTTCCTTTCTCAGCTACTTGTAAAGCCCCATTGGATCATTATTTTCTTGCCCTTCTTTTTCTTTGGAATTGTGCTGTTGTTGTTGCTGCCTCCTGTATGACACTGCAAACCTCTGTCCATAGTTCTTCAGGCCACCTATCTGCCATATCTGGTGCCTTAAATCCATTTATCACCTTCATATCATATTCCTAAGGGATGTTATTTAGATCATCCCTATATGGTCTGAGGGTTTTTCCTACTTTCTTCAATTTAAGACCAAATTTTTAATAGGAAGCTCACAGTCTGAGCCATGATAAGCTCCTGAATATATAGAGCCTTTTCATCTTTGACTGCAAAGTACATAATCAATCTGATTTTTATATTAAAACTTTCTAGTTACTGCTAAAGTAGGGCCTTGATTGGCAAATAAAATAAAAAATGCTAAAGAATTTGCTTGAATAAGCATGAAATAATAGTGTCAGACATTAGAAAGGTATGAGAACTGATCACAGGGAACTTTAGAGTCACCTAGGACAAGTCCCTCATTTTAGGAAACTAAGGCTCAGAGAGACTGTTACCTGCCCAACATTGCAACACTATGACTACCTCAGATAGGAGAAGAATTTGGATTCTCTGGTGTCCATCATGGTGCTCTTTCTACAAGGCCATGGTTTTGAAGAAGCCAAAGCTTCTATCCTGTGTGATGACGTAGGCAGTCATACTACTGAGGACAAAAACATTGGACATTGTTCAACACTCTGGAACTGTTTTCTCCAAAGTCCCCCCAATCTCAGCTTTTTCACTGCCAGATCAAATAGCTGCTTCTCAGACCTCATTTTCTTGACCTTTCTGCAGTATCTGATGCAGTTATTATATTTTCTTCTCTAATACTCTCTTCTTTTAGCTTTTGTGATACTGTTGTATTCTCATTTTCTTCCTATCTGTGTAACATTTCTCCTTAATGTTCTTTGCTAGAACTTTATCCATGCATGCTTACTAATTGTGCAAACTCCCAAAGTTCTATCCTGTGTGTTCTTCCCTTTTTACTGAACACTATCTTATTTGGTGATCTCCTCAACTCTTATGGGTTCAATTAACATCTCCATAGAGAAAAATCCAAGTTCTAAATGTCCAGTTTTTTACTGTCTTGTAAGCTAGAGTTCTGCACTGCCACCTACTTTTTCTATATCTCAACATAGATATCTAGTAGGTATTTTTAACTCATCTAAATAAGAATGACAATCTTTCACCCCAAACTTTCCCCTCTTTCCAACTTCAGAGCACTACCATTCTCCAAGTTACTAAGTAACTTCAATGTTAGCTTTAATTCTAACTAATCTCATAAACCCTTGTTGCCAAATTTTGTCATTTCTATCCTCATAATTTTTAATATATTTATATTTCAACATATTTAAGATATTTAATATATTTAAGTATGTATTTAATATATTTAATATATACACATCTTTTATATGCCTCCTTTTTCCATTTACAAAGCCTTCACCTTAGTTCAAGGCCCTCACCACTTCATGCTACACAACTGCAAAAGCCTTCTAAGTGATTCAACTCTCTTCCCATTCCAATCCATCATCTTCTCAGCTTCCAAAGGGATTTTCATAAGCACTGATCCTCAATAAATTTCAGTGGCTTCATTTACTTCCAGTATCCAAGATAAAGTCCTCTGCTTGGCATTTAAAGTTCTTCTTTTCTAGATCCTTTCTTACCTTCCCATTCTTATACACGAGTCTCCTCCATATGTTCTATGATCCAGCCACACTGACCTTTTTCTAGTCATCAAACACAGCATCACCTATTTCAATGCCTCTTGTACTGGTGGCTCTTCATACCTGGAATCTCTAATTCCTCATGTCTCTTTCTGAGCTTCTCTGATTTCCTCTAGAACTCAGCTCCAGTGCCACCTTCTTTAGGAGGCCTCTTCTTGTTCCTCTAAATGCTGATACTACCTTTCATCACCTCTGTATATCTTCATTAGACTTGGCTATTTTTACGTTGTATTCAACATTAGAAATTTTTGCCTTTCTTTATAGATACAGCGTTTAGCACAGAGCTTGGCATGTAGGAAGCATTTAATTAATACTTGTTCCCTGGTTGAATGATTATCCTCTCCCCAGACCTTGCACTTTCATATACTCCTCCCTTGTCACCTTATCCCTTCCCACCCCCACACTCCCATTAAAACACTTTTCATTTCCTATAGTGAAAGAACACTAACATGGAAATCAAAGTCAAAAGACCTTTGTTCAAATCCCATATTTATTGCTTACAGACTGGGCAACCTTGAGCAAACACTTAACCAGTTTCCTCATCTGTAAAATGTGTGGTTTGAACGAAACGGCCTCTGACATCCATTTCATCATGAAATATATGATTTTATGATTGCTTAAAGTCATAGGATTGTAGCTGAAAAAATAATAGCCAGCATTTTTTTTGAATAAGCATGAAATAATAGTGTCGGACATTAGAAAGGTATGGGAACTGATCACAGGGAACTTTAGAGTCACCTAGGACAAGTCCCTCATTTTAGGAAACTAAGGCCCAGGGAGACTGTTACCTGCCCAACATTGCAACACTACCTCATATATGAGAAGAATTTGGATTCTCTGGTGTCCGTCATGGTGCTCTTTCTACAAGACCATGGTTGTAACACATTATGATTTACAAAGAGCCTTGCAACTGTTATCTCATTTGATCCCCCCAAGAACCCTGGGAGGTCATTGCTGCTATCCTTCGTTGTTGTATTTGTCCTTCGTTCTCGAAGAGCACCATCACATCAAGATGATGACGTGACTTGCAGTTGACTTTGATTTAAGGGAGAGAGGGCTGTGCAAGGTCACCAGCCTCACTGTCTTTTCCTGAGCCATCTGGGTCTAGTGGCCTGATATTCATCAGGATGACTGGAGATGGACCAGGATGCAATGGGAGACTCTGGCCCTTTCAGGCTAAGGCTTTATCCCATGATGAAACTGAGGTTAAATGACTTTCCCAGAATCACACAGAAATGTCTGAGACTGGTTTTAAACTCAAGTCTTCCTAGCTCTAAGTCCTGTGTTCATGTTTCTAACAGGAAGAAGAAAGACATATGAGATATTTCTGCTTCAAGTCAGAAGGCAAGACCTCATGGCCCTTGGTATTACAGTATCAAAGTAGATAGTAATGCATCATTATTAATGTAATTTTCACTGATAAAGTCCTATCTTTTTGTGCTACTGAACTCTTGGTAGCGTCAATGACTTAGGTGAAAATATTTTTGTTTTCTTGGTCTCCAGTAGAATCTGCTACAGAACGTATAGAAGCAGTCACAATGCCCTGTCTCCACTAACACTGTTTTCCAGGGTGAGGACTGTGGGTCTAGGCTAGGAACAGGACAATTGTTGGAGGTGAAAGGTGGGTAAAGGTACTTGATCTTACCTCCCCTTCCACAGCAATTGGTCAGCCATTGGCACTGGTGGTGAGGAGAAAGGCATGTTCCTCTCTCCACAGAAATTTATCAATAAAGGAGTAAGAGTCCTTAGTGATCCTTCAGTCTAACTACTTCACATTCTAGATGAGAAACCTGAGAGAGGTGCCTTACTATTCATCACATAGCTAGTATGTATGGTACTAGAGACAGAATTGGGATTTGAACCCATGTTCCACATTCAGTCTTCGACAAGAGATCATGGATAGTATAAAATGGAGATCTATAATTACCAGCCAAATTGGTTTCCTTTTACATCAATAGTAATGTTATTATATCCATAATACTTTAAGGTATGCAAAATACAGAAATGTTTTGCAGTGGAGTCTCACAGGCAACTGGTCATGTAGGGGTTAGTATTATCTTCCCTATTTTATAACTGAGGAAATAATCCCTATCTTGTTCCTGGATTTGAATTCTGCCTCTTGCCCTGTGACCCAGGGCAACTCCTTTAAGCTCTCTGTGTTTAAATGTCTTTGATGGTGAAATGGGCCTGTGAAAATTGGCCTCCCTTTATGCCAACCCTGCCCACTGTGCCATGCTACTTTTCTGAAGAGTCAGAAGCAGGCAAAATTGAGCACTGGGGATCTGTGGCCAGTCACAATTCTAAGAACAATATTCAATGTTATTTTGTGGGAATTTTATATGCCAACATATAAACAACTCTCCTTGGAACTGATTTTCACTCCATTTGCTTGCTCCCTAGCTAGAACAGAGATGTCTTCAGAACTTAGTCCCTTGAATTCAGGCATTTGACCAGGATATAATTGGACTTGAATTATTTGGTGGAACAGAAGTAATGTGTCATGGAAGCAGCAAAGAAAAATGTTTTAGAAACGTTCAGTTTGGATAGAACCTTTTGAAATAGCCCAGGACACAGGACGTACTTCTCACATCATTAACTTACCCTAAAACATGCCTTTGTCAACTTCAAATTATAGCTAGCTGGAAGATGTAAAGAAATGTTTGGTTTGTTCTGCACTCTTGAAGAGTCAAGTTCAGCTCAGTAGTTGTAAGTATAAATAAAGGTGGATTTGGTAATTTGCCGTGATTTAAGACATTTTCATATTTGCTGGGGAAGGAAAAGAGTAAAAAAGAAAACAAAGGGAGAGAGAGGAGGAGAGGGAAAGAGGGAAAATAGAGGGAAGGGAAAAGAAAGATCAGGGAATGGAAGAGAGGGGGAAAAGGAAGAGAAGAAAGAGAGAAAAAAGGAAAGGAAAGGAAAGGAAAGGAAAGGAAAGGAAAGGAAAGGAAAGGAAAGGAAAGGAAAGGAAAGGAAAGGAAAGGAAAGGAAAGGAAAGGAAAGGAAAAGAAAGGAAAGGGAAGGGAAAGAAGAGAAATCTATAACATGGTAATCTGGGTCTGAGTCAATATTAGAAGAAGTCTTTGAAATTAGAACTCTTTCCTTATCCCTTCAGGCCCCAACGTCTGAAGCCTGATAAATGAACACCAGCCTTGCCCAAGTTTCAATTTAATTTCATCAATTTTAATCAATTTTAATTCATCCAGGTAAGAGAAAGCAGAACTCCCTTAAAATGTCAGTACCTTCTACCTCAAATTATCATACATGTATGTGTCCATTTAAGGAAGAAATGAAATTCCTGAAAGGCAGAAGACATTTTTATTTTTGTCTGTGCCCCTATTACATAATACATCAACTTTCACCATTCTATGCTCTTAATAAATAGTTATTGGATTGAAGTGCCAAGGAATCCATTTAAGGGGAGGAAGGAAATAAGCATTTATTAAGCACCTACTAAGTGTCAGACACTGTGCAAAGTGCTTTACAAATAGCATCTTGTTTGATAATATTCTCCTAATGGACAATAGGAATTCAAAAACCATAGTGTGTTTTCTTGATTTTCACCTTTGTATTTATTAACTATGACATTTTAATGATTGATTCTGAATTAATTTCTGTACTTCAGACAGTGCTATAGTGCTCCTCTTTTCCTTTCCATGTCTTTGAACTAACATAGTAGTTTATCTAGAACAAGAAAAAAAAATCCCCTTATAGGGATTGAGATTTTGAGTTAAAACATAAGACATAATATACAAAGATAATATGAGAAACTCACCCAACAAACGAAAAGCTCGAGCTTTGCAGAGGAGTTGGATGCTTGTGGATGGGGGTCAGACTGGTTGGCTTTTGAGGTCTCTGCCAACTCTGGGCCTGTGAAAACAGGTGTTCCTCCTTTCAAGTCAACGCTGCCTACTGGGCCATGCTGCCTGAAGAAGTCAGAAGCAGACAAGTTTGGGCGCTAGGGGCCTGTGGCCAGTCACAGTTCTAAGAACAATATTTAGGGTTATTTTGTGGGAATTTTATAGGCAGATCAACTGGGAAACAACCCTTTTTGAAGTTGATTTTCACTCCTTTTGCTTGCTCCCTAGCCAGAGCAGAGATGTCTTCAAAAGAACTTAGTCCCTCAAGCACTTGACCAGGATATAATTGGGCTTGATGAAACAGAACTAATGTATCATGGAATATATTCTGATGCCTTCTACCATGCATCCTGTGCTCAAGGAGTGTGGGAAAGCTCAACGTTCTCTGAACCAGCCATACTCTCTCAGCATACCTTTCCTTCTCTGCTAAAATGCCCTTCCATAGAGCTTTTTTTATCTTTATCTTTTGAAATGATAGAAATGGGGACTGGATTGTGATTTTATTGGATATGGGGAGCTCCCCAAGTGTTAACTCCTTATACCAGTGCAAGTTGGCATTATCTGGGCAATTCATAGACTTAGATAATTGCCTGGAATCCTGAGCAGATGGGTGACCTTTGCAGTGCTACACGTCTCAGAGGCAGGACTTAAATCCAGGACTTCTTGGCTCTAGGCGGAACTGTCTTCATGAAGTTATTTACACCATCAGCCATCATGGGCTCCAACCATATTGGAGCTGTCCTTGAACTGCCCTCTGGTATAAATCTATACCTTCTCAGGATATCACATAATATTGGAGATGGAAGAGATCTGAGAAGTTATCTCACTCACTGTGTTCATTTAACCAAGGAGGAGATTGAAGTGTCAAAGAGAGGCTAAGTGACCTACTCAAAATCATACAGGTATTAAGTAGGAGATCTGGGATTCAAACCCAGGGCCTCTGAACCCAAATCCACTACCATTTCCTACTATATCTTATTGCCTTCCTAAATTTAAACTTATACTGTAATCCTTTGTATATTGCTATCATCTTCGCTTTTAGAATATGAACTAATTCAGGGAAAAGACTGTACCTAATTCACTTCTGCATCCTGAACCCTTCCTGGAGTCTTACATGATTTTCAGACAATATCATGTAATTTTGTACAAATAAAATATTTTAAGTTTTAGAAGGACCAAAAAATCAAGTTAAGAAAGTCAGAATAAATGAGGTAATAATAAATGAGGTAAAGAAATATTTCTTGTTGAAAGCCTATTTCTCCCTGGACTATTTTACCAGAGAAAATTAATATTTCTCACCATGGCTGGTTTTTCTTTAATTTCTTTTAAAGTTCTCCTGATGTTCTTTTTATATCTATCATTACCTAATGACTCACTATCCACCCCCATGCTTTATAGAATCTTCTTTTTTACAGTGTCACACCTATATTCCACCAACTCTATGCCACAGGGTTGAATGACACTTCCCTGATGTCATAGCTACTACATTGATCAGAATTTTCATGTTTTTTGATGTTATTTTTCTTTATAAAATTGTGGTTGTAAAACAAATTGTTCTGGTTCTGCACATTTTGTTTTGTGTTAGTTGAAACAAGTCTTTCCATGTTTCTCTTAATTGATCATATTTGCCATTTCTTATGACACAATAGTATTCTATTACCGTCATTTCTTAACCACTGACTTTTTTTCTAGTTCTTTACCACTGCAAAAAGTGCTGCTTGGAATATTTTTGCATATATACATACATACATATATATATATAGTGTGTGTGTGTGTGTGTGTGTATTTCAGTGCTTTGGATCACTGTATAGTTTTAAAAATATATCTCTTGTTCACCTAGCTGTGAAAGTATTGTGTTGCCTTGTAGAATGAAGGATCCTTGAGGGCAAGGACTCTTAATTGTGTATTTATATCTGAATGACCTAGCCTGATATCTGGCAACCAGTAATGCTTACTGATTGATTGACATATGATATTTTCCCCTTTCTCTTTGATTTCCTTGGGTATATAAATCTAGTAGAGGTGTGCACAATTTAATGACTGTTTTAGTAGAATCCTAAATTGTGTTCCAGAGTTTTGAATCAAGCCACAGATCCAGTAACAGTGCATTAGGGTACCTCCATGACTTCTTTTTCCAGGTAGACTCTTCTGAAGAAGTGTGTGATTGTCCCATGGAGCACTGAAGTGGATGTGGAAAATCACAACATTATTTAAAGTTTTCATTTTCCCTTATTCTAGGGAAAAAACCCTTTGGTCTTTCTAGATGTAGAAAGTTCCCCAGCAAAAGTGTCGGTCATCATTCCTGTACATTAGAAGCCGGGATGATTCAGAACTCATAGCTAGGAATGGTAAAGTTAACAGCATCCTTATAAGCTGTGTGATTTTTGAACTGGTTACAACCTCTTGGAACCTCCAATCCCTTATCTATAAAATGAGGATAACACTAGGACCTAATACACAGGGTTGTAGTGAAGCTCAAAGAAGACAAAGTATATTAAATACTTGTTAAATAAGCTCTGTATAAAAGGTCAGCTGTTACTATTACTATTTATAGAAGGGTGACTGACCATGGTGCAGTTATAGATAAAAGTATGGTTAGTGTATGTGATAGACCATCACAAGTTAGAAATTAATGAGCACACAGAAAAAGCAGGAAAATTAAAGCATGTTGTTTTTAAACATAGGCACAGGAAAGGTAAATACAGGCTAGTCACATGGCAAGCATTATGAATAAGCAATGTTTCAGGATGGATCAACTTGAATGGATTGTAATCTTCACTACTGGTGAGAACATTCACATTGAGAATATAGACCCATTCATATATTGGAATATTGCAATAATATCTTTCACAAAGTAAGGATTTCAAAAAATCCTTTTATGTCCATAAGTTTTCTATAATCACTGTTCTACAAAGAATATCCACTATTTGGGAAAGACTGAAGAGGAAGAAAGCGTGTCCATCAAGATTTGCAGAATGTTTCAGTGCCAAAAATCTGAGGGATATTGGATAGCAAGGGTTATTTTCCCTGGATGGAGTCTCCTTCACTGAAAATACCCTTTGTGGTTTCTCAAATATTCATTGGCAGCTTAAAGAATGTGTTTGAATGATAGTGTATGAGTTTATATTAACTTTTCACTAAGTTCATCAAAATAGACTCAGTTGTCTGCCTTCCCGGAGATGATTCACTTCACCTTCAAATGTATCTTTTGATGATGGTAACTTGGAAGGAACTAGAGAAGAATTTTTCTCATCAAATGGTCTTTTCTTTTCTTTGAGATTGGGAGTTTATTGAGACATAAAATTGGCAAATTTCGTTTTGCATAGATATTTCATAAATATCTAGACTTTTAATTCTTTTTTTTAATTTTTTACTCTTACCCAGGTCTCTGGTTTCCATATGCCTGAGACTGGCTCTCAAATTTGTATGAACTATTTTAATGCATAATAAAAATCCAAGTATTGTAGGGAAATAGGATTAATCTTAAAATAAAAGGGCGTGTGCTACAGTCTCATGTCTGCCTCATGCTAAATATGTGCCCTTGGAAGTTGTGTCAGGACTCTGAGTTTGTTTCTTTACCTGTAAAATCAGGGAATTGAACTCATGTTGAGCTTGAAATTTGGAAGACCTTGGTTAAACCCTTGTCTCCAACATGGACAATTTTTATACTTCCCAATAATAAGCATAACAATGATTAAAATAGTCACTTCTTACTCCAATTCTATGATCCCATTAATAAAAAGTAGCATGTATCAAAAGAGAGAGAGTCATTTTGGTATAGTGGCTAGAAAATTTGCTTTGAATCCAGAAAGACCTGGGATCAAGTCCTGCCTCTGACAAATACTGGCTGAATGACCCTAAGTAAGCCACTTAAACTCTTAATATTCTAGGTCAAAGATGTCAAATTTATAGTATGAACCAGATTAAAATGTAATTGGGAAATGTTTAGCAAAACAAATAAAAATATAAGATACAACACAAATAATGTTATACACACACATATAGTTTTCTAAATCAATATGTGGTCCACAGGACCAATTTTTATTTTAGTTTGACACTACTGTTCTAGGCAACTCCCTAAGACTACATTGCAGAGAAGGTTCTTACCTCTACTGTAGAAAAAAAGTTTCTTTATCAGCGGGTGCTGATTAAATCACAGATGTAGTCCCTGTCACTATGTGTCAAAAATAATCAGGCAGTTCTGTCAAATTACATAATCACACAGAATCAGAAGGAATCTCAGAGGCTAATTAATTAATTCAACCAATTCTTGAAAATGTATCCTTACTACAATATACTCAAGAAGCAGTTATATTCTAATGAGAAAGACCCCCCCCATATACACACAACTAGAGCTTTTTCATTTGTAGTTTTAGTAAATTAGAAGTTTAGTTAAGTCAACAGTGTGACAGGATGGCCAAAACAACTGATACCTCAGCTACATTAAGAGAGGCATGGTGTTGAAGTGTAAAAAAAAATGATTGTTTCATACAATGCCATGCTCAGACCCCATCTAAAGACCTGAGTTGAGTCCTAAGTGCCGCTGTTTTGGAACGAGTATACAATAAAAGATAAAACAAGAAAGAAAGGTCATGGAAATCATTCCAAAGGAGGACTAGTTGAAGGAATGAGGGAAGAGGAGTAGAGAAGTAGATACCTGTTTTCAAATATTTGAAGGTTTTTGCATAGAAGTATTATTCTGTTTATTTTCCTTGTTGCTAGAAGCTAGAACTGGGTTGAGTGGTGGAAGTTGCAAAAAAGATGATTTGAACTTAGAAACTTCCAATCCAGTAGAGCTATCCAGAAGTGAGAGGGGCTGCCTTAGGAGGTACTGGGCTCCCCTCACTGGAGATCTTCAAGCACAACTACTGGATCACTGAGCCACTGAGGTCCTTTCTAATCCTGATGTACCATGATTCTCTGATTGTATGAGAGAAGAGCTTGGCAAAAGAGAGCAAAGATTTCTTAAGATCTTATGGGGCATTAAAGAAAAATAATTTAGTGGTTGGAGAAGAGACTGGTTTGTGTTTTTCAGCTTCCTTCCATTGCACAGAAGTGAGATAACTGTAGTTGGGATTGAGGACAAAGCACAATAACTATTGTCATTTAAAAGAATATCATTAATAGACTGAAAAAGGTGAAATAAACACGTTCTCTAGGGATGGAGTGGACCAGATTTTAAAGCTGAGAATTTTTTTTTATTAAAAAGTATTAGCAAAAGCAATGGTATTCAATTAAATGTAGGCAAGTCTCTTTAATGAGAGGCAAAGATTAAAGATATTTATAGATTCTTAATTAACATAAAAATTGGACTTCATAATCCTTAGTATTTTTATTTGAACCACTATTCTTGTAGACATCTCCTTCAATTAGTGAATGGCTCCCTAGGACCTTCTTTTGAAGAAATACTGGAGCCAACCATGCTTACTTCTCTCCCATCTCCATTTCTAATGGACTCTACTCTGGATTTCTATAAATTGCTTCTCTGCAGATACCTGTCTTCTACATCCTCCACCCCTACCTTTGTTTTCAACTCCTGTCATATGTATTTTCCCCTTTTAGAAAGTAAGGTCCTTGAGGGCAAGAACTATCTCTCTTTTTCTTGTATTTCTAGTATTTAACGCAACATCCATTCAGAAAGCATTTAACAAATGCTTTGTCTGTCTGAATTTTTGATTTGCTGTTTAATCAGTGAGCCACAATGTCTCCCTTTACCATCTCCCATATTGTATAGGAAAAATCTGTTCTTAGAAGTTTGTGTCTTCACCCACTATAATGTTTACAATTGATCTCCCAGGAAAGAGCTGATAAGTATATCATGATTGATAGGTACCAACCTAAATGGAGAAAATCTATGTGGGCTGCATATATATCTTTAATTTTTACTCTTCATTAAATAGGCTTGTCTATATTTAATAGAATATTGCTACTTTTGCTAATAATTTTAATAAAAAAATATTTTCTACTTTAAAAAACTGGACCATTTCATCCTAAGAAAATGTGTTTATTTGAACTACTTCTGTCTATTAATAATATTCTTTTAAATGACTACAGTTATTATTTTAATTCCAGCTGCAGCTTATAAATAGTTACAAATACCATTCTTTATTTCAAGATAGGCCATTGAACTGGATAATGAGTGCTATTGAAATATGGCACATGTCAAATGATGTATTGCTATCCATGTTTTGCCTTGATAAACAATTCCAGAGAACTAGTTTACATTATGTTGGTGGAGAACTCAACGTAGGAATAACCATAGCTTTTGTGCATGGAACAAGGTCTCAAGGCCTTGACCAAGTCCAGATCCTGACATTCCCTTGTTATAAAGGTGATAGTTGGAAGTGGGGGAGTGTGCCCTTGGCAGGGACTTTGTATATGAAGCATATTTCACTTAAGAAAGATTAACAAGGAATGACTAACCTTTTAAAATGTCAACAGCAGGAATCCTTAAATTGTATTTCACCAACACTGCTGAATTCCCCACAAGAACAAACAAACTGAAAAAATAGTACTCTACAAAAAAGTCATTGAGTTAAAGATGTAGCAGAAAAAAATTATATCAAAATGTCGCCAGAAAATGGCCACTCAGCCTCAATCTCAAGGCCTCTGGGATGTTTTTACTGAATAACTCCAAAGATAGCATGTTCATCTTTTGGAGAACTCCTTGAAGCAGTTACATGGCATACTACATAGAGAATTGGTCAGGGAGATCTCACTTCAAATTTTCGCTCAGATGCTTAGTAGTTGTGTGACTATATCCAAGTCACTTAATTTATTTGCACCTCAGTTTCTCATCTATAAAATGAGGATAGTTTACCTCATAACATTGTGGAAAGGACCAAACAAGAAAATACTGAAAGTCCTTTGCAAACTTTAAAGTCCTATAGAAATACTAGCTCTTAGTGGTGAGGAAGGTTTTCCTTACATCTTTTTAAGATCTGCCTCCATTCACCTTCTACACATTACCACCTGGTTCTACACTCAACATGTATGTATGTATGCATGTATGTATGTATGTATGTATATGTGTGTGATAGAACCCAAGTAAAGTCTGTCACCATGGCTTGTTATTTTTTAATTGAACAACAATGTTATTTTATATTAGAAGTTAGTGAATAAAGAGGAAATATTTTCCTTCATATCAATTCATGTATCCTTTGAAATCTAGTCAAAGAATCTAGGGTAAGGAGCGCTGATCTACAGCCAAGTAGATCAGTCTATTCATCTTTTTATGCCAGACATTACTGGAGGTGGGATGGTGGGGAAGTGGTGTAATAGAGATTTCATGGAACTCCTCAGTGCTTTATGGAATGCTATATCCTATGACTATTTTCATTACTATGGCATTACTTCATTAACACTGCATCCTTTTGTCAAGGATCAGCTTCATTCCCCTCACGTCAGTAGAAAGTACCCCATAGTTGACAAAATGTTGGTGGATTCCCTCAGATTGCCTGATTTCCTTAAGATGTTTTGAGGACATTTTATAAGGTATTTGGGTGGAGGGGATACAATTTTGTCACAGTCCAGTCATTCTATAAATTCCCTGGTAAGAGAACATTTTATTAACTTAATGGTGTCATTAAGTCAATCCCACAGAATACGTGGGATTATTAATATAAAAACTAAAAGTCACAAATTTATGGCAGCAGTGTAATCTCATTAGCAACCTGTTCTGCCTTGGAGAATTCTCCACTGCAGTGGCAGGATGACTGATGATGTGGCAACAGTATGATAGCGATTATAGCTCCTTCCATAAAAATGGAACCATGGCAAGCTAAAAACCTGACTCTCACGCAAAATCAAGTAGAAAGAATGATCATTGTTTTCTGAAAATAGATTGAAGTCCTTCACTTCTTTCCCCAACATAAGAAGTAAGTGTTCAGGGCTGTTCTGTTTTTCATCCTAAGCACTTGTAAATATCAAATAATTTAATACTATAGCATCTTGATACAAATTATGTCATAAACTATTTTATACAAAAGAGTATAACTTGAAATTAAATGTACTGAATAAGGTAAAAAGAAAGTTACCAAAAGAGTCAACGAAAGAAATATTCTTTGATGCATTATAAAGTATCTTTAAGACTATTTTGCTTACCAAATACTATACTAACCTGATTGGGGAACCTCCTTCACTTGATTCAACAAACGTTTATTATATGCAAGGCACTGTCATAGGTATTTAATGATATAAACATAAGATTGACACAGTGGCTACCTTTCATGGGGTTTACATTCTCCTGGGGTCAGGAGTGAGGGAATGCAAGTACATGAGAAAGTGCACAGTAAAAGTAGAGGGACAAAGGAGAAATCTAAAGGAGTCTAGGGAAATTTTGGGCTCTCAGTATGAACAATAGAGGGGGAAAGAGCCTGTATGGTTTAGTAGAGAAGAATGAACAGAATGGCGTCAGAGAAAAGACCTGAGTTCAAATGCTTCATCTTCCAGATTCTTCAGAGGTTCTTTACCTGGGTTCGTTAGCTTGTCCATTTCAATTTAATTGTCTTCCTTTGTAATCTCTCCCCATGTGTAAGTTGCTTTCTTACTGCCCATAAACATGACCTTGTTTCTCCCATCCTCCAAAAACTCTTACTTGCATAGAACCCATATAATATTGGGTGTCATTGTGGGGAGGAAGGGTAAGAAAATTTAAAACTTATGGAAGTGATTGTTGAAAACTGAAAATAAATAATTATATCAAAAAAAAACCTCATCCTTGAGCCCCACTAGTGGTTGTCCCATATCTCTTCTGCTTTTCATAGACAAGCTGCATAAGGATCCCATCAATAATAGGTGCCTCCACTTCCTTGCCACTCCCTCTTTCTAACTCTGCAGTTTGGCTTCTCACTTCATCATTCAACTGAAACTCAACTCTCTAAGGTCTCTAATTAATCTAACTGACAAATTTAGACATTTTCTCAATATTCATCCACCCCTCTTCAACTTTTCTCTAAATTTTCATGACCCTTCCCAGGTTCCCGTTGCTAGATCTTCATCCAGTTCACATCAGTTAACTAGGGTGTCCACTAAGACCCTGTCCTGGACCATCCTCTTCATCTCTACTATTTTTCTAGATTTTCTCATCATTTCCCATGACTTCTCTCTTGATTTTCAGTCTCATATGTGCAAACATATATTGAAAATCTCAAAATGAATGTCCTCTAGACATCTTAAATTCAGTATGTCCAAAACTCAATTCATTATCTTTTCCCCAGAATAATTCCCTCTTCCTAACTCTCCTGTTACTAAAGGATACCATCCTACTAGTCACCCAAGCTCACAACTGAGGTATCAGCTTTGACTCACCCCATATTCAATCATTTGCTAAGTCTCGTCAATTTTATCTTCATTAATACACACACACACAGAAACACACACATGTATGTGCATATACATACAAATATGTGGCACTATATATTTGTATATGTGTGGTATGTATATACCCACATACATATATATATATAAGATAAATGTATTGAAATATATATATACATATATATACATATGTGTTAATATGTATATATCCACATAAGTATATATCTAATCATATATATGTAAATGTGTGAAAGATCTCCTCTTTTCTGATGCTGCCACCACTGTGATGTAGATCTTAATCTCATTCCTGGACTATTTCAATAGCCTTCTATTTGATCTCTTTGTCACAAGTCTTTCTCAAATCCACTTCATCCTCCACTATTCAGCTATCAGAACTATATAAATAAAACACAGGTCTGAAGATTTCACTGTCCCTCCTCTGTTCAACAAAATCCAGTAGCTCCTTTTTACCTCCAAAATCCAATAATATATAAATGCTTCCTTCTCTTAAACTTAGGATCCAATGTTCCTCGGTCTGCAGGATCCAATGTAGCACCCTCTGTTTGTCCCCATGACTTGGCTCTTTCCAACATTTCTTCTTACACATACTTCACAAGCCAGTGACACTGGCCTCCTTGCTGTTCCTTGACCCTACCACTCCATTTCTCAACTGGATACATTTTATAAGAAATACATCAAGACAAATAACAATGGAAATAATAGACTGAAAGCTCTTACATAAACAATGTTGTTTACTGATTCATTCATTCATTCAACTCTTTGTGACCCCGTAGAGCATAAGATGCTATTTTGATACCATATCTTTTAGTATTTTAAAACTGTCCATGAAGTATTCTTGCAAATATAAAGAGCAGTTGGCCATTTCCTTCTCCACTGGATCACCTTTTGTCAGAACTCTTTACTATGACCTCTCCATCTTGGATGATCCTGCATAGCATAGCCCATAGTTTCACCGAGCTGCATAAGCCCCTCTGCCACTACAAGGCAAGTGATCCAGGAACCTAATAGGCACGTAATAAAGACTTGTTGGATTGCATTATTTGATGACAGCAATAACCATAAGGAAAAAAAATGAATTTCTATAGTGTTCTAAGTCAACAATCAATATGCATTTATTAAGCACTTTCTCTCTGGCAGACATGCCTAGGGTCTCACAGGAATTTTACAATTTAGTGTAAGTCTTATGATTTCCATTTTACAGATGAAGCGATTGAGGGTGAAATGGGTGAAGTGATATGAGTAATCAAACAGATCAGATGAATTGAGATGAGGGAATGAAACCAGAGATGGGGTATTAAAGCCCAATGTTCTCAGTAAGGCCCACCTGGTTTTTGCTCATCTACAAAAGTGTAGAATTCAACAATGACTTGTCTCTAAGTCCTCTGTCAAGTCTAATATTCTAGGATTACATCAAATGAGTTTGGGGACCTCATTCTTTTGAGCTATTCAAGAAAGGAGACAATAAAATGAAAGATACTGCTTTTCATTTTTGGAAAATCATGACCACATAAAATCCCAAAGAAGTTCAAAATCAGATCCTTTAAAATGGTCTTTTAATAGAATTCTCAACCTCAAGTTCCATTCTTCCATTTAATATAATATATTAGTGTTTCCTTCTCTTAACCTCAAGATCCAATGTTCCTTGGCCTACAGGATCAACTCAAAACTTGACTCAATTCAGAGGAGGTTTTGTTAATATCAGTAACATACCAGCTCACTTATCCAGTCTGCCTTCCAGTTGTATAAAATATCCACTAATTGACCATGTGAATTTGAATCAAGTAGTCAGACCTCTCCATTTGCCTTTTTCTAGTAAATAATAAATATAAATTATAAACATGTTAAAAAAAACTTAAACTTGAACTCTGATTCCATTTTACTGCAAACATTTATATTGACTTATATCCTGTGGTCATATTTTACATATGAGCTAACATGAAACAGTAGAGTCTTAGAGATGGCCTGCTAGAAATGACATTTGAGAAAGAGGATAAGTTTGGGAAAGATAGAGAAGGAGAGATAGGAGAAAGAAGGAAAGGAAGAGGGAGGAAAGAGAAGGAAAAAGACAGGGAGGAGAGAAAGGAAAAGGAAGAAGAGATGGGGGAGGTAGAGAGAGACACAGAGATCAAGACAGAGAACAGAGGAATCCAATTAACCTTCTCTTCCTTAGCAAATGACTAAGGTTGAACAGGTTGAACATGCACTTACATACACACACATACACACACATTTTACATACTTTATCATATTTGTAGCCACTGTCATATTTATAATGAATAAATGGTCTCTTATTAAAAATCAAGTGATTTAGAATTTAGGATTTAGTTTGATTTGTGGCCACTGGCTTTAGAATTTTGTTTATGTTTTTTTTTTTTTTTTGAGGTTCTGGATCCTGGTTTTTGTTTTTTTTGTTTTTTTTGTTTTGTTTTGTTTTGTTTTTTTTGTTTTGTTTTTTTTTCTTTGCTTTATTTTTGTGTTTACCAGCTGAAAGGGTTCAATTCATTGTGGGATATTCATGAGGGGCAGATATGGTACAAGATCAGTTATTCAAAGTCAAAAGTTTTGAGGAATCTATTCCCCAGCCCACAAATAGAGTCTTAGAGAGAATCAGTTGAAATCTCTGAATATTTAACTTCTGCCTCTATTTTCTTATACCTGCCATGATTCAAAGTATATTTAGTAAGGGCTACCAGTGTTAGGTGCACAGTGGAGACATTGCTGGATCTGAGTTAGCAAGAACTGAGACTCTTGTTCTCTCAACTCTTATTACTTTTGTTGTCATCATGGTGGTGATCCAGAAACCTTTCAGATAGATAGGATCTAGAACATGGATTCAGGACAAGCATCTTCCTCTCTACAGAAGAAGTCCTTCATAATTTTATAGTGATTTGACTTGAAAAAAATCACCACCTGCATATTAGGCATCTCCTCTATGCTAGATCCTGTGCTAGTATTGATTGGGGATACACATACAAAATAAATTAGTCCCTGGCCACAAAGGGCTGATACTCTTCCGGGTTCAAATAACATTTCTAAGAGTTTAAGTAAGTCCAGATTGACCTAAATTTACTATACAGGAAAAAGCATGATAGTAAATGGAGGGAAGGGAGACAAGCTTCATGTGGGAATGGACAGCTGAGCTAAGTTTATCAAGAAGCTAAGGCTGTGGAGGTTTCAGTAAAGGGGCAAGGGGGAGCACATTCCAGAAATGGGGGATCCATTTGTGCTGAGGCATCCAAGCAGGAAATGCAATGTTTTCTCCCCTAAACAGCTAGAATCAGTTAGACTGCAAGGGAGAGTGTGATAAGGAGGCTGAACTAGATAGATAGTAGGGTCCAGATTACCCTAAATAATGGGCTGATGGTTTTCTGGTGTATTCTGAGAAAAGAGGGAGGCATTTCTGAGTAGAGAGTGGAAGTGACATGACGATATGTTTAAAAATTCATTCAGAGATGTGACTCCATGCTAGTGTTTTCTAGACCAAGCAGATTCATTAGAGGCAAGTTCTGGCAGTCCGTCTCTCCAGGGTCCTATAAAGAGCAGTTTTCTCACAATACAATAGGGTATGGAGCTTGGAATGACAATGGAAGAAACATCTGGTGACCTAAACTCTAGGAGAGATATCCAATTTATTCTGTGAAGACCTTTAATGCATATTCAATAAATATAAAAACTAGGAGAAACTTAGGCAATAATCCAATCCAACTCTTTCATTTTTCTAATGTGTACATTGCGGTTGGGATGAGATACATTGGGAAAGTATTTATTAAGTGATTCCTAAGTGCTGGGAATACAGGGAGAAATTCAGACTATTCTTTATCTTCTTCCTTCCTCGTCTCCTTTCACTCGGATGCCTCCTGTCCTCTTTTCCTTCACTCCTGTCTCCTAGGATGAAGTGGCCTTATTCTTTTTCTCTCCAAATTTATTAATTTATCTATTTTCAGTTTTCAACAATCACTTCCATAAGTTTCACCCCTTCCCTCCCCAAGACAGCATGCAATCTAATATGGATTCTACCATAAAATCCTATTAAACACATTTTCACAGTGGTCATGTTGCATAGAAGAATTTAAACAAATGAGAGACACCACGAGAAAAACAAAAAATAACATAACAAAAGAGAAAACAGTGTGCTTCATTCTGCATACCAGTTCCATAGATTTTTAAATGTGGAGGGCATTTTGCTTCATGAGTACTTTGGAAATGTTTTAGGTCCTTGAATTGCTGTGAAGGGATAAGTCTATCAAAAATAGCACACTGTGGCTATTACTGTGTATAGTATTATCTTGGTTCTGCTCACTTCACTCAGCATCAGTTCATATAAGTCTTTCAAGGTTTCTCTAAGGTCTGCCTTTTTACCATTTCTTATAGCACAATAGCATTCCATTATATTCATATACTACTTGTTTAGTTATTCCCCAAGTGATGAGCATCCTCTCAATTTCCAGTTCTTGACCACCACAAAAAGAGCTGCTGTAAAGATTTTTTGTACATATGGGACCCTTTCCTATTTTTATGATCTCTTTGGGACACATCCCTGGAAGTGGTATTATTGGATCATTGGGTTTGTATGTTTATATAGCTCCTTAGGCATAGTTCTAAATTGCTCCCCAGAATGGTTGGATCAGTTCACAGCTCCATCAACAATGAATTAGTATTCCAACTCTCCCATAACTTCTCCAACATGTATCATTTTCCTGTTTTGTCATGTTAGCTAATCTGCTAGATGTGATGTTGTGCCTCAGAGTTGTTTTGATTTGCATCTCTCTAATCAGTAGTGATTTAGAGTCTTTTTTCATGTGATGATAGATAACTTTTATTTCTTCCTCTGAAAACTGCCTGTTCATATCCTTTGACCATTTATCAATTGGGGAATGACTTGTATTCTTGTAAATTTGACTCAGTTCTCTATATATTTTAGAAATGAGGAAGCAACCTTCTTGACCAAAAATAACCTCCCTACATGATCAAGTGAATCCATGCCATCCTGTCTCCTCCAGAAGATTGCCCCCTCTGTCATATGCCTCTCTCACTTATGTTCAGTCTCTTCTTCTCTACTGGCTCATTTCCTACTGTCTACAAATGTTCCTATGTCTCCCCTACCCTAGAAAAAAAGACAACAAGAGAAAAACCCTAAATTGATTCTTTCATCTAAATTTCATGCTTCCTTTCCTGTTAAATATGGTTCAATATTCTTTCTGCCTTTTGTATCTATACTCTTCTAGAAAAATTGTCTACAATAAGTGCCTCCACTTTCTCTCCTCTCACTCTCTTCTCTACCCTATACAGTCGAGTTTCTCACCTTTTCATTCCTCCATCTAAAGTGGCTAATGATCTCTTAGTTGCTATATTCAATGGCCTCTTCTCAGTAACCATCCTTTTCGACATTGTTAATCACTCTCTCTTCCTTGATCTTGTCTTCTCTTGGTTTTCAGGACTTTCTTCTCTCCATGTTCACCTCCTATATATCTGAATGGTCCTTCTCTGCCTCCTTTGCAGGATCCTCACACAGGGATCCTGGAATTACTTATCACATCAAATTTATCATAGTTCCCATAGAGTCTTTTGGGCTAAACTGATGGGACCTTGCTTGCATATGGTGTGACTTTAGCTCCACAAAAGTCTACATTTCATTTCATATTCAGGGTATAATGTTCACAGAAGACCATGACCATCTCACTTCTCCTCACTTCTCTGCCCAATGACCTCTTGACTGTTAAGTCTTTCTAGTCATAGTCATGCCTTGGTAATGCTTTTTCACTCCAACACCTCAAACGAAAGATTCAACTTCCATTGTTGCTAGTACAAGCATAACAGCTTCATAGCTTTGATCTAAAGAACCTCAAGGAAAATCCCCCACAGACTTAAACTCATGAGAATGATGGTTAGCAGACAAAAGAAAACCCAGGTAAACTACAAATTAATCAATAGTTCCTGCATTATATCGTGCTACAGTATAAATGTTTTCCAATGAATACTATAAAATTGGACCACTTGTAATCATTTTGGAGACCCATGTAATGACCATAATAGGAAATAATGCAACTAAATGAAATGAGGAGGAGAAGGAGAAAGCAAACTTTTCAGAACATTTCCACTAAAAAAAAGAAAAGTTAATCACATTTTATGGTACCCTCACTAGGCAAGTAGGTGACAATTGGGGGTAGTAAGAGCATGGGATTGTTGTGAGGCTCAAATGAGACTTATAGCACTATAGAAGCGTTATAGAAATACTAGTTGCTTTTACTACGTAATAAGTAAGCAAATCCACCCTAGATTCCAAAAGATCACTTTGGATAGCAGAAACTGAATTCATTTTGCAAGGTCATAGTGAGACTCCACATCAAGGAAAGAATAAACCCCCAGTACCCAGTCCTACTCAGACTGATAGTCTAGTTCTATCCCAAAGAAAAGTTTAAAACACATGAAAATTGTATGTTATTCCAAGACTTTATTGCATTTCAACATACTTTATTTTGGTCGGATCTGAAAGGAAATGGCATTCTCTACAAAGGACAACAACTCGTTATAATTGTCCCTCAAGACTTATATTTTTCAACTCCAAGGATAAAGTTATTACAACCTTTGGAGGTTTGTGCCAAACTAACTATCCCAGGAATGTGAAAGTTGGATTGGATTCCCATTTAGGAAAGCTGACCATGAGAAGGCCTGTTTGCCTGTTCTGGAATAAGCCGGCAGACTCTTCCTGGGACTGAAGGACCCCTTTTCACTTCAAATGACAATTGTATTATTGAGCCGTGGAAATGGGATAGTGTGTGGCTGACCTGTTGTATTGTTTAAAGCTGGTATTGGCATACGTGACCAAAGATTATTTTCCAAGGAATAGAAATATATGTACCCAATGCATGTATACACACTCACACACACTTATATACATATGCATATATACAGACACACATACTTATGCACAGAAATATTTTAAAATTAAATTGATATTTTATTAAATTTTTCTTTATATAGTTAATATACTAGCTTTTATTTTCAATAAACTCAGTAACAACAAAAATGACCATTTCCATGTATAAAGAACAGAAGAATAGTATTAAATATGAACCCATGTATTTTTCTTACATACATCTTTGCTTTGTTAAAAGTGAATATAAAGTTTAACCCAACAGTTTCACACTGCCCCACTTGTCTGTGTCCCAGGATGGACTTTCTACTCTCACATATATATTTTAAAAAAATATTTCATTGGAATTAATAATTTTCCTTTATTTATATCTCTATCACCTTAACTCTCCTCCTTCACAACCCTCCTCTACTCAAAATTCCTTGCTTGTAGCAAATAAACATAATCATATAATATAAATAGATATATTGGTCATGTAATAAAATGCCCATTTCCTTCCTCAACGCTGATCACCCTTTTTTTGCCAAGAGGTAGAAAATATGATTTATCATTAGTATTCTGTAATGGAGATTGTTCATTACACTGATCAGTGTTCTCAAGTCTTTTAAAGTTATTTTACTTAATGCTTCTATTGTTGTTACAGAAATTGTTTTTCCTGGTTCTGGATTTCTATGGATTTCTATAAATCAATTTTTGTCCTTTTTTACAGCGTTAAGTATATTCCACCACTTTCACATGCCATTGTTTGTTAAGTCATGTGGAGGAGAATATGGAATTATGAGAAGAGTAGTTTGGCTACAGATTGTCATCAGTTTGCTCTAGTTGAATGAACAGGTGTCTTAGAGCCAAGAAAGACTTGGGTTCTAATCCTATGTCTAATACTTTCTCTAGGACCATTAACATGCAACTTAAGCTCTCTGAACATCATCTTCCTATGTAAAACAGAAATAAAATTAATGCATATACTCATTGCATAGGACTGTTATAAAATAATTTATGGAAAATGGTCTATATGCCTTAAAGTTCTATATGGATGTCACCTGCTTCATGGAAGATTTGAATGCCAGGATAAGGCATTTTTTATTTTCTAGGCAATGGGGAGCACTGTTATTTTTAACAGTGGTGTGATATAATCTGAATTGTGCAAACAAGATTGATTTGACAGTGGTATGGACAATGAACTATGAATGAGAGACAGGTGAAAAGGTGTTGTTTGCATAACACTGTGTTCCTTTCTATGTGGGGAATAAAAGTAACTATGAAGTTTAGCACCCAGGACTAGAAACACAAACCCCACATGATGTTGAAGGGGCAGTTGTGGGGCAGGCATCAGATGGGAGAACTTGGTGGGCCTGAGTCAGGAAGGAAGTCATGTGTAGTATGGCTCCCTCCTGGGTTTGGGAAAAGGAAGATGTCAGACATCATGTGGTAACATCTCATTTCAATTAATTTTCCTTTCTAACTGGGTGCTATCATCAGTTGTCTCTATACCATTGTAGGATTGAAAGTGCTTTGGTGCCCCTATGAATCTTAGCACCATGACGGGGGAGCTGTTTATTCTATCTTAGTTATGATCATGGGTTAAATAGGAGGCTGCATAGCTCAGTTTAAAAAAATAAGCATACTAGGTGTGAAGTCAGGGGACCTGGGTTCAAGATTTGCTTTAGATGTTCTCCATCTGTGTGACTTAGGGCAAATTACACATCTTCTCTGTGACTCAGTTTTCTCATCTGTAAAATGAAAGATTTGGGCTTATGTGACTTCCAAGGTCCTTTCCAGTACAAGATCTATGATCCTGTCATTCTGGAATGATATCAAACATATCAGGGAAATCTGAGACAAATCATGTCCTTTCCCCACTTCATGATTTTCTGCACCTGTGCTATGTAGTGTGCCTTTAGTACATCTTTCCTCTTTGGCAAAGTTACAAAATATGATAAATCACATAAAAGGAAAACAATAAAGAAGGGCTTAATACACACAACTTTTTAAGCTTTTAACTTTGCTTTTTCTCTGTTTGATGTTATGTCACTTGCATTTATGGATATGACCTTTCCCCTTCATAGACTCAGTTAGCCATCCCTTGTAACAAAAATCAAAATGATTGAGTATTGTTTTCTTCTGCTTGACCAAATTAGTCTATTAATTAGTTTCTTTGCTCATTTGTGGGTGTACCAAGTCCTTCATAACCTAGCCCCATCCTTCCTCTCTTTCCTTGGTACTATTCATCTGCACTAAACAGACCTAACTTGTCTTTCTGTATCAGGTCTCCCTGTATCATCACATCAGTCCATTTTCCACATAGATGTGAAAGTGATTTTACTAAAGCACAGTTTCTGACCGTGTCACCCCCTGACTCAGCAAATTCCAATTAATAATAGGATCAAATATAAACTTCTCTACCTTTAAAGCTCAGTATAACATGGCCTCAGCCTATTTTCATGGTGTTTTTATACACTGCTCCCTTTCATTTACCATCCAGCCATACCAATCTTCCTGCCACTACTCACATACAACATCTCCCATCTCCATGACTTTAGGCTAGCTATTTCTCATACCTGGAATCATCTTCCTCCATCTCTTGAAATCTCCCACTTCCTTCAGATTTCAGTTCAAGAGTAATTTTCTACTCAAAACTACATCTAGGATCCCTTTGTCCCATGCCTATGATACCTCAAAGTGATCTTTTACTGACTTTTCATATGTTATGTTTTACATGTTATATACATACATGTAGTCTCTTCTCTTAGAATACAAACACTTTGAGGACAAAACCAGTTTGGTTTTTGACTTTTTCTTCCTAATGCCTGGCACATTATCTGGTATATAATGATCACTTATTGAATTCTTATGAATTCATAGATGAGTAAGTGCATCTCAAAAATGTGAGTATATTTTCCATCATTCTTTTTCTCATATTTATTGTTTCTTGGAAATATTGATTGAGCTATTTATCATTCAAGATGTTTTTTCTCTTTTTTCCCCATTCTTCCTTATTTTTCTCTCTCACCTGAGGCAGGTAGGAAACATAATGGAAAAAAAAAAATATTGAACTAGTTGATCGTTCTTCCTTGTTCTTGAAGAATACCAAAATGAAATCATTATATTGGAACCCGGATCCAGTGTGTCTGATATGGCTGATCAGACTAATCGGAGATCAGAATGCTCTGCTACTGGTTGGGCACAAATAATCCGTATACACGTTTGGAGTGGAGATAACTAAATACGCACATCTTATGTTTCTTTTGAGCTACTGCAATTTTGCTTCACTCACAGAACACAGAGCCTTCTATGATTCAAGCATGCCAGGCTGCAGAGTATTTTAGCTTCTCCCATGTCCCATAATTAATTCTAAAGTTCTTCAGTAAGACATTGAGAGTGTCCTTGTATTGCTTCTTTTGACCTCCATGTGAGCACTTCCCTTGTGTGAATTCTTCATAAAATAGTTTTTCAGGCAAACACATATCTGGCATTCAGACAATGTGGCCAGCCCATTGGAGTTCCACTCTCTGCAGTACTTTGAATGCTTGGCAGTTTAGCTTGAGAAAAGATTTGATATCACCAGGTGATTGATCTTCAGAATCTTCCCAAGATTATTCAAATGGAAGTGATTCAGTTTCCTGGCATGTCATTAGTACACTGTCCTGGGTTCACAGGTATACAATAATGAAATCAGCACAATGGCTCTGTAGACCTTCAACTTAGTAGGGAGTACAACAGTTCTCTCCCACATTCTTCTTTTGAGTCTCCCAAAACGTGAGCACTATGTACCAATGGTGAGTGTAATCATCTTTGCAGTAGTTTTTGTATACTTTTTTTGCATTTTGACTGCAGAATGGGATCCATGCAGTGGGGTCCTTAAAAGACTCCTCAGACACATAGGGGGCTGCTGCATATCCTTGCAACTTCCAGGCAGAAGATGACCCTATGGCCTGGGCTGCCAGTGTATTCATACCAGCTGCTTCATCACTTGCTTGTTTCTACAGGACTTTGAGATAGGGAAAATGGTAAAATGGTATGGATGATGGTTTTTGATTGGCACATAAATTAGATTTCAGTGAGGGAGAGTTGTTCAAAGTTGTCAACATTACTCATTCTTCCTGAGTTATCAAAGTCCAGCACCAAGACAAAGTAAAGATGATTGGTGATGGCTTGGAAGGCAGTGGATGATCTTGACAGGTTCTAAGCACTCTACAGCACCTGCTTCAGCCACCTTCATGGTCATTGGAACAATTTCTTCTTATCTGCCCTCTCCACCTGAAGAAGTCTTCACATGCTGGAGGTAGAAACTCCCTAATTTATCAATGAGTTTGTGACTGCTTGATTAGCCTTAACCTGTTTTAGCCTGTTTGCCAAAATGGTTTACAAGAATGTAGCCACTGTGCCTGCTACAGCTTCTTGGTGCCGGAGGTAAGTGGTGGATGGAGCAGGTAGACACCAAAAGTACAAAGCAGCCCTGACAAAAGCTCGGCAGTTCTTACCGCACAGGTGCTACTCTTCCCTGAACATACCCCACACCCCAATGTGGGGATTATTTTTAGTTCAAGATTTCTTACTTTTCTCTCTTTTCTTATTTTTACTTATCCTCCTTCCTTACCTGAGGCAGCTAAGCAGTGCGCTGGAGAAGACAACCAACCTGGGGAGTAGAAAGACCTGAGTTTGAAGTGAGAACACTGACAAGTTTTGTGACTTTTATGAGTAAGTCACATAACTTCTATGACTCTTAGCCTTCTCTTCCATAGACTTCCATAGACTCTTCTTAGCTTCCTTATCCATAAAATGGGAAAAAAAACACACAAAAATAAACTGAGATAATACATGTTGAAAAGCACTTAGCAGATGGTGGAGTAGAAAGATGGATACATTCTAGCACTTCCCCCACAGCCCACAAAATATCTGTAAAAAATGACTCTCAACACATTCTAGAGCAGCAGAAGCCACAGATCAACAGAGTGAAAGAGATTTCCAGCCAAAGGTAACCTGGAAAGCCAACAGAAAAGGTCTATGTCATGGGATGCTGAACTGAGAAGAGCAGAGCCCAGCCCTGACTGGGTGGCAATGGGAGGAATGGGACCTGAACAGACCTCCAGGGCAGAATTCCAAGCAGGGAGGGTCTCAGATCCCTCAACCCACAAGTGACAAAGAAAGCTCCAAAGGTCAGTGTGGGAGGGCTTTCCTAGCTGGATGAGAGGGGAACAGAGTTCCCACAGCACTGGTCCCAGGAGGTGGCAGCACCCACTATGGGTGCAACCTGGGTCCATTGTCCAGACAGCTCAGCTTAAAGCCTCTGGCAGAATTGAGCAGCTGATCTGAACCTCAGCCCTCAATCGTGGCCCCACCTCCACCCAAAGCCCCTGGGGGCATTGAGCAGCTGATCTGAATCTCAGTCTTGAGCATGGTAATGGGGAGAGGAGGAGCACTACACTAGGACCCTCCTCTTGACAAAGGATTCAAAAGTCAAGTAACTTGCTGGGAAAATGCCCAAAAAAGGGGAAAAAATAAGACCATAGAAGGTTACCTTCTTGGTGAACAGGTGTCTCCTTCCATCTTTTCAGATGAGGAAGAACAAGGCATACTATCAGAGGAAGTCAAGGCCTCTACCCCCAGTACCTTCAAAATGAATATGAAGTGGGCTCAGGCCATAGAAGAGCTTGAAAAGCATTTCAGCAATCTGCTAAAAGAGAATCAAAAAAATGTTGAGGAAAATTACACCTTTAGGAAGAGGCTAACTCAATTGGAAAAAGAGGTCCAAAAAGCCAATGAAGAGAAGGAGGCTTTAAAAAGCAGAATTGGCTAAATGGAAAATGAGGTTCAAAAGCTCACTGAACAAAACAGTTCTTTAAAAAAGACAATCGAGTTCAGGGAAGCTAATGACTATAAGATAAACCAAGAAGATAGAAAACAAACCAAAAGACTGAAAAATAGAAGACAATGTGAAACATCTCATTAGAGAAACAACTGACATGGAAAATAGATCCAGGAGAGACAATTTAAAAATTATGGGACTACCTGAAAACCATGATCAAAAAAAAGAGCCTAGACTCTGTCTTTCATAAAATTATCAAGGAAAGCTGCCCTGATATTTTAGAGCCAGAGGGCAAAGTAAATATTGAAAGAATCTACTGATCACCTCCTGAAAAAGATCCAAAAAGAGAAACTCCTAGGAACATTGCAGCCAAATTCCAGAGTTCCCAGGCCAAGGAGAAAATATTGCAAACAGTTAGAATGAAACAATTTGATTATTGTGGAAATATAATCAGGATAACACAGGATCTGGCAGCTTCTACATTAAGGAATTGAAGGGTGTGGAATAGGATATTCCAGAAGTCAAAGGAAATGGGATTAAAACCAAGAATCATCTACCCAGCAAAATTGAGTATAATACTTCATGGGAATAAATGGTCATTCAATGATATAGAGGAATTTCAAGTATTCTTGATGAAAAGACCAGAACTGAAGAGAAAATTTGGCTTTCACGCACAAGAATCAAGAGAAGTATGAAAAGGTAAACAGGAAAGAGGAAAACATAAAGGACTTTTCTAAAGCTGAACTGTTTACATTCCTACATGGAAAGATAATATTTGTAACTTTTGAGACTTTTCTCAGTACTTGGGTAGGTGGAGGGATTACACACACACACACACACATACACACATATAGACAGAGAGTACAAGTTGAGTTGAATCAGAAGAGATATCTATAAAAAAATAAAAATTAAGGAGTGAGCGAAGAAAACACTGGGAGGAGAAAAGGAGAAATGGAATGGGGCAGGCTATAACTCATAAAAGAGATAAGAAAAATCTTGTTCAATGGAGGAGAAAAGGAAGAAAGTGAGGGGAAAAGTGAAGCTTACTCTCTTCACATTTGGCTTAAGGAGGGAATAACATGCTCACTAAATTTGGTATGAAAATCCATCTTACACTAAAGGAAAGGAGAGGAGGAGGGAACAAATGGGGTGAGGGGGATGATAGAAGGGAGGGAAAATGGGAGAAGTAATTAACAAAAAGTAAACACTTTTAGGAAGGGACATGGTCAAATGAGAGAATTAAAAAGGGAGGACAGGGTAGGCTAGAGGACAACATAGTATTACACAACATGACTATTATGGAAGTCTTTTGCAAAACGGCACGCACATAGCTTGTGTTGAATTGCTTGCCTTCTCAGTGGGGATGGGGAGGGTGAGAGGGAGGGAGAGAAGTTGGAATTTAAAGATTAGAAATGAATGTTGAGAATTATTATTGCATATAACTGGGAAATAAGAAACAGGTAATGGGGCATAGAAATTTATCTTGCCCTACAAGAAAAGAAAGAAGATGTGGATAAGGGAAGAGTGGGATGTGGTAGAAGGCAGGGTACATTGAGGTAAGGGGTGATCAGAATGCAAGGTATTATGGGGTGGGGGAGGGGAGAGATGGGGAGAAAAAAATGAAACTCAAAATTTTGTGGAAATGAATGTCGAAATCTAAAAATAAATAAATAAATACAAAGAAAGCATTTAGCAAACCTTAAAGCATGATGTAAAATGCTGTTATTCTTGCTATCATTATTATTATTATTTCCCCCCACCTTGTTCTATTTTTCTCTTTCACATTCTCCTCCTCTTCTGATTCTTCTTCATCTTCCTATTCTTTCTCTCTTTTCCTCTTTGTGATTCATTTGTATGGATATGTTTTCTACCAATTCTAACTTTGATCCCCTCCCTTCTTCAGAGGTAAACTAATGGAGCAAACATTATGACACCTTATTGTCAACTTTCTGGTAGTGGTATTCTCCAGAATGAACTCACATGGTCTTTAGATGACATCTTTACCTGAAGCCTTGGCAAGGCAGTTGGACTTCAGAGAACTTAGATTCAAATGGAATGACCTTTGAAAACCCAAAGTAAACTCTATGTGATGATGAAACTGTCAATGAAAGGTGGAGGTTCTGTTCAACAGTAAACAATAACCCTAAACCATACCAGTTTTAATTTCTCTTCTTTAACCAGAAAACAGGAAGTTCAGTTAAATTATTTTGACTTTAATCAAAACAAATATTGCAAAATACAAGAACATGTTCAATGTGGTTGTTGATACTCACTCATGCATGTGAAAACAAACACATGTATGCTTGTGCTATGCAGGAACTTATGAGGGAAGTCAAACAAACATACACTCTCATTCACACATGGATGCATTTTGTTTCCTGATTAGAAGGTTGTGCAGTTAGATTTTTGTTGTTTTTTTCTTTGTTTTGCTTCATGGATTTTTCTTTTTTGGCTTGTTTTATATACTTCCAATATGGCTTTAATATATTCTGTTGTCTTTTAACAGATTTTGGCTTCAATTCAGTTGAATTCTATACATACATACACATATATAAATTTATAAATTACATATGTATATATACACATGTGTGTTTATATGTCTGTGTATGTATGTGTGTTACTGAATCCCTTCGGCCAAAAACAGATCTTCTTAATGAAAAACATAGTTCATTCAGTTTCTTTCATTGCTAATTTATACAGTAGTAAAGAATATGGCTTTAAATTAGTTACAATCTTCATTTATACAATTGACAATTAAGTTAGCTCATTAAAACTAATTGATTACAGAATGAATGTTACAGAGGGATAAGTCTCTTTTCATGCAAAAAAAATCAGCAGTGGAACTAATGTGTTTAATTCATGAAAACCTCAAGTAAGTTATCAGGAGAGATGATACTTTTTTTTTCTCTGATTTATTTGATATGTAAAGGGACCACAACTTGTTTGTGAACATGAGGAAAATATTGCAACTGCCTCTTCTAGAGTTGTTTTAAACTCATTCCAACTGCCAGTGGTCATTTAATTCATGAGACCAAAATTCATGCAAAGGATTGCTCACTTCTCACTATATACTGGCTCCACAAGTGCCTGCCAGTCTCAAGGTAGGAATAAAAGGTTGTACTGAAATTCCACTGAGATGAATAATGGATTTGGGAATTGTTGAGGTATGATTGAAAATGTTATGTCCAACTTTAGTATCTTCTCACTTGACATGCTCCAGCTCATCCAAAGAAGGAAGGAAGAAGCCTGAGGGAAGGACGCTTGGACCTAGAGGAGTTATTTTAACAGAAGACTATGGAATATAACAGCAGAATGATCGATTGATTGATTGTTCTGTAGATTGCTGTAGACACATCTCAGATATTGTGGTATGTTCTCTCATTATTATTTCTCTCTTTCACAAAGATATTTGCTGTTCCTGGGATATGCTTATTGATTCACTCATTACTGATAACCCAATATGGAGTTACTATTAATGGCAGCTGAAACTTCAAGAAATTGTTTGGTTTGTTTTATATAAACATAAACAAAAGTTCCAGAGCTTTATGCCAGGCAATTTAGGTAAACTAGAAGATTCTAAAGAAAATGCATGACTCTGACAGGGTTATCTTATGAAAAATGTTAATAAATGAAGAGAAAATTACCTTATACCAGTTGATAAGTATTTTTTATTAATTTTTGGTCTGTCTATTATATTGATATTTAAATCTAATAAATGGCCATATGCTTTTTTAAAGGGGGCTCAACCCAGAGAATGGGGATCTAGGTAGTACTGAAGAGTGACAGCCCTATACTCAGGAAAGCTCATCTTCCTAAGTTCAAATCTAGCCTCAGATTCTTACTAACTGTGTGACCCTTGGCAAAGTCACTTAACTCTGTTTCCCTGAATCATCCTCATGAGGTGCAAAAGGAAATTGCACACCATTCCAGTGTGTGACAAAGAAATTTTAAATGAGGCCACAAAGAATTGTACATGACTTAAATAGCTGAACAATAACCCAAAGAATCTTCAGTTTATCAACATGCATCAGTCTAGGGAAGCAGATTCAAACTTGCAAGTTTAATAGGACTATAACAATATTTGGCCAAGGGACATGCATTAATGGAAGGGGGTGGATTTTAGAGATTAGGTCACTGAGGGATCATCAGTACTCCTGAAACTTCCATCTCAATAAAACCCGGACTACTAGCTTCTCTCTTCTTGATAAATGGCATGCCAAGGATGTAGTGATGGGAGCAGTACAGTCTGATTACAGGCAATGGAAAGGTACATTGTCTTTAAAGAATTTATAAAAATAATAAAACTGCCTGATTTGGTTTGCTTTTTATTATTTCTATGTTCCAGTAATTCTAAACAATGTCCACAACCAAATATTCATCACTCCCCCCAAAATAGTTTGCTGGTCAAAGTCTAAATAATTGCGGGGATCAATTGTTTTAATATTATTATTATCAACAATAATAACAACAGCAATAAAAGCTTCACATTAGCATATTTTTGTCACTAGTCCTTTGTTAAACATTGCATTTTACCTGGAAATTTATTCAGAAAACCCCAGTTATACAGCTATCCCCCCAGTACAAGGGGACTCGGCTCCATATTTTTGCTTGGAGAACATATTTGTAACCAATCCAGAATCATTTGAGCTCACTTCAGGCACACTTTATGACCCCTACAATCCTACATATTTCTGCATTTCAGCAGCAGATTTAAAATAAGCAATGATAATTTAGTAATTGTAAAGACCAAGAAATAGAACTCAAATTTTGTCATTATGTGGAAAAATGGAGAGTTTTCATTTATATTTACATCTTGAAAAACTGAAATCATGTAAACCATGAGGTGTGATATTTTTGGTTGGTTAGTCCACATTTTTAGTTCATACATAAAAACATTTTACTGAATTTGGATAATATATTCAAAATTGAAATAATTCTGTTTTAAGTAATTACTTCTGAACAAAAAAAAAGAATCAAGAAAATAAAATGTTTCATCAGAGATCTAATGAAGTGGATATTTAATTATACCTTTTATAAACAGTTCAATTTTCTTCAAATTCACTTGTGAAATGGGATTTTCATTAATAACTGTTCAAATTATTCATATGTCTAAGAGTATTTCTATTTTCATATCTGTTGTTTTGTGCTAAAGAAGCTTTTCTAGATTAAAATTAATAAAAATATTGTTCAGTCAACTGTGAGCAAAAAATAGATTGACAAGTTTGGCTATACCATCAAAAATATGTGTAGATTAATTCTGACAAAATTGTTTATAAATTTGCACAAGGCTCAAAAATTGCAATGATATTCATTACTTTGACAGACCAAGAAGTTGCTGTTGCTTTCTTTCCTTTTAAAAAATACATCAATGTAATTTAAATGCATTAATCCATATAGATCCATTCCTGAACTGTACTCATCATTTTCCTTGCTTTTTCCCTTAGGAGTTCTCAGTATACCCATCAGTGCCTTTGACATTAGGAAATCATAGCCCGATGTTGCTTTGACCTTGTCCTGGGACATAGTTTATTTAAAAGTCTCTAACCAATTCAAGTAACAGTGCATTATAGTTTCTATAAAGTAAAATTTTGAACAGCCAGTTACTGTTCTTTTTGCCCTTTGATGGTGCCCAAACTAAACAGTTCCCTATCCATCACAAAAGGCTACTGTAAAGCACCTTATTATGCATCATTTGAAGGGGGTGGAAGAACACAAATCCAGGAATCCTTTGGAATTTCAGACTTTATAAATAGCTTTACAATGAATGACAGCTTAAGCCATACTATGCAAAAGGCATGGTTGAGACAATAAATTATTGGAACCAAGTTGGTTTTTCCATATTATTCTAACCCTTGAGCATCACAGGGACAATTTCCCCTTGCTATATTTCTATAGGGAAGTCCAAAGGCAATATTTGGAATGATTTCCCTTGAGCTCTTGTGATGATCTGCATTATTAAAACCTATTATTTACATCATGGCATCCATGTTTGCCAGCAATAAGGCAAAGCAGAAGGTCCTGTGAGACTCCAACTCCTGGCTATTTGCTATACCCCTGATATTTTGCGTCTCAATGCAGAGGAAGCAAATCTTTCTTCTTTGTGCCCATGGTCCATTTGAACTGGAAAGAGTTACAAAAGCTTCACCTTTTGTTATTTAGTTAAAACTAGTATAATAGAGGAAATAAATTTTGGAAAGTGATTGCTTAAGGAACTAAAGATTTTGTAACAATGCCAGGTCACATACCAACTGAGTTTTTCTGGTTATGATTATGGAAACACCAACTTCACTGTGGGTAGAAATATGGCCCAAAGAGAGGGAAATGACCTGTATGCTAACTTTGTACAGAGACAAGGGGCATAAAATCTATTTATTGAAACCTCTGCCCCCAAAACTGTCTCATGACAAGAAGTGAAATCCCCAGGGTTCACTTTGGGGAATTTTCTCATTTCCCTGGAGGAGAACCCCACCTCAGAAACTGAAGGAAAATATACGACTGATTTCCTCAATATACCAGGACTAACTCCCCATTTCTAAGTATGCAGGTATTTCGTGCCCTAAAGAAAAGCTGAGGAAAGGAACAAAATTGATTTTCTGATAGGAAAAAATTAGTCTCCAAAATATCTATCTATCTATCTATCTATCTATCTATCTATCTATCTATCTATCTATCTATCTATCTACATACATACATATCTATGTCTATACCTATACCTATATCTATATATCTGTTCCTGATAATACAAAGGATGAGAGTTTCTCTATCTTAACATCTCTTCACCACATTTTCTCTTATCCACTGGTAGGAAAGAGTTGTGGGTGCGATATGAGGAAGGGGAGAATGCTCCATTGCATTCACTGCCTGCTGCTCCACCAACTTCTCAGGCAAGGCAAAAAAGACAAGTCTCACTTTCCCATTCCAACTTCCATGTGTCAAAGGAGAAAAGAATTATCCAGAGTGTCCTCACTTTTCTCTTCTTTTTCTGAGCCCTCAAGAAATTCTATTTACATATAGAATGAAAAAGAAAGGAGGAAGCAAGGATGCAATTGTTAAATGTCTACTACGTGCCAAGCTGTGTGCTCTTTACAAATATCTCATTTGATCTTCACAACAACTCTGGGAAGTAGGTACTATTAATATCCCCATTTTACATACAAGGAAACTGAGGCAGACAGCGGTCAAACAACTAATAAAACCAGATTTGAACTCAGTTCTTCCTGACTCCAGGTTCAGTGTTTTATCCATTGAACTATACAGCTGTCTCTGAAAAAATAAAACATTCCTGGAAAAGATACAGTAGAGCATGACATAGTATAATCATGTAAAGCTACATACCCTCAACTTTGAATACTGTGGTATAGCTATGAAAGTGCTAGCCTTGGAGGCAAGAGAGATCTGGTCTCACATTCCCTCTAACCAATCTCCCAAACTTTAGAATCATTGGCAAATCATTGAGCATCTCTGAAGAGCCACAGTTTCCTCATCTGCACAATGGGGATAATAATAGTTGTGGCACTTACCTCACAGAGATGTTATAAGGGACAAATGGGATAATGAAGTAAAGAACATTTTTACCCTTAAAACACTACAAAGACATAGTCTATGTTTATTCAATCAATAGTGTATGCTACTAACAGAAACAGATATCAATAGTCACATTTTTGTGGGGGATGGTGGTGAAGAGATCTGATCTTGAATGACCCAATATAAGCACTTACTAAATGGCAGGCCTAGGATCCAACTTTTTTTAAGTCAAAATCACTGTCCAGTCATTAAACTCACATTCTAATGAGGGAGGGATCACAGGCAAATAAGTAAGTACATACAAAACATTTTATACAGATGGAACAGGGATTGGCCACTGAATTCAGTATTCATGAGTGTGGGGAGAGTGCCACTCATGCAATTTGTAACCTGGAAAAGGGAGCTTGCTTGTGGGAGATTCATGGAGACATGGGATAGAAATACCTTGGACAGACTACTAGGGAGTAGGTATGAACATTTTGGAACCAGCTCCGGGACAAGAAGCAGAACCAAAATATGATCCACATGATGATGATGCATTTTTTGTTTGCTTGGAGGTGCATTTCAAAGGAATTAATCAAAAACCTTCTCTACATCTCCATCTCTGTCTCTCACTCTCATAATGTATTAAAATATATATTATACATATTGTTTCATACACATAAATGACTCAAATCTGTTTATGATCCTCTTAATTTTACTCATTTTTCTGTCTTTTTTCTGAGTAGGGTAGAGTCAGGGATCACCCCTAACTTGAATAAGGCTGGGTTTTACCTCCAATGGTGAGACTCTCTGTGAGCCACGGCTGACCTCTTTATAGCATTTGGAATGTGGATTAAATGAAATACTACAAGGAGAGAGAAAGGAAAGAAAATCTGCAATTTCACAAGGTACAACCTGCAGCTCTTTCTCCAGAGCTTATCAGGAAGGCCATGTTTTAATGTAATGCATGGAAAAGGGTTTGGTCCTTTTATGAAAGATTTTATAAATTAGAGTTTGGAAGTTGGGGCAGGGAAGAGGGAAGGGGGAGGTGGGGCGGGGCAACCTAATGCATTATCTTCCCAGGTGGAATGTCTTCTGATCCAGTATCTTGAGGCAGAAGAGACAGGGGTGACTTCCAAGAACGTTCTTTCCAGTTTGGGACTATGGAACCCAGAGGTAGCATTAGTTATGTGAAATAACAACCGTGTTTCCCCGCAGCAATAACACTGCAATTGAAGAGAGCAGGACAGCACCGGCATTCAGCGGCTCCATCTGCTTTTACAGTCCTCCTCGATTTCTCCTGGGAAAACAAAATGCCTCCTTTGAAAATCCTAATTCTGAAAGTCTTTATTTTTGTTTCCCCCTGGGCTGCCCTGAAAAGCTCAGGACTTCAATGCATTTTTGGACTGCACTAAAGAAATCCGTTTATTCAACAGGGCTGCGGTCTTCATCTCTCTCTCCTCGTAGTTCATACAGTTAGTCGCCAGTTATGCAACTTTTGTTAGAATCTGAGCACCAGAGGTTGAGAGCTGGCAGGGTCCTCCAAAGCTAGTTACTCCAAACCCTGCCTTTTATAGATGAAGAAATGGAGGACCTCACGGCCAAATGCATTGCCTATGGTCACGCAGGGAATAAACACGAGAAGCAGATTTCAATGAACATTGCAGCATATTTCTGACTCTGGTCAATACACTTTGCGTGGTTTGCTCTACCCAGGCTGCCATCATGTGTCCAGGGAAAATGCTGCTGATGTAGATCCAAGTAAACCACAAGGGTTCCGAGCTCTCCTCATCTTCCTAACATAAGGCAGGCTGGGAAAGTTTGGAGGCACAGAGAGTTGGGAGTACAGATGGTCTGTGTAGCTGAGTCTTTGTTCCAAAGGAATTCAGTCTGAATTGGATGTCAGAGTGTATCCTAGACATGAGGAGTTACAGGCTATATTTTAGACATGGCTTAATGCATAGTTAGGAGGTTTCTGTGCTTGAAGGATTTCTTTTGTAAAGGAGGAAATAGGTTTTTTTTTTCTATACCTGAAATCTCTTTTGTACCGTGAGCAACTTTTCTTGAATGTACCCTTGTTAGGGGAGATCCTACGTATGAGACATACCTATGGTTATCTGAGATTTTCCTCTGGGTTTCTACTCTGGAGTGAGGGCATAATGAACAAAAACGTGAAAAAAAGCCTGATCCACCTCACTGCAGTCCGGCTATTGCCCTTACCAACAATGAACCCAATCTATATGAGGTCAAAATAAGTTTTTCCTTTCCTTTCCTTTCCTTTCCTTTCCTTTCCTTTCCTTTCCTTTCCTTTCCTTTCCTTTCCTTTCCTTTCCTTTCCTTTCCTTTTCCTTTCCTTTCCTTTCCTTTCCTTTCCTTTTCCTTTCCTTTCCTTTCCTTCCTTCCTTTCCTTTCCTTTCCTTTCCTTTTCCTTTCCTTTTCCTTTCCTTTCCTTTTCCTTTCCTTTCCTTTCCTTTCCTTTTCCTTTCCTTTCCTTTCCCCCTTTCCTTTCCCCTTTCCTTTCCTTTCCTTTCCTCTTCCTTTTCCTTTCCTTTCCTTTCCTTTCCTTTCCTTTTCCTTTCCTTTCCTTTCCTTTCCTTTCCTTTCTTTCCTTTCCTTTCCTTTCCTCCCTCCTTCCTTCCTTTCTTTCTTCTTTCCTTCCTTTGTTCTTCTCATTCTTTTATTTTTAATTCTTTCTCACTCTTCTTCCTTTATTTCTGTTAATCTTTTATTTTTATTTTTCTTCTCTCTCTCCCTTTTTCTTGCTTTGTCTTCCTTCCTTCCTTCTCACATTTCTGTTATCCCTTAATTTTATTTTTCTCTCTTTCCTTCCTTCCTGTATTTCTGTTACCCCTCTATTTTTGTTTTTATTCTTCTTTCTTCCTTTCTTCTTTCCTTCCTTTATTTCTATGTTATACCTTTATTTTAATTTTTTCTTTCTTTTCTTTTTTTCTGCATTTCCTTCTTTTCTGTTGAGAGGATAAAAGTTGAACTTATGTGGCATATAGATATTGAATTGTAGAAGTTAGAATTCTAAACCCTCATCTGATAGATCAGAAACTCAGGCCCATGAAGGCAATGTGACATAGATAGTAGAGTCCAGCAAAAATCTTAATTCTTAATATTTGACCAAGCCTAACAAAGCCTACCAAGTGAATCCCATTCATGGAAAGTTCTGTGTTTCTTTCTCTTCCTGATCCCGTTTTTTTTAAGGTTGCCACATGGTTTTGAATCTAGGAAAAAAGAGTTTCTGTTTAGTCAGAGAGAGCTGGGATCTTTTCTTATTTTCTCTGGAAGGGCTCCCCCGTCCTCTCTTCATTTTCTTTCTCCCTGGTGTGTCAGGCCTCAAATTACATAGCTGCAAGAAGTTTGATTTGTAAATGTCATGTTTGCATGCCACGGAGAAGAGGCCACTTAGTCTGCATGGAATAAATGGGCAGCCAGGCCCAAGAAGCCCAAAAGGGCCTGGTTAGGTACGTGGCAAAACCCTCCTCCACATCTCACCGAGGCCCCACAGAGCTGAGCTGCCATCCGGCCCCAGCCCAGAGTTAAAGTTAGCAGGGCAGTACACTATCACTCTGACTTGTTTAGATTTTTTTCTTTTGATTTCTGCCTTTGCCACATTCTGTCCATCCTCCTGACCATTCTTAGCAGCTGTAACAACACTGCGGTATTACCCGTAATTTGCAACTTATCAAACATGATTGAACCTTGTTCTTTTGTGTAAACGAAACAGAACTCTTTGGTTAGCTTTCTTTATACTTTGGAAAAAGCGCAAAGGAAACCAAAGCTGTATTTGCATGCCAGACAATGAAACAGAACACAGAGTGTATACACGCCTCTGACATTGTAATTACTGAATGCATTTTATAGTCCATGTATGGTCCCTGGCTTTGGCTGGCTGGAAATCAGCTGTATCAACATTTAATCAAAGTCTTATAGATTGGGCTTGTATATTTTTCTAATGTCAAAATCGAAATTCTGAGCCTAGAAAATAGGCTGAGCTTGGGGGTGGGTGGAGAGATGGAAATGTATTTTAGATACAGTCAAAAAGTAATGAACTTTCAAGGCCCCTCATAGAGGACCTGTCAGTTAGGAAATAGATGCTCAGAGATGGAGCAAATGTAAAAGGAGGATTATTTCTTCAGAGTTTCAGCAATGTCTAATTCATTTAGCTGGAATTCCATTTCAGGTTTGTCTTTCCCTGAACAAAACCTGCTTTTCTTTTTCAGCCTGAACATGAAAGAGAAGAGCTCTGAGTCTGGAGCCAGAGGACGTGGCTTCATAGTCTAGTGGGGCTAAGGTCACTTACCTTTTTGGCCTTCATTTCCATAATTTTAAACAATAGTAATAACCCAGGGACATAAAGAGTTTTAAATTTTGTGAATCTCTTTAACTACTTTATCTCATTCAAGTCTCATCTAACCACGTGAGGTAAGTGCTATTTTTATGGTAGTGGGGTGGAACAATGGCAGGAGCATTAGACCCAAGTTCAAATCCTCCTCTGACTCTTACTCATTGGGTGACCCTGGGCAGGCCACATAGAGTTGTCATGAGAATCAAATAACACACATAATCAATTAACACATATCAAGTGCTTTGCAAGGTATCTATTTTGCATTTGGAAAGAATTTTTTTTAAAACAGCTATCTCTGGACTAAAAGCCTTGTACTTTCCTTACTGTACTATGACTGCCTCTCAGAATGAATACATTAAAGCAGTTTAAAGCATATTTGGAGGCAGTTCTCCATTTTCCATCTGCAGCTCTCCATGGTTTTTACTCTAGGCAATATTGTACCCCAACTTGAACTACCCTTCCCACCTTTTTCAGCTTCCTTTTTGTGTACCAATTCACTCAGATTATAAGTAACTTGATGGGAGGGATCAACTTTCTTTTTATATTTTACTTTTTCTTTCTAATTGGTATGCCTGGCACCCAGAGCCTGGCCCATTGGTAGGCACTTAATAAATATTTATTGAAAGTGAATTATTTTGGAGTAGGAATTGCCCAGGGAAGACTGAATCTGAAGCAAAAGTTCAGATTCTCAAACATCTGGGAACAGGAATCCAGCAGGACTGAGTGAGAGAGAATTACAGAGCCCATGGCAGCAGCTGCAGCCACTCATGGAGTGATCAGTCCACAGACTAAATGTTTGAAAATTACCTACTTGAACTTCCAGGTGCCAAGATGGTAGAGTAAACTGTAAGTACTCTCACCCTCCCCTTGTTGACCTTGAAAAACCCAGAGAATATTTCCCAATGACAAATGCTATAACAGTGGAGCTAGCAGGAGGGGAACAACAGTCTTTCAGCTCAAGAAGCTGGGGAGATCAGTGAGAAGAGTATCTCTTGCTGTGGCTGAAAGGGAACAGTGCAGATCTGGAGGCATCCCAGCAAGCCTCATCTCAGCAGACCAGGGCGAGATCCTGAGCCCCACCTGGGTAGAGCCTGTAAGTGCAAACTCCAGGACCCCAGGCATGCCTTAGCACAGCTGGAGGAATTGGGCAGACACCAACGCAGATGAAGGTCTACCAGCTTCTGAGGCTCCCCATACTCTAGAGCAGCCCTAGGTGAGTAGGAGACCTCCTGAAGTCAGACTACACTTCCCCCACACCTCACACCCTAAGCTTCAGTGTAACCCCAAGAAAAACTCAGAAAGACTTCACCTGGTCTCAGCCTTGGCACACACCAGCCAGCTCAGTACCAGGTAAGCAGCAGCATTATATATCTTCTAGTTGAAAGAACCAGAAGCCATAACACACAAAGTCAGTAAACAGGTCTCAGGTTCCTAGCACAACAAACATGGGACATGGTACCCTATGACCAGAAGCAGAGATCTACTTTAAAAGCCAGGAAAAAGGTGATCACCATAAGCAAGAAGCAAAGCAGAAAAGAAAAGATCATAGAATCTTATTACAGGGAAAGAGAAGATCAAAATATACATTCAGAAGAAGACAGCACTGAAAATATACCCACATCTGAATTGGCCTCAAGCCCAAAAAACACTCTTGGAAGAGCTCAAGAAAGATTTTAGAAGCCAAATTAAAAAGGCAGAAGAAAAAGTGACCGATGATTTTAAAAATATGATTGACAAAATGCAAAAAAGAAAAAAATTCACTGAAGAGAACAACTCCTTAAAAAGTACAATTGATGAAATGGATAAGGAGGTAGGTACAAACCTAACTGGGAAAGTTTTACAAATGGGAAAGGAGGTACAAAAGCTAATTGAAGAAAAAAAGATTTGTTAAAAATTAAAATTGAGTAAGTAGAAGCAAATGACTCTATGAGACATTAAGAATCAGTCAAACAAAATCTGAAGAATTAAAAACTAGAAGAAAATGTAAAATATCTCATTGGAAAAATCAACTAAACGAGTTCCAGGAGAGAAAATCCAAGAAATATTGGTCCACCAGAAAACCATGATAAAAAAAAGAACCTGTACAATATCTTCCAATAAATCACCAAGAAAAACTTCCCTGAGGTCCTAGATCCAGAGGGCAAAATGATCATCAAAATAATCCACTGATCACCTCCTGAAAGACATCCTAAATGGAAATGCCAAGGAAGATTGTTGCTACATTCCAGAACTATCAGGTCAAGGAGAAAATACTGCAAGCAGTCACAAACAATTCACATATCAAGGAACTACAGGATCACACAGGACCTTGCAGTTTCTGAATTAAAAATTGGAGGGATTGGAATATTATATTCCTTAAGGCAAAGGATCTTGGACTACAACCAAGGATCAATTACCCAGCAAAAATTGAGCATAAACTTTCAGGCAAAAACATTAAATGATATAAGGGATTTCCAGACCTTCCTGATGAAAATGTTAGAGTTTCAATAGAAGTTTCAATTGAAACTTTGATCTTCAAATACAAGACTCATGAGAGGTATAAAAAGGTGAACAGGAGAAAAAGAAAAAAAATTAATAACTTGTTATTAAATTTGGGCAAACTGTTTACATCCCTATATGGGAGGATGATATTTATCAGTCTTGAGAATTGTATATTTATTATGACATTTAAAAGGGATATACATGGATACAAGGAGTGGGTATAAATTAACTGATGTGCTAAAAACTTAATTAAAGAGTGAAAAGGGATTGTAATGGGGGAAGAGGAAATGTGGAGGCAGGAAAAGGCAAACTATACCAGGAAGAAGCATAAAATCATATTCTACTGGAGGGAAAGAAAGGAGAGAGATGAGCACTGTTTGAGCTTTACTCTCATCTTGTTTGGTTCAATGGGGAACAACATACTCAGTTAAGTATAGAAATCTAAATTGCCCTACAGTTAGTAAGAGGGGAAAAAGGAAAGAAAAAGGAGGGGGTGGTTAGAAGGGAGGGAAGAAGTAGTAAAAACAAGGGAAGTAAAAGGGAGCAGTGATGATAAAAGGAAAGGAAGAATGAGGGAGGCAGTGATCAAAAGTAACACTCTTGAGGAGGGGAAAGGAGAAATAAAAGCATAAAAAAGAGGGAAATAGGATAGGGAGAAAGACACCGATAGTATCATAATTGTGAATTTGAATGGGATGAACTCTCTCATAGAACAGAGGCAGAGAGTAGAATGGATTAAAGCCATAGTCCTATGGTACGCTGTTTACAGGGGGATACACACAGGGTGAAGGAAAAAGCTTGGAGTAGAATATATTATGCATCAGCTGATGTAAAAAAAAAAAGGAAGGATAGTGATCCTAATCTCAGACAAAGTCAAAGCAAAATTACATCTAATCAAAAGAGATAAGGAAGGAAACTATATCTTGCTAAAAGACACCATTTACAATGAAATAATATCATTACTAAACATACATGCACCACAAGTGGTATAGCATCAAAATTCTTATTTTTTTTTACATTTTCACCTCAGTCATGTTGAAAATAAGAATTAAAATGAATAGGAGAAACCATGAAAACAAAACAAAACATGACAAAAGAGGAAATGAACTGTTTCATTTGGTGATCCAATTCCATAGTTCTTTCTCTGGCAGTGGAAGGCAATTTTGCCTCAAGTGTACACTGGGAATTTTTTAAGTCCTTCCATTGCTGTGAAGGGCTAAGTCTATCAGAAAAATTCCTTGCACACTGTGGTTGTTTCTGTGTACAAAGTTCTTCTGGTTCTGCTCCTTTCACTCAGCATCAGATCATATAGGTCCTTCCAGGCCTCTCTGACGTCTTCTTGTTTATCGTTTTTTATAGCACAATAATATTCCATTATAGTCATATACCACAACTTGTTCAGTCATTCCCCATTTGATGGGCATCCCCTTGATTTCCAGCTCTTGGCCACCACAAAGAGAGCTGCTATAAATATTTTTGTACATGTGGAACCTTTTCCTATTTTTATGATTTCTTTGGGGTATAGTCCTAGAAGCAATATTGCTAGGTCAAAGGGTGTGCACATTTTTGGGCATAGTTTCAAATTGCTCTCCAGAATGGTTGGATCAGCTCACAGCTCAATCAGCAATGAAATAGTGTTGTAACTCTCCCACATCTTCTCCAACATGTATCATATTCCTGTTCTGTCATGTTAGCCAATCTGATAGGTGTGATGTGGTACCACAGAGTTGTTTTGATTTGCATATCTCTAATCAGTAGTTATTTAGAGCATTTTTTCATATGACTATAGATAGTTTTAATTTCTTCCTTTGAAAACTCCCTTTTCATATCCTTTGACCATTTATCAGTTGGGGACTTGTATTCTTATACATTTGACTCAGTTCTCTGTCTAGTTTAGAAATGAGGCCTTTATTACTGACACTAGTTGCAAAAATTATTTCCCAGTTTTATGCTTCCCTCCTAATCTTGGTTGCAATGGGTTTTTTTGTGCCAAATCCTTTCAATTTAATGTAATCAAAGTTACCTATTTTACACTTCACAATGTTTTCTGTATCTTGTTTAGTCAAAAATTTCTCCATTCTCTATAAATCTGACAAGTACATTATTCTTTGCTCCTCTGATTGGTTTACAGTATCAGTTTTTATGCCTAGATCATGTATCCATTTGGACTTTATTCTTGTGTACACTGTCAGGCATTGGTCTATGCTCAGTTTTCACCACACTTGTTATCCAGTTTTCCTAGCAATTTTTGTCAGTGAGTTCTTATCCCAGAAGCTGGGGTCGTTGGGTTTATCAAACAGTAGCTTGCTATATTCACTGACTACCGTGTCTTGAGTACCTAACATATTCCACTGGCCTACCCCTCTATTTTTTAGCCATTACCAAGTGGTTTTGATGATTGCTGCTTTATAATACAATTTGAGATCTGGTAGCTCTAGGTCACCTTCCCTAGCATTTCTTTTCATTAGTTCCTTTGAAGTTCTGGACCTTTTGTTCTTCCAGATGAATTTTGATATTATTTCTTTCTAACTCTAGAAAATACTTATTGGATAGTTTGATTGATATGGCACTGAATAGGCAAATTAATTTAGCTATGATTGCCAATTTTATTATATTAGCTCAGCCTACCCAAGAGCAACTGATGTTTTTCCACTTTCTTAGATCTGACTCTATTTGTGTGAAAAACGTTTTGTAATTTTGTTCATATACTCCCTGGGTTTGTTTTGGCAGATAGACTCTCAGATATTCTATAGCATCTACCATAGTTTTGAATGGGATTTCTCCTTCTATGTCTTGAAGGAATTAAAATAAGCAAGGAAGAATCTAAGTTATCAATCTTTGTAGAAAATATGAAGATATACTTAGAGAATCCTAGAGAATCAAGTAAAAAATACTTAAAATAATAAAAAACTTTGGAAAAGTTACAAGATACAAAATAAACTCTTATAAATCATCTGCATTTCTATATATTACTAACAAAGCCTAAACAGCAAGAAATAGAAAGAGATATCCCATTTAAAGTTAGACACTATAAAATATCTGGGAGTCTACTTGCCAAAACAAACCCAGGCACTGTATAAACACAATTTCAAAACACTTTTTGCACAAATAAAGTCAGATCTAAATAATTGGAAAAGCATCAGTTGCTTAGGGGTAGGCCAAGCTAATATAATAAAAATGGCAATTCTATCTCAATTAATTTATTTTTCAGTGCTAAACCAATCAAACTACCAAAAATTATTTATTTTGTAGAGCTAGAAAAAAATATCAAAAATCACCTGGAAGAACAAAAAGTCAAGAATATCAAGGGAATTAATGAAAAGAAATTCTAGGGAAGGTGGACTAGTCATACCATACCATACCATTATACTATAAAGCAGCAGTCATCAAAACTGCTTGGTACTGGCTAAGAAATGGGGGATAGATCAGTGGAATAGGTTAGGTATGCAAGACACAGGAATCAGTGATTATCATAATCTACTGTTTGATAAACCCAAGGATGCCAGCTTCTAGGATACGAATGCGCTGTTTGACAAAACAAACAAAAAAAAAACTTCTGGGGAAACTGGAAAATAATGTGATGGAAACTAGGTATAGACCAATTCCTGACACTGTATACTAGAATAAAGTCCAAATGGGTACATGATCTTAGTATAATAGCTGATACTATAAACAAAGTAAGGGAGCAGGAGCAATTTATTTGTCAGATTTAGGGAGAATGGAGGAATTTATGACCAAACAAGAGATAGAAAACATTATAAAATGCAAAATGGACAATTTTATTACGTTAAATTGAAACATTTTCACACAAACAAAGCCAATTCAACCAAGATTAGGAAGAAAGCAGAAACTTCAGAAAGTGTTTTTACAGCTAGTGTCTGTGATAAAGGCATCATTTCTAAAATATAGAGAGAAATGAGTCAAATTTGCGAGAATACAAGTCATTCCCCAACTGATAAATGAACAAAGGATATGAACAGAGAGTTTTCAGAGGAAGAAATTAAAGCTATCTATAGTTGTGAGAAAAAATGTTCGAAATCACTATTGGTTAGAGAGATGCAAATCAAAACAACTCTGAGGTACCACATCACACCTATCAGATTGGAATATGATAAATATTGGAGATGTGGCAGAGTTGGAACACTCATTCATTGTTGGTGGAGCTGTAAGCTGATCCAGACATTCTGGAGAACAATTTGGAACTCTGTACAAAAGGTTATAAAAATGTGCATGCCCTTTGACCCAGCAATATCACTTCTAGGACTGTATCCCAAAGAGATCGTAAAAATAGGAAAGAGACCTACGTGTACAAAAATATTTATAGCAGTTCTTTCTGTGGTGGTCAAGAATTGGAAATCAAGGGGATGCCCAAGAATTGGGGAACAGCTGAATGAGTTGTGGCATTTGATTGTAATGGAATGCCATTGTGCTGTAAAAAATGATAAACATGCAAACTTCAGAAAAGCCTGAGAAGATTTATATGAGCTGATCATGAATGAGCAGAACCAGGAGAACATTAAACACAGTAAGAGTCACAGGGTGCCATGACTGTAATAGACTTAGCCTTTCACAGAAATGCAAGGACCTAAAACATTTCCAAAGTACTCTTTCTGGCTGCTTGTAATATTTTCTCCTTCACTTGATAGCTCTGGAATTTGGCAACAATATTTCTTGGGGTTTTGAGTTTGGGATCCCTTTTGGGAGGGATTCTTTCAAAGACTATTTTGCCCTCTGAATCTAGCACTTCTGGGCAGTTTTTCTTGATGATTTCCTGGAAGATATTGTCCAGGCTCTTTTCTCCATCATGGGTTTCTGGCAGGCCAATAATTCTTAAATTTTCTCTCCTGGATCTGTTTTCCAGGTCAGTTGTTTTTCCATTTAGATATTTTACATTTTCTTCTATCTTTTCATTCTTTAGATTTTGTTTGACTGATTCTTGCTGTCTCATTGAGTCATTAGTTTCTACTTACCCAATTCTAATCTTTATTAAATTGTTTTCTTCAGTTACTTTTGCAACTCCTTTTCCATCTGTCTAATTTTTCCGTTTAAGGAGCTATTTTTTCCAGTTAATTTTTGTACTTCCTTTTCCATTTGACAAACTATTCCTTTTAGGGAGTTATTTTCTCCAGTTAATTTTTGAACTTCCTCTTCCATTTGTTCAATTTTCCTTTTCAGGGAGATGTTCTCATCAGTGAATTCTTTCTTAATAATTTTAAAATCATTGGACAGTTTATCTTCTATTTCCTTCTTCAGCTGTTCCAGGAGAGCTGCTTGTGCTTGTGAGTAGTTCATAGTCCCTTCTGAAGTTTCAGATGGAAGTACAGTCTCAGCTCTGACCTCTTTGGTGTTTGTGTTTTGGTCTTTATCCCCATAGAAAGATTCTATGGTTTTTTTCTCCCTTTTGCTTTTTCTTGTTCATGATGTTGATTTTTTGAGTGTTGTGGCTTCTGATTCCTTCAGTCAGAAAGTCTCAGGAGCTGCTGCACTGATATCTGGTGCTCGACGGTTCTCACTGGCTTGGCTAGGCTTGTCTCCAGCCCTTGGGTACTGTTCTGCCAGTTCCACCTGCTCAGGTTTCCCAGACCCCTTCTGTTTGCTGTGCTGGACTTGCTGCATTGTGCACTGGAGGCTCACCCCCATGGAACAGATCCTTCCCGTGGACCTTCCAGTCTAACCTGGGCTCCGAATCTGTCACAGTCTGTCTCCCACTGGATTCTGCACCTCCAAAATTTGGTCAGATTCTCCTTTCAGAGGTATCCAAAGGAGTTTGTCTAATAGCTTAGGTGAGTCATTGCTCTCACTCTGCCATCTTGGCTCCACCCCCCCAAAGTAGTCTTAATAGAAAATGCCATCCACATCCAGAGAAAGAACTATAGAATCAGAATGCATAATGAAGCAGACTATTTCCTCTTTTGTTGTTTTGTTTTTTCATGGTTTCTCCCATTCATTTTAATTCTTCTATGCAACATGACTAATATGAAAATGTTTCTTACAAGAATGTATGTGTAGAACTCATGTAAGATTGTATGCCATCTTGAGGAGGGAAAGAAAAAGAGGGGAAGAAAATTTAAAATCTATGGGAATGTTGAAAACTGAAAATAAATTAATTAATTAAAAAAAAGGAATTGAATTATTTTTTTTTGATATCTTTTGTTTCTTCATCATGATGTTAAGTGACTGGCCCAGGGTCACACAGCTGTGAAATGTCTAAGGGAAGATTTGAACTCAGGAATATAAATCTTCCTTTCTTTAAGCCAGGCACTCTATCCCTAGCAACACCCGACTGCTTTTATCTTTCCATATCTCCTCCAAAAACTGATATTCCCATCTTAGTCAATTTGTTCAATATGAGCTGAAACCTCACAGTTGTTTGGATTCACTTGCATGGCTCTTTTATTAGTGATTTTTAGCAGTCTTTTATATGACTGTTAATAATTTAAAATGTTTTAAAAGAAATGTTTGTTCACAATCTTTGGCTGCTTCTTCATTGGGGAATGGATTTTTGGATTTTTTTTCTGTTGGTTGTCTATATATCTTGAATAATGAACCCTTATTTGATATTTGACAAAAAAGAAAACAAAGATCTTCTGCCCACACTCAGTGGATTTCTTCCCATCTGACCCAGATATATTTGTTTTGTTTGTACAACTTTTCAATTTCATGTAATCAAAATGGCCGGTCACCTTTTGTATTTGCCTTTATCGCTCAATTACTTACAAAATCATTTTCTACCCGAAGGTAAAAAAGGCCTGGGATGTGATGCACTTCTACTTCTTGTGGTATTATATTTAATACTCCGGGAGCTTACATTTTAATGGGGGAGACAACACATATAAGGGAGTGGTGGTCAAGGAAAGGTGTATATTGGGAGTTACAAGGATATTAAGGAGGCTCATTTTTTTTCCCACAAAGGAAATTGTTTTTTAAATAATCTGAGACTGCATAGTGTTGTGAGAGGAGTGGTTCCAGTGGGACCAGCTCAGTTATTGATTACTCTGGATACCAGAGTAATGATGGCACTGTGTTAATGAAAGAGGCTAGGGAATCTGGGAGGCTGGGCTGGATCTGGGCTGTCAGAACCCAGATAAGGGAGAGAATACTAGTCTTGGATCATTTCTCCTGCATCCTAACCATGTGACCTTAGGAGGTCAGTTTAGCCCTCAGTTTCCCCATTTAAATGAATTGAAGTGCATAGTCTCTCTAAAAGGTCCTTTGAACCCAGCTTTTTGTGCTCTAAATTCGTTTTCATTTCTGAATCCTTCCCATGCAACAGAATCTAAAGCAAAGACAGCAACAAGTGGTCCAAGTGGTCCATCATTAGGAAGTCAGGATGCTGAAGTCTTATCCTGAAGTGGGGGGGGAGGGGGCAGGTGATCTGGGTTGGACAGAAGGGTCAGGGGCTAGAAAATCAAGATGCCTGGCTTCCTTTGTAGTGTATGGGCTAGAGTTTAAGGCCATCTTTCCTTCAGGGAACAACATGAGACAGATAGGACTAGGTAGTCTTCCTTGGAGGACAGGAGCAGGTCAATGCTTGGATTTTTTTGTTTTGTTTTGTTTTGTTTTTTGCTTATTCTGCATTATATTTTTGGATCCAGGTGCAATAATTTCATAGGCTGATACAACTGGTGAGACACTTGGCTGACTGAAACTTTTCAGGTTATATGGCAAGAAGTTATCCCCCAGGAGTTCAAGGATGCCTCCATTGTCCATCTCTATAAAGGTAAAGGGAATAGATTGTCCTGCAGCAATCACAGAGGGATCTCTCTCTTAGTCACTGCTGGCAAAATTCTTGCTAGAGTCCTCCTTAATAGACTGATCCTTCACCTGGAAGATGGTCATGTACCTGAGAGCCTGTGTGGCTTCAGAAAGGGCCAAGAAACAGTCGACATGATGTTTGCTGCCCAACAAATTCAGGAGAAATGCCAGAAGTAAAACAAAAGTCTGTACACAATGTTTGTAGATCTGACCAAGGCCTTTGACACTGTTAGTCATGAGGGCTTATGGAAAATTATGTCAAAATTTGGTTACCTAGAGAAGTTCATCAATATTGTACATCAATTTCATGATGGCATGTTTGCCTGGGTTCTGGATAATGGATGATGCTCTCATGCCTTCCCAGTTACCAATGGAGTGAAACTTGCTCCCATGCTTTTTAGCACGATGCTTTCAGCCATGTTGACAAATGCTTTCAATAAGGATGAACATGGCATCAAGGTCAACTGCCACACTGATGGTAAGTTCTTCAATTTGAAAAGGTTACAAGCCAAGACCAAAGTGGAGAGAGTGCAGATGCAAGATTTTCTGTTTGTAAATGTTTGTGCACTCAGTGCAGCCTCTGAAGCTGAGATGCAACAAAGTATGGATCAATTCTCTGCTGCCTGTGCTAATTTTGGCCTAATAATTAACACTAAGAAAACACAGGTGCTCCATCACTCTCCACCACACCATGCATATGTGGAGCTATCTGCTACAACAAATGGAGAAGTTTTGAATGCTGTGGATAAGTTCACTTACCTTGGTAGTGTACTTTCCAGGGATGTACACATTGACAATGAGGTTGATGTATGCATTGCCAGAGCTAGCTCAGTGTTTGGGAGGCTTTGAAGAAAAGTTTAGGAGAGAAGAAGTATTAGACTGACTACCAAACTGAAGGTCTACAGAGTCGTTGTGCTGATCTCATTGTTATATGCTTGTGAAACATGGACAGTCTACCAGCAGCATGCCAGGAAACTGAATCACTTCTATTTGAACTGTCTTAGGAAGATTCTGAGGATCACCTGGCAGGATAAGGTACCAGACACTAAGGTCTTTGCTCGATCTGAAGTACCAAGCATTCAAACTATGCTTCAGAGAGCGCAACTCTGATGGGTTGGCCACGCTGTTTGAAGGCAAAATGTATACTTGCCAAAAATACTATTTTATGGCGAACTCTCATGGGGCAGGCGATCACATGGTGGCCAGAAGAAACGATACAAGGATACTCTCAAGGTCTCTCTCAAGAATTTTGGATTTGATTGTGCAACGTGGGAGACACTGGCACAGGACCACTCAGCATGCCATGCCCTCATCAGAAAAGGTGCTTAGCTCTTTGAGTAAAGTAGAATTGAGACAGCACAAAGTAAAGGCAAATTTGGGATATCCACTCCAAATATTCACAAGGACTATCTGTGTCCAACCTGTGGTGGAGCATTCTGAGCTCATATTGGTCTGATCAGTCACAGTTGGACACACTGAAATTTCACTTCATCATGGTGATGTCATCTTGGTCCTCTTCAAAGATGAAGGACTCCAACCAACCAACCATAAATGGTGAGAACTTGGCCAGGGTTCAACATTTTATACTCCAAGAAACAAGGTCCTGCAGGAACCAATGCATGCAAAAAGGCCCTCAGAGTCATCTTTGCAGGAATCCCTCCCACTTTTCTTGCCCCCATAACAAACCACACCTGGAGTGATATGAAGTCTGGGTAGGCATTTCACATTTTTCTTCCAATAAGATTCTGATATTCATGCACTAGAGGGTTCTGGGAAATTGGATAATAGTTCTTGCGATGCTTACTCAGCCTCACACCAGGAAAGTTATCCCAAGATTGACACATACTTTTATCAATTTATTTGACTGGACTTCAGGGGTCAGATTAGCTGGCTTCTTGAAGTAGAGTAGCAACGGTTGATGGTAATGGGGTTGTGTTTAGAGTAGGGTACCTGATGCTCTACTTTGAACAAACTTACTGTAAGGGCTCCTAGTCCAAGAAGTTATGAGGAACCACTGATCACACAGAAGGACACCCTCCCCCCCCACAGTAGTGTTTTTGATAGAAGAACAGCAGGGCCTGCTGGGGCTGAGAATAAGGAATACATGTTTGGCCACTGATGATACTGTTCAGATTCATCTTGGTGCTAGTAGTGACCAATAGAACCAGTGATGATATCAGGAGCAATGTAATTGAAAAAGGTAGGGGGAAGTTCTGGGAGAAGCAGAAAGAAAAAAAAGAATGACAAATAGAGATGCTCTGAGATATAAGAAACAGATGCAGAAATTGATCAAGTGAGAGAAAAGAAGAGTAGCCGAGGCAAAGAGATGGTACCAGAAACAGAAGATGCAGTCTCCTACTGCCAATAAGGTTGCAGAGACTAGGAGAATGAGGCAGGAAAAGCTGATTGAGGTCAACACAGAGAGAAAGGAAAGACGAAGAGTCCAGCACATCAAGCTGGAGAGGTGATCCCCTAGTGTCACAGAAAATGGTACAGATAGTGGTCTCCTCCTCAGACTCCTCCTCAAGAAGTCTTAGTTTTTATCTCAGGTTGAGATGAGCCCCTAAATTTGTCCCAAAGGCAATAAATGCTCATGACCTTTTGAGGAACAATGGTGCTATTGTATATTGATTTCATTTTTTATTCCAGAGCAAAACATGGAAATGGAGGTGAGGGAGTATATGAGCAGGATGGGAGTGCATGGCAAAACGACTGGAGAATATGGCATGAGGAACGTGGTCTGACCTGTGGCCAACAACATATCGTGGACTGGTTGAGTTGTTTCTCACAAACAAGACAGTTCCACTCCAGGGAAAGTGTTCCAAAGCTGTGTAGATTAACTTCCTCAGATATTGGTCCAGAATTTCTGGAGGACAGAAACAGAAGACCTACCTACAATGTCAGAACATAGGGCTTTGTGCTCCAAGTTCAGATCCCTTTCCACTTACCTTATTGCCTACAACTGGGAATGTGACCTTTTACTTGATTCCCTTTTCCCAACAAGAGACTGCAAAAGATTATCATGATGAAAAAAAACCTACTCCTTTCACACTGAGGAAAATATGGACGTGACTGGATGAGGTTAGTCAAGAGGACAAAGTTAGAACTAGGTTTTTGAACCTGCCTACTGCCCCAGAACCAGGACAGGGCTTATATTTTCTATTTATGATAGGGATCAAGGCATCCTCAGAGCCATGACTAGGAAGAAGCCACCAGGGCTTTGCCCTGCATTTACAGAGCCATCAAAGAACTTGTAGCCCTTAAGAAGCATAGGAAGTGATGATAACCATGCAAATACTAATACCTAGCTAAATTATGAAATTACTCGGTGGCCTCCTGACATCCCATCCACCAACACTGGCCTCTCAGGTTAAAAAAAAAAACTGAAGCAAGGAGTGTTTCTTGGCTTACTTTGGCTGTGGTTTGTGTTATGTCAGATATAAAAATTTCTACTTCCATCTCTGGGCAGTATTTTGGCACTTTGGAATCTATTCTTCAGAGCACTTATGTACTGTACTCAGATCATTTCATTTCCTACTTTTAAGATTTCTGTGTACCTCCTGCTACCATTGTTTGCAGTTTTTGAAGGTCAACAGGTATGAAACATCATATATGTCAAATTTCTAAGCTTTAATAACTAGTTTTGATGATTTTTTTCTCTTTTCTTTTCTATTTTTTTTTACTTTATTCCTTGAAAAAAAGTCATTTCTTTAGAGATAGTTCTCTGCATCAAAGTGAGGACAGTGAGAGAGATAAAGGGGGAAATCTAGGCAATATTAAAAAAGAATAAATATTATTTTTGAAAGTTATATTGATTTAACAAAATGTGAAATAATCATTACTAATCTCTGAACTTCCCTTGAAGGTTAGTATCTTTGAAGAGAAGGCTTCCCTAAGGAGCCAGTGTTCTTGTTTTTAATGATATTTCTGAATAATTCTTGTGGTAAGGATAGGGGCTTCCCTGACTTAGAGGCAAGCGAGCTCAGAGTCTAGCTTCCCTGAGAAATCAAAGCCAATGTTCAGGGAGAAAAGGATAAGTCCTAGAAATAGTGATATCTGCTCACCAGCCTTAATAAGCTATGAGCACGTCATTGTCACTAAAAGAGGAAACTGTAGCCCCACCCCTCATTCTTCCCATTTTACTATTATAGAAATGATTTTCTTTAATTTCTTAAGTTCAGAATAGAAGAAAAGTCATTTTAAAAATTAAAGAAGGGGGCAGTTATGACTTAAAGAAGAATATCAGCTCCACAATTCAAAAGTAAGAGGGACAAAGGCTGGGGTAGCAGAGGGATCTGACTGGGATCAAGTGGTTGTTGCATTTGAGTGCTCACAGCCAAGGTAGTGTGTGTGAGTGTGTGTGTGTGTATCCACATATAATATATCATATAAGTGTTATATATCTAGGCATCCATCTCCCAGTCATATAGTCACATATTCACACATCCCCATGTGTACTTTAAACATCATAGTTAAAATTTTAAATCACCAATCAATTGATATATATGCTTTTGAACTGGACCTTCAGTTTAGGTAATTGCCTCATTTTCATAGGATCATAGTGTCAAACAACTTCAGGCAGCTAAGTGACAACATAATGCATAGAGTGCTGAGCCTCGAGTCAGGAAGGCTCAAGTTCCGGAGTTCAAATCTGACCTCAGACACTTATTAGTTGTGTGACCCCGGGCATGCCATTTAACCCTATCTGCCTCTGTTTTGTCATCTGTAAGATTGGACTGTAAGCCAGTCCAGTGTATTTGCCAAGATAATCCCAAATGGGGTTACAAAGAGTATGACTAAAACAATAACTAAATCAAAGGACTTACCCAAGGTCACACAAATAATCCTCTTCAGAAGTGGGATTTGAATCTAGGTCTTTTTTTACTTAAGCTCACAAAAATCTTATTTATAGGCACCTTTGTATAATGGCCAGGGAAACCCCATCAGAATCCTTAAGACCTCAGTTAAAATCTTGCCTCTGATGCCTCCTGGCTGTGTGACCTTGGGACAATTTCCTATCTCTCTAAGATCTGCTTTCAAAGCACGTGCTGATCTATACTTTCAGAGACAGCTTCCTTATCAGGCCCTCCTCATACTAATAAAAATCACATCTTCAGTTAAAAAAAGTAAATCATTTCATACCTTTCCAGAAATCCCTTCATCCTTCGCATACATTTTTTCTTGTCTCAGTGTCCCGTGTTCTGCTTTCTTTCCATCACATTAGTAATACTATTGTTGGGTTATTGTATTGTAGATATCTGAATGTGTCCCCAACCAGGTTAAAATGTAAATTGGCAAATATTTAACAAAATTAATAAAAATATAATAAAACAGATAACATTACATACTTGTCATTATGAAGGACACAGGAATCCTTATGTGTGAATTGTGTGAATGCATTCCTGTTTCTCTTTTAGTATGATGCCACTGGTGTTGACCCTTAATTTGGGGATCTCCTGATGGATGTTTCATTGATGTAGATCCCTAAATTGTCTAAAACTCAACGACTGTAGCACTGCCAATTTCTATTATTATTACTGGATTTTTTTTGACATTAGCATGAGTAGTAGAGAGGCAATTGACTCACTGGATAGGAAAATCTAGATTCAAGTCCCTACCTTGACCTGTTCTAACTGTTGTGTGGTTTGTCTTTTGTTCTTGAAGAGGACCATGACATCAGGGACGTGATGACATGACTTGCAATTGATGCTGATTTGCGTAAGGGAGGGCTGAGCAAGGTTACCAGTCTTACTTTCTCCTCCAGAGTCATCTGGGTCCAATGGCCAGATATTGATCAGGATGACTGAAGATAGCCCATCCTGACGGTATGATCCTGGACAAGTCACATACCACACTCTAGGTAGCTCTTCAAGATAATATATTTCAGTGAAAGTGCCATCTGGCATTAATTTTTACCTCTAAGGATGTTGTAACAAAAAAAATCCAGACATAGTCCCTAATCCTATGCATGGAGTCAATAGGAGGTAGAGGTGGAAGTGTATTAAAAGAATAAGGAGCAGAGGATGGTCATACTTTGGAGAAACTGCAGGTTCAGTTCCAGGACATAATAATAAAGTGAATATTGCAATACAGCAAGTTACATGACTTTTTTTGTTTCCTAGAGTTCTTTCCTAAAGTTATGATTATGATATTAGTTTGTTAAGTATTCAATAATATTATGTCTAAAAATGCACTTGACTTAATTTAAAATATTTTGTTACTAAAATAAAAATGCTATCATCTGAGTCTTCAGAGAGTCATGATCTTTCAACTGATGGAGGGTTTTGCCTTGATGAGGATGGCTGTTAACTGATGAGGGTGGTGGTTGCTGAAGGCTGGAGGGGAATGTGGCAATTTTTTAAAATAAGATAATGATGAAATTTGCTTCATCAGCTGACGCCTCCTTTCATGAAAGATTTCTCTGTAGCATGCAATAATGCTTGATAGCACTTTACATACAGTAGAACTTCTTTCAAAATTGGAGTCAATCCTCTCAAATGCTACCACTGCTTTATCAATTAAGTTTATGTAATATTCTTCAATATCATTTTGTTTTGGGGAATAAGGAAGCCTGAGGAGATGGAAAAAAGCTAGGTCAGTGGAGCAGTCAGAACACATATATCGATTGATTAAGTTCACCATCGAATATGCACGTGGTTCATGGTGCCCCAGAATGATGACAGTGAATCAAAGACCAATCACACATCACTATAACGGATATAATAATGATGGAAAAGTATGAGATATTGGTAGAATTGCAAAAATGCAACACAAAGACACAATGTGAGTATATATTGTTGGGAAAGATGGTGTCAATGGAGTTGCTTGATGCTGGTTGCCATAAAAACTTAACTTTTTTTCTTAATAATATCTTATTTTTCCTGTTACATGAAAAGATAGTTTTAAACATTCATTTTTGTAAGATTTTGAGTTACAAATTGTTCTCCCTCTCCCCTCTCTAAGACAGCAAGCAAGAAATCTGATATAGATTATACGTGCACTCATGTTGAATATATTTTCACATTAGGTATGTTACGAAAAAAGAGTCAGAACAAATTGGGAAAACCATGAGAAAGGAAAAAGAAAACAATGAAAGAGTAAAAATAATACGTTTTGCTCTGCATTCAGACTCCATAGTTCTTTCTCTGGCTGTGGTCAGCGTTTTCTATCACAAGTCTTTTGAAAATGTCTTAGACTGCTGTATTGCTGAGAAGAGCTAAGTCTATCAAAGTTAGTCCTCACACAATGTGGCCGTTACTATTGTATACAATGTTCTGGTTCTGCTCACTTCACCCAGCATCAGTTCATCTTAGTCTTTTCAGGGTTTTCTGAAATCTGCCTGCTCATCTTTTTTTTTTTTTTTTTGTAATAGCACAATAGTATTCCATTACATTCACATGCCACAACTGGTTCAGCCATTCCCCAATTGGTGATCATTCTCTCCATTTTCAATTCTTGGTCACCACAAAAACCAGCTGCTATAAATACTTCATACATGTGGGTCCTTTCTCCTCTTTTATGATCTCTTTGGGATAGAGATCTAGTAGTGGTATTGCTGGATGAAAGGGTATGCACAATTTTATAGCCCTTTGGGCATAGATCCAAATTGCTCTCCAGAATGGTTGGATCAGTTGACAACTCCACAAACCATGCATTAGTGCTCCAATTTGGTCATGCTTTCTCCAACATTTATTATTTTCTTTTTATATCATATTAGCTAATAGACCTCATCTCTTGATATTTTAGTCTCAAGAAGGGATTATTGTTGCTTGGACTCTAGGTCTCAGCCTAAGTCCTCTCTGGCTCAGGATCGGTAATTGGCAAGGAAAAGGGGAGTGAGAAATGAGTTAACCTGTGCAAAGAAAGGGCCAAGCAGCCAGTCTTTAACTACTCCAGATTGATAGCAAGAGTGAACCAGCAGATCCCATAGTTCCTCATAGGGTAAAGTGAATATTTTTTGCCCATAGGGAAGCGTTGGGTATACAAAAGGAGAAACACGTTGAAATCATCATTGTCCTTCTTACCTTAGGAAGCCTGTCTTGAGTTGTCCTAGAATAGGCAGTTACTTGGTTGACTAGTAACCTTACTCTCTCACTTAAAAAAAACAGAATCCATAAAACCTGGCATGTCATGTGGAATGTAACTTGAGCATTTGCTCAGATTAACACTGCAATGCCCACCACTAACCCCACAAAAACACCACACCCAGCAGCCAAAGAGAGTTATAGGCTTTCTTTTCCTATCTTTGTACTCATGACTGGGCCCAAACCGCATCATCTTAACTAGGACATTTAAATCTTTCTGCATGCATTCCAAGAGGAATCCCGATGGTGTGATGGTTGCCAGAGTTAGGAGCTAGGAGTCAAAAGAGGAAAAGATTGAGTGATGAGTGAATCACTTTCAGGAACAAAATATGAATTAAGTACATAATTTGCTGATGCACTCTCAATCCCACTCACAACAGGAATGTCCCTTTATGTCCTCACCTTCAATACAACTTATCCCCCTTATACCCCTATGTACTTAGAAGACCATAGAAACTCATAGATTGTTTGAACTGAAAATTCACTTTCAAATAAAATTAAGGTCTAAAGTAAGAATAACATATCTTTTGACAGGGAAAAGTATTGAATCCATATTTCTTTGATATAACTCCCTCTCTCAGTTCAGGCTATAACTTCTCTGCAATGTTTTATCTTAGGGTGTTGCCTAAAGTACGGAGAGGATAAGGGACCTGCTCAGGGTCACACAACTGGAATGAGTCAGGGTGTGACTTGAAGTTAAATCTCTCAGGGTAGGTCTCTAATCAAGATTCAATACTGCCTCTTAGATCTCAAGATAAATAACAAAAATAGTAAACATTCTAGGGGATATGGGAAGAAAGATAATCTTCAAGCTGGGAAGTCAATCATTCTGGAAAAGTGTGGAAGTCTGTGATAAAAGTCATTGAACATTTATAACCATTGGCCCAGTCATTCCACTAGTGGACATGCACACCCAAGAGCTCACTGAGTCACTGAATTTCAGAGCTGAAAGAGACTTCAACAAGCATCTGGTTCAACCAGTACATGAAAAAGAATCTACAGCCTCAATACAATTTACCAGAGATGTTTATATAGGGGAGTGGGATTAGATCTTTACATTAAGGAGATTATTTTGAAGCCCAGGGATGTACAAATTAGACCTGGGGGTTTCCAAACAAAACAAAAGCCAGTTAGAAAGCTACTGCAATGTTACAAGCAAAATGTAAAAAATCCAAACTACGATGATCATAGTCACTCATTTACTGTGACGCCAAATCTATTCCTCTTTCCATCGTGCCATTCTATGTGACAAGGACAAAGGCTAAAAATTGAAGTAGATAACGGGAAACAAAGTCTGTAGTCTGTAGACCAAAAAGGTTCTGAACTTTGGGGAATATTCACACATAGATGGTGGAAGGAAGAAGAAGAACCCGTAGAGGAGATTCAGAATGAGCAGTTTGAGAAATAGAAGTAGAGCCTTGAGAGTGAGATGTCATGGACACTATTGAAAGAGATAATATCAAGGAGGACATTATATTTGGGAATGTCAGATATTTCATACAAGTTAAGAAGGATAGGAGCCGATAAAGGACATTTGATTGGATAGTTAAGAAGTCATTTATAACCTGGGAGTGAGTAGATTTACTGGAGTGTTATGAATCAAAGTCAGAATGTAATGAAATTGTGAAACAAGTGAAACATTAAGTTGATGTAGTAAGTGTAGACTCACTTTTGTCCAGGCTCAGTTCAAGCACCAACTTCTATATAAAGGTCCTTCTTGATCCTACTAGGTGTTAAAGTTCTCTTCTTCTTGAAATGCCTTTGAAATTTATTCTATTTTATTTATCTGAGTACATATTGTGTCAGCACATTAGAATGTCAACTTCATGAGAACATCTATTTCCTTTTTGACTTTTTATCCCAAGCACCCATTGCATATGATTAATCAATGTTTGTGAAATTGAAAACTTTGTAAAAGTTTTACAGAAAAGGGTCTAGATGGGACTAAGGTAAAGTGGGCACAGGCCCAAATGATTTATGTTTGTTTGTTGGGAGAGTGGTATACGGACATGGTGGTGCCAACCAAATCAAAGCTTGATTTATTGTTTCAGTGATTGTCTAGGCAAGCAAGTGATGGAAAACTGTTAATGCAGATTATACTTAAAAGGTGTTGGGTGAATGTTTCCTCATTTTCCCCCCAGAAATTCTATTGTCAAACATTTACTAGCACACTCCTAGAGAATAGGCTGCTTAGGAAACCATGAAAGATGTTAAGAAAGATATTGGGAAGGGAATATCGTTTGGGGATATCTTTTATAAGTGTGGCAGCTAGTTGGCTTATAGAAGGAATAAATTTTGTTGTGATTATTGTGCTTGTTCTATGAGTGGGGATTACATAGATTTATAGATGGGTAAATTCATAAATGGGTAGACAGGAATCCAGTCCCTTAAAGAATAATTAACCATTGTGTTCTGTTCCTTGTGTCACTCCTCCTTTCCTCTACCACTGATTTTTCTTGGCCTCTAAAGCCTGTCATCGATGGCTTCCTTCAAACGTTTGCTGACCAGGCAGTTTCCCCTAAAGTTACCACTCCTATTTCAATATTAGTTATATCATACAGCAAATCAAAATACTTGGCAGGGAGCAACAATCAATCACAGCCACTCTGAGTGGTGCACAAAATACATACCTTTTCTGTCCTCAGAACAGTGTGAGGCAGCTGTGGTTGGTGTTGCAATAGCAAATATGTGAAGGACGTTTTTTTACTTTTGCTATATTTTCAATTTCAGCCATTAAATGAACTTTGCAGGTGTGCAAATACTCCACTAATCCTGGGGCTTTTGAAAGCTTGCTTGCCACATCACCTCCTCCCCCAGCTCCCACCACCAATGTTGGAATACAGGCAAAATGGAAATGATTTTCAGAAGGCCAGCAATAAATTAACAGTATGAGTTATATTGTAAGAAGAATTTTATTGAGTTAAAAAATGTAAAGCCACATGAAGATGAAAAAGGTTTTCTGGTCAAACTTTTAAATGTAATACCAGATCTGACCACTCTTGTCTGCTTTTCCGTTCATAGAGTATTAAATTAATCCCTAAATATTTAAAATGATCCATGATTTTGTCATGTGGACAAGCCCTCCACTCATGCTGATTGTCATCCTTTCCCAAAACTTGGAAGATCATTTTGGAGAGTTTCCATGATTGAAAAATATTTCCCCATGTATCCAACTTAATGGTGAACTTCTCTGGACTTAGCTAGGCAGCTCCTTATACAACAGACATACAGATCATGCTTGAAGTGGCATTCAATACCTTTCCGGCTTGACCAGACCCAAGAGAACTTCAGATAAAATCAGAGACACATGATGTATTTATTCCCCCTCTCCTGCCATTGTGTTTTTACTATCTTGTAATTTGTTAAACCCATTCTCCAGAGGTAGTAAAGATGTAAACTTCCACCTAGCTATGGTTGAATTCCTTAAAGATCCTGAGATTTTTCCTTAGCCTTGTTTTGTTAGAAGATTGATGCAAATATTGTCTTTGACTTCATGACTCCTAGAGTCGAGTAGATATTTTCATAATGTAACAAGTCCAAACTGCACAACAGGTAACAGGATTCTGTCAACATCTCCCCACCCATCGCCAAAACAAAAATGAATGTCAGCGTTGCACAAGAACGAGAAAATTACCACAGGAATAATGCTACCTTGTTTTGTCTGGGATGAAAATACTTATACTATTGATGTGGAAGTTGCACTTACCACTTGAGGGGTCATGACAACTATCCCAATGTACTAATGAGTCTCTGATCTCCTTGATATGGAATACTCTACCAAGAATCATAGGTTACCATGTGCTCTGATGGCCTAAGCTGTGATGCTTTCATCAATATTCTCCCATAAGTTCACCACAGATTGTTGCTTATTGTTCAGTCCTTTCAATTGTATTTGACTCCAAGGGTTTTCTTGGCAGAGACACTGGAGTGGTTTACCATTTCCTTCTCCAGTTCATTTTGCAGTTGAGGCAACTGAGGCAGAGTTAAATGACTTGCCCAGAATCACACAGCTAGTAAGTGTCTGAGGCCAGATTTGAACTGAGAAAGATGGGTCCTGGAACTCTATTCATTGTTCCACCTAGCTTCCCCTACCAGAACAGGCACACTCAAATTTCTAGGGCTTTCCTTTCTTTGGCTTTTGTGGAACACACAGATAACCATTGCCTAAGCTTTACTCTTGCTCCTTAAGCGGTCCATAGTCTTCTGTATTTCTCCATGTATTTCTCTTATGATGTAATTGACAATGTTCCTTCTTAATCGTTTTTTCTTTTTTAATTTGTTAGTACCTGTTCACACCTTGCTTGACCTCTTCATCAGTCTTTGGGTCCACATTAATTTCAATTTTTTGGAGACTATAGTATTCCATTACTTAGAACCCTATAGTGACCCTCCTTGACCACAACTGCAGAACATTACCTTCTTCCTCAAATCAAATTGAGTATAAGAGACATTGAGCCACAAAAAAAGTTTTGGAAACCAATCTATACATCTACATATTCCTTTGGTACTGAATATTTTAGTGTTGTCAATTGTCTTCTTGTACTCATATGTGTATTTCTACATGTTAGCCATCTTTCTTTACTTGGGTATTTCACACTATAAAAATGAAATCACATCCATTGTTTTTGATTTTTCATCAGTCAATTTTGTAAGTCTTTGGATAAGAAATTTGGTTCCAAAATAGAGAGGCTACACATTTAATATCTTGAAATATTGCATGATCCCAAGTTCCCGCAAATGTAAGTCCAAGAGGATGGTGCCTATTTTTTCTTTGCTGCGTGTGAAAGTTCAGTCTCAGTATCAAGTTTGTTTTGTCCCTTAACTTTGTTAACCTTTGCGTTTGTTTGTGTCCACAGCAGCTTTTCATAAAGAGATGGGCTGGACCTAAGATTGCAAGGGTTCCACTGGGGTTAAAGGGCAGAGCCATTACAGGATTTCAACTCAAAACATTCCCTGATTCCCAAGGCTGCAGTGTGTTCATAATTAATTATGTTTCTTTGTGAGAATTTTGCTGAAAAGCTTTAGTAGAGCAATATGTGAACCATGTGGGAGATCTCATATCTAGCTCACTTTTCGATGAAATAAAAACTGAAGTAAGGATGGGGGAAATCCTAGCTTCATTCCTCCCTATGAGCTGTGATTACAGTATTTCAATTTAGAAAGTCACCAACTGCACTGTGGAAATCCAGTTATGCTTAAAAAAACCCTCCCACAACCTTTACTGTTCACAGCCCAATGCAACAAAACTCCAGATTTGTGGGCCATCTTTTTAACAGTATTTTTTGTGATTGGATTGTTCCTTTTTAAGAAAGTATTTATGCATGTGAGTGACCTTTGCATAAAACATAATTCATTTTGATTTATGTCAAGGCATCTCAAAGAATAATAAAATGATACTTAGAAATTGTCTTTTTAAGAAGCATTGCTAATCACTCCCTTGAAATTCATGGGACTCCAGAGACATTGAAATCATTGCTTAGAAACAGTATTTGCTGACTTCACCAGGGTAACAGCCCTAATCCTTAAGGTAATCAACATTCACCCTCTTCTTTTGCTCTTTCTACTTTTAAGTCTTCCCTGGTTTTCTTAAGAAAACACAGAAAGGGGAGACTGCTATTATTCTCCTCCATGGGATAGCCTGCTTCATTCAGACAAGTAATATCATCTTCTGTTGACTCTCATTTGAAGCCAGTGCACCAGGTCATTCCTTCCACTCTGATGTTTTCACCCACACTGAAGGAAAGACTGTGGCAGGGGACCCAGGGTGCAGGTTTCTCAACCAGAAGGATGTGGGAAGCCGACCTCGATTGCTGTTGGACTGTTCACTGCATTTGAAACTCTGGGTTCACAGTTCACACTCTGGGGCTCAGTGACATGGAGTCTGGGAAAGGATTCCCTTCAGGCCACATTTAAAGCCTCAGCACAGGACAAAACCAAGCTGCCTACTGGGCAACCCAAAACACATGGTATTTTCTTTATTGCTGTTCTGGTAATTGTCAGTCAAAAGTCAAAACAAAAGCAAAGCAAAAGAAAAACTGAAATCTACTACAACCTGGATTCCAGGTACAAGAGTTTGTTGAGCAATTTCCAAACTGATGGTCACCTGTCATTTACAGTAATGAGAAACCACTTCTTCCCTGATCAGTCAAGGAAAATTAGTGCAGGAAAGAGCAGTTTTTAAGCAACATCATATGGGGAAGAGAAGATTCTTACGGAATTTGGGAGTCCTTTGGGTACATTTTTCTCCATGCCATCTCCCTCTTTCCATCTAGACCATGCCTTTCTTTGAGAAGAACACCACAATTAGGGGCAGAGAGAAAATACAGTAGGGAGAAAATGCTTTTCTACTTCTAGAGAAATAGAGTCCTTCTTACTATAGGAGCCAAGATTTTCAGTGACCTAGAACGCTGAGTGCTGTTTTACTAATGATTGATGAAATTTCCTTGCGCACACAGAAAAATCTCTTCTGCTAAAACCCTGAAATAAGATTGCTGAAAGTAAGAAAAAGCAACCACATTTTATGCATGATCTGATGTTCATGACTGGTTTTGAAAGACCCTTGGAAGTAGAAATTATTCAGAATTTTAGCAAGAGTTCTGAAACCACCATCATGTCCAGTTCATTATGGAACTTTTCATGACAAAGCATGTGTTTTTTGTTCTTTTTTTTATGTTCTCGGACTGACAAAAATATCCCTACCACCACCACCACCAACAAAAAAGTTATCTCCATTGGGTACAATACATCTCATAAGATCAGTTAGGATCATCTTTTTCAACCACCACAACTAATCTTTACAAAAGCCAACTAAGGCCCTGTAATGTTAATTTAAATTGGAAGACTTTTCCCATTCATTAATAAACCCATGTGACCTGCATGGGTCACATGTGAGTTTGAGTCACATGAAGCCTATGGAGGGAGGAGCTTGCGGAATGGATGAAACAGGAAGGGTGGAGCAGGAGAAGAACTGAGAAAAGTTAGTCAGACAAATCAGAGCTGGGAAGGACAGAGAAAGCAGGCAGCTGGGGCAGCAACTAGCATGAGTGGGAGAGCTTGTCTGTGATTTATTTAATGGAGCTGGTTTGTGGGAAGCTCACAGAGGGAAGGCTTGGGGATGGTGGTGCTCCCTGCATTGCTATTGTGTGTAGATTTCTTTGTTTCTATAATGAATTTGACTTTCTGATGTTGGAATTCAGCTTTCTGATGTTTGAATAAATGTTTTGGTTTTGTCTTCCATGTAGAAAGTCTGTTACATTTTGTGATTCAGAACTCTGCTGGCATATTCATAACCACTGTAGGTGCTGTGAATATTGCTTTAGCCCTACAGGCCCCCATTGTCCTGCACTTCAAACCTGAACTCTCCAGTATGGGCTTTAAGGCTTTGTACCAGCAGATCTCCCCTCCTCCATCCACTTTCATTTCCCATCGCTACCTATCACAGGATCTTTTGTTCCAAACAAAGAAATGTTTTACCATGTTCTCTACATGACTTACACCTTCCTACCCCTGGATTTTTGCACAATCCATTTGAAAAGTCTGCTCTTTTCCTTCCACATTGAATCAGTCCCTCTTTTTGTAAACTTCTGTATTCAAAATAAAAACAACACTTCCAGAGTCAGGCACGCGAGTGTATTATTTGTGGAATTGTGGATTTGTACAACCCTTCTGTAAAGTAATTTGGTATTATGCAAATAAAGTGTCACATACACACACGTGTACATATGTACAAATACACTTATGTATATTATATATAATATATATACATATATGTGTGTGTACAGACATACACTCTTCGATTCAGAGATTCTACTGCGAAGCATCTATGCCAAGGAAGTAATTGATATTACAAATCGTATTTATAGCAGCAGCACCTTTCACGACACAAAAGAAATGGAAACAGATTAGGGAGTAGTTCAGCAAAGAATGATGCTAAGATAAAGTATGATGCATGAAGATAAAGTAATTTTACTGAGCTCTCTGAAATAGCAACTCTCATGGACTAGCACAAAGTCAAGTAGGTAGAGTTAAGGAAATCATACACTCACCAAGGACGATGTAAATGGCAAGAACAAAGCCTCAAAGTGAACCTGAATGTTGAGAAATTATAAAGAACAAATGAGAGAAATGAAAGGCCAGCTCTGCCAATCCCCATTTCCAGGAAATTGGGATCCAATTGTGTGGTGCATTGTATATAATGTTTGATTTATTTATTCACTGGTTTTAAGACAGTTTTTGTCTCTTCCTCTTTTTATTTCCTTTTGAAAAAAATCTATACTATAAAGGATGACTGTGGGAGAAAGTAGTGGTGGGGAATGGAGATGACTTAAAAAATCAATAAAAATCATTGAAAAATAATATTTGAAGATAAAATTATGTCTTCAATTATGCAAAGGTAAAATGATCTTTGAGTCATAAAATAAATACATCTTTAATGTAAATTAATAGATTGAGAAACAACAACAAACATCATCTTTCAAGAGTTCTTTTCACCATGCTCCATTTCCTCCATTACTTCATGGCCATGTGACAGTCACATTAAGAACCGAAAAAGTATATTCGTCTTTTTATGTACTTTTTTGTCTTCTCAATTGGGCCAGAATCTTTTGTATGATAGAAATTCTATTTCTCTTCTCTCCTTACAGCATCAAAGAGCTAAGCTCAGCACTGTGGGCAATGTTGAAAGCCTGGCTACAGGCCTATTCTTCTCTGCTTCCAGGATTTGTGATCTTGTTGGCATTGGTTGTATTTTCTCTTGATTTTGTCCCAATCCCTATGATTTGGTCAGTTTTAAGAGTTCCAAAAATTTCATCTCCCTGCATTCAACCAGATGATCAACATCCCTCACACTAATTAAGTGAGTTCTCATATAAAATATATACAGTCTATCACAGGGATCTATCATTGCAATCTTTGCAACTTGACAAAACTTGACAAAATGTGTGTTTCAGTGATATGACATTTAGGCCCCAGAGTCACCTTCATTCCACAACTTGGTATTGGAAGACTATGTTAGTAGAGGACCTGACATTGCATCTTACCAAATTAAGAACCATCCCTTTCACACTAGCACAAAATCTTCTTCTACTTGGAAATTTTCCTTTGGGATTTCATATGCAGTTACCACATAATCCAGCCTCAATCTTTATCCAGAAGTGACATCTCAAATTGCAACACTCTACCTCAGCCATTTTCTTTCCCTAATGGCAGGATATGGCTTTTTAAACCTGCTCTGTGGGTACTCCCAGTAAGATGTAAAAGACCTAAGTGGATTATGTAAATCCGTTGATTGACTTATGGGTCAGCCATGACAGAGAGCATCCCATATCATCAGAAATCAGCAGAAATCTCACCATAACTTCTTCAGAGACACACCCAAAAGGAGAAAACTGTCTTTGTTCTTGTAGGATTAAAAAAAGCCACAGACTCCTCACCACTATCTTAATGTTACATCCTGAACAGGAATGAATGTTTTATTCATTCCCAACTCTTATCCTCAACCTGGCAAAGAAGTAAACCACCCTCTAACATTCCTAAACATTGAGAGACAACCCCTTGAGACTCTTTTGAAATAAAGGATTCCTGAAACAGTAAGCATCTCTTAGGTACCCATTGTGCATGGAGCATTTTGTTGAGTCCAAGCTCTTTGGTCCATCCAGTTAGATTCTCTAGAGAGCCTCACTCTGGAGCCATCTCCAGCTCTCTTCTGATGCTTAATTTCTGTGCTTGGTCATGTGACCACCTTTTAACTTTAGTGCAGTGCCACCTAACCCATGGGAGAAGTTGCACTAAAGCCTTCTGGTGGTAATCCTAATGACAAGAACACTTTTTAAAAACATTGAATTAAAACAAATAATATTAACAAAGACAAACATATGCTTTTCAATTCAATGAACATTTATTCGATGACTACTATGTGATAGGAACTGTGCTAGGAACTAGAAATAAAAGCAAAAATCAGCCCATGCCCTCAAGTTTCCTCCAGCATAATAAATTCAACTTTCTTGGCCTCCCATCTAAGACCCTTTTCAATCAGATGCTACACTACTTTCCCATCCTCATCTCATGCATTCCTCCTTCACAAATTCTAGACAAATGGGAACATCTACTTTTCCTCATTTGATCCCTGTACTTGTTCACATCCATGATTTTATTCATATTGTTCCACATGTAATGTCTGCTCCAACCCCTTGGTCACCCTGCCTTGACTTGTTAAAGTCAGTACTATTACAGAAGAAAACTCATTTGCCACTTTCTCTATGAAGTCAACTCTTATCCTACTCATATATTGTATTTCCATCTCTCTATTGTAATTTTTGTTTTATGGCTTTGCAAAAATGATCATAGTAGTAACTCACATTCCCATAATGCTGCACAATTTTGTAGGTACTTTCTGAACACTAGCACTAAGAGGGCACACAGCTATGATTGTTTCCATTTTAGAGTTGAGGAAATTGAAGCTCTGGAAGGTTTGGCAACTTACCCATAACTCTCCAGCTACTAAAGACCTGATGTGAGATTAGGTTCACAGATATATGTCATGTCTTTTTAGTACACAGTAAATTTCTTAGAGGTAGGAATTGAATCAGACCTAAGCATTACATGTCCACCAGTGCCTAACACATTGTTATTTAGAAACAGAAGCTGCTTATCATTCATTGAATTGAACCAAACTAAGTAATGATTGAGCACTGGACTTAGAGTAAAAAAGAACTGGGCTCGAGTTCTGGTTCTGCCACTGCCACATATTCCCTCTGTACGAATCTGGACAAGGATTTCCCTTCTCTGGGGCTCAGTTTTCTCACCTGTGAGATGAGATAGCTTAACTAGATAATGTTTAAGGTTCCTTTTAGCTCCAGATCTATGATCTTAAAACTGGTTTACATCTCTAGACAAGCCAATATGACAATTTCACATCCCTTGAAAAATACATATGCAAAATTCAGTCTTAGCATCCATCCACAAAGTGTTGCATTCTTACTTCCCTGCCTCCTACTGTTGTACATTCTTCCTTTTTGAAAATAATCAATGATATCATGGGATGATGTCTTGACTTATGCATGAATTGGATTTTAGCAATGTATCACAAGGATTGTATGCTATGACCAGGTACAATTTACACCAGCAATGAAAGACTGGTTCCATATTAGGAAAAGTATCAGCATAATTTACCATATCAGCAACAAAACTAACAGAAACCATATGATTATCTTAATAGATACAGAACAAAAACTTTTCATAAATGCAACATCCATTCCTACCAAAAACACTAAAGAGCATAGGAATAAATGGAGTCTTTCTGGAAACGATAAGTAGTATTTACCTAAAACCATCAGCAAGCATTATATATCATGAGAACAAACTAGAAGTATTTCCAATAAGATTGGGGGTAAAACAAGGATACCCATTATCACCACTCTCATTCATTATGGTACTAGAAATTTTAGCTTTAGCAGTAAAGGAAGAAAAATAAATTGAAGGAATTAGAATAGGCAAAGAAGAGACTATTTTACAAAAACTGCAGGGAAAACTAGAATGTAGTGTGGCAGAATTTAGGAATAGAGCAACAACTTACATCATATACCAAAAAACATCAAAATGGGTACACAATTTGGATATAAAGGGTGATACTATGTAAGGCCTAGCAAAATGAAGTCATTTGCTATTTTTGTTTTGCTAAAAGTGCCTCTGATTGAATAAGGTGATTAAAGAAGATCTTCCCCACACATTGATGGGTCTGCCCATTGGGGGAAGCTTGATGAGGGAAGTCATTTTGTAGGAGGCTCCCAAGTAACTGTCATTTTTTTTATTAAGGCATTGGATCAAAGGGTCATGCCCTCTGGCTCTGAAAAGTGTATAACTACTCTGATGGTCAGGTTTTACTTTGGGTCTTACTGACTGGAAGTGTTTGTTTGGCCAGATGAGGACTCTGGGAAGCTGCTAAGGAGACCCCCAGCTTTGAAAACTCAGATTTTGGTGCTTTCCTTTCTGATAACTATGACCAGACAGCTGGACCTGTCTGTTGAATTGTAATGTATGTATTGATTATGATCAGGCAGAGGAAGCCATGTCTGTTGATCTTTGATTTCTTTGTATTTTCTTTGAAGTTCAGGATTCTAACTCCCCTGAACTGGTGAATGATATATATGTATGATTAAAGGAATCATATTTGTGCTTCATTAAAGTGATTGTTAACCCTTCTAAAGTTGCTTTTCCTTTTAGAGAAGAAATCAAAGAACCTGTGATAGCAAGCCCACTGTGTATCTCAGGATGCTTACTAATACATACTATAAGCAAACTGGGAGAACAAGGGATAGTTTACCTGTCAGATTTATGGAAAAGGGAAGAATTTATGACCAGAGATAGAGAACATTATGAAATACAAAACGGATAATTTTGATTATACTAAGTAGAAAACTTTTTTTCACAAAGCCAATGCAATCAAGATTAGGAGGAAAGCAGAAAACTAGGAAACATTTTGCAACTAGTGTTGACAAAGGTCTCATTTCTAAAATACGGAGAGAACTGAGTCAAATTTGTAAGTACAAGTCATTCCTCAGTTGATAAGTGATCAAAGGATACGAACAGGCAGTTTTCAGAGAAGAAGTTAAAGCTATCTGTAGTCAATGCTCTAAATTACCATTGATTAGAGAAATGCAAATCTAAAAATCTCTTAGGTACTACATCACACCTATTGGATTAACTTATCCCTAACATAAGGCCTTTCTAATCAGCTTGCTGTTATACCTCATACAAAACAGCTTTAGAGGCAGGGAAAGAAAGGAAGCAGTCAAAGACAAATGACCAACAGCGAAACTTGCTGCTGCAAAAGATCTTTGTAGAATCTTCATGAACACAGAGCTTTTTTTTTCTCTGCAAAGCACTAATTAGAAGTCCTGGGATAAATGTAGGGAATAGATCCAGGATAGTTCTTTGAGGATAGACCTAAATTAGAAGTGTTACTTTGTAAGGATCTATGATTAGAGGAGGGCCCAGGTTCATAGGTCACCCTGGTGGTCATTTTAATTTTCATTAATTACTCATTTTATTTCTATAAACAAGTTAACAGTCACTTATAAAGGAATTATCGTCTTATTTATATCTGAAATTCAAGAGTCACAAAGGGAAATCTCTATGTGTACACACACACACATATATATGTGTATGTATATACAAATACATATATGAATACACACATACACACATATACACCTATAAATGAGAGAGAGAGAGAGAGGGAGAGAGAGAAAGAGAGAGAGAGAGAGAGAGAGAGACAGAGAGAGAGAGAGAGAGAGAGAGACAGAGAGAGAGAGACAGAGAGAGAGAGAGAGAGAGAGAGAGAGAGAGAGAGAGAGAGAGAGAGAGAGAGAGAGAGAGAGAGAGAGAGAGAGAGAGAGAGAGAGAGAGAAATGTAGATGTAAGCTCATTTGATCACAAATGGAAAAGTAACTTCCAAAGGAGGCAATCTTATGTGCAGTAATGCATTCAGGACTGAGAAGCAGAGCACATGGGCTCACATCTTGGTTCTTCTTTTCACTGCCCATGTGAGGGTGAGCAAGTTGCACAACTTTTCTGGGCCCTGCTTCTTTAGCTGTAAATAAAAGGGTTAGGCTAGAATTGATGGTGTCAAACTCATGTTGAAATGGATTCCTTTAGGCTGCATTTTGACTTTAAAAATCCACAAATTAACATTATCTGTGTCATATTTTTATTTATTTTGTTAAACATTTTTCAATTAGATTTTAACCTGGTTCCAGTTCACCTTTGGGAGTTTTGTGGGTTTGATGGACTCTGATATTCCTTGCAGTTTAAAATCTGAGATCTTATATGCAGAATAGTGAACAGGTAGCATTAAACATTTCATTTGGATGTGAAAATATGCCCATGTTAGTTCTTCTCCCTCTCCAGCTTTTCAAAACTATCCTACCAAAACATGGAATTCATCTCTGAAGAGATATAACATAGCATTGTGGGCAAGACTTATATCTAGCATCAGGAAGATCTGAGTTTAGTTCCTACCTCATATATTTACTAACTATGTGATATCAAACAGGTCACTTAATATCACTGTGCCTCAGTTTTCTCATCTATAAAATGATGGGGTTTCACTTGATGGCTTCTTGATCTCTCTTCCATCTTTAAATCCATAATCCAATGAGACCATCTTTGTGACTTTGAGCAAATCACTTTCCCTCCCTCAGCCTTAGTCTCCTCATCTGTAAAATGGAGAGTTGGACAAGATTGCCTCTGATGCTCTTTCTCTTTTACAATCTGTGGTGCTATAAGCTCAGGCAGTTCAGTTTCTCCTATGTCTTTAAAAGAACATTCTTAGGAGCCATTGTAATGTTCATTTATTTTCTTACTAATGTGTAAAAAACACTAGCAGTCGGTCCTCTGGACTGCTTCTAAAAGCAAATAAAAGCTTCTGGGAGAAGCAGCTTCCTTCCAATTGATGACATCATGTGTTATGCCAATGGGTAACCTGATAGCCCTTTCAAATATGGTTTTGGTCAATTGAATATCAAACCAAGGGTTGCATTTAATGGAAGAGGAAAGTACATGAGTCAATTAGCTTTAAAAGGGAATGGCTAAACTTTTGCAGGGATCTCTCTTACCTGGCATTTAGTATTGATATATTGAATTGAATCAAATATATACCCTACATAGACATATCTGGTGAGAAAGACAGAAGGGTCACATGCAGACAACATGTCCCAATACCATAGAATTTTTCTGAGTTTTGAGTCGATATTGTCATTGATTTGACAAAATACACCCAACAGTTTGATTCTCCAAACCTGGGCCAGCAATTTCATTTCCCAATGTGCTAATTACTTGACCTTTGGCGCACTTGCCTTGCTAGGCTGCTCTCCTTATACCTCTCGCATCTGTGTTTACATAACTTCTGGGATCACTCAGTGGCCTATCTAGATCATATCAGCTTCTTTCAAGACCCAGTTTTAAGACATTTAACCAAATTCTGAATCCATAACATCCATTATGGATCCCCCACTCACACCACAAAGATTCAAGTCTGGTTAGGTCCTACCTTCCCTTGATGTTTTGATACAAATAGTCAGGCAACTCACACCCTGGGCTGGAGAGACAGAATTGGAAAGAGCTTGGCTTCCAAAGGCTGTTGATAAATTGCTCTATAAGGGCCTTCACAATTAATTCGTGTCAGTTGACAGCAAAATGACCCTGGCCTCTCAGCCCTGTTCCAAAACCAACACTTCCTGCTCCAGGCTCAGCCATGCTGTACTGACAGATCGAAGTTAATCTTGCTCCACTGAAGGAGTGCAATCTCAAATTATACAGCTGGTGTGAAACGAAGGTATTGTTGTTACTGAAGAATATGAAACCCCCACCAGTGGACAGCTGGAGAGTCCAAACCACACAGCTCTGATTTTCAGGCAAAGATTGTTTTTTAAAGTTGAGATTGAAATAAATGGGTGAAAATCTATTTTAGTAGCTAGTGAGTGGCACCTTTTCCAAAGGTCTAATATCATTCCATGACCTGAGGTAGGCAAGTCAACATTCCCTAATGACTTGGAGATAAGGGAATTCTTTATGTGAACAATTCAATCTTATCAACATGTGATTGTCAATATTGGATTATAACATGTAAACCTAGAAGGGACCTTAAGTACCATCTAGTCCAACTCTTTCTTCTTATAGAATAAGAAACTGAGGTGCACCAGATTTATGATATTCCCAAGATCATGCAGGAGAACTGAGATTCAAAGCAGGTGGGTAGATTACATTTCAATCTCAGGTAAGCTCTTTTCTGACATCCAGAAGGAACAAAAATAATCCAATGCCCTAAGGAACATAGATTTAGAGGTGGAAGGAACCATTGGGGTCATTGAGTTCAACCTCATCGTTGTATAGAGGAAAATGCATGAGGGCTACACATATTAAATGACGTACTTAAAATAAGAAGCAAGGTTGAGATTTGAACTGATTTCCTAGTATTTCAGATCTAGGGTTCTTTTTATTGCACCACACTACTTTTTTTCTGTTTGACTTCCCTGTAGTCACTCCCTTCATCAGAATTAACTGCTGACCTTTCATGTTTTAGGTGATGGTTGCATGGGTAACTGAACTCATTCCTGGTGACCAGCTTCCTGGAGATGAGCCTTTTGTATCTTAAATGTGCTAGTTCCCAAATGATAGCTGTAGCTAGAGTCTTATTTCAAGGCCTCCATTCAATGGTTTTCATGCTCAGTTGTAGCTACCAGAACAAATGTTCTTCTGGCAGAGCAAGAGTGGGCCCCATGACTTGCTGAGGAACTGGAAGAGTCCCAACAAAGTTGACACTTTGTGATTGGGGATTTCCATCCAAATCATAGAATGTAAATATAAGAAAAAAATTCTTGATTTATAAATTGTCAATATTTTGAAACATCAATGACTGTGTTCTCTGCATCAGTGACAATGATTTTAGGCTCTGTTGCAAGGACTTGCAGGGGGAGAGATACTTCATAGATATCTATCCTGTCCCTGGATCAAAAGATCACTTTAAACTTCATCTAACATCATCATGAGTTTTTAAGGAAAACAGCGTTGTTTACAGAGTACATTTCCTTCTTTCTCATTGTCAGAATCTGGCAAACATTTCACTAAAGCATTCTCACCAACCACAATACCGAAAATTCATAAATGAGGGGAAAAGGAAGACTTTCAAATATTCATTTGTGTTATGGTACATGAAACAATGTAAAAAATGATATTTTCTGTTGTTTTTGTTTTGTTTTCTTACTAGAATACTCCCCAATAATCAAAAAAACCTGATTTCTGTAAACACTAAGGGTAGTTCAGTTTTGCATTCACAAGGCCTTTTTGAAAAAGAATAACGACTTCTTGCAGACAAGGCAAATATAGTTTCAGAGCATTGCTTCTGATGAGCCATCACATAGATCCAAACATTGATTGTCAACCTCCTTAAGAATGGTGTTATGAAATTCATGTTTGTTTCTGATGTTCCCTAGAAACATGTATTTGCATGTAGTACTTAAGGTTTGCCCACTATGGGAACCCAAAAGTTGAACCAGGTTCAATGTATCTTGTGGGTATTTGCTTATATGCTTCTCTCTATCTGATACAGTACAGCAGCAGCTAGTAAATCTTTCCTTTTCAAAGAACAAAATCTCTTTTGGTCTGCATAGTCTAAGATCATCCTATTTCCCACAGATTGAGGTAAGGGCAAAGGACAACAGATACCCTGAATCCATTCTTTTGACAATGTCTATGTTACAGTAGTTTTAAATCCTTATGCCCTGGAAATTCTCTGACTTGGAGTTAGAAAATTATTTTAACTACCATCTAATACTTGATTATCTGTGTACATCCCCTCAGACCACATCCAATATTCCGCTGCACAAAGCCACAGAGGAAGCTGTGTGGGACTTGCATAACAAGGCTCTTCTCAGCTCCCCACAATATCGCTGGTCACCTTTCAAATTAAATGGAATACAATACTAAAGAGATGAGTGAAGCTAGCCTCACTTTAATATACTATATCATTTCTATTGCCAAAAAGATCATCAGTCTTAATTTAGCATGACAAACGAAGTATTGTCATATGCCTTTCATCATCCACGAGAACAATAAATTTCTTTATTATTGATTAATTTTTTATGTCTACCTTCCCATATTAGTTGACTTTTAATTTTACCCATGTATCATGTTGCTTTTTGACTGTCAAGAAAAACATTAATTCTTCTGGAGATCATCAAGAATTATCTTGGCATGAAGAGGTCACCTGGCCAAAGCTCACCACATTGCATGATGTCATGCCCAATATAAATTGCCTATCCTTGTTTTACATAATCTTCTGTTGGGATACTTGTGTAGATACTATATCTTTAAGGACTCCAACTTAGAATTTGGCAGATGTTGGTGGGGGGAGGGGTATCACCTCAATTTTACTTTTCCCATTGCTAAAAAGATTTTCTAATGCATTGATGAAATGTTCTCTTATGTGTTCACCATCTGGGAGTGATTTCCTCCATTTAGCCATCTTCCAAGTAGTGGTATTGTTTGATTATTTTATCCAATTAGTAAATGTACTTTTCATTTCTTGGATGTCATGATAAAGTTCTTCTGTTGCTTTTCCCCCCTGGGCATAACCAGCTGGAGAGATTTTGGCAAATATGTTGTTTTGTCCAAGTTCTATTTTACATCTGATTATTTATTGTTGGACAGTATGTAGTTATAACTGAGAGACAGAAGTCTGGCTGAATTGGATATTAATCAAATATGACTACAGGATGCATATGACTTGGTTCCTCTAGTACAATGGTATCTACCTATATTTGCTAGATTTCTCTTTCATCTTCCTTACTAGAATATGAGTATGTATAATCAGAGACCTTATCTTATTTTTCTGATATATTCTGCCATACTTAATTAAAACCAAAATGATTCACATTTAGTATGAAGTAATTACAGTTGGAATGTGGGAGAGGTAGAAAGGGCTTTACTACTAAGGGAACAAGCAAAGTTCTCATGAATCTGAGCTGAAGTAGAATGAGCATACATAAAAGACTCGAACAAACTAACTTGTTCTCTGCTCTGGAAGCTTTCTAGTAAGAAGATAAGAATTTTCTGGCCTCCAGGGCAGAGGGATATTGCTACTGCAGCCCCAGTAGTGACCTGCCAAGGTTGCATTATTTCTTTACCTATTTACCATGTGGCTATGGATGCATGAAGCCTCTATTGTTATTGCTGTTATTGTTGTCTCTCTGTGTGTATGCTTTTTCTATTTCTGATTTCTTTCTTTCTTCCATAATCTTTGGCAAATTAGAAGCTGGAGACAGAACAGACCAAATTATGACAGTGTTGAGTTTAGATGGGAAAACCAAAAGAGCCCCAGCATCCAGAGTCACTAGCAGAGTCTGCCAGTAGCCTTAGCAGCTGATGAGTCATCTTTGATGAGCAATCTGTTTGACCCAGTCCAGGAGTGAATTAACCTAATAGCCAAGAAAACATGCCCTACAAGCCTGGGAGTGACTTGCCCATATGTTACATCAAGGTAAGTATTTTCTGAAGGTAGAAAAGGATTTCCAGAGCTGAGAAGTAGCCCCAGGAAGTTGGGAGGTAAGGTGAGAGAGATTATTTTGTGGTAGTGACTTTAAATCCACTCTCCCCTAGGAATAAAGAATATAGAGAGCAAGGAGCAGTTCTGGTTTTCCAAGATTCTGTGCTTCAGTCCTTTCTATATCTTCTCAGTAAATATCTAATTACAAAAGCAAATGGATGCTAACTAGTTAATTGATATTAAACTGATGTTAACTGGCATTTGATGTTGGGGGCACCCTGGATGGAAATTCCTGCATCACTGTAGACAAGCAACCCAGACCTTCATAGTTATCCCTGAAGGAAGGAAGCAGAAACCAGCTTAGATCTGCAATTCCAACCTGTTAGTCTGAATGTCTTTTGGGATAGTAATCCCCAAACTTGCACTATATCAAAATAATAGCAAAGATTACTTAAATTATTCTTCTACTATGAAAATCAAGTGGACCATAAACCATAGAAACATGGTCATCAAAAGTCCTAGCTATGTCCTAAAGATATGCAACATCTAACTGGAAGTAAGAGGTTTTCAAGCTGGCAAAGTCCCACATAGAGTTTTGTTTGTTTGTTTTCATTATGTCTTTCTTTCCTTTTTTTGATAGATGACATTATGCTGCTTGCTTTGAATTCCATGTCACTACAGGGCCTCTTTAATCAAGGCCAGTCAAAATGGATGACCTCAACAACCATAAATTTAAAGAAGAAAAATATATGAATGAGTGAATAAAGAAAGAAAAATAATTTATTAAGAGCTATATGAGAAGTACTGTGCTAATCATTGCAGATACAAATATACACTGTCCCTGCCCTCAAAGAGCTTATATTCTAATAGAGTGAGATAACACATCTAGAGGTGGGCAGCAAAGAGAGTTTTCGTCTGGGAAGAAAAAGGAGATGATGAGAAGAATAAAAAAATTGATGATTCTCTTATCTTTTCAGAGGCATTGACCATGTTTATTTAATTATAATTCATAGAGAAAGAAGTGGAAGATGAGGTGGAAGGAGGGAAAGTGGCAGAACAATGTCCAGAGTAAAGAACCATGGTTCCGGGGAGCTCAAAGATGAGTGGCTGATGACAAATTCATATTGCCCAGATTATGACACATAGTTGGATGGGCAATTCTTTGAGTTAGTCGGACAGTACATGCTCATAGCACACATGGGGTATCTAGGTGGTTCAGTGCCTAGAGCATCAGGTCTGGAGTCAAGAAGATTGATTTTCCTGGGTACAAATCTGGCTTCAGACACTTACTGGCTGTGTGACCATGCACAAGTCATCTAACCCTGTTTGCCTAGTTCTTCATCTGTAAAATTAGCTGGAAAAAGAAATGGCAAACCACTCCAGTATCTCTGCCAAGAAAACCAAATGGAGTCCTGAAAGATCAGACATGAATGAAATGACAGAAATAACAAAAACAGCATGTATACCATGACCACAACTGCCCTCAGACAGACTCTAGGGGAGACAGTCCAACAGCCTGAGAAATAGCACAACCACCACCACCATCACTACTGAACATCTGGTCACTTTAGCTAGAATTCAGAAGAACAAGTTTATAGGGAAACAGTCTGAAAATTTCCTACAGAAGGGTGATAGCCCCTGACTTCACAGCAGTCATAACTAATGGAGAACCAGAAAAAAAAAACACCATCAGAATCGTTGGTACCATGAAGGGGTTCAGGAATGAGAAGAGGTGATTTCATCGCTGGAAATAACACTGAAGAAGATACATCACCACCTACCTTTCTGGCAGAACCTCAGGAGTGATTTCCTGCCTGGTACCACCAATGAAGCAACTGCCCCAAGCTCACTTGATTCTCAGAGCTACTACTGACTCTCCAGATTTTTTCACACACACACACACACACACACACACACACACACACACACACACACACCACTCCTTCTACTTCCACTTCCACCTCTGCTTTTCAGAGTTGCCTTTTATGTGTTATCTTCCCCAATTAGAATGCTTTTTAAAATTTATTTATTTTATTACAAATTTAAGAAATAAAACAAGCATCCCCATGTAGGGGAATAACTTTCTTTTCTTTTTATCGCTTTAAAAAGTGCCATTCTCTCCCAACTGTATCCAGTGCTCTCTCCACATGTAGAAGGATATGACTTGGACTCCAGATTTTCAGTTATTCTCTCCATGCATACATGGAAAGGTTTTAATTCTCAGGTTTCCAGGGTACATCCAACCAGCAGAATAGGGCATCCAGTAAATAACTAATTAAAGTTAAAGATATTCTATTGATTCACATTCACTAAAACAGCAACTCATGAATCCCTACGGGGTGTGCTCACATTTTACTGTTATCCAAAGGACACACTTCACTAAAAGAAAAAAAGGCATTTTGTCACAATAATTCACTGGTCATGGAAAACACTGTTCACAACAATCCCAAAGCAACTATATATACATATATATATATATATATATATATATATATATATATATATATATATATATATCCATACATATATATGTGTGTGTGTATGTGTGTGTATGTGTATGTATGTATGTATATGTATGTATGTATGTGTATATATATATATATATATATATGTATGTATGTGTATGGGTTTCACCAGATGAGAAGCTCTACACACTCAGTTAAAATAAGATCTAGACCTCATTGTGACTCAGATTGTGAGATTTTTATTACAAAATTCAGACAAATTGAAGAAAGGAAAAACCATCACATTTTAAAGGAATGAGTTAAATAATATCCTTTATGAATATGAAGTCGAAGTGATGAATAGATTTAAGAAAGAGAAGAACTATGAACATAGGTTCACAACATTGTACAGAAGACATCAATAATGATACTACTACTACTAATAATAAACCATCCCAAAGAAAAAGAAGAGGAGGAAAGCAAAATGGCAGTCTGCTGAGGCTTTAAAATTGGGAATTGGGAAAGTAAAAGGAAAAAGATGAAAATATATCCAAGTGAAAGCATAATTTCAGAGAATGTCAAGGAGAGAGAAAAGGGCTTTCTTAAATGAGCAATGCAAAGAAATAGAAGAAAACAATAAAATACGAAAGGGAAGAGATCTCTTCAAGAAAATTAGAGTCATCAAGGGAATGTTTCATGCAAAAATGAACATGATAAAAAACAAAATGATAGTTACTTGACAGAACTCTAAGAGATTAAGATGTGACAAGAATACACAGAAGAGCTATACAAGAACCATCTTCATACCTCTGACAGTCATGGTGGTGTGTTGACTAATCTGGAACCAGATATCCTGGATAAGGGAATCAAGTGGGCCTTAGGAAGCATGGCTAGCACTCAAACTCATGAATGTCATGAAATTCCAGCTAAGCTATTTTAAAATCTAAAAAAAATGATACTTTCATGATGCCAGCAAATTTGGAAAACCCAATATTGGCCACTAGATTGGAGAAAGATCATTTTATGTCCCAGAAAATGGCAGACAATGCAGAAAATTAAGAAGCAAGCGTCTTGATGAGGGTGAAAGAGGAAAATATAAAAGCTTGCTTGAAGATTAACATAAAAAAATGAAACTATGATCATGGCAACTGGTCCCCTCATTTCCTGGCAAATAGAGGGAAAAGAGATGGAAGCAGTGAGTTTGAAGCTCAAAGGTCACTATAGACAGTAACTACAGTCATGATATTAAAAAAAACATATGATTGTGGAAGGGAAACAATGGCAAATCTGGACAGTATACTAAGGAGCCAAGACATTACCTCGTCAATAAGGGTCTGTATAGTCTAAGCTACGTTGTTTGTTTTTTTTTTTTTTTCTGCCAGTAATAATGTGTTGTTGTGAAATTTGGACCATAACTAAAGCTGAGTACTGCGGAATTAATGCTTTAAAATTGTGGATCTGGTGAGGACTTTTAAGCCTTTGAATGGTAAGGAAATCTAATCAGTCTATACTTAAAGAAATTATTTCAGAGTACTCATTAGAAAGATAAATACTGAAGCTGCTGCTTAAACATTTTGACCACATAATGAGAAGATAGTGCTCCTTGGGAAAGATTCTAATGTTGGGAAAGATTTAAGATAAAAGAAGGGATAGCAGAAGATGTGTTGGATACGTAGATTCATGAAAGCATTGAACTTGATGTTGGACCAATTTTGGAAGAGGGTGGAGGACAGAAGGGCTTGGTGTGCTATGGTTTGCGAGGTCATGAAGAGTTGGGCATGACTGAATGAACAGCAACAGAGGCATTTAATGAAATAACATAGTACAAAGTAAGAATAAAATCTATCCCCCCTAAAGCTGTAGTAATTCTACCATAAATCCTCACATTGGTGAGAAGAGTGGATACATGTAGGAAATACGTAAATAGAAAGGACAAAAATAACACTAAACTGAATGTTGCGTAATTATAACAACCAATCTCTAGGGCAGAAATAATACACACATGTGTAGATATATAGAGATATAAATACATATATTGATATAGATATATAATCCTCCCTCCTTACTTTTCAGTGGTGGGAGGAGGGCAAAGCAAGGTGAAATATAAATGAGAATTTTTGCATGTGCACCACGTGTGACTTGGTTGATACACTGATTACTTATGCTGAACTGGTTACTTTTCCTTTGTTATAGGTAATAGATTTAAGGGTCGAGAATGGGAAGATAAAAAAGGCACAAAATGATTGATTCAGAATCTGAAAGGAGTCTGCACTTTGCACTTTGCACATGGAACAGTCTCTTTCTGGATCCAAAAATTGGTAAAAATTTTAACTCTTCATTAAGTGGGGCTGTGTGACTCAATTGAGTAAGGCTACCACAGTCCACTCATTGCTACATAAAATAAGCTTTGAAATAAATACATAAGGAGGTTAGTAATGAAAAGGATAAAATCGTCATTCAGATGTTCAGTTATTCTTTAGTAATGTCCAACTATTTGTGACCCCATTTGGGAGTTTTCGGTCAAAGGTACTGGGATGGTTTACTATTTTGTTCTTCAGCTCATTTTGCAGATGAGAAAACTGAGTCAAACATGGTTAAGCGACTTGCCTAGGATCACACCACTAGTAAGTGTCTAGTGAGGTCAGATTTGAAATCAAGTCAGTGAATCTTCCTAACTTCATACCTGGCATTCTATCCACTGTGCCACCTAGATGATCCATAATAATCATAGTAATGCTCTTACTACGTAAGAGTAAATGACCCCAGACTCTGCAAAGACTAATCTTAATCCCAGAGAATGCACAAGGAAACACATTTTCTCTCCTCAATAGAGAGGTGGGATAATACGGAAGGCAAATATTCCACAAACTGTCAGATACGGTACCTGGATTAGCTGATTTTACTTAACTGTTTTGTTACAAGAGAAGTTTCTATTAGCCAGGGAATATGAAAGGAAATTACTGTGCCATAAATGTATAAAAAGGCTGAATAAAGCTTTAAAGAATTACACATAAAATTGGCCCCGATTAAAAAGGGTAGTCATAGGCTAATGTAGCCCTGGCTTATACTAGAGGAGCAGAGGGCAGGCAGCAAACACTCCAAGCACACCTATAAAAACAGTGAAATGACAAGCCATCTTTGAAATATTTCCCTTATAGTTGGTTCTGAAGAAAGTGAAAGGACACTTAATTTATTCTGATTACTAGGTGTTCCCTAGTGTATTGTTTCTTTGTATGTTTAAAAATCATACCCCTGACCTAAGGAATCCCATTTAAATTCCACATTGATATTTCCTTTTATTTTTCAGGACTTGGAGACAGAAAGACCTGGATTCAGATCTCACCCCCAAAACTCACTGATTCTGTGCTTCATAATACCACCACACCAGGTTGGTGTGAAGATCAGATTAGGCAATGTATAAACCTTAAAATCACTATCTAAATGTTAGCTGAGATAGTCATATTTTTAACTTATATTAACATGAACAGTTATCACAACTCATCAGCTTTGTCTTTCCATTTCAGGTTTAGCTTTTTTTTTTCAAAGCAGAACATATATTTTCAAGTTTCAATTCCTCTTCTGAATTAGTGGCAAAGTTTATACGTATTGCTCATTCTTTTTCTTAAATAAAATAATAATTAAACTCATACAGGATGCCAGGCATTGCACAATGAGAACAGAAAAAAAAAGCAGAAGAAAGGTTGGTTTAACATTCTAATGGGGGAAGACCACGCATAAAAGTGAGCTGGAAATGGGAGGGGGAAAGAAGGAGAGTAGTCAGATTGGTGTGGAAGTAAAGTAGACAGGGGTAGGGGCAGAGCACATATCAGGGCAAGCCGGCAGTGGCCACATGGCTGGACCTTCTCATGGTAGAGCAATTCGAGGCAGGATTTCAATCAATGAGTTAACTTCAGAAAAAACGTAAATCATTGTTCTGGGAGAAGGTGGAACTGCAGCCCTAGTCTGCCTTGGAATCATGGTTTTCAAGTGCCTTATCCCAGAAGCAAATAGATTAAACTTGGACTGACCCTCCTGTCCATGTGCCCCCTGGCATCACATAACAGATAAAGGAGACTTGTAAGTAGCCTGGCATAGCAAATGCAGTGGTACATTCAAACCACGTTTCTAAAATTTATTAGTTCTATGACTCTGGAAAATTTCCTTTACAACTCTCTGAGACTCAGTTTCCTCATATATAAAGATGAGACAATACTTCAAAGGATGTATGGCTTCATTGATTTGTAAGTGCCCTCCATTGGTGAAGGCCACAGTCTATCCATATCTGTATATCCAGTGTGATTCCCATCCTTGTCCTTCTGTTTACTGCAAGGGGTCCAGAGACCTCCCTTAATTTCTCCTCACATCCTGAGGGTAAAAATAATATCCATAACTGCTTCCTAGTGTATTTGAGATTTACTCAATCCCAAATTTTTCAAGTGTCCCAGACAGCACAGTTTTAAGCTTTAAACTATGAGATTTTAGGGCCACTCTATATAATGCCTACATAGTATTCATTAGCATTAAATAAGGTAACATATGTAAAGCACTTTTCAAATCTTAAAGCAGTATTTAAAGCTAGTGGTTATTTAAAGCAACATTTAAATGTAATACTTATAATATGTTCTAAAGTATATTGGTGGGTACAAAAGAATCATTTCAGACTAAGGTTGTCTTGGCCCTCCGTTTTTCTGCCTTAGCCATCACTTCTGCTCCCCCTTTCTCCAGTCATACTTAGGAGCACTGAAATCCATCTCTGCAACTCCCTAACACCTGGACAGGTTCTGCATTTCATTATGAGAATAAATCACTTGGTGCTGGGAGGAATCCAGCTGAAGTCTTCAGTGCAAGCATGTATCATAAGGGCACTCTGGGCAGCTCCTCCTTGTCTTTTCTGTCCAGGCCTCCCTTCCTTCATGAATCATTCTGCCTCACCCAAAATGTGATTGAATCCAGCACCAAACAGATATGCCATTGGTACACCTAGGAAAGTGCTGAGCTTACAAAAATGATCTAGGGCTCCTTTTAAAATCCCAGCCCCATGCTAAAGCCGTAAAGCCCTAAAATTGAGTGTCAGAGAACATCTTTTCATATCTAGTCCTTCTTCTCTGAAGTCTTGCTTTTCTTTGCTCTTTCTCATTATACAGTCACTCCCTTTTTCAATACATCTTCTACATAGCTTCCATACTGATATTCTTAAAGTGAGTCTAAGCATGTTATTCTCTGGAAGATTCAGTAGCTCCCTATTACCTCTAAAATTAACCACAAAATCCTCTAGCATTTAAAGTACTTCCCGTTCTGGCTCTAATTTATTGATCTAAACTGAATTTATATTACTCTCCCTCAAGCCCTCTACTTTTACAGCCAAAATTGTCTTGCAACTTTTAGTATAATTCTTCATGTCTTATACTACCCCCTCATGCTTTTTCATAGGTTGTCCCTGATGCCTGGAATCCTTCCCCTCTCCTTCTTCTTCCACTTCTTGGAAAGTCTAGTTACAAATGATGTCCTTTAGTGGAAGATTTTTCATGTTAAAAACTTGTATGATAAAATATAATTGATGGGTCACAATACTATGAGAAGAAAACATTTGACACCTACTTTGGGAAAAGATCCCATAGTAAAGGAGACCGAGGAGGGGCTGGAGAAGCAGGAACAGAATAAGGGGAGCACCATGAACCCAAACCAAGGCAAGAGATTCAGCAGTGGTGGAGGCTGAATATTTCTTAAGCTGAAATCAAGGAAAATGAAGACTAAAAAAGAGGTCATTGGATTGAGCAATTAGATCTCTTGTGACTTTGGAATGCCTTCAGTATAATTGCGGGGACAGAAGACTTCTTACAAAGGGTTGAGTAAAAAGGGTGGGTGAAGGTGTAGAAGTGTCTAATGGGCAACACTTTTCTGAGAAGTTTCGCCATGAAGGGAGGAAAGAGATGGAATAATCCTTTAGTAGCCTAAGAAGGCCAAAGGAACATTTTTTTAGGATTGACGTGACCTGAGCATATTTCTAGGTAGACAGGAAAGAGCCAAGGACAAGGAAGAGATCGAATAGATAGGAGAGACTGTTGGAGCTAGACCTTAGAGGAAATGGGAGGGGGTGGGATGAAGGACTCTCTAAAGAGCAAATAGATGTTAGGTTAATTCCTTCTTCCATGAGTAATAGGAAAGAAGATTGAGATGCTGATCATGCTTATAGGCTTTGAGGAATGGAAGGAGCTATCAGGTTGGCTGTCCTCAGTGATTTAACCTCAAATCCTGCCTCAAGTACTACCTAACTGTGTGACTTTGGACAAGTCAGTTGACTACTCTCAGCCTCAGTGTCCCCAACTGTAAAATGGGGAAAATAATAACATCAAAGAATTGTTGGGAAGACCAAGTGAAGTAATATATCCAAAGCATTTTGCAAAGCTTAGAGTGATACATAAATATCAATTATCATCATCATTATCATCAAATAATAGAGTAGGATATTAACTTTAAGTGTATGGTGTGGTTTATTTGCTGCTGCAGATAGTGAGGGCCCAGTTGAAGCCATCAGCATTGTGAATTGGTAGCAGATGAAATGTGTCCATTTTCCTAATGTTCAGCAGCCCCAGAGTGAGAAACTGGAAACCCGGTGGTCATACAGGGTCAACCAGAAGGTAGGGAGCAGAAGATGAAGAGGGAAAGGATTCTCTGATAGGAGCTGGTAAAAATAGGAAAGGGATTCAACGGTGTTCAAATACCAGAAGAGGAATATGGAATGAGAGAGTAAGGATGGGCCAACAGAGGCAAGGTTATTCAATCCAAAAATATTTATTGTAGATACACTCTGTGCTGGTGAAACACCAGGAGCCAGTGGATTATGGGTAATTGAACCTCCCAGCCTCATTTGTGTGATAGACATGAAACTTGCACCACCCATTCAGCAGTCTTATTATAAGGAAACTGCTTCTCAGTGGAATGTGAACTGTTGGAGGTCAGGGCCTATGGCTGGTCTTAGCCTCCCAGACTACTAGCACAGAGCTTGGCAGACATCAAGCACTGAAAGCTTATTCAAGTGAATCAAGAATCAAATGTCCTTTATCCTCCAGAAGACAGATGCTAGAATTATCTCACAAGAGTCAAGCCATCCCCAAAGGTCATACATATGGAGCACAGTGAGGTTAATGGTATGTTTCGCTTAGTATTATTGGGAAAAATCTGTGTAGATGACAATGAACAATAAATACCTGAACTTCCTTTTGACCAAAGTCATGACATCTCATTGGCAGAGAAAAATCCCGGTGAAAAAATGTTCTCTCACCACACTTATCAGTAGCTAGTCAGGAATCTCTGGTCTTGCAGAACTGCCATGGGAGATTAAATGACTTTCCCAGAGTCACCCAGCCAGGATATTTAAAGGGCAAGATTTGAGCTCAGGCCTTCTTGATCCTAAATCTGGTCACCAGCTGAGATCCATGGAGCACCTTGAAGTTGGCAAAGCACTTTACCTGCCCAATATCATTCTCTATTATGATCTCTCCTTTTAGAGATGGGGAAGCCTAAGGATTGTAGAATTTAGGTGACTTGACTAAGGTCACACAGCCAGCGAAGGCAGAATCAAGACCCAGGGAGAAAAATAAGGATTATTTTTATGATCCAAATAATGAGGGAAAAACCTTTGCCAGAAAAGCCCAAGAAAACAAACAAAACCAACTTTTAAAATACCTCTATTAAGTCAGATTTACTAATGTCTTATTGCAGTCCTTGCAAAATCTCTGATTTCTGGACTCCCACATAAAAGGTTGTCACATTAGAAAGAAAGCTATTGAAAAGTCAGGGTCATTGGGGGAGGGGAAGGATCTGTCATCTGGGAATCCCCTCAACATGAAATGATGATAAAATGCCTCGGCACACATCTGGTTCCAAGCCATGGTGAGTTCAGAATGGCCTGGGCTTTCTTCAGTGAAACGGGAATATGAAATATTCTTCCACAGTGGCACAAGTGTTTCTGAGAGGTCCAAGGTTACACAGGGTCTGTTTCTTCATGAATCTAGATGTATTTTCTTTACTAAATCTGCCTCAGCAATCTTGCAGTCCCCTGGGTGGGCTCTGAACCAACGCACTTTTGCAATTAGAGGAAGGGCTATAGGGAACTTTCTAGCTAAGTACATTTAAATATGTCAACAGAGCATGAGGTTTAAACATTTGAAATAAGACCAAGTCTCCTTCTCGGGCTCAAACGGCTAGAAATAGTCATATTAGTGGAGCCATCAGCTTTCATCCTCCCTTAATCTGAGGTGCCCGAGCCTTGGCTAAGAATCGCTGGGAAATCTCAGCTTTCATAGTCACTCGGCCTTGGTCTCTCCTTCAGAGCAAACTCTGTCAGTCACACTCGCTGTTTTGTTTTGTTTTGTTTTTTCCCTCAATATAAATCCTGTTGAGAAATATAAAGATGACCAAACCATCATGACAATGGAAAATTTGAAATCTAATCATACACAATAATAGAAAAACGGTGAATTTAGAGCAAAAGAATAAGTCATGATGTTAGTAAGTATAATAATAGACATATGTCTGCAAATGACACATATCATATTATGCGTACATGTATACATAAAAATAACATCGACATCATGGGAGTATTTTGACTGTTGAATGTTTGGAGACCCTGTCTTCTAAGAACCTTGCCAACTTCTGAGCGCTCTGCAGATTCCTCATCAGAAGAGTTCAGTGCTGGCACTTGACAAATGAAGGCTGTTGATCTATGATTGCTATCTGCTCCTAACCAGTGTGGGAGGGAGGCACCATGATTTTCATTCCCATTCAACAGATGGACAGTCTCTGAGAAGTTAGAACTTGATCAGGCTCACACAGCTATTCTCCACAATTTCATATTATACCACACTGCCTCTTGGAGAAGGAACAGATCTTGATGAAGAGTTATAACATAAAAACAAAGCACTAAAGTATTTTTTAAGGTCATAGGGATGCAGCTAGGCACCTGAGAGCAAAAGGTGCTGAGTCAGCAAGTATTAAGTTCAAATTTGACCCAAACACTTACCAGCTGTGGAAGCTTAGGGGTGATAATAGCCCCTACCTCGCAGGGCAGTTAGGTGGTGCCATAGTGCACAGAACTCCCATCCTAGAGTCAGAAAGGTATTTATCTTCCTGAATTCAAATCTGGCCTCAGATCCTCAGCAAATCACTTCACCTTGTTTGCCTCTGTTTCCTCATCTATAAGTGATCTGGAAAAGGAAATGGCAAACCACTACAGTATCTTAGAAAAGAAAAATAAATGAGGTCACACACAGTTGGACATAACTGAAAGGACTGAACACCAACCTCATAGAGGGGGCTGTGGGATCTAACCAAGGCAAGATATGTAAAAAAAGACTGTAAATTTTAAAGCTCTATATAAATGCCAGGCATTATCACTATTGTGGCTACTTTCTTTTCCTAATTAAAACACATGTATTGGAAGGAAGGAAACATGTTATAGAGGTAGAGGGAGGAGGGGAAGCTGGAGGCTTCTCTCTCTCTCTCACTCTCTCTCTCGCTCGCTCTCTCGCTCTCTCTCTCGCTCTCGCTCTCTTGCCATTTGGGTTGTTTTCTGGGTTTAGGATTGGTATGAAATCACTTTCAACCTTGGAAGATGCCTGTAACATGTGAAACATAAACATGGTTTCTTTTCAACCCCATCATTAAACTAATATTTGGTGAAATTTACAATTTCCGGATCTTATTAAGTTAATAGATATAATTTTGAAAGATTTTCTCTGTTAGGATTTCTTATGAAAATAAATGAACATGGGATTGCCTGAAACTTACAAGCTAATTTTCAGAAAAGGCCTGACTAGTTTTTCCTACCAAATGTAATACCTCCCCAGATGACTGCCTCTGTAGGTCATGGCTCAGATTCAAAAGGTACATACATTGCCACTATATTGGCCACATCAAGAACCTATAGCTTTCCTGGAGAAGGAGACTGATAGCAATTAAAATAACACCCTTGCTGTGGGTGAAAGGGCTCTAGGGCCCTGCTGCCCCCATGCTTTGCTATGCATGGGCCTACAGAAGAGGGCAATGGGGTGGTGGATTCAGGGAGATGTAATAGTCAGGCCTTCTGTCCATCTATCTATCTGTCAGTCCACAGACCCCACAAAATACCCCCAAAGTGAGAGTTTCTTTTACTCCCAACTAGACAGTGATAAACAAGTTTAAAAAAAAGTCAAGGGGAAAAAATGCCATTTACTCACTGGAGCCACAGGAAATCAAGAAAAGAAAATAAACAGGACTGGGATTGTGGGCCTCCAACCTGCAAGCAGACACTTTCATTCTGTGCACATTTTGTGTGCTGGTGAATGGCGAAAGGGAGGCAGAGGAACTGCAGGCTTGTGGGATACCCAGGACTCCCATGGCTCCTGCACAGCTGTGCAAACACTCCCAAGTCTTGTTAAGGTAGGGTGGGTAGTGGGCTGCAGTTGGCCAGCCTCTGACCTCGGAGGCCCTCACCAAAACTCTGCTGGAGAGAAAATCAGGCTTCTGACCATAGTCCTCTCCTCTCCTCCTCTTCACCCCTTCCTCCTCTCCCTCTCCCTTCCTTTCTTCTCTTCCCCCTCCCAGTTCTCTCTCTCTCTTTGCCTCCTTCCCTTTCTCTCTCTTCCTCCCTTTCCTTTTTCTTTCTGTACTGCTCCCTTCTTTCTCAGTTTGTCTCAATTCCTCTTCCCTCTCCCTCTCTGTCTCTCTGTATCATGCCTGTTTGTGTCTTTCTCCATTCCTCAGGCAATAACCACAATCACCACCACCCCAACAATAATCATATATTTTTAAAATCTGATTTTCCTATATTGTTGACTATTCTTTCCTGGAATAATGGGGGAGAAGAGGAGATCTAAGAAACCAGACTGCATGACTGATTAAACTGAAAAAAAAAGTTTCTAAAAGAAGCTCCAATCAATTCAGTCATTATTTAGTGAGCGCCTACAGTGTGCCAAACACTGGGAATATAGAGACAAAATGAAATAGCCCCTGACCTCATGACATTTATATTTTATGGGAGCAGGAGAAGGAATCAACATATACAGAAATAAGCAACTGTAATATATACACAAAGCAACTGGGAGGCAAATACTTTGTCAAGAGCCTATGATGCACCTTTTTAGGTAAATCAGCCCAAATGTGTTGGCCCATCTTCCTCAAAACCATACTACCATTTTCAATGAGACGCAGAGATAGAGAAGAGATGACTGAGAAAAAAAAAGAGACAGACAGAGACAGAGACAGGGGGTGAGAGAGGAGAGATAGAAATTTTACAAAAACTAAAGATGATTCCATTTTCAAGAGGACTTTGAAATGAAGGAATTTCGGCTCCCCACCCCCCGTGCCTTCATCCTGCCTCTGCGTTTTGTCTTTACAAGGAGGGAGACCAGGCGGCAGAACATCATGCCCTGACATCTCACCTCATACCGCACAAAGTGGACAACTCCAGTGAAAGTCACATAATTACCATCCCAAGAAGGCTTTTCTCAGGATTTTTTTCCTTTTCCAAACATTGCTGAACTCTGAATGACCCCTTTTTCAGAAGCCTCGAAATGGAATCCAGACACCTTAAAACTCTGTACTGTTAGGTGGGCAAGAATCATGCGGTCCACCAAAATGGGAGAAAAGACCATCAGAATCAGAAGGGCCTGAACCAGTTGGGCCCTTTTTGCTCTAAAAAAATCAAATAGCTCTAAGAAAGATGAAAACAAGTAGAACAAATAAAAAATAAACAGAATGGGAAGAGAAACCAAATAAATAAAGAAACTGATCTCTAGCTCACTGGAAACTCTAAAGTGGACTGAACACTTGGCCTGAATTCATGACCCCATTTGGAGTTTCTTGGCAGAGATACTAGAGTGGTTTGCCATTTGCTTCTTCAGTAAATTTAACAGATAAAGAAACTGAGGAAATGAGGAAACATTGCTGAGAAAGTTGCTTAGGGTCACACAAGTAGTAAGTGTCTGAGACTGGATTTGAACTCACCTTTGTGACTTCACATCATGCCCTGTCCTAGGTCCTGTGGATAGAAAGGCGATAAAGAAACAGTCCCTACCCTTGATGAGCTTCAGTATTATAAGATGACCCAATACATACATAGAGAATTCAATACAGTAATTTCATGGAGAAGACACCAGCATCTGAGGAAGGTGGAGAGAGACCTAAGAAAGAAATGGGGCTTGAGCAGAAACCTAAGGGCTTCTTTGAAACAGTGGTGAGGAGGTAGAGTCTTCCAGGCAAGAAACCCAGTTTATACAAAAGCACAAAGGTGGGTTTTGCAATATCATATGAAAGTAAGTAGTTCCAACCCACATCTACCCCATAGTGATTCGGGTGAGTTTGACAGGGAGATACTAACATCCATAAACTTCGCTCTAATGTAAAGAGCAAAGAGATTGTCTTGGATCATTATCTTGATCAGAATAGCTAAATCTTTCACAGTTGACTATAGTACTATGTTGCTCTTACCATATACAATGTTCTCCTGGTTCTGCTCATTTCGTTTTGCATCAGTTCACGTCAGTTTTTCCAAGTTTTTTGAAAACTGCAATCCTCAACATTCTTATAGCATAACAGTATTCCATTGCAATCAAATACTGTAATTTGTTCAACTGTTCCCCAGTTGATAGACATCTCTTCAATTTCCAGTTCTTTTGCCAACACAGAAAGAGCTGCTATAAATCTTTTTGTAAAAATAGGTATTTTTACTTTTTCTCCAATCTCTTTCAGATACAGAGGTAGTAGTGTTATTGCTAGGCAAAAGGTTGGTAAAACTTTATAGACTTTTGGGCGTCGTTCTAATCATTCTCCAGAATGGTGGAATACTTTGTAACTCCATCAACGAAGTATTAGTGCTCCAATTTTCCCACATTCCCTCCAGCATGCATCATTTTCCTCTTCTGTTATGTTGACAGAATCTAATTCAATATTGATTTAAAGCATTTTTCTGTAACTTGATTTCTTGCTCTGAAAAGTTCCTGTTCATATTCTTTGACTACTTATCAGTAGGAGAATGGCTCATTTTTAAAAATAAATGTGGCTCAGTTTCTGATATATTAAATGCTTCTTTCAAGGCACAGAGATTCAGGTAGCCCCAAATATTCCTCTCAGGCTTTTCTTCTGCAGGATCAACATGCGATATTCCCTGATCTCAAGGCCACCACCACAATCTCTATGCCTTCTGGAGTGTCAATGTCCTTTATAGCAGTATTCTTCAGACCTTAAAATAATACTCCAGATAAGGTTTGATCAGGGTAGCCATCTTACCTCCCTAGAGCTAGGCATTATCATTCTTTTTATTTCTAATTATCATAAGTTAACAGGGGTAGGGACAGCGACTAGACCTGAGATATGATGGATAGAGGAAATTCCCTTTGTCAAAGCAAGTTAGTTAGTACCTTCTCTACAATTTAGAGTTCCTAAGGGCACAGTGAGATTAAGTACCTTACCCAGGGTCCCATGCCAGCATTGGTCAGAGGTGAGACTTGAATCTACATATTCTTAGCTCTAAAGTTAGTTCTCCATCCAATGTGTTACATTACCTCTCAGAAGCAAAAATAAACCAAATTCCAAACCAAAACATAATAATAAAACTTAGTTAAGAAAGAAAAACAAGATTCATCCACTTCTATCCAATTAAATTTGATTTACCTCAACCTGACCTGTGGTAGGAAGGTCAAGATACAAAGCAGACAGAGGAGCAGACGTGGGCATCTTAGCTTCATCTCAGAGAGTGAAGCACTTTCCTTTGTCTTTGACCATCTTCCCATACTTTGCCTTTCCCAATGAGCCTAGTAATACATTAAGTATCATGATTTCTGGTTCACCAGGGCTTTAACAATAAAATAAATCAAAGAATAACATTACTCTTCAAATAGAACAATAATCTCCTTGGCCTTTGCCCAGCAGAATGTACACTTCAAATTGTTATAGTCGTTGTTTTCCATGGTAGCTGATGAATTTATAGCATACAGATTTTATTTCTTTGTCTATCCTTGTTAATGAAAAAGGAGGAAAAAAAGATAGAGATTGGTGAGATGACCAGGTAGGGTCAGGAGTGGAGATGGTTTTCACACAATAGAGTATATCTGGAGGTCACCATAATTATCAAGCATTGGAGCACACCCCTACCTACTCAACACCTCCCTCACACACACACCCACACAAACACACCTGCACATACACATATGCCACACAATAGCAGAGAGTGAATTTCCTTTATCTTAGAACCTTTTTATCCTACCCCTTCAAAAAATAAATAAAAAAGCCAAGTTATAGAATCTAAAATTCCATGAGTTCTTTTCAGAATTGAGGCAAAAAATGGATCCATGAAGCTTTTGAATATTGAGACTCAAATAGAGACAACTTTACTCTAGACATAAATTCCAAGAAATAACAAGATTTGCAAATACTAAATTTTCAGTATATACACATATACTGAAAACTATGAAAGAGGATCTGAAGTATAACTCGAAAAATTGATGACCTGATATATAAGAAACCCAAACTTCAATTTTGTCATTTATCCACAGAACGAGCCATATAAATCATGTAATCACTACACGCATCAATGCCTCACAGATAGCAGAAGCTCTTTCCCTTTCTCTCTCTCCCTCTCTCTCCCTCTCTCTCTCTCTCTCTCTCTCTCTCTCTCTCTCTCTCTCTCTCTCTCTCTCTCTCTCTCTTTCTCTCTCTCTGTATTCATCCATGGATATGTCTATATGTGTGTGCCTATGTATATATGTATATATATATAATGTTATATATAAGGACATTTATTTATTTATCATCTGTAAAATTGAAGAAAAACTATTCTGCAATAGGGAAATATACTATCACTGTCTCTTCTCATTCCATTAGAGTGAAGGCAAAAAGGGAATTGCGTATATGGGAACTGATCAGATCACCAAGGAAAGAAACCCCAGAACATCCTTAGAGAACCCCTGCAGTTAAAGGCATGACCTCATGTGAGATTTGGAGAAAGGCAGAGAGGGCTCTCTGAGAATGGGGAATGGCCAGCTCTCTGTCCACTAAACCAGCTTGGTTCTCAGCTGCTATTTGTACTTTATTCTCAAAAAGGACCATGACATCAGGGAGGTGACACCACAATGTGCAAGGGACCTGCTCATGACCTTAGCTTGATTCTCAGTGGAACCATCTTACATTTTGGTTATTTATGGTCATAAAATCATTTTAAATAGAATATACATATTAATGGTACCATACAAAGTAAAGTACCAAGTAATAGCACATAATAAGTTTCTGCTACACAGATAGGATAAGTCTAGGAGCTCCTATTTTCTTTTCCTTTAGGGAACAAACGTCTGTTTATATACAATATCTTACGTGAGCCTCATAACTATCCTTTTAACTAATGAGTGCATTGCTATTCTCATTTTACAGAGGGGTTACTGAGATTCACAAAGCCTAAGTGACCTAGCTGGGGTCATATAGCAAGTAACTGACAGTCAGGACTTGGACTCAAGTCTTCTGCAATAGTTTTACATTTGTTGCCTTTCCACTATCTCACTACTCAGATAATTCATAGTTATTCATTTAGTTGGAATTTCAATAAGACCCTAGAAACATACAAAATAGAAGTTTATAACATAACAAAATGGTTTATCTAAAAGTACAGCAGAAGAAGGATTTGAGGTCCATTTAAGATGCTTTTAATTCAATTCAAATTAACAAGCATTTATTAAGTACTTTACATGTACAAGGAACCTTGCTGAGCACTGAGTGTGTGGGAGGGACTAGAGAACTCTTCATGCCTCCCTGTGAGCCATACCTAGATAAGCCTACATGGGTCCACAGACACATACTACACTGCCACGAGCACAATTAGTTCCTCAAATCTTAGTCTAGTCTTTGCCAAACTGTGTCTAAATCGAGATGGCCAAGGAATTTCTGATAATTTCTATTGCTGGTATTAGAACGACTGGTGGAACACTCTACTCAATGACATTGAACAAACAAAGCACCTGGTCTAAGACACTGCTGGACACCCAATATAATGTCCTCAAGGAGAGGAAAGATTGTAGAGAATGATAAAAGTTTGTGTGTATGCATATATGTGTATATCTGTGTGTATATTGTGTGAATATGTACATGGGTGTGCACATACGTATGTCCTTTGGATATACATATGTGTATATGTGTGCATAATGCATCATTGTGAGAAACATGAGTATGAGTGGTCAGAAAATCATATGGGATTGGGAAAGGAGAGGTTTTCTCTAAATGGGGATCACAGAAGGCCTCATGGAGGAGCTGATGCTAGATCTACACCTGAAGGCTCAGAAGTCTCCCTCTCCTGGGTGTTACTCTCTCTCTCTCTCTTCCAGGCATTCTCCATGAAACCTTTCCTGGTTCCTCAGTATATCTGTGTACCTCCCCATAGACCGACGCAGGATTCATTTGTTCTACATTATACACACATGTGTAAGTTCATTAGCTCTTAGGTTAAGCTTTAAGGGAGCTTAGATGTCATTGAGTCCAACTTCCTGCTTTTACAGATGAGGAAATAAGACCACAGAGAAGAGATGTGACTTGGCCAAGATAACACAGCTCTTTGATAGCAAAGCAGAGATTCAGACACAGGTTCCAAAGCCAGTATTCCTTCTATAGCAGAGGATTTCTAAGTCATAGAACTGGTCATTTTTAGAGTTGTCTAGATGAGCTTGTTTTCTCATTGCTGTTCAGTGGCATGACTTAAAGATAGGGAATGGGCTTCAGGGTCCATCGAAGATCATTCAAGGCCTCTCCCAGAACTTCACTACTTGTGTGGCCAGGGTAAAATATGATTCAGTCATTTTTTTCAGTTGTGTCCAATTCTTTGTGCTCACATTTGGGATTTTCTTGGCAAAGATGTCGGAGTGGTTTGCCATTTCCTCCTCCAGTTCATTTTACAAATGAAGACCCTGAGGCAAACAGGGTTAAGGGACTTAGCAAGGGTCACGCAGCTAATAAGTGTCTGAGGTCAGATTTGAACTCAGGAAGATAAGTTTGTGTCACCTAGCTATCCCATGTAACGTATATATTGATGTGTAGATATATACATAAAGCTAGATTAGACACGAACATATATGTGTTCATGGGTTTTAGATTAAGAATCTTTATTCGAGAGTTGAGCAGAGCCTTTAAATCACATTATAAATGCATAAAATACATAAGATTACATAAATATATACATATGTATATGTGTGCATGGGTCTGTGTATATATGTATATGCACGTATGTGTGTATTTGATTTGATGTGTTTTATTTTATGCATCTAGAAACATTTTTGTAAGAAGCAGTTCAGACTTCACCAGACTGCCTAAGGGGTCCATGACAAAATAAAAGGATAAAGCCCCTCATCTAAAATTCTAAGTCACAAAGGAGTTTCTGAGATACATTGGTGGAAAAATGTTCATAGTGGATGTGCCGCATATCAATTAAACCAATTGCCAAGCACTTATTAAGCTCCTACTATGTGTTTGGCACTATGTTAGATGCTTAGGATATAAATACAAAATCAGAACAAGGAATTTCTATCCTTTTGAAATTATAGATCTATATATAAGATAAATGAATATGAAAATCTAACAAAGGTAGTACTAATTGTACTTAAAAAATGGTTAAAAATCCTGATCCTTACATGATTTCTGACCAAGAAACTTAGTGACTTATTTGGAGATGAGAAATAAACTCACTTGCGGTCTAACAAAGATCATCTTCTAAAGTAACTAGATTTGGTTATATTATTTTCAGGGTCAGAGGCCAAAAGACTCAGAGGTATTGTATTAGCAGGAGTGAGATAAAGTAAGAGAGAAAGATATCCCTGGTTTTTTATGCTTCAGATAGAGGCAAAAAATCACTAACCCTGGACTAAATTATGAAAGGAAAATGAGACAATGATTGATCCAAATATGGAGGTGGGGGTACTGAGAGTCCATTGGTTTTATTTAACCAAATAAAAAAAGGAACTAGAAGCCAGCACTGTGGATACCAAAGGCCCAAGTGACATCTGAAAGCAATTACAATTGAATGTAACAATGGTGTACAGATCCATTCCTTTTTGTCCTTTACCTATTTCTTCTTGCTGGCAAGAACCATTCACTGGTCCTCGCTACTGTCCTAGACTTAATTCTGTGCATCCCCACCATTGTCCTTTATTCCTCTAGAGCAAAGGAGCCGAGACAGGAAACATCTCTGTTTATAGAAAATGATGGGTAAATCCTGAGGAAGGGCTATAAAACAGCAGATAATGAGGTGATCATGTTAGAAATATATTAACATTGTCCAGGGTCACATTTCATGGGAGAGTTGATGTTTTTCTTGGGGAACCTTAGCTGGGCCAAGTCACATCCATCGTTTGAAGTCTTCTCTGAGATCCACGGGCCAGCTCTGCTCTTAATCTCCTGTCGGCTTTGATGTTGCCCCGTGGTCCAGCTGCCCGAGGTGCCCAAACCTTCAAAGGCCAGGATTCTGGTGAGAAGTGTACTTGTCAGCTGATGCCTCTTGTTTTGTCCTGACGACAAAAAGGAATCAAAAGGAAAATGAAAACATTTTATGTATGTATGTGTGCATGCGTGCAAAATCCTCCTTATGACAAAGGAGGATGTTTACGTATGTTTACACAGATATAATTCTCTTCCTGTAAGAAATATGACTGGATAAACACAACTATTTTATGGCTTAAAAATGTTTCATTGATGATCTTTTTTAAAAAAATACCATTGTCCCTTCCCAATAGCTAACTCTTATCCCTGCCATGGATCCTTCTGTAACAAAGAGGAAAAATCAATTAAGCAAGAAAGGTGACATCCAGATTATGGTTAGTGATGCATGCAACAATTCTTGCTTATAGTCTACCACCTCTTTATCATGAGAAGAGAAGTGTTTCATCATAATTAGCTCTCTTGAACTAGAATTCAATGGGATGTATAATAGATATGTATATTTTCAATCTCTCCTTATTCAATCCTACTCTGATGCTCCATTATGGCACAGAGGGATTCGTGCATCCTCAAGACTATGTTAGTAGAGAGAAGGTCTTCCAGGTTTTACTTCCCAAGTTGGCAAAGCTATGGTAAACTGTGCAGTAGGAAGCATTGACCTATTCATATGCAGAGAGGAATGTTATCGAAGAGTTGGCTATCATTTGTTCAGCCCCAGTAATTAAGCTGAACAGGCTTGCATGCCATGGATGGGAGGTAATACTTATTATGTTGACAAACACCACAGGCTTTCCAAGTATTCCAGTCCGATATAAACCTTTCTTTAGGCATCTAGGTGCCACAGAGGAAAGGGCATGAGAGTGGGAGCAAGGAAGATGGGAGTCCAAATTCAGACTCTATGATACTTCGTAGCTTTGTGAGGACAGTGAGTCACGTAACTTTTCTGAAGAAAGAAGCTTTGCACCCCTTGAAGCGCTATTCCCAACCTCTGTTATTATTTGTAAAATTCCACCAAGCGTTAAGGATACAAACAAATGGACAAATAACTATGGCTCACTGCCTTCAGCGTAGGGACTGCGAGTGTGGGAGGTGAAACCTTTGGAAGCCTATCTGACCCCCTTTTATTGGATAGTTCATTTGGCTGAATCCAGCTATTCTTTTTCTTCTCTTTCTTCTTTGTCATAAGGAGGATTTTTCAGAGCAGAGAATGGGGAGGGATATATTTGGAAATGAAGGTGATGTTAAAAAAAATCAATATTCAAATAGTCGTTGCACTCGAGCAGTTAATGCCCTCCAAGAACTTCCCCTATCCTTGCTGTGGGAAACCATGTAATGTGTAAACAGTTAATTTATGTGACTTTAAACAAGTCAATTATCTTAAAGAGGGGAGGGGTTTGGGAACTTGGTGACTTTTAGTTTCCTTCCTGCTCTGATCTCTAATCCTGTAATCATCAGATTATAAACCTGATAGCTTAAGGAGGAGGAAATAGGTAGCCCCAACTGAGGGGATCAAGGAAGATTCCCCCAGGGATCACTAGTCTTGGGCTGGAAGGAACTGTCAAAGTCCATTGTTTTATAGATGAGGAAACTGACATTTCTGGAAGTTAAGAGACTTCCTCACGGTCACAGACTAAAAAGCTCCAAAGTCAGTCCTCTGATTTTGAAACCAGAGTTCCTGCCACCCAGGCATAACATGGCCCGTTAGCTGAGCTTTAAGTCAGAATAAACACCTTTGAGCTCACATGTTTATATATTTATAAATAAATTGAAAAAGTCAATCCTGCTACTTCAGAGAGATTGAAATGACAAGTTTTCTGTCACATGTGAAAAAAACAACATTCTAATAGAGAGGTTCCAATTGTGGGGTGCCTACTCACCTGGGTAGTCTATGGGGGTCTGTAGAGTTAGATGGTAAAAATTTTGCATCTTTCTTTTCATCGACGTCTAAATTTAGATTTTTTTAAGTTATTCATTTAAAAATAATTGTTATGAATAGTGATAAAAAAATTTGAGTACTCTTGTCAATGGGATTTTTAGCTTTACAAAGTGAATCCCATTCATGGTAGCAATAATCAATACTTATTTATAACGTTAAGGATTTCTCTTTTGTGCTTTAGGTTCTACAGATATTATCCTGCCCATCTTACTGATAAAATAAATTGATCCGCAGAAGGGTGAAATGATTTGCCTTGGATCATATGGCTAGCAAATCATTCAGCAATCAACAAGTATTTCTTAAGCACCTACGATGTGCCAGGAACAGTGCTAAGTGCTGGGCACTGTGCTAAGTAAAAATCAGAGACAAGATTTAAACCTAGATCTCCTTGAGCTCAAGTACAGCTTTTTCACTATTATGTCAGATTAAGAGTAAACTGAATGTGTCAGTTCATCTTATTTCAAGTTAGGAACATGACTGCACATATTTTCTTTCATGGAATGAAAGGGACCATTTGCTTCTGTCAATCAGGATGTTTGGGACTGGAGCCAGGTTGACAGGCTGCCTTCTAAGGGCCTCCAATCACTGTAGTCATTTAGCATTAATTCACATGCTACAGAGAGGAGACCAATCTTCAGATCCTATCTTGTCCCATCTCCAACAGAACTGTGGGAGTGGATTGCCCAGAGTCTTGGTTCTTGCCTTTGAAAGTATGATGTTGTCACGTGAAAAGATATTCAAAATCACTATTGATTAAAGAAATGCAAATTAACCCACTCTGAGGTAACATTCACATCTATAAGAGTGGCTAATATGACAAAAAAAGGAAAATACTGACATTGGACAGGATGTGGGAAAACTGGGACATTAATGTACTGTTGGTGGAGTTGTGAACTGATTGAACCATTCTGGAGAGCAATTTGGAACTCTGCCTACCCTTTCATCCTTCAATAGCACTAGTAGGTCTCTATCCCAAAGACATCCAAAAAAGGGAAAAGGACCTATTTGTACAAAAAATATTTATAGCAGCTCTTTTTGTGGTGGCTAAGAATTGGAAATTCAAAGGATGCTCATCAATCTGGGAGTGGCTAGACAAGCTGTGGTATATGATTGTAACAGAATATAATTGTGCTATAAGAAATGAAAAACAGGATGATTTCAGAAAAACCTGGAAAGACTTACATTAACTGATGCAAAGTGAAGTGAACAGAAAGAGGAGAGCTTTGTACACAGCAATAGCTATATTCTTCAATGAAGAACTGTGAATGAATTGACTGTTCTCAGCAATACACTCATTCAAGACAATCCCAAAGGACTAGTGATGAAGCAAACTATTCACCTCCAAAGAAGGAACTGATGTTGATTGAACACAGACTAAAGTATGCTATTTTTTACTTTCTTTTTCCTTTTATCCAAGTCTTGTACAAAACGGTCAATATGGAAATGTTTTACATAAATACAAAAAAAAGTATGACACTGTGCCTCCCAACTCCACCAGAGAGTGGCTTAGGAGAGTGTGCAGGAGAACTGTATTGGTCACATCTGAAAGTGATTACAATTGAGTGGACCCAAATTGCTAAGACTTTTGTTGTAATCAGACTCATAATGGGGGTAAACCAGAGCATGAGCAAGTAGAAGTGGCCAGGAATTCTCCCAGTAGCTTAGTCTAGCCCATATTATGATTTCTCTTCAAATCCAGAGTAGCTTTCTTCAGTTTATTCAAAACTTTTTTTTCTAATTGTTAAGAGATTTGCAAATAGAATTAGAGGAGGTAGGAGAAGAGTAGAAAGGACAATGTTCCAGAAATTAGGTAATTGAGAGTAACTAAACACTTTTTAATTTTTATTTTTTTGCTGGGAGATTTTCTTTTGACTGACTCTAATCTTAAAATTAATGAATTTATAATGGTATTGTGAAATAGCCACAAATATTTAAAAAAAGCTTCTACCCATTCCCTAAGAGCTGAAATAAAACCAGCTAAATCATAGTTCCTGAAATCATTTAAATGAGATTCTGCATATTTTATTTTACTGATATATTTTGTCAAAAATATCCCTCCCCATCCTCACAGAACTTTCTTTAAAAAAAGTTAAGTAAAACCAACCTCATGGTCATTATGTAGATCATATATGGAAGAATTATATCTGTAGCAGTTGAATGAAGAATGTTGCTTTTCTAATCAATTCTCTGAAACAAAGACTAAACATTATATATAATCTGAATTCAAAATCTTTTAATTTTCTTTTTCGTTTGTATTATCATATTGTATAGAGTGTTCTCTTGTTCTACTTTCTTCACACAAGTTCATAAAAATTGTCACATGCTTCTCTGAATTTCTTGTGGTTTCTTTCAGGGCAAGTGTTGTATTATATTAACACACCACAATTTGTTCAATCATTCCTAAATTAATAGGTGAAGTGGACATTATTCCTCCCTGGGTCCCTAGATGGAGATATATCTGTTAGGTTACTGGGTAGGGTTGGATAACCTGCCTAGTAACAGGTTTTTTGTTTGGGCCCCCGTCAAAATGTTATTCCCCTTTGGGTTGAGAAATATCTGATGAATTGTTAACAGTCATTTCTTGCTTAGTCTATTTGCATGGTAACCACCTGTGCCCCCCAATGTTAGACCCCCATTGCCAGGTAACCACTTTCTGCTGAGCCCCGCCCCCCTTCCTGATTGGCTACCTCTTCTGGCACCTGTTTTCTGCTGGGGCCCTTTACCTAGCAGTACCCTGACAACCTCCTCTGTTTGGGGGCGCTTGCCTAACAACAAGCCCCGCTCTTGCTCTGTCAGAACTCTGTTGTGGAAACCACAAGGCTGTACCAAGTAGCGCAGAAATGCTTAAAATGCACTCACCCACCTCAGTTCGGGGCTGTCTCCTCTGGGTCTCTACATGAGGCAGCCGCCAGCCTGGCTAATAAATGACGCTCTCGAAATTCCCAATTAATTTTGCCTGTGATTTATTAACTCCATCCATTTCAAATTATATCCAACTTCCTCTTTCAAGATCTCCCCTTCTCTCTTTGTAACACTAAAACAATGAACAAATATTTGCACTATAAATGACTTTTCTTCAACGTCTTTGGATAGAATATGCTGGGTTAAAGTGTACGATGGGATTGCTAACTTTCGTTTCATGATTCCAAATCATTTTTCCAGAATTGTAGGACCAATTCACATTTTGACCAATCTATGAGTCCACCCCTCCACAGTGTCTCCCCCATGGACTGTCTCCATCTCTTTTTGTGTGGGTACAGTGAAAACACAGAGAAATTTTAATTTGGATTTTTCTTGTTGGTAATAGTTTGGGACATTTTCCCCACATGACTTCTTTTTAAAAACCATGTGTATATCCTCTTTGCCTCATTATCTATGGATCACCACTTTTTTTTTTAATAGCAAATAATCTTACTAGTAAAACCAAGTAAATCTAAAATAAAGTGAACAAACATAGAGGTCAGGTTGAAATTCAGAGTGAATTTGGAACTGGTGTCTGTCAACAGGGAACACTAATTGGTAAATTAATTCACTGGAGTCTTATCTACCCATCTCTCCTGGAGCAACAATTACTTCTTTGTTTAACTTAACAGTCACTTTAGTTGATTACAAGTCTTTACTACAAGTTAAGCAGTAATAATCTGCTTGAATTCAGAAATGGATAGGCCCACCATTTCCTAGAAGTCTTCCTTCAGCTAATATCCTCAGGGAATTACAGTACTTGCAAAGGCCAGAGGGCTAAGATAACCCTTGCTTACTGCTCATCTTAGAAATACAAGTAGAACACCATAGGAATGGGTCCATATGTTGTCCCTTAGGACAACAGCCCAAATTAATCCTTAATCCAAGTTAAGAAAACCAAAAACTGCATGAACTCTCCAATATTTTTTTTGTTTGTTTTCAGTGCAACATTGAACACATGCCTACAGAAGTTGAGTTAGAGCAAAAACTTAGAAAAAAGTAGATATTAACTTAAAGGAAGTATCAGATGCTTGCTATTGACTGGGAAAGGGGAAAATCATTTAACTGACAAGTATTGTTTAAGTGACTACTTTGTGCCAGACACTGCAAAGTATTCTAAAGAAAAAAAAAGTTGTGGGACATGCAATAATGATGTACAGACAAGATCTATGCAGAATAAAATAGAAGTAGTCTGAGAGGGAAGGTTTTAAGAAAGGAGGAATGGGAAAGGCTGCTAACAGAAGCAGGGACTTTAGCTGAAACTTGAAGGAAGCCAGGAACGTCAGTAGGTTGAGATGAGGAGCAAGAGCATTCCAGGCATGGGACATGAGCAATGAAAATGGCCAGAAGTGGACAGTCACATTTACAGGGATGGAGTGTTTGGGAACAGGAAAAAGTGGATGTCACTGGATTGCAGAGGGTGGAAAATAAAACACTGGAAAGGGAAGAAGGGGCCAAGTTATAAAGGGCTTTAAAAGACAAATAGAGGAATTTTCTATTTCATCCTGAGAAGCCACTGGAGCTTATTGAATAGGAAGTGTAATGGTTGTATATATGCTTTAGGAAGATCAATTTCACAGCAGAATAGAGTGGGGATAGTCTTGGATCAGGCAAAGCAACCAGCAGACGATTGTTATAATCCAGGTAGGAGGTGATGGAGGCCTGTATCTGAATAGGTTAAATTAAGATGGAAGAATAGAATGTATACAAGAGAGCTTATAAAGGAAGAAACAATGGGACTTGGCGACATATTGGGCAGGGCAAGGTGAGGGTTAGTGAGGAGTTGAGGATGACACCAGGTTATGACTGCAGTAGACTGAGAGGATGGTGTTGTCATAGAAAATGATAGGGAACTTAGGAAGGGGGTAAGAGGTTTAGAGGGAAACCTGATGTGCTGAGTTCTGGACATATTGAGTTTGAGATGTCTACTAGGTATCCAGTTTAACATGTCTGAAAGGCAATCGGAGATGCCAAATTGGATGTCAGCAAAATATTAAGGCTGGAGCGGTCTCTCAGAGAGTTGGCTGCGCGGTGACCCAATATGAAGAGAGAAGAGAAGGGGGACCAGGATAGAGCTCTGTAAGCCCTTCACAGTTAGTGTGTATGTGTCGTGGCTGAAGACAGTGCAAAGGAGAGAGAAGGAGTGGTCAGACAAGTAGGAAGAAAACCAGAGGCTCTAGAGAAAAGAGAAGAAGATAGACAGGGTCAAAGTCTTCAGTGAATTTGGGAAGAATGAGGACTGAGAAAGATCACTTGATTTGGCAATTAAGAACTCATTAGTATCTTCAATGAGCGCAGTTTGAGCTGTATGATGAAGTCGGAATCCAGATGCAAAAGCATGTTAAGAGAAGAGTGTAAAGGGCTTCTTTGCTCTCACTCCAATCCATCTCCATTTTCTCACTTAAAAGCAGAAACATAACGAACATTTATCAGCAGGTGCTTTAGGCAAACTAGTAGACATGAATATTTTAGGGGTTCAGCACTTGTACTGCTTATATTAGCTACTACGATCATCTCAAGTAAAGTCAACACGTAGGCATTCCAATGAGTATAATAGGGGACTAACCAACGAGAACCTAGTCCTTATGAATACAAAGACTGTGAAGATAATCTATGACTATTTTCTGACCTCTTATTGTGCAGTAAGGAAAGGCTTTCCAGTTGGCTTCCTCTCTGTAACTGAGTGTGCAGGTAGGAACAATGTAGGTACAATGCGACCTCTGCCCTTGGCATTGAGGAAAGTGGTTGAAGTGCTGTGAACCTCTGGTTGAGGGAGGGATTTCTGGATCCCCTACACGTAGCAAAAATTAAACTTTCTAAAATGAGAATGCAAGAGATTTGATCCCAGCTCCCCCTATCACTGACCGATTAGGTTCCCAGACAGATGGATATATCTTTCTCTCATGCTGTAGCAAGGGTTGTGTGTTTTCTCTACTGCCATCAGCTCAAGCCCATATTCCTATATGATATCCCCAATACCAATCACCTGTTACAATGTCTCCCCTATATCACTGAATGACCCTGTCACTAGCAACCTAAGTAATATTTCTTTGACAAATTAACATGAACGGATTTTTTTCAAAGGAATATTTCCTTAAAAATGTAGCAATAGTGGAAGTAAAAACACATCCAATACAAGCCAATACTTAGGGGCACTGTATCTCCAGCTGGTCCTTGGAGAAAGAAGGTTTAAACTTAAAGAAGCTGCTGAATTATTTACTGCACCAACTTTTTTTCTGAATGTCACATAGCCAATGGATCACTTTACTCCTTTGATTGTAGAGTATGACCTCTAAGCTTGGACTTAGTTAGAACTAAGTTGGAATTAGGTTTTCTGGGTTGATTCTCTGATGGGATGGATCCCTCACATTATTGTCCATGGGCAAGGTCTTGACTCCAGTGTGAATTGGATTTAAGTGAGGCAGAAATACACCATGCTATCAACCTTTCTCTTCCAGAGTCATCAAAGTCCACTGGCACCAAAAAAATGATTGTAACTATAGTTGCAAGTTTTAAGTAATTAATTCTGTTCTGGCAATTCTGTTATAATGCATGTCATGATTCTACAATATCTAGCATTTCTGTGTAAGAATAAATTACAGTTCCATACTAATTAAAAAAAAAAATCCAAGAGAAGTCAGGATGGCTGGTGACGATCTTAGATACAGTGGGTGACCTTGGCTACTTTAGTGTCTGACCAAGCTCTAAGAGTTCCACAGCAGCTGCTTCAGCCATCATCAGGGCCATTGAGGCATAAAATTGTTCTCCTTCACCCATTCTGCCAGGGATATTTCCCATGCCTGGGGTAAATATCACCCAAGTGACCCATGGGTTGGAGGCCTATCAGTTAACCTGAACCTGGTTTAGCTCATCTGCCAAGATGGCTGTTGCACATGTTACATTTTCTAAGAGCCACAGGTGATACTTGAATGGCAAGTAGACACCAAAGGTGGATGAGCTGTCCTGAAAAGGGACCAGCAAGTGATAGCCCTCTCTGCTCACCACACCTGCTTGATAAATACCCTTTATAAAAACTTGTTAGGTTTGACTAATGGTTAATGCAGAATGGCCTTGGGAGCTTGTGAATGACAATACTAGAAAGCCCGGTCCCCTAGGCTTCCCCAGAGAACCCTGATAGGACCAGTAATCAGTTCCTTCTCTAGGGATACAACCTTCCAGTATCAGTGTCTGTGGGCTTTGGGGAACAAACCCAGATAGGAGACAGAATTACCAGTGGGTTATCTCCCCAATTTTTACTCCCATTCTCTGCTTTTTTAATTGCCATGTCTGATGCCTATGATGGATCTTTCTGGCATATTGGTGACCCCCCCCTCCTTTCTCAGAATATTCATTCACCTAAAATTGGGAAAGAATAAACACAAAAGAAACAGTGGCTCCATCAACAAGAAAGGACTCTTTACAAGTTCATCTGTGATAATTACTTGCCTAGTGCTCATAAAATACCAATCTTGGTATTTTCAAAAGTCTTCCCTAATCCGAAGTCAATAAAAGAAAAGAAAAGAGGAAAACAGTATCTCCTTTCCTGTCTCAGGAGGAAGGGTGAGGCAGGGACTATTACCCTTGAATCAATAAGCTTCTTGTTCTTCCATGAATTTGTTCAGAAATCTTGATAATATAAATTTGTTTAGTTCGTAAATTGTTATCCCCTAACTGTCTAGCACATAACAAATAGTTTAATAATGCATACTTTACCTCTCTAGTGTAGAAAGACATAGTATTAGCTTCCTTTGCAATCCTAGGAATTTGTTTTTATACATTTGAAAACAGTATTCAAAAGACTCCAAAACTTCATTATGTTTCCAAAGCAGTTCCTGACATAAATGTGTTCAGGAATATAGAGCTTTCCAGAGTATGTGGGGTTCTCCCCACAGAGATTTCTGACCTTAAAGCAACTGGGTAAAAAGTTCTTCCATGATTCTTTTAATGCATAGGGAAATTCAATTAGGATGAGGACAAAAACTCTGAAAAGTTAGCCTTTTCACACAGAGCACACCAAAATTCCTCCAGGGGTATCAATATCATAGGAGATAGGAGGTCCAAGCACATTTTCTGTAGGTCTCTAAACCAATGAAGACCTCAAATTTCCCTAAAGGTTTTTTGTCACTTGCAGTGGCAATAGAAATAGAATTCCAGACACCCTCGACAATGGGATATGTAGGCTGAGTTTCAATAGAAATAAAAGTGTCAGGTAAACATCAAATATATTAATATTCAATCCCAAAAGTTAATTAACAATAGGGTTTATGGTTCAAGGTTTCTAGATCAGTACATAAAACTTATTCTTTAGAATAGTAGTCAGTGAGATGCTGAAGCCAGCTAATTGCTAAATTTGCAGCATAAACATTTACACCTGAAAAATCAGCAAGTGCAAAAAGTTAGAGTATGATTTGTTTTGTTGATTATTTAAACTTAAAAAAAGTGATGGAAAAATAATAATGAAGACTGAGATTAATAGCATGTCATGTATATATTTTATTTTGGAGAACAGGTTGTTAAAATATTGACAATGCTTCTGATAATAGGTAAGGATCTCAGACAAGCTTTCCAGATTCCTGTCATAGTATGATAAGCATTTTAGGTGCCATTTATAACACTGATGATATCTCCCTGGAAAGGGAATAGGTCAACTGACACCCAATCCTTTCTGCTAACCCCTCCCAGATGAATAAAGGGGGAGAAATGAACCATTCCCAAGTCTATCCTAACTCCTCCCTAGTAGGAGGGTTATTGAAGTGTGACCTTTTCTGGTCATCACTCTTTCCTCTCTACTCTCTCTTTGCAGAATGAATTAATCATACCTTTTTAAAATAATTAATTCATTTTCTTTTAGTGTAAGGGCAATATATAAGTGCTCCCAGATTCAAAAGTTATCTTAATTTTGCATTATAAAGTTTATATCAGATGAAAATGTATTAATTCAATCATAATATCTCAGAGGTCCAAGTTAGGACAGTGTGTCTCACATTCAGAGAGAGGTTTGACTGTCTTCCCTAACTTTAATAATGTGTATTTCTAGCTAATCCTTAACATCTATGTTTTTGAGGAAAAATTAGGATAAAGGAATAATGTTATTTAAACATATCAAAGTTTATTACAGGGTCTATTCATTGAATGAGCATGGGAAGCGGTGCTGGGGGAAAAACCCAGATATTTTTGGAACTTTCCTCAAACATTGAAGAGATGGGTATATCTGGTAGTCTGTGAACTCGGTTATAGGACAGGGAAGTAGAAGGGACTTCAAAGGTCACTTCTCACTAATTTTACAGAGAAAAGGAAAAAAACAATTAAAATGAATCAACATTTTGTCCTTCATGACAGCATATGTCACATTACACACCCGTAGTTCCCCACCTCTCCAACAGAAAAGAGAGAGTCACCTTTCCTGATTTCTTCCCTGGGATAAGGAGAGCTCATTATTAACAATTCTAGTTTTAAACTTCATTTTGGATTTTGATCTGCCTACATCGGTATGTCTGTTGGCAACACTGTTCCCCCGGTTCTGTTTCCTTTACTGCACATGTCATTTCATACCAATCTTCTCATGTTTTTCTGAACTCCTCATACTAATCATTTCTTGGGGCACACTGATATTATTTTATGTTTTACAAAGCTTATTATAAACAATATATCACTGATATCACAAGAAAACTTGAGATAAGGAGCACACATTTTTATCTCCATTTTACAGATGAGGAAACTGAAACTCAGAGAGATGCAATGAATTACCCCTTGTCACTCTTCGAAGATGTGTCAGAGGCACAGTTGGGACAAAGGTATCTCACGCCTTCAAGTACAGCACAATCTCCACTCTGTCATGTTGGGCCTCTTCACTGCAGCATATTGTTGAAAAAGATTAGAAGAGGACACTTCCATGAAACATCTGGAATTTTCATTCAGAACCTCCAACACTGTTTTGAATGCTTTTACTGTATCTGTTACCCTAATAATGCCAATAGAAAATTGCCAGATGTCAAATATTTCCTTGTTCTGCTGATGCATTTTAAAGACCCCATAAGTTGACTGCCATGTCCTTTGACTCTGACGCTTTCTTTTAAAAAGTGAAAGCCATCTTTCCACACCCAATCTATGATAAGTGCAATGTTCAATTTGCAGACAGGGCTGGATGTCTGTGTCCCTTACATATTCCACCAACAAAGGCTGCCTTTCCAAAATTAGATGTCCCCTTTGGCCTTGAAGCTTAAGGGTAAAACCTGTTATCCCCATCTCATTCATTTAGTTCCCATTTGACTAGAGAAATAGGACACTAACCCTCTTGAGTTTCCAGACTCAGCCCCCACCACACACACATATACACACACACACACACAAACACATACACATTTCACCACCACCACCACCACAAAAAAATCTCCTACAAAACTACCCCTATAGCTTAAGAATGGAATGGAAAACCAACACTCATAATGCATATCATGAAGCTCCAAGAAGAAGAGAGAGGGGATTTTGAATGGAAGGATCAGTGAAATACAGGCATCATTGTGGTGGTGAGAGTTGTGGTTGCCATTTTTGTGGTTTGGATGGATACAAAAAAGAAGGGACACTTCCACAGCAGGGGAAGGGTGGGGGAAATGTTCACTGGTCACAAAGGAGATCTGTTTAATTCTTCTTTCATGGAGGTCTCCACTGCCCAAGAGAATGCTCTCCAAACAGGAAAGGTTGCCTTCCCTCTCTGTCATATCTCATACCCACTCAATGATCAAGTCCATCTGCAACATTGCTCCCTTCAATATTTAACCTGCTACAGTCCCTCATTCCATCCACTACCAATCAGTTTGTCAATAAACATTTATTAAACACTTACTCTGAACCAGGCCCTGTGTGCTAAGTGCTGGGGATACAAAAAGAAGGGGGAGGGAAGTCCTTTTCATTAAGGAGCTCACAATCTAATGAAGAAGTGTACCTTTACAGGTCATTCTGTCTCAATTCTTTTAACCTTAGAATATATGCTATGCACAACTGCTAAAAATATCTTTTTTTAGTAGTCAATGTCCATTTCCTTTATTTGTGACTCTGTATTGTAATGATTACAGCTTATGTTGATTTCCATAGATCATCAAGCAATAATTTTGTACACAAATAACTGTTCGGGCTCAAATACCTTCAATGATTCCCTCCTTCTGACTGATTAAGGCTTGGTGTTGTGAAGTCATAATCTGCTACCCCCCAGTCTTTTTGGTCTTAACTCATGTTACTCCACTTACATTCAATTTTTTTTTTCATTAAAATTGGGGTATTTTCTGTTTCCTACACATACATTATGCTCACATACCTCCTTACCTTTGTTCACGCTACTCTGTACATGCCACGTCCTCTCTCCTTCTTTATACCTGATACAATCTGACTCTGCCCTTATGGACTTACCTGAATGATTCCCCTTTCAGGAACTTGCCATTCATGCTCTGGTCCTCCCAGATCTCAAGAGTTACTGTGACACAATGGATAGAAGAATGGACTTCCAGGGTCACTAGCAAGGGGATTCAAAATCTTGTCTCAGACTTATTACATGACTCTGGGAGAATCACTCAATCTCTCAGTTTTATCTTCCTCATCTGTTCAATTTTGGAATTTGATCTGGAAGTCATTAAGGTCTTTTTACTTTGAAATCTCTGATCCTATGATCTGACTTAGTGCTTATTTTTCTGATTATAATATTAGTAGTATAGCTCTCTGCTTATTGTCTACCCCCTTCCCACTAGACTTTAAGTTTCATGGGGGCAAACCATGTCTTTTTACTAACTTTCTATCACCTCTAGTACCCAGGAAAGAAAAGTGTTCTGCACAGAGCAGGCCTATTAAAATATGTCTTGTACTGTATTTATTGTAACAGGAATGATAGTGGGTGACTGAAGATAAAGAAATATTTACATTTTCAAAGATGGTACTGAGATAGACTTCTAAAACTATCAACTGGTAAATTTGAAATCAATACCAGGCAAATCTCTAGAATATCAGATACATCTTTTTTGCTAATACTTATGTTGTCATTAATTCTTTGAAAAGATATATCCAAATATGCAGAATAATGAATTAGTAATAAGATATAGAAGGGTACTAGAGGGTTTTATTTTTATAGGAGGTTCAAAATTTTGTCAGAAATTTGACCAAAGGCAGAAATGTTCTTAAAAATTTTGAAGTGATACAAAGTGAGAAAGGATGAATAATATAGTAGAATATAGAGAATCTCTCTCAGTTTTAGGCATTTTGTCTGAAAAATGGTGATATAATACTTCCACATTCTACCTCTCAGGGTTTTAATGTTATAATTTTCTTTTCCTAAGGAAAATGACAAAATAATTCTTTGAAGGCCAATGTCCTTAGCACCACTCAACAAGGAGTAAACATATATTAGAGTATGAGAGGAAGAGGAAAATCACTTCATTCAAGGAATACTTAATGTAAAAGATTATTATCGTTATTATTGTTATCAAAGACAAGGGAGGAAAAGAGAAGAGAAGGAGAAGAGAGGAGAGGAGAGGAGAGGAGAGGAGGGGAGGGGAGGGGAGGGGAGGGGAGAGGAGGGGAGGGGAGGGGAGGGGAGAGGAGAGGAGAGGAGAGAGGAGAGGGAGAGGAGGAGAGGAGAGAGGAGAAGAGAAGAGAAGAGAAGAGAAGAGAAGAGAAGAGAAGAGAAGAGAAGAGGAGAGGAGTTGAGAGCAGAGGAGAGAGAATGTAGAGACTTTCTTGCTTCATTACATGGAGACACCTTGCTGAACTGCATCAACTCACCTGTACTCTTGAATCTTAGGTCATTTCCATGGTTCAGTCTCCCAATTTTGGTGGGAAATCACCACTGATGCTTAGAAACTGAGAAGGACAGACAACATAGAATAGAGACCCCAAGTCTTATCCTCATAATCAAGGTAAAAGAGAGAGGGGGAGAAAATGATTCTGTCTCCCAGTTCAGTTCATGCCAATTGCGCTGTAGTTGAACTATAATTTTTGCCATCTGGAAGTATCAGGAAAAAGTAACTGTTCAAATTTAGACAGTTTTAAAGACCTAGCTGAAAGCAATCAAAGACCCATGTTAGGAGATCTGGGCAAGCACAGACAAGGCCTCTTAGAAATATGGGAAGAGGAGAGTCCAAAGAGAAGAAGTTGATAAGCCATGGGAAAGAAGAAAAGGTAAATAAAACAAATTAGCAAAGTAGAATAAGACTACAGTGACAAAGTAGAGTAAGACCATAGTGACAACAAAGTTGTCCAGTGTTTTTTCTTTTTCTTTTTTGTGGTATCCCAGTGGTTGGTTGTTGTCCTTTATTCTCAGAGAGGATCAAAATGACATCACCATGTTAAAATTCAGTTTCAATGTGTCTGACTGTGGCTGATCAGACCAATACAAACTCCAAATGCTATACCACCATTTGGGCACAGAGAGTCCATTTGAACATTTGGGGTGGTTACTCCAAATTTGCACATCCTATGTTTCCTTTGTGCTGTTTCAATTCTGCTTTTTTATAGAGCACAGCACCTTTTCTGATGTGGGCATGCCATGCTGCCTATCCTGTGCCTGTGTCTCTCAAGTCCCACAATCAAATACAAAGTTCTTGAGACCTTGAGAGTGTCCTTGTATCGCTTCTTCTGATCATGTGATCACCTGCCCCATGTGAATTCTCCATAAAATAGTGTTTTTGGCAAATGCATATTTTACTTTCAAACAACATGGCCAGCCCATCAGAGTTGCACTCTCTGAAGCATAGTTTGAATGCCTGGCAGTTTAGTTTGAGCAGGGACCTCAGTGTCTGGTACCTTACCCTTCCAGATGATCTTCAGAATCTTCCTAAGACAGTTCAAATGGAAGCAATTCAGTTTCTTGGCATAGTACTAGTAGACTGTCCATGTTTCGCAGGCATATAGCAATGAGGTCAGCACAAAGGCTCTGCTGCAGACCTTCAGTTTGTTAATCAGTCTAATACCTTTTCTCTCCCAAACTTTTCTTCGGAGCCTCCCACACACTGAGCTAGCTCTAACAATGCATGTGTCAACCTCATTGTCAATGTATATATTCCTGGAAAGTACACTACCAAGGAAAGTGAACTCATCCACAGCATTCAAAACTTCTTCATTTGTTGTAACTGATAGTTCCATGTATGGATGGTGTGGTGGTGGCTGATAGAGCACCTGTGTTTTCTTGGTGTTAATTATTAGACCAAAATTAGTACAGGCAACAGAGAATTGATCCATACTTCGTTGCATCTCGGTTTCAGAGGCTGCATTGGGTGTACAATCATCTACAAACAGAAAATCATGCACCAATACTCCCTCCACTTTGGTCTTGACTTGTAGTCTTTTCAAATTGAAGAGCTTACCATCTATATGGTAGTTGACCTTAATGCTGTGTTCATCCTCATTGAAAGTATTGGGCAACATGACTGAAAACATGATGCTAAAAAGCATGGGAGCAAGCATGCAACCCTGTTTCACTCCACTGGTGATTGGGAAGGCACGAGAGCTTTGTCCATTATCCAGAACCTGGGCAAACATGCCATCATGAAACTGACATACAATACTGACTAACTTCTTTGAGCAACTAAATTTTGACATAATTTTCCATAAGCCCTCATGACTAACAGTGTCAAAGGCCTTGGTCAAATCCACAAACATTGTGTGCAGATCTCTGTTCTGCTCCTGGCATTTCTCCTGGAGTTGTCAGGCAAAAAACACCATATTGATTGTTCCTTGGCCCTTTCTGAAGCCACACTGGCTCTCAGGTATATGACCATCTTCCAGGTGAAGGATCAGCCTATTAAGGAATCTTGCCAGCAATAACTAAGAGAGAGACCCACCCTGTGATTGTCGCAGGACAATCTATTCCCTTTACCTTTATAGAGGTGGACAATGGAGGCATCCTTGAATTCCTGGGGCATAACCTGCTTTTGCCATATAACCTGAAATATTTCAGTCAGCTTTTGTATGAGCAATGGTACCCCTACCTTGTAAATCTCAGCTGGAATAGAATCAGCTCCAGTTGTGTTGCCACATGAAAGGAACCTAATGGCCCTCAAAACCTCTTCTTCAGTTGGAAGTTCAGCTAAGGAGGGATTGACTTCAACCTGAGGTAAATGGTCAATAGCCTCAGATGGTCTGCTGAGAGCCCTATGGCAGTGTCCAGCCCAACTCTCTAGGATCATGTCCTTTTCACTACTCAATGAGGGCAATCAGCACCGAATAGTTGTGAAGCACCATGAAGGGAGTTGTAATTGCACTAAGACAATTTTAAAGACAGAGGGTCCAGGCTTCACTAGCTGGAGTTATGAAAAACAGAAATTTTTGCCAAATTTTGAATCAAGGTATGATGTTTGTATTTCTGAAATACTCAAATAAGCATATTCTATAGTCAAAGTGAGAGCTCTGTTCTCTCCTCTTCCTCCCAGAGAAAAAGAGGATGAAGGAAATGAAGGAATATCTCTATCTTTGAGTTTATCAAGAGCATTGAAGATGATTTTCAGTGTGAAAAGAACATAGAAAGGGGTTCCATAAAGCGAGAAGGTATGAGTAGGTGGTGATTTGGACCGTTGGTGTGAATATTACTGGAGATAAAATAACAAATCCATTGAAGAATGCAACTCATACTACACATTGGTAAGCAACAATTGGCTCCTGGGATTAAAACTAGCCTCCAGTTGGCATCGCCACAGTCTGGCTACATTGAAGCCCTGAGTGCTCTCCAACTCTCTTCTTGATTCATAATAACCATCTCCAGGTGTATCAGGTGCTGTGTGCAATTGGGAGGAACCACAAGGTCTAAAAGTCCAAGGTTCACCTACGAGAAGAGGGTGAACCGCTTTATTTTAGTATCAGAACTCAGTGGTTCCCTTCTTACTGACCACACAAGACTGTTTTAGTCTCGTAGCTCAGCTGTTCTTTAGCTTACTCGACCACTGCCTACATAGAACTAACCTCTTTGGGAACATTATTTATGGCTCTTTCCATTTCTGCTCTCACAGCACACAGGTAGTGGTGACTTCTGCACTGAATTTGGTTTCATCACTTGTGTTCCCCACCATGGATGGTCTTTGCTTCATGGGGTGGGAATTCAGTTTACCTGTGGCCACATTTGGAATTTCAGTTTTATGTTAGTAATTTCGTTGACTTTGGCGCCTGTGAACACATCTGCAATGCAGACATAGGCTCAGGGATTTTAGTACCAATCACTAATATTCTTTCCATCCAACATGAACCCTCTGCTTTCCTCATTTTTATTTTGACTCCAAGGGTTGCAAAAGTGGCTTCAGCCAAGTCAGAAAAAACGTCCTTTCTTTAAAACTCTACAAGACTCTCCTTGATGGGAATCTTGGAGATTTGCCATGGTGACTGACTGCTGGAAAGAGTGGAATTTGTGTGTTAGCCTGGGTGTGTGTGGGTGTATGTGTATGTGCAGAGCTGCACCCCACCAGTCACCGATAAGAAGAAGGGACTCCTGATAGAAGCCCCATCATCATCTATATTTTTTTAAAGGAAAATAGTTTGGGCCTTATTTGTCCATCTCCATTGATACTAGAAATATATGCTCAACAAAATGAATCCTAAGGAATTTTATTTGAAATTTGTGTTATAGGGACTAAAAGAATGTAAACTCATTGAAAGTAAAAAATTGTTTCCTCTTGGTCATTATTTTCTCAACAGTTCTGCAACGTGCAGTCTTACCCAGAGCATCAAGAGGTTAAGTGACTTTCCCAAGGTCACATAGCCAGGGTCTGTTAGATGAAAGATTTAGAACCAAATCATGCTGACTCTGAAGCCAGTTGTCTGTCTACTTATGTCCCATTGGATCTAAGGGTACCTAGCAGATGCTTCACTACACTTTTTGATTGATTGAAGGAGCAACAAATTGAGTTCAAATATCCCATTAAGACTTACCAATTCAAGAAAACCCTGGAAAGACTTACAGGAACTGAGTGAGGAGAGCAGAACCAGGAAAATGTTGTCACAGTTACAGCTACATTGTGCGATGACTAACTTTGATAGGCTTGGCTCTTCTCAGCAATGCAAGGTTCTAAGACAACTCCAAAAGGCTCATTATGAAAGGTGCTGTCCATATCCAGAGAAAGAACTACAGGTCTGAATGCAGATTGAAACATACTAATTGTTCTTTCTCTTTTATTTTGTTTCTTCTTTCTCTTGGTTCATGCTATTAGTTATGTAATTCTTTTTTACAACATGACTAATGTGGAAATATGTTTAATATGAATGTATACATAGAGTCTATTTTAGATTCCATGGGGAGAGGGGAGGGGAAAGATGGGGACAAAACTTAAAACTCAAAAGCTTGCAGAACTGGACGTTGCAAACTAAAAATAAATAAATTTTAAAAATAAAATAAAAAACATAAACAGACACCAATTCATAAAAACCTAATCAAACATTTCTTTTCTCATTGAATCCATGTCTTCATCCATTCAATGAAAACAATTTCAGCTCCAGAATCACAGATTTAGAACTGGAACATTCATTAAAGTTATGCAACCCAGCTCCCTCAGCTTATGGATTCATAAACTGAGGCTCAGAGACATTAAAAAAAAAATTGACCATTTGACCAGGGTAACAAAAGTAGCAAATTTTTAACATCTACACTGGTAGAAGGAATTTCTTTGTACAAAGCTTCAAACTGATGAAATCACAGGTCTCAATATAGAAATAATAAATGTATGTGTCAATTTGCTACTAGAGACAGTGTGGTATAATAAAAAAGATAATTATGATTGGAATTGGGAAGACGAGTTTAAATTGTGACTCAATCTGTTATTAGCTGTGTGACTCTGAACTTGCCACTTAATCTCTCATTCTCAGTTTCTTCATTTGTACAAGGAAGATTATGAATATTAATACCTTCACAAGAGTAAAGTGAGGATCCCATGAGACTATATACACAAAGTTCATTGCTAGCCTTAAAGAACTGTATAATCATTAGCTCTTATCACCTTAAGTCAGTTAGTCTCCATAAGCCTCAGTTTTCTCATCTGTCAAACAGTCATAAAAAATTGAAGTGCCTCAGATTATTGTGAGGCTCAAAAGGGTTAATAGATATAAAGAGCTTTGAAAACTTTATTTATTTATTTATTTAGCTTTTTACATTCATTTTCACAAAGTTTTGGGTTCCAAATTTTCTCCCCTTTTATCACCTCTCCCCACCCCAATACCCCAAGCAATCTAATTTTCCCTATCTCCAATCTGCCCTCTCTTCTGTCATCCCTCCCTTCTCTTGTCTTCATCTTCTCTTTTCTCCTGTAGGGCCAGATGAGTTTCTATTCCTCATTAACTGTATGTCTTCTTTCCTAGTAGCAACAACAATACTAAACAGTTGTTCCTAAAACTTTGAGTTCCAAATTCTCCCCATCCCTCCCTCCCCACCCATTCCCTTTGGGAAGGCAGGCAATTCAATATAGGCCATATCTGTGTAGTTTTGCAAATGACTTCCATAATAGTCGTGTTGTGTAAGACTAACTGAATTACCCTCCATCCTACCCTGCCCCTCATTGTTTCTCTTCTGTCTTTTGATCCTGTCCCTCCCCAAGTGTTGAATTTAAATTCCTCCCTCCTCCCTTTGCCCTCCCTTCCATCATCCCCCCCTTGCTTATCTCCTTCTCCCCCACTTTCCTATACTGTAAGATAGGTTTTCATACCAAAATGAGTGTGCATTTTATTCCTTCCTTTAGTCAAATGTGATGAGGGTAAACTTCTTGCTTTTTTTTTTTCTCAGCTCTCCTCTTTTTCCCTCCACTAAAAAGTCTCCTACTTGTCTCTTAAATGACATATAATTACCCCATTCCATTTCACCCTCTTTCCTCCCACTACATTTCTCTCTCACCATTTACCTTAATTTCTTTTAAGCTATGGTCCCATCCTATTCAATTCCCTCTGTGCTCTCTGTCTCTGTATGTGTGTGCATGTGTGTATGTGTGTGTGCATGGTCCCACCAACTACCCAGATACTGAAAAGTTTTAAGAGTTACAAATATTGTCTTTCCATGTAGGAATGTAAACAGTTCACTTCTGGTAAGTCCCTTAAGACTTCTCTTTGCTGTTTACTTTTTCATGCTTCTCATTCTAGTGTTTGAAAGTCAAATTTTCTTTTCAGCTCTGGTCTTTTCATCAAGAATGATTGAAAGTCCTCTGTTTCATTGAAAGACCATATTTTCCCCTGAAGTATTATACTCAGTTTAGCTGGGTAGGTGATTCTTGGTTTGAGTCCTAGTTCCTTTGCCTTCTGGAATATCCTATTCCACGCCCTTCGATCCCTTAATGTAGAAGCTGCTAGATCTTGAGTTATCCTGATTGTATTTCCACAGTACTGGAATTGTTTCTTTCTAGCTGCTTGTAAGATTTTCTGCTTGACCTGGGAGTTCTGGAATTTGGCCACAACGTTCCTAGGAGTTTCTCTTTTTGGATCTCTTTCAGGTGGTGATAGATGGATTCTTTCAATACTTATTTTGCCCTCTGGTTCTAGAATATCAGGGCAGTTTTCCTTGATAATTTCATGGAAGATATCTAGGCTCTTTTTTTGATCATGAGTTTCAGGTAGTCCCATAATTTTTAAATTGTCTCTCCTGGATCTATTTTCCAGGTCAGTTGTTTTTCCCATGAGATATTTCACATTCTCTTCCATTTTTTCATTCTTTTGGTTTTGTTTGGTGATTTCTTGGTTTCTCGTAAAGTCATTAGACTCCATCTGTTCCATTCTAATTTTGAGAGAACTATTAAATTCAGTGAGCTTTTGAACCTCTTTTTCCATTTGGCTAATTCTGCTTTTGAAAGCATTCTTCTCCTCATTGGCTTTTTGAACCTCTTTTGCCAATTGAGTGAGCCTATTCTTCAAGGTGTTATTTTCTTCAGCATTTTTTTGGGTCTCCTTAACCAAAGTAATGACCCGTTTTTCATACTTTACTTGCATCTCATTTCTCTTCCCTCCACCTGTCTAACTTGCTTTTCAAAATCCTTTTTGAGTTCTTCCAAGGCCTGAGCCCACCCGACATCCCCCTGGGATGTCTGGGGTACTGAGGCCCTGCCCTCCACGTCTTTCCCTGATGGCAAGAATACGTCCTCCTCCTCGTCAGATCTGAATGTCGGGATCATTTGCATTTGTTGGAAAAAACTGTGTATAGTCTTATTTTTCTTCCCTTTTCTAGGCATTTTCCCAGCCAGTTACTTGACTTCTGAGATTCCTGTCCACCCCTGTCTAGATCCGCCCAGCTAGTGCTTGGGGTCTGAGATTCAAATGTGCTTTCCCTGCTGCCCACCTGCCTGCTGATCAATGTGAGCTTTAGTTCAGGTGCTGGGCCACCTCCCAGGCTCAGCTCCCTCAGGTTGTTTATGCAGAGACTTTCAGTAATGAAGATCCTGCCTGCTGCTGGGAGAGTCCCGGGCCGCTGTGGCCGCGGCTGCGCCGCTGCTGCCTCTGCCGCCGCCCCTGCCTCTGCCACCAACCCTGCCTCTGCCGCCGCCACTTCCCCCCGAGGGGGCTCGAGTCACGGAGACACCCCGCTCCCCTCAGGCAGCCAGCCGTCTGTCTCACTAACCTGTAGCTTCTGTGGGTGGAGGGACTTTCCCGGCTGCCAGAGCTTCCGTCCCTGAAGCCTGCTCAGGTCAGCTTCTTTGGGGCTGCGGCCAGGGCAGCGCTGGGGTGGGGTCCGCTTTCCGGAGCACGATGGACTCTGGGGACGGGTATCCAGGGCTCTCTGGAACGGAAATCTCTTCCACTCCGTTTCTGCACACCCTTCAGTGGTCCAGAAGTTATGGGGGTGTCTTTTTACATTAATTCTATGGGCTGTGGTTTCGGAGCTCGTAAACATGCGTCCTTCTACTCCGCCATCTTGGTTCTGCCCGAGTTTTGAAAACTTTAAAGCAATACCTAAGTCTCAGTAATTATTACCATATGCAACATTCCATGTTAGGGGCTATCCAGAATAGTAACAAGTAGAAAATGTAGTCTCTGTATTCAAGAAACTTCCATTTTAATTTAATAATTGGTAAGCATGGACAAAAAAAATATAATCTGGGATGGTGTGTATTTGATCATCGGTATCATGCTGTCTGACTCTTAGTTGATGGCCATGTTGGCTATGTTCTGTTTCATTCAGTGTAATCCTGACCACCAACCCCCTCCCCCTGCCCCACCACCAAAAAAAAAAAAAAAAGACCTCTCCAAAAGAGGAAGTAAAGTGAATGGCACTTTTGAGTCAGGTAGTTTAAGTCTTGGGTTTAAATTTTGACCCTGAACAAACATTTAATTTCTCATCAACTCCAGTCAAATGTCTAAGCTAAAGATGGCAGAGCTATGATGCTGGAGAGAGCTGCCTAAACCAATGAAATCACAAGTGTAGACCAGAAAATAAAAAAATGGCTTACCAAGTACAGATTTTCTTAAATGTCTAAATTCCCCAAATATGAAATTTTTCTAGCATTTTCTCTTTACTCATAGCACCCATGAAAAAATTCAGATCCATGATATCACAGTAGTTCATATCAAGCACTTTAGAATTCGAGAATATCTCGGGATTTATTTAAAATTCCTTTAAGGCTCTTTACCAATTGTGTAATGGATCTCCTTTTTCCTAATTGCCCTCATTTCCCGAAACACCTTGGCTAGGACTCTGCACTCTGGCTAGGAATCTTTCCCTCCAGTCCTTTCCCCTCAAACACCTCGCTCTTTCCTACTGGCTGGTTTTTGTGTTGGCCATGATCCCAGTCTGTGCTTAGTCCCTTCTCCTCCTCTCCCTCAAGTCATGGTCATCCTCTCTTTCATGAAATTTCCCTAGAAGTTGTCTCTTCCACAGAGCAATCTTAGGTCAGCTCAGTTGTGGTCTAACTATTCCAGTGTTCATTAAACTTCTCATCTGTCCTTAGTACATTAGAAAGATAATTCTATAATTAAATGATCCTGGATTTCATCCTTAGTTCTAGAACACACCAAAAGAAAGTTGTCCAGGGCAATTGACTCCACTTCTAAGCTTCAAACAGTTAGAATTTACACAGTTAAAAAATAAAACAGTTAGACTGGATCCCCTTGAAGAGCCCTTTCAGCTGCAAAGTTCTGTGATTCTGATCATTAAGCTTTTGTCTGCCTCAATCCAACTGATAAATGATGATGACTGGGAATAGGCCCTCAGCAAACATGGTGAACCGATAAAAACTCTAGAGGGCATAGAGTAGTCCAGTTTCAAAGGATGCAGAAATTCAACACACAGCTGACACATAAGAGAGGCCTAGAGCCAAGAAGTAAGGGGTAATGGAAAAAAACATTATGGACCCAAGTCAGAACACCAGGTTCTAATCACCTAGCTGATGCTTACAAGCAAAGATGTGCTGGTAGATGTTTGACAATGAGCTCTTAAATTTAATCTCCATTAACATGTTTCCATCACTTTCTTAATTCTAGATAATCAACAAACAATGAATCATGGGCTAGTTAGTAACATTTGCCAATTTCTAAAATTTATCAGTTCCAGGGAGGAGGAAAGAACTGATTCCAATACTTTACTACATCCCAGTTATGTGACCAAAGCCAGTCACTCTCTGCTTCTCCAGAATAATAGGACTACTGCCTACCTCACAGAGTTCTTTTGACTGCAATCATGTCTGTTGTAAAGTGTGTTGCAAACTTTAGAAGCTTTGTAAATAATGGTATTTTTTCCAGTATGCTGCCACTTGATGATGCTTAATACGTTTTAAACTTAATCAGTTGATTAATATATGACTTCAAAAGTGCAGAATCCATTAGCCAACAAGCCTTTGGTAAATGTTTATTTTGTGCCAGGCATTATACTTCATCTCAAGGAAATTTGACATTTTAAAACACTTAAAATATTCAAAGTTCAATTATATATGTTATTATATCCTCAAAATACCACTGCAGGAGGGTGTTATTATTATTTACATTCTTATATAGCAGTTGCTAGTATTTATATAACACTTTACAGTTTATAGAACACTTTACAAATACTATCTCATTTGATCAACACATGAATGTTTGGGAATGTGCATTATTTCTGGAGTCCAGCTACCCCAGTTAAAATCCTTCAGTCACTTAGATTGTCTAGAATTAGGGGTAGGGGAAGCCTGTGGCCTCAAGGGCACATGTGACCCTCTAAGTCTTCAAGTGTGGCCCATTGTTTGGATTCAAAGGACTGCCCTTGAGGACCTAGAAGGTCACATGTGCCCTTGAGGCAGCAATTTCCCCACCCCTGGTCTAAATTGCCTCTTAGGTCCCTCTTATCCAATAGGTCTATGATTCTATATTTGTTTGTCTGTTTTTAAATTTTGTTTTCCAAGTGGGAATTTCTCCAACTGAAACAAATTCTTCTGCAATCTTAGCGAGGCTAATGTTCAGGGAAGTTAAGATTCAGCCTGTATCACTCGGTCAGCATGAACCAAAAGTCAGTGCTACACTGAGGCATTTCCAACTCTTACACCAAAACCTTGTCCACTAGACAAAACTGCCTCATGCGAATCCAAGAAGTCAATCGCCAGAAACAGAAGGCTGTGCAGACAGCAGCCATAACCTGAGGTCCAAGGAACTTTCTGAGGAGCACTAAGAAGAACAGCTGTTGAAAAGCCACCATGGCACCCTAAATGCTGACCACAATAGCATCTCTGAGCATAAAGGACCAATAGGGGTGTTACATTGGTAGGTTACACATACATACCCCACAAATAGAACTTATATTCATTTTCACATTAACAAGCTCTACTAAGGCAAGAAGAAACTGTGAACAACGTCAGCCAGGCCTCCTTTCCTCGCAACAGTAATTGGAATTATTATATCAGGCTGCTTTCATTCTCAATTCTAGGTTTAAACTTCTTTCTGTAAATTTTTCAAGTAACTATGAAGTACAGAGAATGTGATATACAGAGAGGTCACAAAGACAAACACAAATGGGTTTGGTCAACCTCCATTCATGAAAATCCCCATTGGCTCTGGTTTGTATCACTTTCCTTTGTTAAACTATTCCCCTTTCTAGTAATTTCAATTTGGCCCTTCACAGAAATGCTGTGATTAGGCAGGCTCTTAGTATGGTCACCTTTGTTTTAAGGGATTTGGATTTCCAGCTAACATAATAACTGAATGGGGTATCAAGAGATTCATAAAATTTACGTCCACTCATTTCAAAACATTTCAGGCAAATGCTGTCCTGGAACAAAGGCAGAAGTTGTCGTACATTATTGCAAAAGGTATTCCAGTCCCGGAAATCAATCTGGCACATCTTTTTTCTTTTCTTTTCTTTTCTTTTTTATTCTTTTACTAGGTGTTTGTCAAATTCATCATAGGACAAGGTAATTGGATGACTTAAAAACTCAACTTCAAAACTGATAGGTCCTGAGTACAATGAGCAAGCTGCCCTGGCCTCTGGAGAATTGTTCCATTTAACATTCTAAAGATGTGATATCATTTTTAGCAAACCATAAAGGAATGGGACTTTGAAGTTAGGCTTCAAAAATACTGAGTCATTTCCTGATTAAAATATAAATCCACTACCAAAGCTGTCATTACCTAAGGCAGCCATGGGTGCAACCACACTTCTAGAGCGACTCTTTACCATAATAAACGTGCAATACACAAAGAGACTACCATGGCGACAGAGCGTTTATTTTCCAAAACAACTCATTGAAGTCTTTTTATGCCAAGGAAAGAAAGAGTCAATAAAGTTATTTTTACCTTTATTCAGAGTCAGAAAAGGACAAGGAATGCATCGTTCAAACAAATCTCGGCAACTTCCTACCTGTGTGTGCGCAAGTCACTTATACTGTCTGGCCCATAATCTCATCTGTAAAATGAAAACATTGTCCAAAGTACCTTTTAACTTTTCATGAAATATTATGATAATAGGATGCTAAGGGTTATTTAAGATCATTTAAGGGCAAATCCACCTGAAATGAAGAGTGACTCATAATGAAAATATAACTTTAATGCCAAGTCATCAATGGGGATGGAGTGGCCAACTCTATTTAATGGAAAATGTATTGACTAAGAATCTATTAATGTGTTAAACACTGACCTATACTCTGAGGATCTGAGTATAAAAATGAAAATCTGCTGCCCTTGAAGAGATTATGTTCTATGGGAGAGGGGAAGAACGGTTTGTGACATTTGCCTAAGGCATGTAAATAGAAAGTACACAGTATGTGACAAATGGTAAGCACTTAATAAATGTTATAAGTATCAATGGGAAAAAAATTCAAGAAGATGAGAACTTACCTATATAATATGAGTTGATGACTATATTTTTATTTTTTAATTATTAGTTTTTTTATTTTTAATTCTTTTTTTTTAATTTTGATTTCCAAGTTCTCTCCCTTCCTTTAATCCACTCACTTACCCACTGAGAAGGAAAGCAATATGATATCTATTACACATGTGAAATTATGTAAAACATTTCCATATTAGATAAATTCTTTAAAAGCGAGAAAAATAAAGTGAGAAAATTATACTTCCATTTGCACTGAGATCATCAGTTTTCTCTCTGGGGATGAATAGCATTTTTTCATCATGAGCCCTTTGAAATTGTCTTGGACCATTGTATTGATCAGAGTAGCCAAGTCTTTCTCAATTGATTTTCATTACAGTATTACTGTTACTGTATACACTGATCTCCTGGTTCTTCTCACTTCACTTTGCATGAGATCATATAGGTGTTGCCATGTTTTTTTTCTGAAACCACCCCCTTGTTATTACTTCGAGCATAGTCGTATTCCATCACCACCATATGCCATAACTTGTTCAGCCATTTCTCAATTGAAGCATTTCCACAATTTACAATTCTCTGCCACCACAAAGAGACTTGCTCTAAATATCTTTATACATATAGGTCCTTTTCCTTTCTCTTTGATCTCTCTGGGATATAGACCTAGTAGTGGCATTGCTAGGTCAAAGGGTATGCCATTTTATAGTCGTTTGGTCAGAGTTCCAAATTGTTTTCCAGAATGATTGGATCAGTTCACTACTTCATGAAGATTTTATTAATGTAGCTACTTTTTTATCCTCTTCCCCTCTAGCATCTGTCATTTCTGATAGGTGTAGATACCTCAGTGTTGTTTTTTATTTACATTTCTCTAATCAATGCTGACTTAAAGCATTTTTTTATGTAACTTAGCCAAGTCTGATTTCTTCTTCTGAAAAAATGCCTGTTAATATCTTTTGACCATTTAGCAGTGAGGGAATGTTTTTTTTTAATTTTTATTTTTTATAAATTTGATTCAATTCTACACTCAACATATATTTAAGAATTCAGGCCTTTTCAGAGAAACTTTTTGTAATTTTAAAAATATTCCTTCATTGCAAATGGTACCTTTTAATTAATATAGTTTCCCTCATCTCTTTTAATTTGGTCTATTTTTGCTTTTGCTTTTTCTGAGATGATGATTGCTATTCCTGACTTTTTAAATTTCAGATGAATCATATTAGATTCTACTCTGTCCTTTTATTTTTAACTCTGTACGTCTTTCTATTGCAAGCATGTCTCTTGTAAAGCATATATTTCTGTAATCTGCCTTCTAATCCATTCTGCTATCAGTTTCCATTCACCTTCACAGTTATAATTCCTAGCTGCACATTTCCCTCCATTTAATTTTCTTCTATTTCTTCCTCCTGTCTCTCCTTTTCCTTGTCGCTTTCCAAAAGCGTATTTTATGTCTAAGCAATCTCTCCCTTAATGGGACCTCCTCCCCATTTTCTCATCCACTTACCTTCCTATTTCCTTATTGGTTAAGTTAAATTTCTATACAAAACTGAGGGTATGCATATATTTTTCCCTCTTTGAACAAGTTCGGCAGAGAATGGAATGTGAGCATTGGCTCCCCTCCCCCACCCATTTCTGCCTCCATTATAAAAGCTCTTCCTCAATACTGATATTAGGTGAGAAAAGTTTGCCTCTTCTTTCTCTCCCTCCCCTCTTCTCCCAGGGTTTACTCCTTCTCACCAATTCATTTTTTGGACATAATTCCAACATAATTAACTCATACCCATGTTCTCTATGTTGACATTTAGTTGTTACCTTCATTCTCAAAGATGCCCCAAATCACATCACTATGTTGGGGTGTAGGAACAATGTGTCCAACTGTGACTTTTCAAACCAATATGAACTTGGAAGTGTCTGGCACAGATTAAACATAAATAGTCCACATGAACATTTGGAGTAGAAATGTCTCTAAATTTTTGCACCTCACATTTTGTTTTTGAGCTACTGCACTTCTCCTTTGTTTATAGAGCACAGTGATTTCTTTGATGCATGCCAGACTGGGTGGCTCTGTAACAGCATCTCTCATGTTATGCAATAAATTCCAAAGCTCTTCAGAAAGACCTTGAGAATCTCCTCATATCACATTCAAACACAGTGGCCAATCAATTGGAGTTGCACTCTCTGAAGTAGAATTTGAATACTTGACAGTTTAGATTAAGAAATGACCTCAGGGTCTGGGGCCTTATCTTGTTAATGGATCAGAATCTTCATAAGTCAATTCAAATGGAAATTATTGGGTTTCTTGGCAAATTGCAGCTAAACTGTCCAGGTTTCACAGGCATACAACAATGAGGTCAGCACAACACTTCTGTCTACCTTCAATTAGGCAGGCAATATAATACCTCTTCTCTCCCACACTTTACTTCAGAACCTCCAAATACAGAACCAGCTCTAGCAATGCATGCATCAACCTCATCATCTATGTGTACATCCCTGCAAAGTATACTTCCAAGATAAGTGAACTTATCCACAGAATTCAAAACTTCTCCATTTGTGATAACTCATGACTCCACTTATGGATAGTGTGGTACTAGCTGGTAGAGAGCCTGTGTTTACTTGGTGTTAATTGTTAGGTCAAAATTACCACAAACAGCAAAGAATCAATTCATACTTTTGTTGCATCTCAGCCTGAGAGGTTGCATTGAGTACACAATGATCTGTGAACAAAACAACACACACCAACTCTTCCTCCACTCTAGTCTTGGCTTATACTCCTTTATATTAATAATTTATTATTAATTAATAATTAATTTATAGTTAAATATAGTCAAACAATTTAGTTAGTGCAGGAACTGACCTTGCCAACATTTTCATCTTTATTGAAGTCATCCTACAACATTGCTGAAAATATGACACTAAAGAGTATGCCACAGTAGTATTCCATCACAAGCATATACCAAAATGTATTCAGTCATTCCACAGTTGATGGGCATCACCCCAATTTCCAACTCTTTGCTATTATGAAGAGAGCAGCTATAAACATTTTAGAACATATAAGTCTTTTTTTAATGATCAATTTGGGAAACATACATACATAATAGTAATGTTGTTGGATCAAAAGGTATAAGTAGATTAATAACTCTTTGGCCACATTTCTTGCTTGCCCTCCAAAATGATTGGATCAGTTTACATTTCTACCAACAGTGTATTATTGTCCAAATTTTCTGCATCCCTTTCTTATCCCCCTTCTATCCTTTTAGACAATCTAATTTGTGTGAGATATCTCAAAGTTATCTTAATTGACAGTTCTTTAATCAATAATGATTTAGAGCACTTTTTCCTATGATTACATATACTTCTGATTTCTTCATTGAAAAATTGTCTGTTCATATCCTTTAGTTCATTAAATATTCATTTTTCCCTTGAGAATTACTCTCAGCTTTGTTGGATAGATTATTCTTGATTACAAACTCAGTTCCTTTGCTCTTCAGAATACCATAACCCATGTCCTTTAGTCTTGAGTGTAGAAACTAATTGATAGTGTGTTATCCTGATTGTAGCTTTACAATATTTGAATTTTTTTTTAGTTACTTGTAATATTTTCTCCTTGACCTGAGAGTTTTCAGACTTAACTATAATATTCTTATGTGTTTTCATTTGGGGATCTCTTTCAGGTGGTGATCAATGGATTTATTTTTCAGTTTCTATTTCTAAAATTTCAAAGTAATTTTCTTTAATAATTTCTGGAAATATAATGCAATGATTTTTACATTATTTCTCCTAGATCTTTTGTCCATGTCAGTTGTATTTTAATGAGATATTTCACCTTTCCTTCTATTTTTTTTATCCTTTTGATTTTGTCTTATTATTTCTTGATGTATTATGAAGTCATTAGTTTTCCCTTGACCAATTCTAATTTTTTAAGGAATTAATTTATCCAGTAAGTTTTTGGACTTCTTTTCCCAATAGGCTGATTTTCTTTTCATAATTTTCTTACATTATTTATATTTTTCCCATTTTCCCTCTACCTCTCTTATTTGATCTTTTAAAGCCTCCTTTTAAGCTCTTCTAAGAATTCTTTTGGGGATTATTACCATTTAACAGTTTTCTTTGAAGCTTTACAAGTAGCTATTTTGACTTCATTATCTTTTGAGTTTGAACTCTACTCTTGTCTATCGCTGATGTAACATTCTATGGTCAGTTTTCTTTTTCTGTTGTGTCCTCACTTTTTGATGGTCTATTTCTTGGCTGTTAAGTTAATGTTAGGGCTGGACTCTGCTCTTGGGATGTGGAGAATTACATCTCAGTTTTCAGGGTTTGTCTATGCTGTTGTTTTCTGAGCAGTTCTTAAATGTCTTTGACGTTTTGGCTCTTCCAATGTATTATGATCTGCGGCCAGGAGTGGTCACTGACATGCCTTGGTTTATAAGTGACCTCAGGTACTCCTCTTTATCCCTGGCCTGGACCAATCCCCACCCTCCCCCAATCCTGCACCACCTCCAATACAAACGCTCTCACTTTCCTTAGTCCAGGAAACATATCACTGACCTCTGTGTTCCCACAGCTGCAAGTGTCCATTCATCTCTGCCCTGGAAATGAAATGACAGACTCTCCTCTCCTGTGAGTAAGCACAAGTCTTCACCCATCAGTTGCCTGATCTATCTCCCCACCGTAGGTAGAGTGAAAGTTCCCAACATAGCTGGACAACACTTGGATAAGAGATGCCCCCAAAGCTTGTTGTTTGTTGGTGTGATATCTGTACTTCACTCTGTCAGACCAACAATACTCTCCTAAGTTGTCTTGGACTAGATAATTGATTTCCTCCAACTATTTTTTTTATTATCTCTAACACTCAAACAGTCAATTTGAGGCATTGTTTTAAATTTTTTGGAAGTAAATTTTGTTATTTGGAAGTGAATTTTGAAAAGTCACCTAATTTCCTGCTTAATTCTGAACATCTCACAATTCTCTACCATCTGGTGAATTCTTTCACTCTCTCCATTTTCCCCACTGTATCGAAGATATCAGGGCAGTTTTTCTTGATGATTTCCTGAAATATGATATCTAGGTTTCCTTTGATTCCAGTAATTCTTAAATTTTGTCTCCTCATCTGTTTTCCAGGTCAGTTGTTTATCCATTGAGATACTCCACGTTTTTACATTCTGTTGTCTTCATTTTATTGTTTCTTGAAGTCTTATGGGGTCAATAGCTTCCACTTCTGTAATTCTCTATTTTTAAGAAATAGTTTAGGTCAGAGAGCTTTTATGCCACTTCTTTTCCGTTTGACCAGTTCTGATTTGGAAAGAGTGATTTTCTTCATGGAATTTTTTTAAAGTCTCTTTTACCATTTGGAAAATTCTGTTTTGTTTTGTTTGTGTTTTTTCTTTAGTGTTTTTTGTGCCTCTTTTACCCAGGTATTAATTTTCTTTTCATAATTTTATTTCACCACTCTCATTACTTTTTCCAATTTTTTCTTCTATCACTATTATCTTTTCCTTTAATTTCGCATTTGGTTTGGGTCCAGTTAGCAGTTTTCATTGAGACTTTTTTTGTCACTGTTTTCATATTGTTGTCTTTTGAGATGATGTTTTGGTCTTCCCTGAAATTTCAGTAACTTCTTATGGCCTTTTTTTGTGTTGCTGTTTTCATAACTAGTTCTGGGATTCTTCAAATTTTTGGTTCTTCCAAAGGTAGTGTGTGGCAGAAGTATGATAACTGCTTTTCTAGTATGTGCTCTGTTCTTTATCCATAAAGGGCTTTCAGTCCCTTGCAGTCACAACTGCTAGCATACCTCTTTGCTTTGAAACTGTGACAATGGTCCCTTTTCCCAATGCTCTTCTCTGCCCTGGAACTGCAACACAAAACTATGCATGAGTAATAGAGTTGCCAGTTAATACTTAAGGTCAGCAAAGGGTCCGTGTAATTTCTTTCTCATCAGTCATCTGACCAGCTAGCCACCTATGCTGCCACTGCTGCATGTGTGACTCTGGACAGGCCTTCAGCCTGGTGTCACAGACATCTGTCAACCTTTTAAGTTTGATCAGGTTATAAAATGCCTCATCGCAATCCTCTGTTGATGCTGCCTCTCCAATATTTGTTTTGAGTGTTATTTTAAAGTTCTTTGGAGAGGGATGTTGGTAAAGTCCATAAAAATGCTTTTTAGTTTTATTAATTCAATGGTTTCCTTACTTTCAATTTTATTATTCTCTCCTTCGATTTTCAGGATTTCCATTTTACTGTTTTCATTTGTAATTTTTAATATATTCTTTTTCTAATTTTTTAAGTTGCATGTTCAGTTCATTGATCTGCTCTTCCTTTTTTTCTGATTTATGTATGTTTTGTTCTAAATATTGCATCCAACAAATTTTAGGATGTTGTATCATTGTTGTCTTTATTTTTAATGAAATTATTTATTATTTTCATAATTTGTTCTTTGACCCATTCATTTTTGGATTACATTATTTCATTTGTACAATTCTTTTATTTTTATGATCTGAAAAGTGTGCATTTAACATTTATGCTTTTCTGCATTTGGTAGTGGTATTTTATGCCCCAATACATGGCGATTTTGCTTGTGAAAGTGCCATGTCTCCAGATGAGGAAAAGAATTGTGTATTCCTTTCTTTTCCCATTCAGTTTTCTTCAGAAGTCTATCATATCTAACTTTTCTAAGATCCTATTGATTTCCTTAACTTCTCTCTTTATTTTATTGCTATGTTTAGCTAGCTCAGAAAAAGGAAATTTGACATCCTACACTAGAGCTGTTTTACTATTTTAGACATCAAAGCAATAGAGAAATGACTAGGGAAATGGTCTAGTCTCCCTGACTTTGGGTAACTTAAATACTTAATGAATGACTATCTAAAACTATCTAAAACAAATGATGGTTCACACATACAAACATCCTAAAAATACATAGGACAGAGATTGTATCAATGCATAATTCATTTTTGCCCTATAGAAACATTGTTAAGATGACTAGGAGGTTGCTGGAGGACAAGGGGACCATGAAACTAGTCTGCAAAGATGTCTCAAAAATAAACGATTGTCAAATCATGTTTTAAAGGAGTGAAAGAGAGAGTCTGATGGGGGAAGGATGAAAGGCATTTCACATAGAATAAGTGACATTGTGTGAATTTGGATGTCACACTAAATTAGTCGTACAAGAAGCAAATCAATATGTTTCTTTGAACAATGCAAAAGGGATGAGTTTGGATACAGCAGGGGGAAAAGGAAGAGTAAAAAATTTATTAAGAATTTATTAAATTCTAAGCACTGTGCTATGTGCTGAGGGCTTATATATAAAAGGGATAGAAGAAGAGATGGAAAAAGAAAAAAAGAAGTACTGAGGCAAAACTATTCCTTTCAAATATTATTTTTTTATCGATAAAAGATAGCATAAACAAATCAGTGAATTTGGCATGCAACTGAAAACAAGTCAAGAAAACCACAAATAAATCCTGAAAGGAGAGCTATGAAAATCATAAAGGTTAGTGAAATTGAAAGCAAAAAACTAAACATTGAATTGATAAATAAAGCTGTTGAAAACAATGCGATAAATTAAAAATTTTTCAGCATCAAAAGTCAAAAAGGAGAACTCAGAAAGTTAAGAGGAGAAAAAGGAAATTATTAGGCAGCATTTTCCTCAATTTTATGACCAAAATATCTGATACGTTAAATAAAATGGATGTATATTTACAAAATTATAGAATATTATCAGATGCCAAAACAATAAATAGATAATTTAAATAACATAATCAGGGATGAGGGAGGAGGGAATTGAGTGTAGTCCAAGTGAATTTGCAAGTGAATGCTGTCAAATATCCAAAGAACAATTAATTTCAGTATTATATAACATCTTTGAATAAATAGGAAAAGATGAGAGTCTACTAAAATCATTCTCTGATACAAATATCAGCTTGCTATCAAAATCAGAGAAAGACAAAATGAAGAATACTGTGTAGGGGTTCTCAACCTGGAATCTGTTTAATTTTTAAACCTTCAAAAGCTGTATTAAATATACCAAATGAATAATTGAAACATCATTTAATGGGGCAATGACCTGTTGAAGCCATTCTGCAAAGTAACTTGGAACTGTCCCCCCAGAATTAGTAATCTGTGCATAAACTTTAATCTAGCAATATCACTACAAAGCATAAACCTTGAAAATAAAAAATCAAAATAAGACGAAAAGATTCATGTACAAAAATATAGTTGATTTTTAATAGTAGTAGAAAACCCTGAAAACTAAAAAGGTACCCCCAAATTTGGAAATAGCTAAACAAAATTATCTGAATACAATGGAATTATTGTGCCATAGGAGAGGAAAAAAAACAAGTACTTTCAAAGAAACTGGGAAGACCTATATGAGCTGATGCAAAGTGAAAGGAGCAGAACTAGGAGACAAATTTATATGACAACGATATCATTAAAAGAAAGAAAACTTTGAAAGATATTAGAACTGGTCAATATAATTGCAAATGGCACATGACTATTCAGGAGGACTAAAGATGAAGCACAATCCCTGGCAGCACCTAGAGAGATGATGAATTTAAAAATTTAGAAATAAGTACCTAATCAGATAATGCCTATGGAGGATTATTTTTTCATTTGACAATATGGTTATCAAATATTTGCTCTTATTAGATTGACCAGGAGGTTAAAAAGTTATATTGCAAAGACATGGGCAATACATGGACCTTTAAAATAAGTACACATAGAGCAGGTACTACAGATTCTGATACCTGGGACAGATTTGGTGGAAAGAAACTTCAAGGAAGATATGAATGAGTCACGAGTTGCAGCTATAAGGAAAGTACCAGAGCAGTGATCCATTTAGACCCAGAATACAGTGAAAATGTGTTATAGGTGAGAGTGTCAGCAATCAGGACCTGAAACAGGGAAATGCAATTTGTCGCGTGGATAGGGGTTAGAATAAAGATAATATAAGGAATGCAAAATAAGGAGAGAGTGGAAACATTCCCCTTTAAATTTAGTAGCATGGTACAAGTTTCCATTCACCCCACCCTAGTTGTTCCTCTGCATGAATATCTCTAATGGCAGAATTTAGTCAGTTAAAGAACTGATTGGACACACTATACATCATAAGCATCTAGATTTCCTTTCATCACTGTCCATCCTGCTTGCTGAGCTCTCCTTGGAAACCTTAGACTCTGGAATGTGTCTTTAGACCTGCATTCTTTGATTGACTTGCCATCACTGATTGTTCACCTGATACAATCCCTGACTGCTTCCTAGGCTCTGGCTTTCATCTGCCCCCTGAGCTTAGGCTGCCTTTTCTGATTACAAGTAATCAAAATAGCCTGCTGGTTTCCTGAAGAGCAGTTATGCCCTTGATGAGTAGCTGCCTCGGGTTACTTTAACTTCAAATGCATGTCCTCTCAGTATACAACTTTCAGGGGACACAATCTCACTCTTAAAATGAGACAGGACCCCTCTGAATTGGCATAATCATTTTTCTACTCATCATTTACAATAGTACCTAATCATTTATATAAGATTTCAATTTTTCAAAGAGATTTATAATAATATTCATTATTGCATTTCTTCCTCAGGACTCTATAGGATAGGTACTATAGGTATTATTAATTTTACTTCACATATAAGTAAGAGAAGTACTGTAGAATATTGGATAGAGAATGATACTTTCAGTCAGAAGATCCGGGCTCAAATCGCCCCTCTTATACTTATGGCCATGGGTTACTGGGTAAGTCACTTCAGCTCTCTGTGCCTCAGTTGACTCATTAGGAGTTATTTGCTAAGTCAGAGATAGGAAGCAATGTGTGTCAGTAAAGGAAATTTTTGCAACAGGAATTCCCTGTGTTGATAAAGTCTCAGCTTTTTTGGATATTCCTATAAAGAGAAAGAAATAAAGAGAAGTAAGGTTAAAGGATTGATTCATGGTCATCCAGTGAATGTGCAAAAGGGAAGATTTGCATCAATATTTTCTTAATATAAATTCAGTTTTATCTCTACCTTTTCTTATGAATGTAAAATGGAATAATATCCATATTTTTAACACTTTTGAGTGATTCAAAAAGTTCTATAAGGTTGTTCATAAAATTCCTAGATATGAGAATTACCATATATTTCTTTAGTCTCTAACCTGAAGAAAATTCCTTCTCTATTTAGCAACGCATGTATGATCCTGTCACTGGTTTAGCATTATCTCAGTGATGTTTGTAGGATGATTACCCAAACAAATACCCGACTACACATTTAACTATTATTGATTTTTTAAAATTAGAATTCACATGTGAATGTAAAATTGTTTGAAGACATGGGTATTTCAGAGATTAATAATGTTGCAGAGATTTTCTAGCCATTTCACTCCATTGATTACTATGCTTTCCAGTGTTTTAATAGGAATAGGTACTATATTCATTAAGTGACTCTTCTAAATCTATTGATATAATTATATTTTTAACTTATATCATCAATTTTACTTATATTTTTCTCAATATTGAATCAGTATTCCTGATATATATCCCACCTAGTCACAGTATATTGTTGTGATACATTGAATAATCTTCTTGCTAGTATTTTGATTTTTTAATCGATATTCATTTTTTTTCCCAAAATATTTTTGTTTTCCATTTTCAACATTCATTTCCATACCTTCCTAATTCTCTCCCACTCCCCCGCTACTCCCCAAGATGGCATGCAATCTTGTATAGGCTCTACACATACATACTGATTAAACATATTTTCACATTAGTCATGATGCATAGAAGATTTAAAATGAATGGGAGAAATCATGAGAAAAACAAAACATAACAAAGGGGAATATAATCTGCTTCATTCTGTGTTCTGACTCCATTGTTCTTTCTCTGGATGTGAATGGCATTTGGTATCTTGAGTTCTTTGGAAATGTTTTAGGTCCTTGCATTTCTGTGAAGGACTAAGTTTATCAAAAACAATTCTAACACACTGTGGCTGTTACTGTGTATAATGTTCTCCTGGTTCTGCTCACTTCACTCAGAATCAGGTCATGTATGTCCTTCCACATTTTTTTTCTGAAATTAGCTTGTTCATGATTTCTTATAGCACAATAGTATTCCATTATATTCATATATAATAACTTGTTCAGCCTTTCCCCAATTTATGGGCATTACCTCAGTTTCCAGCTCTTGGTGACCACAAAAAGTGCTACAATAAATATTTTTGTACATGTGGGTCCTTTTCTCGTTTTTATCATCTCTTTGGCATACAGCTATAGAAGTAGTATTGCTGGGTCAAAGGGGATGCACATTTTTATAGCCCTTTGGGCACAGTTCCAAATTGCTCTCCAGAATGGTTGGATCACCTCACAGCTCCACCAACAATGAATTAGTGTTCCAACTCTCTCACATCTTCTCCAAGATTTTTCATTTTTCTGTTTTGTCATGTTAGCCAATGTGATAAATGTGATGCAGTACCTCAGAGTTGTTTTGGTTTATGTCTGTTAAATCAAAGAGCCATTTAGAGCATTTTTATATGACTATAGATAGTTTCAATTTCTTTTATGAAAATTGCCCGTGCATATCCTTTGACCATATACCAATTGGGGAATAGTTTATATTCTTGTAAATTCGACTCAGTTCTCTATATATTTTAGAAACGAAGTCTTTATCACAGAAATTAGTTGTAAAAATTCTTTCCCAGTTTTTTGCTTACCTCCTAATCTTGGTTGCACTGGCTTTGTTGGTGCAAAAACTGTAAAATTTAATGTAATCAAACTAATCCATTTTTCATTTCTGTCTCTTGCTTGGTCATAAATTCCTCCATTCTCCATAAATCTGACAATTAAACTATTATTCCTTGCTCACCTAATTTGTTTATAATACCTGCCTTTATATCTAGATCATGTACCCATTTGGACTTCATTCTGGTATATGATGCCAGGTGTTGGTCTACGTCCAGTTTGCGCCATACTATTTTCCACGTTTCCTACCAAGTTTCGTCAAACAGTGAGCTCTTATCCCAAAAGCTGGGGTCCTTGGGTATATTAATCAATAGACTGCTATGGTCATTGACTACTGTGCCTTCTGTACCTAACTTATTCCACTGATCTACCCCTCTATTTCTTAGGTAGTACCTAGTGGTTTTGATGATTGCTGCTTTATAGTACAATTGCAGTCTGGTATGACCAGGTCATTTCCCTTAACATTTCATTTCATCAATTCCCTTGATATTCCCAAACTTTTTTTCTTCCAGATGAACTTTGATGTTATTTTATCTAGCTGTATAATTTTTTTAGCAATTTGGTTGGTATGCCACTGAATAAGTAAATTTAGATAGAATTGTCATTTTTATTATATTAGCTCAGCCTACCCACAAGCAACCAACGTTTTCCCAATTATGTATATCTGACTTTATTTGTGCAGGAAGTGTTTTATAATTGTATAGTCCCTGGGTTTATTTTGGCAGGTAGACTCCCAAATATTGTATTGTGTATACAGCAACGTTAAATGTGATTTCTTTTTCTACCTCTTGCTGTTGGGCTTTGTTATTAATACATAGAAATGCAGATGATTTTTGTAGGTTTATTTTGTATCTTCAAACTTTGCCAAAATTATTTATTATTTCAGGTAGTTTTTTTTTTACTTGATTTTCTAGGATTATCTAAATATATCATCATATCATCTGCAAAGAGTGCTAATTAATTCTATTTCTTCTCTTACTGAGAAGCTAATATTTTAATGCTATACTGAATAACTGCGGTGATAATGGATAATACTTATTTCACTCCTGATTTTATTGGAAATATATCTAATTTAACCTCATTACATATAATGGTTGCTGAGGGTTTTAGGTAGATACTATTTATTATTTTAAGAAAGGCTCCATTTATTCCTATATGCTCTAGTATTTTCAATAGGAATGAGTGTTGCATTTTCAGAAGCTTTTTTTTTTGCATCTTTTGAGATAATACATGTTTTCTGTTAGTTGTGTTTTTGATATGATCAATTATGCTAATAATTTTCCTAATATTGAACCAGCTCTGAATTCCTGGCATAAATTCCACCTGATCAAAATGTATTTTTCTCATGATAGCTTGCTGTAAAAGTTTTGCTAATATTTAAACTTTTTGTATCTATATACATTAGGCAAATTGGTCTATGATTTTATTTCTCTGTTTTGGCTGTTGGTCGTTTAGGTATCAGTACTATATTTGTATCACAAAAGAATTTGATAGTACTCTTTATTTGCCAATTTTTCCTCAAAAAGTCTACATAGTATTGGAATTAATGGTTTTTTAAGTGTTTGATAGAATTCACTTATAAATCCATCTGGCCCTGGAGATTTTTTCCTAAGGAGTTCATTGATGGTTTGTCCAATTTCTTTTACTGAGATGGGGTTATATAAGCATTTTACTTCCTCTTCTGTGACTCTGGGCAATTTATACTTTTGTAAATATCCATCCATTTCATTAAGATTGCCAAATTTATGGAATACAGTTGGGCAAAATAATTTCTAATTATTGTTTTAATTTCCCCTCCATTGGAGGTGAATTCACCCTTTTCATTTTTGATACTGGTAATTTTGATTTCTTCTTTCTTTTTCAAAAATCAAGGTTTATTAATTTTATTGGTTTTTTTCATAAAACCAGCTCTTAGTTTTAGTTATTAGTTCAACAGTTTTCTTCATTTATTAATCTCTCCTCTGGCTTCCAGTGTTTCTAATTTGGTATTTAATTGGAGATTTTCCAGTTGTTCTTTTCATGTTTTATTCTGGTGATAGAAAAACAAAAAGTACCCTAAATTTATTTTTTTAAATGTATAATAAATTAAACATACTTTCAAAGTTCTCTTGCTTGTGTGGCTCACTCTGTTCTTTTCAGTTTGCTTTTTGTCCATGTCATTGACGCTTTTTTGCAGCACTATCACCAGATCCTCAACTTTTCCTCCTTAACAAAGTTTAGGGGAAAAAATCTCCCCTGTAGCAGATAACAATGATGCAAAATCCTCTTTCATTTTCCTTAAAGGTAGAAGAAAAACAGAAATACAAAATTTTACAAAGATATTTTTGAGACAAAGTAGATATGTCATCCCTGCTCTGTAGTAACAATTTTTAGAATATGCATTTTCTTTCTTCTTTTTTAAAAATTTACTTAATTTATTTGTTGTCAGCAGTCACTTCCATAAGTTTTATATCTGCTGCCTCTCTCTTGCCCCTCCCTCTCTGAGAGAGCATGAAATCTTATATGAGTTGTACGCATACATTCTTATTATACATATGTTCATATTAGTCATGCTGCATAGAAGAATTAAAACTTATGGGAGAAACCAAGAGAAAAAATAACCCCAAACCTAACAAAAAAGAAGAGAGAAGAGTCTGCTTCATTCTGCCTTCCAATTCCATAGTTCTTCCTCGGAATGTGGGTGGCATTTTGTTCTTTGGGAATGTTTTGGGTCCTTGCATTTTTATGAAGGATTAAGCCTATCAGAAATAATCTTCGCCCAATGTGGCTGTTACTGTGTGTAGCGTTCTCCTGGTTCTGTCCATTTCACTCAGCATCAGTTCAAATAAGTCTTTCCAGGTTTTTCTGAAGTTCTTATAGCATAATAATATTCCACTATAATCGCATACCACAACTTTTCATCCATTCCCCAACTGATGGGCATTCCCTCCATTTCCAGTTCTTGGGCACCACATTTTTTTTCTGGCGTTTTTAGTTGCATTCCCAATTCATTGATCTCCTTTTTCTCTATTTTTTCATGTAAGCATTCAGAGTTATAAAACTTCCCCTAAGAACTGCTTTGGCTGCATTCCATAAGTTTTGGTAGGTTGTCTCATTATTGTCATTCTCTTGAATGAAGATTTACTGCTTAATACACTCATTCTTTAGGATTACATTATTTAGTTTCCAATTAATTTTTGGTCTATCTTTCCATGACCCTTTGCTACCTATAATTTTTATTACATCATGATCTGAAAAGGATGCATTGACTTTCTACACTGGATTTTGAGGTTTTCTATGTCCTAAAACATGCCATTTTTTTTTGTGTTATGGGCCATGTATGCTGAGAAAATGGTATATTCCTTTCTATCCTCATTCAATATTCTCAAAAGGTCTATCATATCAACCTTTTCCAGAATTCTATTCACCTTCTTACCTTTTTTTCTTGTTTATTTTGAGGCTGGATTTATCAAATTCAGAGAGGGAGAAGTTGAGTTCCACTAGTATAGTTTTACTGTCTATTTCTTCCTGTAACTCCCTTAGCTTCTCCTATAAATATATGGATGCTATACAGCTTGGTGCATCTATGTTTAGTAATGATATTACTTTATTGTCTATGGTGCCTTTTAGCAGGATATAGTTTTCTTCCTTATCTCTTTTAATTAGATTTATTTTTGCTTTTGCTGAGTCTCAGATTAGGATTGCTACCCCAGTTGTTGTTGTTGCTTTTTTTTACTTCAGCTGAAGTATAATATATTCTATTCCAGCCTTTTGCCTTTACCCTGTGTGTATGCCTCTGTTTGAAACGTGTTTCTTGTAAACAACATATTGTAAGATTATGTTTTTTAATCCATTCTGCTATCTGCCTCCATTTTGGGAGAGAGCTCATTCCATTTAAATTCTCAGGTATGATTATTATCTTTGTCTTTCTCTCCATCCTATCCTCCCCCAACATGTTTTTACTTTTATTTCCCTCTTATTCATTCCATTCCTCAAGAATTTTACTTTTGACAACGACTTCCCTCAATATTTTCCCCTTCTATGAACCCCACTCCCTTTTCTTTCCCCTTTCCTGCCTGTAGGGCAAATTAGATTTCTATACTTAACTGAGTATGTTATTCTCTCCTTGAACCAAATTCAATGAGAATAAAGTTCAAACAACGCTCATCTCTCTCCCTTCTTTCTCTCTATTATAAGATTATTTTGTGCCTTGTCATGTGATGTAATTTATCCTTTTCTGCCTCCTTCTTTCCTCTTCTCCCTTCCCACCCCTTAGTTAGTTTTTTTTTATCATCACAGTAATTAATTTGTACCCACACCCTCTATCTGTGTAAATCCCATTTAAATGTTGTAATAAATATACTATTCTCAGTATTAACAAGTATCATCTTCCCATACAGAGATATAAACAGATTTTGCACATTGAAAACAAGTTTTTTATTATTATTTTATTTCCAGTTTACCTTTTTATGCCTCTCTTAAGTCTGGCATTTGAAGATCTAATTTTCTATTGAGCTCTGGCCTTTTCATCAGGAAGGTCCAGAAATGCCTTTTTTCATTGAATGTAGATCCATATCCTTACCTGAAAGATTATGCCCAATTTTGCTGAGCAATTTGTCCTTGGTTGTAGTCCAAGCTCCTTTGCCTTAAGGAATATCATATTTCAATCCCTCTGATCTTTTAATATAGAAACTGGAAGGTTCTGTGTGATCTTGACTGTAGTTCCTTGATGTTTAAATTGTTTCTCTCTGGCTGCTTCCAGTATTTCCTCCTTGACATGATAATTCTGAAATTTGGCAACAATATTTCTTGATCTTTTCAATTGGTATCTCTTTCAGGAGGTGATTGGTGGATTTTTTCAACGACTATTTTGTCTTCTGGATCTAGGACCTCAGGGAAGTTTTCATTGATGATTTCTTGGAAGATACTGTTCATGCTCCTCTTTTCATCATGGCTTTCCAGTAGATCAATAATTCTTATATTTTCTCTCCTGGATCTATTTTCCACATTAGCTGTTTCTCCAGTGAGATAGATTACATTTTATTCTATCATTTTTTTCATTTTTTAGATTTTGTTTCACTCATTCTTGATGCCTCATAGAGTCATTAGATTGTATTTGCTCAATTCTAATTTTTAATGAATTGTTTTCTTCATTGAGCTTTTGTGCCTCCTTATCCATTTGACTAATTTCACTTTCCAAGGAACTGATTGCATTTTGAAAATTATTGGTCAATTTTTCTTCTACCTTTCTAATTTGGCTTTTAAAATCCTCCTTGAGCTCTTCCACATAGGCTCTTTAGACTTGAAATCAGTTCATATTCCCTTTAGAGGTTTTAGATGTGGGTATATTGCCAATGCTGCCCCTTTCTAAATTCATATTTTGATCTTCCCTGTCTCCGTAATAAGATCCTATGGTCTTTGTTTTTCTTATTTGCTTCTTTCTCATGGTAATTGCCTTTTTCCTAACTTTTAAAGAAGATCTCTTCTTTTGGGACTGTAGGGGCTCTGTCATATATTCCTTGTAGTGGGATCTGTGGACCTGGTTACCATCTTTGCATGCTGGGTCTTCTGGTTCTTTCAACTAGAAGGTATATAGTGCTGCAGTTTACCTGGTGCTGACCTGATGTGTGTGCCAGTGCCAAGTCCAGGTGAAGACTATCTGACTTTTCCTGGGGCTATCCTGAAGCTCATGGAGTGAGGTGAGGGAAAGGGGTGGTCTGGCTGCTGGAGGCCTCCTCTTCCTCCCCTAGGGCTGTACTAGAAATTGGGCAGGCTCAGTAGCTGATCAACCCTGTCTGCCCAATTGCCCTGGCTGTATTAAGGCATGCCTGGGGTTCTGGTGTTGGCACTTACCGGCTGCACCCCCTGGGAGGTGGGGCTTGATGGACTGCCTCTGGTCCTGCATTGGTATGCTTCAGCCACAGCAATCCTTCCCATCAATCTCCCTAGCCTCTTGAGCTAAAAAGACTGCTGTACTCTTCTGTTGGCTACATAATTTCAGGATTTTTTCCTGTGGCAATATTCTCTGGGTTTTTCAAGGTCAACTGGGGGGGGTGAACTCACTTATTGTTTACTTCCCCATCTTTGTTCCCAGAAGTTCAATTCTTTAATTGATATTCATTAAAGAAATTAGTCTATAGTTTTCTTCCTGCATTTTTGCTCTTTTTGATTTGGGATAGCAAAACTATATTTGTGTCCTGAAAGGAGTTTGGTAGAAGTCCTTTTTTGCCTATTACTTTTGAATAATTGTATAGTATTAGGATGAATTGTTTCTTAAGTATTTGAAATAATTTTCTTATGAATGCATCTGGTCCTGGAGAATTTTATCTCATGGAACTCATTGATGGCTCATTCAATGTGTTTTCTCTAAAATAGAATTTATTAAACCTTCCATTTCTTCTTCTGTTAATCTGAGTTTATTTTTGTACATATTCATTGGTTTCACTTAAATTTACAGTTCTATTGGCATGTATTTTTGCCAAATGGTTTCTGTAGTTTAGTATGTTTTTTCATAAAATAGTTTCTTTAGTTTTATTACTTATTTTTAGAATTTCCATTTGTTGTTTTAATTTTTATTTCTCAATATATTCTTTTTCTAGTTTTTTTTAATTTCATGCTCCATTCATTAGTCTACTCTTTCTTTTTCTGATTTTTGTAATTTTTGCCCTAAATATTATTTTGGCTGTATCCAAAAAAATTTGATATGTTGTCTTGGTATCATGATATTAATGAAATTACTTCCATAATTTGTTCTTGGAGTTCAATCATTCTTTAGGATTAGATTTTTTTATTTCCAATTAAAATATAGAAGATATATGTATCATCTTCCCATATAAGGAAGTATTCAGTGAAACCATATTGAGTACCTTCATTGTTTAACTTTTTTATGGTTTTCTTGAGACTGGTAATTGAAAGCCACATTTTCTGTTCAGACCTGATCTTTTTGTCAGGAATGCTTGAAAGTCATATCTATATCTATATCTATCTATCTATCTATCTATCTATCTATCTATCTATCTATCTATCTATCTATCTATCTATGTATATGTATATCTATATATGTATATGTGTGTATGTATGTATATACATATATATATGTATATGCATACATATACATATATATATTTTACAGGGTAGATTAATCTTGGTTATAATTCTGGCTCTTTTGCCTTCAGAAACATCATATTCTGTTCCTTTATACTTGTAGTTGATTAATCCTGCGTGGTCCTGACTATGAGTTAGTGTCACTTGAATGCTTGTCTAATTGGTATTTGAAGTGTTTTCTCTTTGACCCAGGAGCTCTGAAATTTGTCTATAATATTCCTGGGAGTTTTAATTTTGGCATTGCTTTTGAATGATGATCAGTGGGTCTAGAAGAGTGTTTTGCTTGAGGTTATATGAATTGTTTATAGCATAAGAAATAGACATTTGAGTCCCTCAATATTCCTTTAGTCCTTGCACTGTGCTATTTTTTCTGTTCAACTCAATTATCTATTCTTCAATCTTAATGAACAGAACTGGAGGCTTAATACACTTGAAATGCTCCCATCAGAGGAGAAGAAATCATAAATGGGAATACAAGGGAGGGAAGGATAAAAGCACCAAAGATCTCAGGAGGAAGAAAAATCAGTTTATATGCCTATGGCACAAACAGATCAATCAAAAAGCCCTCACACCAGAGGTGTTAATCCTTGCTGAATACCTCAAGCACCACTTTCTGGAAGCCACTATGTTCCAGTATTCTCATGTCCACTACAAGTTTATGTAATATCCTTTGAGAAGCCCTTGCCATCAATTAATCACAAACCATCATTTTCTTTTTCTCATAATCATATAGCAACACTTTATGTATATTGGAATAAAAAAGGGTATTCATTCTAAGCAGAACCTTCGCACCCTTAAAATAATTTTCCAAAGACAATTCAACCTACTCTTTCTAATCAATTCCAGAAGTTACTGTCAATTTTCAGTGTCTATCCAAGATATAAATATTGATGAATGAAGATACACATTTTCCATGCAACTACATATCAAAATCTGGGATAATGGACACTTTCCATTCACTTGATTTTTCTCTGAGGATAATTAGAACATACTCTTTTAAACAATTATGTAATAGGTTTTTTTTGGCAAATCAGAATTTTATGTAATTAGCACAACTTTATCCATAAATACATGCAACTGCAGGAATTTTCTGACCTGAACCTTCTCTGTGACACAAGAACTTCTGACTTAAAGACATGAAAGTCAAAACAGAAATTAATCTAAATCTTATTATAAAAATATATCTTAGGTTGGAATAGGTAGAACTTGAGTAGAGAATTACAAAATTACTTCAATAAAGTGAGAATACAGACCACAATAATTATGAGGGGATTCAACCAATCAAGCAACAAGAAATTATGAAGCAATAACTATGTACTCAACACTGTGCTAACTAATGGTGAAAAGAAAAATCAAAATCTTATATTTCATTCAGTTGTTTCTCCATGTACACATAGCTACAGGATACAGAGTAGACAGAAGGCTGTCTTAGGAGAGAAAGTACTCACTAACAGCTGGGGAGCTGGGAAAGGGTTCCTGCAGGAGGTGGTGTTTGATCTGAGTTGTGAAGGAAACTAGGCTAAGAAATGATAATCCATAGAGGTGCACTCAGGGTCAGACGATCTAAAAGGGTAATAGGATGTTTGCCCATTTACTTGTAGAAGGAACTCTCCCTTTTTTCCCTGGATAATATGACACTGATAATTGTTGCTAAAATTCTGCCATATCTTTCCACCATGGGATTTTGCCTGTAATGCCTTGTGTCATGACTTGTGATACTAGCTATGAAATCTGGCAAATAAAGAGCACATGAGGAGCAAATAGATAATTAACCAATTCATGTAGAGAAGGAATGGAATATAGGAAGTTCTTTTAACTTAACTCAATCAATCTCAGTGCATTCCTTAAGCTCTAATTATGTTGCAGACAGTGTGCTAGGTAATAGTGACACAAAAACATAAATAAAAGAATCCTTGCATTGACAGAGTTTATGTTCAATAGAAAGGAACAATATGGAGAAATATAAGTAAATGGAAATAAGCATACACTAAAGATATGCAAAAGAAATACAAGGTAATTTGGTGGGAGTTGAGATAGTAGCTTGAAGGCTTAGAAAATAATAGCTGAAGATGAGCTTTAAAGAATACCCAGGATTCTAACTGTTAAAGATAAATAGAGAGTGCATTCCAGGAATAAATGATGCCTCTGCAAAAGCACAGAGATGGGAAATGGAGCTTCTGTGAAGGAGAGCAACAAATCCTGGTGAACCAAATCTTAGAATGTGTGAAGGAGAGCGATGAATAATTACACTGGAAATGTATGCGGAAGCCAGGTCGTGAAGGTTTCTAAATCCTAAAGAAGCACATCCCAGGTCTTAAAGGGAGTCACTGAAGGTTTTTGAGCAAGGGAGTGATGTGGTCAGCCCTTCATTACGGGAATCACTCTCCCTGATGAGGATTGTAAATGGCAGAGGTGGGATTTGATCTCAGATCTTTGACTCTGAATTCAGATACCATAAAAAGAGGTTAGAGGCATAAAGAATCCTCTCCATATGTATCTTACAGTAATAATTCTTTGTATCTCATGGTTTTAAGTGAGCTACAGGTAACATCTCCTCAGAGACAATGTAATTACTGTTTTCAGTTTAACTTTGATTTATCTCTGAGGCTGGCAGGAGAAAAAAAATGATAGAGGAAATAGAAAGCCAATTATATGCTCATTTGCTAATGTTATTTTTCCAATTAATCGCTACTTTGAATTACAGAACCCCAAGCACTGAAGCTGTAAGCTTTTCTGATTGTCTTCCTGAAAAGTGCTGTCATGGCTAAGGGAACATTGGATGGCAAAGACCCTCAGGGGGCCAAGCAAACTTTGACAGAGGTTTTACAGCCCTTGAAATGATATCCCCAAACTTAGGAGCACCTACTGATTCACTGGGAAAGGCCATGAGCTGAGCTAGTTATAAATAAACTCTTTTATCACAAGCAATGGCATCATGGTGACTTCAAAGGCCCAACCAAGGATACCGCACTCTCTGATGTTCTGAAGACAGTAGGAACTTTATTACACAGGACAGACCACTCTTGGCCTAAAGATACAACTTGATAATGCTCAAGTTGTTTTTTTTTCAATTTTCCCTTGCTATTTTGCTAATTTTGATATGACTTTCCAGGAAACCAGGGTCATAAAAATGTATTAACTATGAAATCCAACAACCATTTTATTAACTGCCTACTAAGCACACAAACAAAAGTAAAATATTTCTTGCCTTCAAGGAGCCTACATTTTGGTGGCAAAATGATTAAATAACATATTTGTTATTTGTGAACAGGCTAATGTGAAGTGATTCCAGGGGAGAGAAAGACAGGGGTGGCTCCTGAGTCAGGGCATTCTATAATGCAAAAGTGAGGAGGGACTGCACTGGAGAGACAGGGAACTGCCTTTGCACAAACTACAGAGATGGGGAGTAGAATGCCAGGATGGTAGTTAGCCCAGCTTGGCTGCAATGTAGCAAACAAGCAAGTGAATGGAGGGAAATATAGATGGAAAAGGAAGTTGAAATCAGACTGTGAAAGGAAGAAAAATCCAATGAGTTGTTATAGGCTATTTCTTTACCTGAATAGCAGAACATCTCAAAGTCATTTGTATTTCTTCACGTGACACAAGAAGTGTGCCCTATTATTCACTGGTTCAGAAGCCCCAAGAGAGAAGAGATTGTGTCTTATTTGTCCATATTTATCATTTCCCTGAGTGGAGCAGCTACTTAGTAATGGCATCTTAGATGAATCAAAGAGTTAATGATTCAATTAAGTATTTTTCCTAGTGGATGAATCACATGGGGGTAGCATGTCTGGCATTGCAGGAGAAGGTTCATCACTAAGGTACATCACTGTGAGGGGTAAAGAAATAAATTCCAAAAGCTCTAAATGGATGGATGTCATTTCCTAGGTGATGAACAATTTTCAGGAACATGGGGCCCCTAAAGAGGCTACTGGAATGAATCAGACTATTGAAATACAATGTCTCTGCTTTCTATGCAAGTTATTTCTAATAATAGAAAAAGTAAACATACTGTAACATTCAGCCTGACCTCAAGACCATGTAAGAGTGTCTTCCCTGTATCCTGGAGTCCTTTTCTTTCTCTTGACACCATGAGGAATTCAATAAAATATTGTACTTAATGTTATGCTGCTTTAACAAAGGATCTCTGAAACAGGCACACACACCTCACTTTTCAGTTCAATATGTATTATATTTTCATCTTCTTTCTTAAGTCAAAGAAGATAATCCCTGGTTTATATTATTTGCACATTTGTGGGAGTAAATATTCAAAATGAGAATCTAACGATCAGCTTGTGAGCAAACTCAGACTATATTAGACAATAACTCAAGGCAAGGTAAGTCAACAAGTAATTATTAAGGACTTACTATATGACAGGTTATGATGCTAAGTCGGTTGTTTGCTGTCCATCAGCCTCAACGAGGACCCAAATGGCATCATGTTGGGTCAAAGTACAATGTGTTCAACTGTGACTGATGAGACTAGGACAAGCTTGGAAGTCTCTACCACATCTCAGACACAAACAGGATACATGAACATTTGAAGTATAGATGTCTCTAAATTTGTTCCTGTCACATTTCTTTTGAGCTACTGCAATTCTGCTTTGCTCACAGAGCATAGTGCTTTCTTTAATGTGGGCACACCCTGCTAGGTAAACCTACCCAGTGTCTCCCATGTCTCACAATAGATTCCAAAGTTCTTTAGAAGGACCTTGAGAGTATCATTGCATCACTTCTCACCTTCATATGAGTGCTTGCCTCATGTGAATTCTCCATAAAATTGTCTTTTAGGCAAATGTATATTTTCATTTGAACAATGTGGCCAGTCCACTGGAATTGTGTTCTCTGCAATAGTCTGAATGCTTGGCAGTTCAGCTTGAGAAAAGACATCAATGTCTGATACTTTATCTTGCCAGGTGATCTTCAGAACCTAGGACAATTCAAATGGAAGTAACTCAGGTTCTAGATTTCCCAAGAATATAACAATGAGGTTAGTACAACAGCTCTGTATATCTTCAGTTAGGCAGGCAATCTAACACCTCTTCCCTTCTGACACTTTTCTTCAGAGCCTCCCAAACACTGAGCTAGCTCTGTCAATGTATTCGTCAACCTCATCATCTATGTTTGCCTCCCTGGAAAGTATAATTCCAAGGGATGTGAACTTATCCATAGCATTCAAAATTTCTCCATTTACTGTAACTGATGGTTTCATATATGGATGGTGTAGTGTTTGCTGGTGAAGAACCCATTTTATTGGTGTTGCTAGGCCAAAATTAGTACAAGCTGAAGAGAATGTATTCATATTTTGTTGCATCTCAGTTTCAGAGACTGCATTGAGTACACAAGCAGTGACGCTAAATACTGGGGATACAAAGAAAAGGAAAACCATATTCCTTCCCTCAAAGAGCTCATATTCTTTCATTTATTTATTTTCAGTGTTCTACAATCTGCCATGTAACTTAGATTTTTTCCCGTCCCTCCCCAAGATGGCATACCATTTTATATAGGTTCTACACAGACATTCCTATTAAATACATTTTCACCATAGTCATGCTGTGTATAACAATTAAAATGAATAGCATAAATCATATAACAAACCAAAATGTAACACAAAAGAAAATAATCTGCTTCATTCTGCAATTGAATGCCATAGTTCTTTCTCTGTATATAGAAGGCATTTTGCCTTAAAAGACCATTGGGAATTTTTTAAGTCCTTGCATTGCAATGAAGTTCCAAGTCTACCAGAAAAAACTCTTACATACTGTGGTTGTTGCTGTGCACAAAGTTCTCCTGGTTCTGCTTCTTTTACTCATTGTCAGATCATATAAATCTTCCCAGGCCTCTCTGAAATTTTCCTGTTCATCATTTCTTATAATGCAACAGTATTCCATTACATTCATATACCATAATTTATTTAGCCATTCCCCAATTGATGGGCAGCCTTTGATTTCCAGTTTTTGATCACAAAGTGCTTCTATAAATATTTTTATACATGTGGGACCCTTTCCCATTTTTATGGTCTCTTGGGGATACAGTCCTAGAAGCGGTATTGCTGGGTTGAAGGGTATGCACATTTTTATAGCCCTTTGGGCATAGTTCCAAATTGCTGTCCAGAATGGTTGGATCAGCTCACAGCTCCACCAACAATGAATAAGTGTTCTAACTCTCCCACATCTTCTCCAACATTTATCATCTTGCTGTTTTGTCATGTTAGATGATCTGATAGGTGTGATGTGGCACCTCAGAGTTGTTTTGATTTGCATCTCTCTAATCAATACTGATTTTAGAGCATTTTTTCATATGACTACAGATAACTTTAATTTCTTCCTCTGAAAACTGCCTGTTCATATCCTTTGACAATTTATCAATTGGGGAAAAAGAGCTCACATTCTAATGCAGGCAAAAACATGCACACAACTAGATACAGATTGTCCATAATCTCAGAAGGAATTGCAAGCTTTGGGGAAAGGAAACAATGAAAGACCTCTTGTAGAAGAGGAGGTTTGATCTGCCACCTCAAGTAGGCAAATGAAAAGGAACATGGATTTTTGGAGAACTTTCTCTGCAATTGTTGCTATCTCAGATTTATGAATATAGATGTTGTGTTCACTATGTTTTGAATTTTATTAATTTTATAGATCTACATGCATATGACTAGGTCATATAAAAATAAACATACTCATATACATATGCCAATGCTTATGTGTGTATACATGCATAAAACAGTGTCCCTCAGCCTCGATTTCTTCCTCTGTAAGAGGAAGGAACTGGACTAGGTGGATATGATCTTGGAAGTCCTTCTATGACCTAGATCTATAATCTTATGAATCCTATGTCTGTTTATGTCAATAGCTATCTATGTCTCCAACTTGTTGGGTGGCTTCTATATGACAGTTTTGTGGAAAAACCTAGATGAAAATGACACAGGAGGGAAAACAGGCACTTCTTTTGGTGGAGGGTTGGTCCACATCAATGACACTACCCATCCAACTGATGTTATCAAATCAAAATGTGTCAAGTGTTTATTTCTATAGGTAACAGTGTGTGCATTTACTTATACAAAATTAATAACAAAACCCAAGAAGTTTATTATGGTTTTTGTTGCTATAGTTATGCATAAAAATGAAGGAACTATGGCCTCCTATGTGGGGAATAAATAATATAAAAATTTCCTTCACCACCAGTGTAGATCATTACCCACCTATAATTTACCAGATAACTTCTAGGGAATTACATAAGACACTTAGAGATTTATTGGTTTTATCAGAGTCATACAGTTCCTACTAAAGGTTGGAATTCAGGTCTACTGACTCTAGCTCCAGGACTCTTTATTGCAAATTTTAGAAAAATAGAGAGATAGATAGAAAACAAGAAAAAAATATAGATAGAGATCTCTATATAGATATGCATATAGGTTTACACACAAACATATGCACATAATAAAACATAGCAATACTTTTAATATATGTATAAGTATACTATATGAGTGTGTGTATATATAAATATACAAACATTTAAACCTAGATGGAATGGATGGAAATGTATTCTTTCACTGGGACATGACAACATTATTACAGAAATACTCCTGGCTCAGTGAAAAGTTTGTAGTAGAGAGCCAGGGGTGGGAGAGAGAGAAAGATTGTAATGAAAATGTCAAAGTGGCTACCCTCTGTTAGAATTTTTATACAGGCAAATTCCATCCCAACCCCCAACCCTGCACCCTGATCAAACTCTAGCCTGTGACTCTCTAGCAATCTCCATAATAACTAGAATTAGGGCCCATGGCTACACACATAGCAACGGCATGCTGGGATCCACAATTATTAGCAGGGGATGGGCTCTCTCCTGTGGTTGCTATATCCACACCAGCAACTCCTCAGGAATTTGTAAATAACTCCCCAAAAGGGACTGGTGCAAAAATCCCAACCCAGCACAGATCTGACTATAAGGAACAACCACACTCTGGAATGAGGGATAGAAAATAGCCAACAGAGATTTCATGGAAATCTATTAAACAACACTATGAACACTGGGAAGTGTGATGTTTAGTGACTTCTTCATTGCACTAGGCAGTGCAGAAGCATACCATAATTAACAAAGAATCAGTCTTTTTGATGCTGTTCATTTAAATATATTGTGAGACTTAAAATTTCCTTAACAAATAATTCATGGCAAATCTGTCTCAAGAGATTATAAACTTCCACACCTAACAGATACATAGTGATTTCATAACCTTAAATTATGGCATATGACTATCTCTTAAGAATTAATATTAAATGACACCCAAAGGGTAATCAAAAGGCACGTGGGGGGGGGAGGAGCCAAGATGGTGGAGTAGAAAGACCCACGTACGTTAGCTCCGAATCCACAGCCCAGAAATTTTCTGTAAAAAGAACTCCCTACAAATTCTGGAGCACTGCAAGCCGCTCAGAAACACAGTGGAAAAGATTTCCGTTCCAGAGAGCCCTGGAAAGCCATCCCCAGGGGTCCGTCATGCTTTGGATGGGGAGCCCACCCCTGTGCTGCCCTGGATGTGGGGCCCCAGAGGAGCAGAACCGAGCAGGCTTCAGGGACGGAACCTCCAGTGGCCGCAAAGGTCCCTCCACCCAAAGGCGCTACAGGTCAGTGAGAGAGACTTCTGGGCTGGCTGAGAGGGGAGCGGGGTGTCTCAGTGGCTCAGGCCCCCTTGGGAGGCAGCAGCGGAGGGAGCTGCACAGGTAGTGGCAGAGGCAGCAGTGTCTCTGGACTCCCCAAGCAGGCAGGAGCTCAAGGCCATTACCAAAGGTCTCTGCATAAACCCCCTGAGAGAACTGAGCCTGGGAGATGCCCCTGCCCCCACCTACTCCATTATTGAAGGTCTCTGCATAAAGCCTCTGAGGGAACTGAGCCTGGGAGGCATCCCTGCCCCCACCTGAGCACCAGAACTTAAGCTCACATTGAATAGCAGCCACGCCCACCACTGTAAGCACATTTGAATCTCAGACCCCAAGCACTAGCTGGGCGGCTCTAGGCGGGGGTGGACAAGAATCTCAGAAGTCAAGTAACTGACTGTGAAAATGCCCAGAAAAGGGAAGAAAAATAAGACTATAGAAAGCTACTTTCTTGGGGGACAGATGATCCTGCCTTTCAATTCTAATGATGAGGAACAATTCTTACCATCAGGGAAAGATGTGGAGGTCGGGGCCTCTGTATCCCAGACATCCCACGTGGATGTCTGGTGGGCTCAGGCCATGGAAGAGCTCAAAAAGGATTTTGAAAAGCAAGTTAGACAGGTGGAGGAAAAACTGGGAAGAGAAATGAGAGAGATGCAAGAAAAGCATGAAAAACAGGTCAATACCTTGGTAAAGGAGACCCAAAAAAATGGTGAAGAAAATAACACCTTGAAAAATAGGCTCACTCAATTGGCAAAAGAGGTTCAAAAAGTCAATGAGGAGAAGAATGCTTTCAAAAGCAGAATTAGCCAAATGTAAACAGAGGTTCAAAAGCTCACTGAAGAAAATAGTTCTCTCAATATGAGAATGGAACAGATGGAGGCTAATGACTTTCTGAGAAACCAAGAAATCACAAAACAAAACCAAAAGAATGAAAAAATGGAAGAGAATGTGAAATATCCATGGGAAAAACAACTGACCTGGAAAATAGATCCAGGAGAAACAATTTAAAAATCATGGAACTACTTGAAAGTCATGATCAAAACAAGAGCCCAGACATCATCTTTCATGAAATTATCAAGGAAAACTGCCCTGAGATTCTAGAACCAGAGGGCAAAATAAGTATTGAAGGAATCCATAGATCACTGCCTGAAAGAGATCCAAAAAGAGAAACTCCTAGGAACATTGTGGCCAAATTCCAGAATTCCCAGGTCAAGAAGAAAATATTGCAAGGAGCTAGAAAGAAACAATTCCAGTATTGTGGAAATACAATCAGGATAACACAAGATCTAGCAGCTTCTACATTAAGGGATCAAAGGGCATGGAATAGGATATTCCAGAAGTCAAAGGAACTAGGACTCAAACCAAGAATCACCTACCCAGCAAAACTGAGTATAATACTTCAGGGGAAAATATGGTCTTTCAATGAAACAGAGAACTTTCAATCATTCTTGATGAAAAGACCAGAGCTGAAAAGAAAATTTGACTTTCAAACACAAGAATGAGAAGAAGCATGAAAAAGTAAACAACAAAGAGAAGTCATAAAGGACTTACCAAAAGTGAACTGTTTACATTCCTACATGGAAAGACAGTATTTGTAACTCTTAAAACTTTTCAGTATCTGGGTAGTTGGTGGGGCCACACACACACATACAAACCCACAGGCATGCACACACACGCACACACATGTACACACGTGCATGCACACACATACACACATGCATGCACATACAGAGACAGAGAGCACAGAGTGAATTGAATAGGATGGGACCATATCTTAAAAGAAATTAAGGTAAACGGTGAGAGAGAAATGTAGTGGGAAGAGAGAGGGTGAAATGTAATGGGGTAAATTATCTCTCATTCAAGAGGCAAGCAGGAGACTTTTTAGTGGAGGGAAAAAGAGGAGAGCTGAGAAAAAAACATGAAGTTTACCCTCATCACATTCGACTAAAGGAAGGAATAAAATGCGCACTCATTTTGGTATGAAAACCTATCTTACAATACAGGAAAGTGGGGGAGAAGGAGATAAGCAGGGTTGGGGGGGATGATGGAAGGGAGGTCAATGGGAGGAGGGAGCAATTTGAAGTCAACACTCTTGGGGAGGGACAGGATCAAAAGACAGAATAGAAACAATGGGGGGCAGGATAGGATGGAGGAAAATACAGTTGGTGTTATACAACACGACCGTCATTGAAGTCATTTGCAAAACTACGTAGTTATGGCTTATATTGAATTGCCTGCCTTCCCAAAGGGAATGGGTGGGGAAGGAGGGATGGGGCGAATTTGGAACTCAAAGTTTTAGGAACAACTGTTGTGTATTGTTCTTGCTACTAGGAAATAAGAAATACAGTCAATGCGGAATAGAAAGTCATCTGGCCCTACAGGACAAAAGAGGAGATGGGGATAAGAGAAAGGAGGGAGGATAGAAGAGATCGCAGATTGGTGATAGGGAAAATTAAAATGGTCGGTGTATTGGGGTGGGGGGAGGGGAGAAATGGAGAGAAAATTTGGAACCCAAAATTTTGTGAAAATGAATGTAAAAAGTTAAATAAATAAATTTAATTAAAAAAAATTTTTAAAAAAGAGGCATGTGGTGGATGTGAACTGGCTGCTTCACATTACAAACAGGGAAGTGTGAAGGAGACATGAGAAAAAAGAACAGCAGAAGAATTAATGACCAGAAAAACATCTGAGTCAGTCATAAAATGCAAGAGAGGGATAATCATGATGGGTAGCCCATATGTTCCATTAGTATCCAATCACTGTGAAGAGAACACAATAAATGTCTTTGACATATTAGATAGATCATCTGATATGAAATTTTGGGAGAACACATGAGAGAGTCACACAGAATAGCTAGATTTGGATGAGTTGTCATGCCTACTAGGAGGAAGTAGTCACAAAAAGATTACAGATTCAATGGATTCTTGGGGTATGAGTCCATGTGGCATTTCTTTATAACTTATATGAATTTGATTCAGCAAACATTGATTATGGGTCTACAATGTGGAAGATACTGTACTGTTAGCACTGGAGACACAGAAGTAAAGTGAAACTTGCCCTCAGTTTCCAGGAGCAGAATAAAGGTCTGTATACAATGCCTATAGATCTCACCAAGGCTTTTGACAATTTTAATCATGAGAGCTTATGGAAAGTTACATCAAAATTTGGTTGCCCAGAGAAGTTCATCAGTATTGTAAATCAACTTCATGATGGCATGTTTGCCCAGGTCCTGGATATTGGATAATGCTCTTGTGCCTTCACAATCACCTACAGAATGAAACAGGGCTGTGTACTTGCTCCCATGTTTTTTGGTATGATGTTTTCCTTCATGTTGACAAATGCTTTCAATGAGAATGCACATGGCATCAAGTTCAACTACTGTACTGATGGTAAGTTCTTCAATATGAAAAGGTTACAAGCCAAGACCAAAGTGGAGAAAGTTCTGGTGCAGGATTTTCTGTTTGCAGATGATTGTGCACTCAATGCAGCTTCTGAAGCTGAGATGCAACAAAGTATGGATAAATTCTCTGCTGCCTGTGCTAATGCTGGCCGAATTATTAACTCCAAGAAAAGACACATGCTCCATCAGCCACCACCACACCATCCATATGTGGAACCGTTGGTTATAACAAATGGAGAAGTTCTGAATGCTGTGGAAAAGTTCACTTACTTTGGTAATGTACTTTCCAGGGATGTACACATTGACAATGAGATTGACACACTCATTGCCAAAGCTAGCTCAGTGTTTGGGAGGATCTGAAGAAAAGTTTAGGAGAGAGTCTGACTACCAAACTGAAGTTCTACAGAGCCGTTGTGCTGACTTCATTGTTGTATGCCTGTGTAACATGGACAGTCTACCAGCGCCATGCCAGGAAACTGAATCGCTTCCACTTGGACTGTCTTAGGAAGATTCTGAGGATCACCTGACAGGATAAGGTACCAGACACTGAAGTCCTTGCTCGAGCTGAACTGCCAACTATTCAAACTATGCTTCAGAGAGTGCAACACTGATGGACTGGCCACATTGTTCTAATGCAAAATATATGCTTGCCAAAAAGGGAGAACTCACATGGGGCAGGCAATCACATGGTGGTTGGAAGAAGCGACACAAAGACATTCTCAAAGTCCCTCTCAAGAACTTTACATTTGATTGTGGGATTTGGGAGACACCGGCACAGGACTGCTCAGAATGGCATGCCCATCAGAAAAGATGCTGTGCTCTATGAGCAATACAGAACGGAGACATCGCAAAGTAAAATAGGATGTGCATATTGGGATTATCCATTCCAAATATTCACATGGACTATCTGTGTGCAACTTATGATAGAGCATTCCGAGCTCATATTGGTCCGATCAGCCACAGTTGGACACACTGAAATTTCATTTTATCATGGTGATGTCATTTTCATCCTCTTCGAGAACAAAGGACAACGATGAACCAATCATTTTATTAAGAACCGTATCTTGAAATCAGATGTGAAATCCATTTCTAGTCCCTTTTCTACCTATAGGATCTTTTGGCCATCTTTATACTTCAGTTCCTCTTGCTTCTTGCAGTAGTTAGTTTCCTTCATTCTCAAACTATTTTGAGTTGATAATCATCAACTGAGAGCTGGAATGAACCTAATTAGTCTTTGCACCCAACCCCCTCAGTTTACAGGTGAAGAAATTGTGGGTGAGAGAAATTAAATTACTTTTTAGAGGAAACTAAGTGCTACTGTGGATAGAAAACTGGGCCTGAAGTTAGCAAGACATGAGTTCAATCTTGACTTAGACACTAAAGAGCTGGGTGATACTGGCAAGTCACTTAATCCATTTGTCTCAGTTTCCTGAACTGTAAAATGAGGACAATAACAGCACCTACCTCCTAGGATTATTGTGAGAATTAAGTGAGGTAGTACTTGTAGAATGTTTAGCAAAGTCTGGACTATGTGATTGTGGTAGAGTCAATAATTAAGAATTAATCAGGTCCAAGATTAACTCCACGTAAAATGTTTTTGAGCCTTCCATCACTGGTATGCTTTTTTTTAATGTAACCACTCAGAGGAATGGCATGGTGTTCAGGCAATTCCCACAGGTTGTACCCTTGGTACTAGGCCCTTTCCCCTTTACATTTGTCTGGCAGTTCACTTACATGGCATTGTAATCCTCATCCATGATGTCTTCAACATAAAACAGACTTGATAATTTTGTATTCAGAATCAATCAAGTATCTATTTGGTAGCTACTATGTGCCAGGTACTGGAGATAGAGACCAAAAAAATATCAAACAATACCTTCATTCATGTAATTTACATGCTAATGAGGCAGGCATGTACATGTAACATGAATATTTAGAAAGATATGGCCAGAATGAATCCAAAATGAATTGGTTATTTCCTTTCTCTCCTTTTCCTTCTTCCAGTTCTCAAACTTTTCTGTGCTATATGAAATTTCCTTTTCCAAATTAATTTCTGTGGTAAATTTCTGTGTGTATGTGTGTATATGTATCTATTAGACTTCATGGACTAAATTATGAATTTAGTCCCCTTATCCTCTACCCAAACAACCACTGTTATTGTATGAAACATCAGTTATTTTCATGGAGATGAGGACAGGAACAAGCTTCTACCAATTCCATTATTTTATTCTTTTTTTTCTTATGTAGTTTCCAGTTAAGTAGAAAATATGCTGGACTTTCCATGTTTGGTTCCCATTTCTGGCACCTAACAAGAACACTAAGATGAAAATGAAATATTCTTCATGCCCAAATAGCTTACATTCCAACAGAGAGAATGGCATGTACCCAGGCAAGGAAACACACAATTTATACCCCTTCCTAAAAAAAAATGATGTTATTTCAGGGCAGGAGGAGAAATACTAAACAGTCAGGGAGCAATCAGAATACTCCTTGGAAAGAAACAACATGGGCTAAGTTTCGAGGCAAACTTAGTATTCTAAGAGTTGGAGGTCAGAGGGCTTCCAGGTTCTAGAAGGACAAACAGCTGATTCTCTGCACTACCCCACCCCCACCAGATCCTCTGGGTAGAATGTGTAAAGCTCAGTTAAACTTGCTAGACACTCCTGGGACCACATGGAGCTCAGTAAGGAAGGACTGAACGATGATGATGAAGCAATCCCTTATTGGCTACTATGCAGAAAGAGCCACCCATGTACTAGGCTTTAAAGGACTGTCTCTACTACTCTTCCCTTCTTCCTTTCTTTGAACATGTGGTTTAGGATTCCAGTGGCTTTCCTGTGGACTTTCCATATAGAGTTTGGGTGGAAAAAAGATTTCTTCCTCTCCCCAACCCAGGAAACTGATTGAACATAGAGCAACCACACATGCTGCCTTGGTGAGTATGTGAATGGATATCCAGTCTCTAGATACCTCTTCTGCTTTCTGCCTTTCTCCCAGAGCATAAGTGACTGAAGAGCCACCAGGGAAGACAAACTTTTTTGGGGGGAGCTGCATTAGGACTTTGGAAGTTCCTGGACTCCACAGTTAACACTACCCGCACTATGGGAGGTGAACCTGAACAAATTACAGTCAGTACATCTAACAGGAGAAAATAATCATCAATCAGAGGATGAGCTCAAGCTCTGTCTTTGCTCACCAGCAGACAGGAAACTTGAAGAAATTGTTTGGACAGTACAAAGTCAAGGTGAAATTGAAATGTCTATTCAGTAGTGCTGCAAATGTTTTGATGCTTTAAGCATCAACTTCCCAGGAGAGTAGAAAAGGTCTCCTGAGTTGCTCTACTATTTTAAACTTCTGTCAATTTTATTTCATGAGTATTTTGTATTTAAATATTCCTTTTTGTGGAGAATATGAATAGCTATCCTGCTTTTACCTTGCCTACCCTGTTCATTAAGCAACTTTTAAAGATTTTTAGGAGACCTTAGACATATTCCAAAACCATTTTTTTAAAATTGGCATTCCCCCAGGCTTTGGGGTGAGGGTGTAAAGAAACAAAGATAATGAGACAAAGATGGACCCCTTTTTGTGAAAGACCTGACTCCCCTAGGATGAGCCAGAACAGAAACATACGCAGAAATTGGTTTCTTTAGTGAGAAAAGGTGCCTGGACACTCTGGGAGGCAAGTGTAAATGCCTGGAGGTGGAAAATTGATTTTTTTTTTTATGGGGAACAGAAGATAGGCCACTTTAATATTAAACTAATGGGTTTTTTTTGGCCAAGATGCTTTGCCAACTTTTACCTTTCCACAGCTCCAACAATTTTAGGAAATACAGGTGTGTTATATTCTTCTGAATTCCTCTTTGAATTTTCTTTTCTATTACATCTGCTGCCATGTATGACCCCTTAGCTCTACACTAAGTGTTTTTGTTGTTTTAGTTGCAATGGATGTTTGTCAAAGGTGGTTCAGTGAACAGACTGCTGAACTTGGCATGGGGTAAAACTATGTCCATATGCAATATGAGAAGTGAATAAGGAAATGCACATAAGGTCCTTTGCAAATTCAAAATTCTATGTGTTAGTTTCCATTATTATTATTTACCAGAAATGTATTTAGTGACTTCTTTAAGCAGTGAATAGTGAAAGAAGTTAAGTCCTTGAAGTTACTGGCACAAAAGAAATAAAAAATGGGTTAAGGCACTCATGACACCACGACACTGTTTCATTTAATCCTTGATTGCCATTATCTGAACCCTACAAGGAATGACAAAGAAAGCAGCTCATATGAGTACTCAGACACCACAAGTGTGATGAAAGGAAGCCAAGTTGATCAGGCTAGCCCAGAAGGGCCTGCATATTGTCACAGATAATACAAACCCACTCATTGCTATTCTCTTCTTTGAAAGCTATTAATCCCTGGACAGTATCCCTCAGATAACTGCCACCAGAAGAAGTCTCCTGACTGATTTATCTAGAATGTAGGTTCTTATCTTCTTTGAAAAGCACAGTGCTTCATATTTTAGCTTCTCTCCATTGCCCTAATTGTCAAGTATTTGTCACTAAAGAGGCTAGGAGGGACACACATAATCCATGAGAAGCAGGTTCAGGTGGAGGAAGCTTTTGCATTTTCATCCATTCACTTTCCTCTGAACCTTCTCTACCTGATGAGTGAAGATGTTGGCAACAATCTCACATCATTTCGTCTCCTATCTCCTTTGACAAGATCTCTAGGCTAAAGGGGGGAAATCGCTAATTTCTTCAAAAGGGTAGCATAAGCAAGTGTCCTACCAAATGTGGTGATGCATTTTTCCTTGGATGATTTTGCACCACTTTCTGTATTTCCAAACACTCTAACTGGAATCTTTGAATTATCAGTTGGTAACTATGAAGACAGAGAATGATGATGCGTTCCCAAAGTCTCACCAGATGTTGCTTCTTTAGTAGACTAATGATGGGGTTTTTTTTAATTGTTAATGAATTACATCTGGGTCCATTAAACACAAGGGAGTGTGATATAGTAAAATGAAGGCTAACTGAGAAGAGTTGAGTTCAGACTCTACCACTGATGTACACTGCATGTGACCTTGGCATGTGACAGCTTCCCTGGTAAGCCTCAGGTTCCACATCTGTTCAACTAGATGGCTTCTTGAGCCAGAAGGGCTCAAGAACTGTGAAATCTCTTATTGGTGTTTATCTAATTAATTTATATAATTCAATTTAGAATGTGATTCTGCTTATTATCTAACCATAGTCTCACTTTGGGCTCAAGTTCTACATCACCAACTGTTGGATAGTTCCAATTGGATGTTCTATAAACATTAAACAGTACTTATCCTAAACATCATTAATATCCCCATCCCCAAGATTCATCCCTTTGCCTAACTTTATTGTTTCTGTCAAGGATATCATTACTCTGCCTTTTCCCTCAACTTCTTTCACTATTTAGACAACTACCAAGTGCTGGCAATTGCACTTGTACAATAATTCTCATATCTACCTTGTCCTCTACTTTTCCTGGCCACCTGACTTAGAGTGATTATCAGTAGTAACTGTTTCCCTTTCCCTTACAGCTTGACTTTTTAATTTTTTTTTCTTTTCCTCATTAAAGGGGCCATTTCCTGACTACTTCTTAAAAGTGCCTATTTACTGAATGGGTGTTACTCCCTCTAAGTGAGTACCTGAAAACGCCTTAGTCTAAAAAGGCCTTAGCCTAAAAAGGGCCATCACCAGTCATATCGATGCCTATCTGGTCACTGGATCCAGATGACTCAGGAGGAGAAAATGAGACTTGTGCCCTTGCACAGCCCTCCCTCACAACAAAGTCAAGTGCAAGTCATGTCATCATTTCTCTGATGGCATGGTCTTCTTAGAAAAACAAAGGAGGAACACAACAATCCTAGCAAAAGTCCCTAATACCTCTCACTCTGCCATATAACCTTCTAATTATTCTTTCTGCTTCCATTCTCTATACCAATTTCCATCTATCTTCTACCCAGATGTTCACTAATATTTCTAAAAATGATTGTTTAAAAATGTTACTTCTCTCCTCAGCAGACTTCAGAAACTCCATATTAGCTCTAGAACAAGGTACAAACCCCTAACGACCTTCCCATGCTGAATCCAATCAATGCTCATATACAGGTGTCAAATCAGTCCCCACCCCCTTACATATTTATAGTCCAACCAAACCCATCTGTTCTTCTCCATACAGGACATTCCATCTCCTGCCTTCATACTTTTACATAAGCTTTTCTCTAGGTGTGGATTACTTTCCCTTTTCATATTCATTTGTTAGATTCCCTAACTTCCTTTGAGCTCCAGCTCAGGTATTGTTCCCTACACAAACCTTTCATGATCCTCCAACTTGGTACTTCCTTCCTCATTCTGATTCACATTATTCTTATTTTGTAGATTTTTTTTTAAATGTCATTATTGTTATTGCTATTTAGTTGTTTCTTGTGTGTTTGACCCTTTGTAACTCCATTTGTGGTTTTCTTGGCAAAAATACTGGAGTGGTTTGCCATTTCTGAGTGATTGAGGCAAACATGCTTAAGTGATTTGCAAAGATCATACAGCTAGCAAGTATGTGAGGCCAGATTTGGATTCAGGAAGATGAGTCTTCCTGACTTCAGGTCCAGTGCTCTATCCACTTCAGTGTTCCCTACTTGCCCTTGTTTTCTATTTAGGAACTATTATACAACATCTTGTGAGTGAAGCCTTTTCTGATTCCCAAGTTCTAGTGAGGGTACTTTTATTTTCCAGTAATTATTCCATATATAATTGTAGTTATTATTTTCTTGTTAATTTCCAGTTAATTTCTAGTTAAGTTTCTAGTTAATTATTCCATATAAACTTGTATTTATTTTATATTATTGTATTTTAATTGTCCTGCAAGTAGGAATCATTTCACTCTCTACTTATATCCCAAGAGCCCAGCAGATGGCCTGGAACACACTAAATAAAATAAATACTTGACCAATTGATTGATCTGTTGATGTTGTTTTCCCATAACAGAATGGAAAGTATAAGATATCTCTTCAAGAAAATTAGAGATATCAAGAGAAAGTTTCATGAAAAAAATGGATGTGATAAAAGACAAAAAGCATTAATTTAACAGAAGTAGAATAAATTAAGAAAACAAGAATACACAAAAGAATTATATAAGAAATACCTTAATATCAATGATAAGCATGTTGGTGTGGTTACTGATCTTGAACCAGACATCCTGGAGAATGAAGTCAGATGTGCATTAGGAAGCATTGCTAACAACAAGTTTAGTAGAGGTGATAGAATTACAGCTGATCCATTTAAAAACCTAAAAGATAATGCTGTTAAAGTGTTGTACTCAAAATATGCCAGCAAATTTGGGAAACACAACAGTGGCCACTGAATTGGGAAAAGATCAGTTTACTTCCCAATTCTAAAGAAGGGCAATGTCAAGAAACATTAAAATTACCAAACAATATGTTCATTTCACATGCAGCAATCTCAAGGTTCTGCAAGCTGGGATTCAGCAACATATAAGATAAAAATTATTGAAGAACAGGCTGGTCTTCAAAGAGGTAGAGGAACTAGATCCCAAATTGCCAACATTTGCTGGATAATGGAGAAAGCAAAGGAGCTCCAAAAAAGAAAAGACTTCTGCTTCATTGATTACACTAAATATTTTGGCTGTGTGGATCACTGAAAAAAATATTATGAGTCCTCAGAAAGATTGAAAGATCAAATCATCTTACTTATCTCCTGAGAACTTGTATGCAGGTCAAGAAGCAACAGTGAGAACTGAACATGTAACACCCATTTGGTTTAAGATTTTGAAAGGAGTATGACAAGGCTGTATGTTTTCACCATACTTATTTAACTTATGTTCAGAGTACATCATTTAACATGCTGAGCTGGATAAACCAAAACCTTAAGCTTTGCTTGCCAGGAGAAATATCATCAACCTCACATATGCAGATGATACTCTGATGCCAGAAAATGAAGAGGAATTAGGAAGCATTTTTGATGAAGGTGACAGAGGGGAGTGTAAAAACTGACAATATTAAAAAAAAAACAAAAACGGAGATATTGGCAACTGTCCCATCACTTTCTGGCATTGAGAAGAAATCGAAGCAGTGTCAGATTATATATCCTTGGGCTCACAAATCACTGCAGAGGGCAACTACAGTCATGAAATTAGAAGGTGTTTTCTCCTTGGAAGAAAAGCTATAGTAAATCTGTACAGAGTACTAAAATGCAGGGACATCACATTTCTAACAAAGATCAGTATAGCCAGAGCAATGTTTGTTTGTTTTTTTTTTCCAGTAACAATGGATAGTTGTGAAAGTTGAATTATAAAGAAAGCTGAGTCTCATAAAACAACACTTTCATGGTGCTAAAGAAGATTTTGGGAGGGGGAGGGGCGAGGCCAAGATGGTGGAGCAAAAGTAAGGACTTGCCATACCTCTCCCCTAAGCCCAGTCAAATAACCAATTAAAAAATTACTTCAAACAAATTCTGAAACTGCAGAACCCACAGAATGACAGAGTGAAGCAAATCTCCTGCCCAAGACAGCCAGTAAGGTCGAAGGGAAGCATCTATCTCACAGCATGGGCAGCAGAGCACAGTCCAGTGTGGGCTGTCACAGATGGGACCTGAGTAAGCCTTGGCGGGGGGGGGGGGGCCTGAATCTCTGGCACCTGTGATGATTTCCAGACTTCACAACCCCAAAATGCCCAGGACAAATTGGAAGGTGAGTGGAAAAAACCTGTGGGAACTATGTGAGGGAGTAGAGTGTTTCAGCCCCAGTCCCAGGGCAGCAGAGAGGGTGTAGTAGTCCATGGCAGCAGCAACAGGGAAGCAGCAGCAGCTGTTTATGGAGCTCTAGGCTCACAAATTGTGGGGGAAATCAAGCAGATGACAGCACACCTCCCCACCTCCACTGGAAGCAGAGAACTACTTTGGCAAAGAGCTAAAAAGTCAAGTAAATGGCTGGAGAAATGAGCAGAAACTGGAAAAAGAATCAGACTTTAGAATATTACCTTGTGACAAAGAAGACAAAAATATAAAAACATAAGACAACGAAGTCAAAGCTCCTACATCCAAAGCCTCCAAGAAAAATATTAATTGGTATTAGGCCTTGGAAGAGCTCAAAAAGGATTTTGAAAATCAAGTAAGAGAAATAGAGTCAAAATTGAAGAGAAATGAGAGTGATGCAAGCAAATCATGAGAAATGTGCCAACTGCTTACTAAAGGGGACACAAAAATGCTGAGGAAAATAACACTATAAAAAATAGACTAATCAAAATGGCAAAAAAGGCATTGGCAAAAAGCCAATGAGGAGAAGAAGAATGCCTTAAAAAGCAGATGTGGCTAGATGGAAAAAGAGTTCACTGAACAAAAGTTCACTGAAGAAAATAATTCTTCAAGATTAGAATGGAGCATATGAAAGCTAATAACTATGAAAAATCAAAAAAATTATAAAACAAAAACAAAGGCATGAAAAAATAGCAGACAATGTGAAATATCTCATTTGAAAAACAACTCATCTGGAATACAGATCCAGGAGAGATAATTAGAAAATTTTTGGTCAAAAAAAGAATCTAGGTATCAGCTTTCAAGAAATTATCAAGGAAATCTGCCCTGATATTCTGGAATCAGAAGGTAAAATATATATTGAAGAATCCACCAATTGCCTTCTGAAAGATATTCCAAAAGAAAAACTCCTAGGAATATTGTAGTCAAATTCCAGAGCTCAAGTCAAGGAGAAAATATTGCCAGCAGCGAGAAAGAAGCAATTCGAGCATTATGGAAATACAATCAGGATAACAGAAGATCTAGCAGCATCTACATCAAGGGATCACAGTGCTTGGAATGTGATATTCCAAAGCTCAGGGGAGCTAGATTTAAAACCAAGAATCCCCTACCCAGCAAGACTGAGTACAATTCTTCAGAGCAAAAAAAATGATCGTTCAATGAAGTAGAGGACTTTCAAACATTCTTGATGAAAAGATCAGAACTGAATAGATAATTTGACTTTCAAACACAAGAATCAAGAGAAGCATGAAAAGGTAAACAGCAAAGAGAAATCAAAAGGGACTTGCAAAAGTTGAACTATTTTTATTCCTACACAGAAAGATAATATTTATAACTCTTGAAACTTTTTCTCAGTATTAGAGTAGTTGGAGGGATTATATACATAAAGACAGAGGGCACAGGGTAAATTTAATAGGAAAGGATTATATCTAAAAACATAAAATTAAGGGATGAGAGGAATATATTGAGAGAAGAAAGGGAGACATGGGGCAAATATTTTCTAATAAAAGAGGCAAGAAAATGTTTTTAACAACAGGGAGAAAGAAGGGGGAGGTGAGTGAGAAAAAGGGAACTTTACTTTCATCATATTTAGCTTAAGGAGGGAATAACATGCACACTCAATTTGATATGAAAATCTATCTTATGGTACAGGAAAGTAGGAGGGAAGAGGATAAGTGGGGTGAGGGATGATAGAAGGGAGGCTGTTAGGGACCCCGGGAGTCTAAGCCCAATCTCTCGGGCCCACAGGCTTATCTGACCAACAGAGGCCTGTAGGCCCTGGGGGAGTTTAGCTGTAAGCAATGACTGAGGCAGGAGACAAGATAGTAAGAACTCCGTTTATTCAAGCAGTGAGTGGTGCTTTTATCTCCTCTCTGACACCAGTGCTCTAAGTGAACTTATCACCAATTAGTTTGCCCTTATAAGGAAGTCATTTACCTTAAACTAGGACTGCCCAGGGTGGACACGTAGCCCCTAGAAAGAAAAAAAATTTGGGCTTCTTTGTTCTCTGGAAACCTAGGAAAATAGCCTTGAGCAAAACAGGGGCGGCACCCTTCCTCCCAGCGCCATCTTGTTCATGCCTTACTAGTCTCCCCTCAGTTTACCTGAGTGGTGACCAGTGAATGCTGTCCAAGAGGCTGGGGGTTGGTAATTCCCTTACAGGAGGGCAAACAGGAGGAGGATGTGATGAGAAGTAAATACTTTTGATGAGGGATAGGATCAAAAGAGAGAATAGAATAAATGGGGGTAGGATATGATGGATAAAAACTTAGTCAGTCTTTTGCATTATGACTGTTATGGAAGTATTTTGCATAACTACAGATGCATAGCCTACATTAAATTGCTTGCCTTGTCAGTGGGGATTGGTTTGTCCTAGTTATGCATGAAAAATATTTCTTCATAATGGCAAAAAATAAGGTAAGGGGAGGCCCATCATTTGAGGTGTGATATATGAATGTGATAGAATACTATTATGTTGCAAGACATGAGGAAACTGGTGATTTCAAAGACACATAAAGAAAATCACATAAACGGACATAGAGGGAAGCAAGAAAAGGCAGATCAATTTGTACTTTGATATAAATAATATAATTAAAAATTTTTAAGGACTTTTATGAACTTATGTTCAATAAAATGATCAGAACCACAAGACCAATGTAGAAAATAACAGCATTATAAAATCAACTTTGAAAGTTTTGAGGACTATGATAAATACAACAAACATTTAAGATTCCAAAAGACTAATGTTGAAACATACCATCACTTCATGATAGAAAGGAGAAAGATTTACGATGTACAATGAGACAATGTGCGTATGGATATATTTTGAGTGCATGTATGTAACATATGTGTCTGCAATATACATATGTGTACAATAAACACATGTATACATTTCCATATAATCAATAAAAGATTTTGTTTTTATTGAATATGCATATTTTAAAAAGTTTTTCAGTTTTTTCAAGGATGTTAGACATCAGAGTGAGAAAATAGATTTCTAATATAGAGAATTTCTATATTTCTAAATATTTCTAAAATAGAGAAAATAGCTACGTATTGTTGCCTGAATTTTGAGATGAAGTCTCTATGTTATTGTTTTATTTAATTCTTTTCTTTTGTTATGAGACCTCTTGTACAATGAAGATAATATGTAAATGTCTGTAATGGAAAAAGCAAAGCACATCAGTGAACTTTAAAAAAATGCTTATATTGAACAAATCAACGTCTAGAAATTCTGACTGTTTTTTTCCCCTACAGAAAAGCCCCACTTCTAACTCTAAGACAGTTTTCCAATAAACACACAGAAAGAGAATCCATTTTCTTAATTCAAAAACAACATGAGAAGTGAAAATAAGCTGTAGTTTGGAGGTATGATGGGTGGATTTGAGTGCCAATTGTTTTCCCAGAATGCACTCCGTCTTTTGTAAGTTCTTTGATGTTCATGAGTCTTTTCTTCTTGGGGGTTACATTCCACTTCTGATGTATTTTCATTCAGATGTCACCATTAGGCTTGTTGGTTTTTCAAAGTTTGGGTCCTGGAGACCTAACAAACCCACAGCCAATGAAAACTCATTCTTTCAGCTCCATGCCCAAAATATATCATCATGTAACTTTTAAAACATCATACTTTTATTACAATATCAGATGGGCTACATTCGTTGCCTCCCAGCAGATTAACCTCCAAATCTGTACCAATTCATTAAGAGAGAACATCAGTCACCAGATGTGAGTACAATTTATTGCAATTAAGCACTTCTGTCCAGCAAAGCCCAAATAGGATTCTCCATTATCAGGGCTGTTAATGGCTTTCTGAATTGAGGCCAGTTCATTCACCCCACCCAGCCTCCCATAATAAAATAATTTTGACAAAGGGCCCATGTTTCAACATTTTTAATAAAAACAAAACAGAAAAAAACCATCAGTAACTGAGCTGTAAAGTCCCCCCACCCCCACTCTGTCTCTTTCCTCATGGCCAAAACTAACAAAGAGGGAAATGTCAGTCTGGCATCCTTCCAGAAAGGGAGGAAATGGAAGGATCTGAGCTCTTTTCTTTGACTAGTAGCATTGTGTACTCAGAATACTTGACTCTTGGGTTCCTTTCAGCAGAACTGAAGCACAGATAAGAACTTTAGAGGGCCTGATTCTGCAATTTATAACCAATGATTCTGTTTAAGATCTTTCAATACCACATCACAAATCAATGTGCTTTAGAAAATAACATTGTTTCTGCCATTGACATAAGCCATATGTGAACTGCTAAGCTACCATGTAAGCCACAGCCATAAATTTCAGTCTCTTGTGGGAGATTCTTTATGATGTTTGTGCTCCAAACAATCCCAGTCATTACCAGAATCAGGAAAGAGGTCTCACAGAATTATCATCTGGTAATGAGCTGGAAGCTGTCTCTTACACAAAGGGAACATAGGGCTGTCTTCAGGTTAATTTCCTATGTAAACCATCCAGAGTAACAGGACAGTAGCTCTGCTTGAATAACACTGAGCATTAAATTATTAATGTTTTGTTAGTATGAACCAAGAGTATAATCAAAGGTCTCTGGCTGGTCCATTTGAGTATATATATATATATATATTTTTTATTCCAACAGTCACATATTAGGATTGACTTTAAGTGAGGAAAGCCAATTAGCTAGAAGAGGTTGGAAATACACATGAGTGATGATTCCAGATAATAGAATTTGTTTTTAGAACTATCTTAAACTTAGCCTGAACTTGCCAATGAGAAGGTAGACAGAATACATATGGTGAGAGTAGAAACTGGAGATTTGAGTGAGTGCAAATAGCATGAAGGATGGGGACAGTGATGGGGACTTGGCTTGTAAATTAATTGATAGATGGGAACTACCAGAGAAGGAAACTCCTATCAAAATATCATGATTCAGGGTCATATAGCTCAATGCCTAACGAATGCCTAACGAATAGGGCAAATTTTCTGACTTTGGGACTTTAGAGAAAGGAGACATGTCTTGGGAAATGGCCCCATTGCATAAACATGAGTCTGGTCCTAAATAATTACTAGGATTTGTATAAGTGAAAGGGGTAAAGAAGTATTGAAAGTTATCAAAAACTCAAATAGATCTGTAATCTCATTAGTTAGAGTTTTCTCAAATGATGCAAATCGCAGCTATTCCACAACTGTCCATGTTCTACCAAAATTTCACCACTAAAGGACTACCTTAGCATGTTGTAGGTCTTCCTTGTTTCATCTGATATCATGATGGCACCATGAAAGCTTTCTGGTCATCCACCTATCGTCCTTAGCTTTTATAAGATAACCTACTGGCCTTTCACCCTTTATGTAATTGTTTGATGCCGTGTTTATCTTTTCTGTTCTTTTTTTGCAGTCCCTTGTCAGTTATACATGGCGGTCTGCTCTCATCCACCATGGACCACTGTTAAAACGTCTTACTCTGTTGCCTATTATGGCTTGGAGATGACCCTGGGCTCTCAACATTCATGTCAGCAGAATGAAACTCTGGAAATTTCTTTCATACTACAAAAGGATGGCTGTAGTAAAAAAAAAAAAAGAAAGAAAGAAACTGAATTTGTTTTCTGAAGGCCAGCCTAACTAAGCACTGAGATGATCATCCCCAGTGCTGGCTACTGGGTGATGAAATTATTATGTCACTCATGAAGTATCAAAAACCAAAACCTTTTCAAAGTTTTCCTTACTAAACAACAACAACGAACCGAACCAAGCAATTTAAATGGCCTGTGTCCAACAATGGGGTTTTGGTAGATTCTTGCTGTTGCTCATTTCCATCATGTACAACTCTTCATGGAGTGGTTTGCCCTTTCCTTCTCCGGCTTGTTTTACAGATGAGGACCGGAGGCTAAATGACTTGCTCAGGGTCACATAGTTAGAAAGCATCTAAGGCCAGATTTGACTTCAAGAAGATAGTCGGCCTGACTTCAAGCCCAGCATTCTATCCGCTGTACCACCTAGTTGTCAGTTTGGTACATTAGAACCAAGTTATGGCATTTTAATATGATTGATTATAATAATATACTCAGAGTCAAATAGGATACACACACATACATACAAACACACAAATCTATACACGTATCTATACATGCATACATATATATACATACACACATACATAATACATATATGTGTGTGTATGTGTGTATAACCAGGACTTGAATCCAACTATATAAAACAAACTTTTCTCTTCTATTCTATCCTTTCTATCCTATGCTGCCTCCCATTGACAACTATGTGCATGGACGAAAAAACATGTGAATGGGAAAGACTGGACAAACAATGGCTCCTGTTGGACAATTTCAGGATGTGAATGAAAAGCCAGGCCATGCAATGAATAGGGCAGTGGTCCCAGAGTCAGGAAAATGTGAGCACAAAATGGCCTCAGACACATATTAGCAATGTGAGTCTGGATAAGTTATTTAATCTCTATCTTCCTAAGTTACCTGAACTATAAAAAGGAGATAATAGTAATACCTACCTTCCAGGTTTTGTGTGAATTCAATGAGAATATATTTGTAAATGGTGCTTAGAAAAATTCCTGTATATAGCCACTTTGTGGGTACTATATAAATGCTTATTACTTGCCTCTGATTAATTAATATCATTATTATATATAGTGTATAATAAATAATATGCATTGACATTCCTTTATTTAAAATAATAACAAGGTATGTTTAATTGAACGAATAAAAATATTCAGATATTATTACACACAAAGCACCATATATTTTTAAATCATTTATGATACGTTTAAAAGGATAAAGAAAGGGTTTCCAAGTGGGAAGAACAGAAATTAACAAACCATATGTAACTATGTATGTATTTTAACATTTCATATAGGAAAATATATCCAGCATAACACTTTATACATAGTAGGTGCTTAATTGTTGGTGGATGTTAATGAATGAGTGGAAAAACTATCCTAAGCACCATGAACCTGGCAGAGGAACTGGCTTTGAAAACGCCATTGTTGTGAACTGTCATGTTCGATCATATTTTATTTCCATCAAGACAACGTGATGAATAAAAATGGTCTCTATTTTCCACAATGTTTTGTTGAACTTTTCCCTGACATGCTAGAGATAATCTAGAGGAAGCCCGATATACTTACAATAGTGACAGAGACTGAAACTATGCTTTCCCTGCTTTAGGGAATTCCCTAATGAAGAAAACCCCTGTATCAGTGAAGGCCAACACTTTGTCTACACCACAATAACCTTTGACAGTTGACTAGAGTTTGAAGAGTTGATTGGCTGGCCTTAGGTGCATTACCCAGGCACTACATTTCAGAGATAAGACTTGAACCCAGGTCATCCCACCACTGAGGCTTTCTCCACATTCCCTGTGTCACTCTGCCTCTCATTCTTACAATACTCCACATAATAACAGAGTTCATTTTCCCATGTCTTTTAGCTGCTGATTCATGGGAGTTATGTCCAAGGACACCAGGGTAAATCCATACTCTGCAAAATCAGCTGTGAAATTGGTAATTCTCTGTAGCACCAATGAGGGCTCACACAACAGACTTCATGGTCCTCAATTTCTCTACCTCAAGGAGATTAAGAGCAGAATCAGCTCTGCCAGGATTCAGAATTGTGGTTCCAGAAAGTCTAGGTATGGTGGACCTGAGGCTGAGTCTTCTCTCCCGCTATAATTATGTTGTGTGTGTGGCTGAACATGCTATAATTAAAGTTACAAAATGTTTCAATCACAATTCTCTTATTTTCAGTATATAAAATTTTAGCAAAAACACTCTGTTCTGTCTCAACTTTTCCTCTTTAACAGAGTAGATTTTTTCAAAGACTTGAATAAACATTAATTCAGCTCCTTTGGAATTAAGATTATATTCTTAGAAATCATAGAACAATTGTAGGGTTTCAAAAGTTTTGATTTGTTTAAATAAAAGTTGAAATTTTAGACTATTGAAATTACAAATTAAAAACCTGGATTTGTCTATTGACTAAAGGTGGAATAATGGAGAAAGCATGGAGCCCGGGGGCAGGAAGATATGAATTCAAATCCTGCCTCAGATACAATTACTAGCTACATGACCCTGAGCACATCATTTAACCTGTTTGCCTCAGTTTCCTAAACTATAAATTGAAAATAATAACAGCACCTACACCCTGGTGTTGTGAGGATCATATGAGCTAATATTTCTAGTGTTTAGCCCAGCTCCTGGCATATAGTAGGCACTATATAAATGCTTATTTCCACCCTAACTGCCAGTTAGAATTTTGGAAATGTGCCCTAAGAGTCTGTGCTTATCAGAATCCTTTCAAATAAGTTACTGCCTTGGCAAATTACATAGTATCTGGATGTTCTCAAAGAATGTGTATGAATGAAGAGAGTGAATTCACAAACCGTTGCTCAAGGAATACTTAGTCCTCGTTCAAAGGGATTTTCCATTTTATCTAGGGAGATAACACACACACACAAATCTGAAATGCCACCAGAATGTGGCTAAGATTGTGGTTACTAGGGGACCCCCTTTCTCTTCTTTACAAGGAGATGCTAACTAGTTGTGTGAATGGCACCAGCAGTGAGGTGAGAGGGAACATTCAAGGGGTGGGAGCAGAAAAAAGAGAGGTACTCAGGCATGCAGCTGTCTCTACACCACAGCTGAGTCCCATCAGCGAAGCCTGGTTCAAAGACCAAGTCTTGTTGAAGGCTCACACTAACAGTAGCCAGAGAAGAGATAAGAGATGTGCTAAGGAATGGGGTGGCTCTGGAGGACTAGGCAGCAGAGACACCTGGCAAGAAGACAGAACTCTTAGGAGGGAGAAAGGAAACCAAACTTTCATATGAAAAGGCCCAAGTCAAGCTGAGTGACAGGTCTAGGCAGAGCCAAATTTTTCAAAAGCCCAGATAGAGAAATGTTCAGCTTAGTCACTCTCCAGAGGATGCAGATACTTTTGTTCCTTATCCAGAGAGTGTATGTGGTTAGGGCATAGGCATAGATGTCAAAACATTTATTTCAGGCACAAAAGAAAAAAAGTCATGTCCTTAGAAAAATATGACCTAGGATGTAAGAGATCACATCATCTTTCTCTCTAAAAAAGGATAGAAACATAAAACACAGACATTTTATCAAAATTTAAAAAAATAAAATATAAAACACACCCAGTTACTCCCTTCCCCAAACTACTTAGCCAAGTTTGAGTGTAGAATGATACCTTCTGTTTTGAAACTGCTTATGGTGTCTATTACAGGACTGTCAGAAGAAGTTAGTTTCAGTCTATGGGTTTTGAAATTCCCATACTGAATTTGAAATCTACTCAGAATAGTTGTTTGACATGACCGTGGCCAGGATCTTCCAGGGAAAACAAGAATGTGAAACTAAGGAAACTTCAAGAAAATGCTTGCATCATTTGTAGAATGATCTAGAGAGTGTTTCTTTACTAGAAACAGCAGTGGAAATTCTGCATCCGACATTTCCCACAAAGAGTCTCAAGGTTTACAAATAGGTTATTAATACTCCCATACTAATTTGGAAAAGGGGATCCATCGGACAGCTCTAGGGACCTGTTTGTGCTATTCAAAAACTTTATCAATACTTTAGCTAAAATAAAGAATGTTGCCCCAATCTACAAAAAAAAATTGAATAGGGATAAATGCAAAGGCTTATGTTGAATTAGGAAAAATCAACTTTTCAAATTCACAGCTAGACAGCAGTGTTGACAGGAAAGAATTCTGTTGGTCTTAGTGCAAGCTCACTGTGAGCCAACAATTGACTATAGCAGCCCAGAAAGCTATTGCAAATGCATAGTGTATGTCACGAGGGAGGCGATAGTCACCCCATGCACTACTCTGGACAGATCATACAGGAAGTGTTTCTGTTTAGTTGTGCAAGACATATTTTCTTAAGTGTTTTCATTAGGAAAAGAGTACCAGAGAAAGGAAGTGGGATGATGAGGCATCACGATTTTACCATATGAGATATATTTGAAGGAGATTGAGATATTTGACCAGGAGAGGAAAACACTAAGGGTAGACATGATCACTTTTTTCAAGTATTTGAAAAAGTATCTTGGAAAAAAGGTATCAACTTCGTTCTACTTAGCCTCAAAGGATAAAATGAGGAGTGATGGATGAAAATCTCAAAAAGGATGTTTTAGGCTTAATTTTTCAGAACTTCATAACATTTACAAAGGACAAAAGGGAGAATGAGCTGCTTAGGAAAGTGATGGATTTCCCCCTCAACAGAAGTCTTTAAATAAAGGTTGTAGAACTACGTTCCAGGTATATTCTATAGTGAATTCTTATTTAGGTATAGACTAGACTGCAAACTCTCTATGGTTCTTTTCAACTATAAGATTATATGATTATGTTGTCATCAGAAAAGAAAATAATAACCACAACAAATTCAAAGTAGTGGTAATAGTAGTTGTATCATTTATATAGTGATTGAAAGTTTACAGAAATTTGCAAATATCATGTCATTTATTTTTCAACAACACTGGGAAACAAATAGTTTGATTGTCATGATTTTATAGATGAGGAAACTAAGGCAGATAGAGCTGAATGATTTGCTGAGGGCCATGCAGTTCATTGGGTGAATTTTGGACTCAGGTCTTCCTGATTCTAAGTTCAACAACCTATTCACTGATCTACTTAAATATTTCCGATCGGAGGCTTGAGGTGGTTGGGGAATCAGGGAGGTTTTCATCATGATAAGGAACAGATTGATACTAAAACCATCACTTTGAAAATCATAGAAGCTGAGAGCTGAAAAGTACATCATGATGATCTAATTTATACCATACCCCAAAATCATGCCAACTGTAATTATACCCAAAATAGTATACAGACTAAGCTTGAAGATATCCAAAGAGAGAGGGAGAGAAACTATCACCTCTTTAGGCAGGCAATTCCAGTTTTTAAAGTACTAGTTATTAAGAAGTTTTACATTATATCAAACCTAAAGTTGACCTCTTGGCAACTTCCATCCTAGGCTTTTGCAACTGCCCATCTTTCCTGCTATCTTAGCTCTTTCTGGCCTCTAGCACTCCTCCTGACACGGTTCTCTTTTTAATTTAGTATTTTATTTTTCCTAATTACATGTAAAAACAATTTTAACATTAGGTTTTAAAATTTTGAGCTCTAAATTCTCTCTCTTTCTCCATTCCCACCCCACCCCTATTGAGAAAAAAAGTGATTCTACATGGGTTATGTATGTGTTGTCATGTAAAGCACGCCCATAATAGTCATGTTGTAAAAGAAAACATAGACAAGAACACTCAAGAAAAATGAAGTAAAAAAAAATTTCTGCTTGTACCTCATTTCTTTCTCTGGGGATAGATGGCATTTTTCATCCTAAGTCCTTCGGAGTTGTCATGGATCCTTGCATTGCTGAGAATAGCTAAGTCATTCACAGCTGGTCATCTTCCAATATTGCTATTAATTTGTACACAGTGCATTTCACTTTGCATTAGCCCATGCAAGTATATTCCATGCAAGTTTTTTTGAGAGCATCCTGCTCATCATTTCTACAGTAGTGTATAATATTCCATCATAATCACATACCACAACTTGTTCACCCTTTCATTAATATATGGTCATTCCCTCAAGTTTTAGTTCTTTGCCCCCAGAAAAGAGCTTTTATAAGTTTTTTGTACATATACGCCCTTTTACTTTTTGTTCTTCTGATTCTATGCTATCAGGATGGTCCCATGCTCTTGTATTCATCCTTTATGTTTTCCCTTGCTTTCATCTTTTATATATAGACCTTCAAAACAATCTAAGTTGTATATTCCATGTTTATCTCTGTCTCTTTAGAGTGTATCTAAAGACCCCTCAATATTATGGATTGGATAATATTGGATGTGGAGTCAGGGTGTCCTGAGTTTGAAGTTTGCCTCGTATGTTTATTAGCTGCATGATCATCAGCACGTTATTTGACCTCTTTCAGTCTCAGTTTCCTCACCTGGAAAATGAAATAATAGCATCCACCTCACACGTTTGTTGTGAGGATGAAATAGGAAAAAAAGGCAGAAAGTGCTTTAGAAATCTTCAAGGGCTGCATAAATGTTAGCTAAGATTTTTTATGCCACAATCACCGGGATCAGAATGATGATCTGATTGTGTCACTTCTTTCTCATGTCACCTACATTTCTTTCCAATAATCTGCAGACACTTGTAAATGATCTACCATGGACTCAAAATTCTAAATTAGCTACAATAAGTATCTACTATGTGCCATACCCTGTGATAGGCAAAGTGAGGATAGGAAGACAAAACCAAAAACACTTCCTGTCCTCAAGGAGTTTACATTCTTCTGGAAAATTTCAGAATCAAAAAAAAGGTGATAGGAAAGTAAATAGATTTAAGAAATCTTACAAAGGTTGCAACAGGTTTCTGCTTATGGACATGACCACATTAAAAGCCCTTTTGAGGAAGTAGACCAGTTTCAATGAGAGTCACTTCTTGGTGTTATCTAATACAAATTGGCACATAAAAATATGGCATCATCAGGATTACTCTGGAGACCCTAAAAACATTTTTTAAATGACATAAGAGTGGGAAAGAAAAAAATAGGCAAAGAAAGGATAGAAAAAAATAAAATAAAATTTGATAGAAATAAAAAAAATTGATAGAAATAAAATTATGAAAAGACAATTAAGAATTTGGTAAAAACTGGCATGATGAATATTGAAGAAAATAATATCTTAAAAACAGAATTGGCCAAATTTGAAAAGAGACACAAAAGATTGCTGAAGAAAATAATTCCTTAAAAATTAGAATTGGATAGGAGGAAGCCAATGACTCCATGAAACATCAAGAAATAAAGTCAAAAGAATGAAAAAAAGTTAAACATGTAAAAAAAACCTTCATCAAAAAAGCAACTGACCTAGAAAACAGATCAAAGAGAGATAATTTAAGACTCATTGGACTGCCTAAAAGTCATGAGGATAAAAAGAGGCTAGACATCATATTTCAAGAAATTATGAGGGAAAACTTCCCCAATATCCTATAACCGGATGTAAAATAGGATTTCAAAGAATCCAGATCACCATCTGAAAGAGATCCTAAAATGAAAACTACCACGTATATTATAGCCAAATTCCATAGCTCCCAGGTCAAAGAGAAAGTACTTCAAGGAGCCAGAAAGAAGAAATTTAAATATTGGGGAGCTCAGGCAGGATCACACAATATTTAACAGCTACCTCCTAAAAGAAGCATAGGGCTTGAAATATATCCTGGAAGCGAAAAAAACCCAGGATTACAACCAAGAATAACTTGCCCAGCAGAATTTAGTCTAATACTTTGAAGGGGAAATATATATATTTAATGAAATAGAGGGTTTTTAAGTATTCCTCATGAAAAGACTATAGCCCAATAGAAAATTTGACTTTTAAATACAAAACTAGAGAGAAACAGAAAAGATAGCATGAAAGACAGTCATGAAGGATTCAGTGGGCTTATCCTGTTTATAATTCTATATGTGAAGATGACGCCTGTAACTCCTAAGAACTTTGCATCTTAAGATGGAGAGGGAGACGAATCGGAACCCAAAATCTTTAAAAACAAATGTTTAAAAAAATTTGTGTAATTGGGAAATTGCCATGAATTAAATAAAATATGTGGAAATGGCTGCATCAGCTAAATAGATAAATGTAAATTAAATAGGAAAGTACACTAGCAGTTGGACAGCTCAGGAAAGACTTTATGTGAAAGACGGTGCTGGAGCGAAACTTGGAAGAGCACTGGGGCTGGGAAGACTTGAAGGTAAGGAAGAACCATATGCCAAGTTCTGTGCTATGTGATAAGCAAAGAAAAAACAGAATAGTCTTGTCCTCAAAGAGCTTCCATTCTACAGGAGAGATTGTGTACAACATATAGACAAACAAACGCGCGCACACACACAAATACAAAGTAATTTAGGGGACAAGAGTATACTAAGAAATGTGAGAGAAGAAATTAGGAAAGGTCTCATGAAGAAAGAGTAGCAGCCAGCCTGCACACTGGCATCATGGCTTTCACCAGGTTGAAGGTTAGAATGGAGAGAGTTCCAAGTATGTGGTACAGACAACCTATACCAAAAGGGTGGGAGGATACAGAGGGATGGCAGAAAGAATGTCCTCTATGGAGACAAAAAGTAGACCTCTTTGAAAATTCAGGTTGGCCTTCTAGTATATGAAGGAGAGTAGTGGACGGTAAGTATGAAGAGGCAGGTGTTATGAAGAGCTTTAAATGTCAAATGCAGAAGATTGTCTGATATCCAAAAGATGAGTGGGAGTCACTGAACTTCTTGAGGAAGGGGCCAACATAATCAAAACTAACGTTTAACAATTTCAATTTAGCAGTTTTGGGGCGGATCAGAAAAGGGACAAGTTTGAGGCATGAAGAACAAATAAAATGCTTTTCCATTTCTAAACAAGAGGTGTTTGAGGTCTGGACTAAAGCATTAATTAACATGCTAAATGACTTGACAAGGGTAAGTTTTCAAAAAAAAATCCAAAAATAAAACAAAGTAATTAGAATCTTTGAACTCTCAGAGACGAAGTTTCTGCAAACTAAATAATATAAAATTAATGTATTAAGAAAACACCAACTTATAGAGTCGAAAGAGCACTGTGTTCTGATCCAGGTGACATCACTAACTTTGGACTTTGAGGTGTTAGGACAATAAGCTGTGTGCAAAGAACTATCTGAAGACCACCTATGATGTCACTTCTTTATTTTCTTTGATAGTTTCTTTCTCAAGAGTGTTAAATGAAAGAATAGATAAACGGAATCATGCTTTAAGATTTATTTTCATCCCATTTTGCACCAAGTCAGCAAGATAAAGTTGTGAGGAAGATGGTTTTGTTTTTGTGTGTGTGTGTCTAAATCAGTTCTAGCCCCTATAATGCAATTATCGTCAAGCTAGTTTATGAGATGAAATGATTCATCCCAAGTAGTGACCAGGAGAAGTACCTAACAAATTATGGGGATGTAATGGAAAATCAAAATGTTTTTTGAAAGGTCTCAGAGAAAAGATGAAAATGAATTGTGTGCATTTAGGGATCATCCCCCTCAGCTATATCATTTGTTGTTTATATCATCTTCTCCTAGAGCTAAATTCAGTACCTCCTTAGTTGATAGCTGCTCTATTACTGACACAAATGCAATTATTTCTAACAAATGGAAAATCATACACACACACACACACACACACTATGATTTGGAAAATCCTCATTTGCGTTTGATGTCATTTTTTCCCTCCCACTCTTATTCACACTGATGATAAGGCTTCATTACAAGAGTATCAAATCATTGATCATCTCAGAAGAGATGCCAGTGACCATCATATGCAAGATTCTGGAGATCAAGTTGTGATGGAATGATTACCATGGAAGGAGAAGAGAAGAATGCATACTATGGACTGGAAATTACAAGAGCCGACTCCACTTCTGTCCATCTATGTGACCATAAACAAATCACTTAACATTTCTGTGTAACAGTGTGTAAAGGGGCAACCCTATCTCAAGAGGTTGGAAGAAGACTAAATGAATTATAGTGTTCAACAACCCAAAGGTAAATAAAAGGCAGTTTCACACGTCTCTTATTTTAACAGGTGAGGACACTGAGGTTCAGAGTACGTTGTACATGGTCAAAGTTATGGGTTAATAAAGACTGAGATTAGGACTGGAATGCATAACTCTGTACATCCACCTCATGTTTGTTTCCATTCTACAAAAGTACCAGAGATGATGCATATAAATGACTTTATAAATGTGAAGTACTATGTAAATTTGAGCTACAAAACTGGTGACAAGAACATAACCTTAGGGACCTTTTTTAATCCAATGAGGGGAAAATCCAAGAAAAGTAGGGAAAGAAACATAGGATTGGGAGTTTAAAAATATAACATGGTGATCATCCAGAAATCACTGGCATGAGCACTTGAGTCAGAGGAATTATATTTGTTTGCTTTTGTAGATATCTAATACCAAAATATTCCTAGTAACATTTTTCAAAAATCTATAGAGTGGGTACCTACCTATTCATTAGGAAATGGCTGAACAAACTGTGTTTCATTATATAAATATAATGAAAAAAAAATTTGAATCTTCTTCCTTTAGTTCTTTAGTAATCAGAGCAAGGTATCCAATTATTGTAGGAGATAAAAATCCATGACTGACACAAGTCAATTTAGTAATAATACTATAGCAATTTCCATTTTTCATTACGTTTGATCTATTTTCTGTGATTAAATTAATTACATGTTTAAATAATTGGATCAAAGATGAAAGGGATGTTAGAGCTCATCTAGTGCAACCTTCTCATTTTACAGACAAAGAAACTGAGGCAGACAACAGGTGAAAGTAACTTCATAGAAACTCAGATTAGGAAGAAACTTCAGGGACATCTAGCTCATAACTAAAGAGAAAGCCTCTCTATGACATTCATAACAGGTGGTCATCAAAACTTCATACCAGTGAAACGAAACCCATTTCCCATTCAGACATCCTATTCCACTTTGAGACAGCTCCAATTATTAGAAATGATTTTTTCTCTCATATAATCAAAATAATATCTGATTATCTGGACATTCTAACCAATGTTCCTCTGGAAATAAAACAAATCTAAAATCTTTTCCATTCCAGACAACCTCTCTCATTCTTGAAGATGGCTATCATAAGAGTCCAGAATCTCTTCTTCCTCAGGCTAAACAATCCCAGTATCTATTCTTCTGAGGAATGAATATAAGACTCCTCATCATCTGCATTGGTCTTTTCTAGACAGTCTCCACTTTTTAAAGTCCTTTCAGTTCCAAGAAGTAGCTTACTCAGCTTTTTCCATCTCACTGTTCACGCCACATCATTTGGGGTTCAAAGTCAACTTTTAATGTAATAAATATATTCTCCTTCAGTACAAGCTAAAGTGTTATTTTAGAAAGTGGAATTAGCATTTTATAGGTAAAATGTGCTGTCCCCACTTCTCAAACCAGCCAATTTTGTAATAAAAAAAATTAGCAAAACCTTTTGCAAAACAACCAAATACAGCAATTTCTAAGTTAATTGATTCAATGTTGCTACCAAACCTAAATATTCATTTCTTGAGGTTTAAAAATGGAAAACATTTTGGCATGGCAAACATTCAAATATGACACTAAATTCCATTGTCTTCCCCCCAATAATGTGTGTAAATCCACCAGATTAATAGAATTTTAGAGCTGAAAGAGATAGCAGAGTGGTGATATGGTGTAGTTGTTAGGTTCTCCAACTTGTAGTCAAGAAGGTCTGGGTTTAAAACTTGCCTCTGACACTTCAGACCAGTGGTATCCTGAACAAAGTCCCTACTCTCTCTGAAACTCAGTTTCCTTATTTGTAAAATGAGGATGAGGTTACCTTAGCATCTACAAGAAAGGATTATCAGAAATAGATCGATCAGTAAGGATTTAATTTGCTCCCATGCTTTATATCAATGATGTTTTTAGCCATGTTGACAAATGCTTTCAATGAGTATGAACACGGCATCAAGATCATCTACCATACTGATGGTAAGTTCTTCAATCTGAAAAGGTTATAAGCCAAGATCAAAATGGAAGGAGTATTGGTGCATGATTTTCTATTTGCAGATGATTGTGCACTCAGTGCAGCCCCTGAAGCTGAGATACAACAAAGTAGGGATCAATTCTGTGCTGCCTATGCACATTTTGGCCTAATAATTAACACCAAAACAAACAAACAAACAAACAAAACTCACAAACCATAGGTGCTCCATCAACCACCATCATGCCATCTGTATGTGGAACCACTGGTTACAACAAATGGAAAAGTTTTGAATACTGTGGATAAGTTCACTTACTTCGGTAGTGTGCTTCCCAGGGATGTATATGTTGACAATAAGGTTGATGCACACATTGCCAGAGACAGGTCGGTGTTTGGGAGGCTTCGAAGAAAGGTTTGAGAGAGAAGAGGTATTAGACTGACTACCAAATTGAAGGTCTACAGAGCCATTGTGCTGACCTCATTGTTATATGCTTGTGAAACATGGACAGTCTACCAGTGCTATGCCAGGAAACTGAATCACTTCCATTTGAACTGTCTTAGATTCTGAGGATCACCTAGCAGTATAAGATATGAGACAATGAAGTCCTTGCTTGAGCTGAACTGTCAAGTATTCAAACAATGCTTCAGAGAGCGCTATTCTGATGGGTTGTTCGAATGCAAACTATACTCTTACGAAAAAGACTATTTTATAGAGAACTTGCATGGGGCAGGTGATCACACGGTGGCCAGAAGAAATGATACAAGGACATTCTCAATGTCTCCCTCAAGAACTTTGGATTTAACAGTGCAACATGGAAGACACTGGCACAGAACCGCTCAGCATGGTATGCCTACATCATAAAGGCTGCTGTGCTGTATGAGCAAAGCAGAATTGAGACAGCACAAAGTAAATGTAGGATGCGCAAATTTCAGATATCCACCCCAAATATTCATATGAACTATCTGTGCTCAACCTGTGGTAGAGTATTCTGAGCTCATATTGGTCTGATCAGCCACAGTTGGACACACTGAAATTTCACTTCACTTCGAAGATGGACAACAACCAATTACCAGGTACGTGTCAGGCTTACTCATTCACCAGGTATCAGGGAGGGAAATGTGTTGAATGAAACAATCCCTTCTCTCAAGAAGTCATGTATAATTGACATAAAGAACTTTGCAAAACTTTAAATTCCTTTATAAATATCAGCAATTAGAAATTCCCTATGTTTAAATACATGTTAATACATCATCCATGGACCACATGTACCACACAACATTTCTAAGTTAGGCCCAAATGTAATTAAAATGTAATATTTTATAAATATTTAATAAAATTATTATGTATTTAAATTGTAATGTATGAATGTGTAAAAGGGCTAAATCAAACCAAATTAAATTGTAATATAAATACAATTAAATTATAATATTAAATGTGATTAAATTTTAATTAAAATATAATATTTTATAAATGTTTAATAAAACTATTTATTTATAGTTAATAAATTTTGGATTGAAACTTTATATAATTTGAATGCTATAGAATTATAAAATATTAAAATTATTTATGAAACATTTTAAATTACAGAAATTTAATAAAATAAAGGTAATATATTTTAAAACCAAACTGATATGCCACCTACAAGGTTCCTTATGTACACATTAGTGGAATCTATTTCTATTGGAGTTAACACCTCTGCTCTACATTAATATCATTATTTTACAAATAAAGAAACTGAGTCCCAAAGAGAGAAATAAGTTGCCCAAGGTCACATAGCTAGAAAGTGGCAGAATTTAGATAAGATTCCAAGACTTCTGATGCTCAGTCTAGTGTTTTTGTCATTGAATTTTCTGTCTTTTGGTTTTTTAAAGTCTGACAAACCACTGCACTCCCTTATTTCTAGATATTTTGAGCCATGGGAAATAGAGAATCTATGTTGTATAGACGTAAGTAAAGTTTTTAGTGACTGGCATTTTTTTCTGACTTCCACTACATCTGCAAAAGTAAATAATGGCCCCTGCAGAGATAAGCTATCAACCGACTGTGGGCTTTAGGAAAATGTAGCTCTGGCCTATTTGATGAAAAGAGGATTTATAACATATCACAAGCCATTTAAATGACAAAGCAGTGGGGGAGGCCTGGGCCTTCTGGTTTTCATTAATAGATTAAGTTATAAAACTTGCTCCCATTTCCAAGATGAATTACTGATTTGTAATCCCCAAACAAATAAAAGTGATCATGAAAGAGACACAGAGGTACCATAGTGTTCAGGAGTTCCTGCTTTGAGCCATTTGCACTTCAGCCTGAAGGCTTCTCCTTCTCTGGAGAGAAAGGCAGACAGACAGCCCAGAAGCTCGCTGACTAGAGAAGTGATGAGGTACAAGTGCAAATAATCCAGAGTCCCAGCAGGTTTACTTCTTGCCTGCATTTGCTTTGATTTTAGTGATTTGTAAATGATGGATCCCAGTGACCCCAGCACTCTCTCTTATTACTATGTTACTTCTATCTCTACACAATTAGGTGATTTACCTATTAAGGGTAAACACTTAAATCTTCAGTCTTGTAATGTCATGGAAGAGACTCTGGGGCAGCAGGGATGCAACATGGAAAAGTGGATGAATTGCCAGACTTGGAGTCAAGACAATCTCAGACTAAATCCTGCCTTTGACCCTTCCTAGTTCTATGACCGTGGAGGAAGGGTACCTTACTTGTAGATTAAAAGACACAGAGATATATATTTTGTCCAAAAATATAGAGGAGGAATTTGCCATCAGTCTTATGTCCTTTTAACCATTTCTCCACTATTGACCTCAATCTCCCATATTTGGAGTTTAATGGTATAGAAAGTGTGCAGAAGAAGTTGCACACCATTGAGACACCATCTAGTCAGTTATTCATACTTGTCACCAGATCAATGAAGCCCTTGTGCCTCCACTCAAGAAAATATTAGCCTCTGGGAAAGTGGAAATTTTCTGACTACATCCAAAGACATTTCAGAGGACAGTAAATGTAACTCATACAACAAAAAGGTGCATGTGGTAGGGGATGTATTTGGATTTACTTTACAAAAGAATGATTGGAAAAACATTAGTTCAGTCAGTGGCTTGTATTTATTAAGTGCTTACTATGTGCCAAACACTGTATTAAGGACTAAGGATACAAAGAAAGGAGGGGAAACCAGTTCCTGCTCTCACATTCTAATGGAGAGAGACAACGTGCAGTTGACTAGGTATATAAACAACCTGTATTCAGAAGTCCAAAATGGAGCCTTGGGATTTCCTTCCAACACAGTGATATCCATGAAAATGCTAAAAATCCTGCAAAATGATAATTTTGCTCAATGATTCGTTGAGTATTTTTGAGTCATCAAGCACATTTTAGGACAGGGAGCTGTGCAGTTAGCAGAGGTATTCTCCTGGGCCAAGAAGGATCTTCTATCAGAGTCCAAACAAAATTAGGAGATGTCATTGTCAGAACTCACCAAGAATCTTATGTTCTGTTGTGGGTTCCATGGCTTAAGAAGGTCATTGATTAGTGTTGAGATAAAGGCGACCAAGATGGTGGCAGTCCTGGAAGTCATGTCATAGGGAGATGAGCTGAAATAACTTGAGATATTTAAGACAGGGAGCTGTAGATTCTGTTTGATATTTACAAGTTTTCAAAATCTGAGCCCTTCCAACCTTTCTATACTTTCTACATTCTTCTCCACTCAGCATAATCCAAATTTCAGCTAAACCATTCTACTTGTTTATTTCCTTCTTTGTTTTGGTTTGATTTGGATTTTTGGTAAAAGTCAAGTTCATGTTCCAGCATTTTCTGAAATATCTGTTTCTACAAAGTGTTGACTGAGGATTTCCTTCACAGGTTCAGTCTTAAACTGATTTTTCATTACAGAGTAAAAGGATATCTTCATTGCCAAGGCCTAGTGTAGAATATATCTCATCTACAAAAACTTCTCTAGTTCCCTTTCGACCTTACGTTAGTAAGAAAAATGAGGACAGAATGTCACTTGTGTGCCTACATGGATAAATTGATACAGTGACTACGGCCCAGTCAATATTGCACAGAAAGTCAGCAGAATTCATGAAGGCAACACTGATGTCCTTCCAAGGGTTTCCATTTTATAACAGAACTGTTGCCACATAACAAACTACATCTTTTATTTCTTTGACTAATGGGTTAGGGGGAAAAGATATGAAAGATCCCCTTTATTCCATATTATTATTCATCTATAAATTTGCAATCAATTAGCAATATGTACAAAATACTTTAATTATATTCACTTTAATATGACCTCCTTGTCTAATGAGAATTCACTTTTTTAGCATTTTACTGCTGCTTTTGAGACAGTTCAGTTTCTAGCCAATCCATGATAATTTGAAGATTATGGTAGAACTTTGTCTCCGAAGAATCATACTGTCCCTTGATCTTTTACTACCCAGAGCCTCCTTTTTATTTACTTATTTTGAGAAAGGGGATTGGAGAGAGAAAGATTAATCACTGGTAATGAATTTGGTGTTTGTGAAAGATGCCAGATGTGCCATCATGGTGGCTGAAATTCTTTTATCCACAGCACAGACAAAAACAGCATTTGTTTCCCTCCATGGTCCTTTCTGATAGACCCTGAAGCAAAAAGTTATCTTGAATTTTCAGACTTGAGCCATCCCTGTCCATTAATCATTAGTGTCATGTTTCCAGGACCATTTTTAGTAAAAGATCTCCCCTCGGCATAGAAGTCACCATGGATTTATAGAGGAAATGTTTTTGACTGCTTTTTACGGACCTGAGGGATTCATATCAACCAGCATCTTCGAGCATGAAATTAATTTTGGTTCAAAGGAAAATAAAATACATTTTAGTGTGGACCAGTGGAGTGGCAGGAGGGTGCAATTAGAGTAAGGTTATCTCAGTTCAAATCCCAGTTCTTCCATTTTCTATCAGTGTAACCTTGAGCAAATTACTTAAACTCTCCAGGCCTAATTTTCTTCATCTGTGAAATGAAGGAGTTGGACCAGATAGCTTCTAAGATCCCTTTCAGCTCTCAAACTTATGATCCTAATACATATTTATGTGTGTGTACACAAACATGGGTATGTGTGCATATACACACATCTATAGCTATGTTTATGTCCGTGTGCGAGGGTGTGTGTATCCAACAGATATATCATGGCTGATGAGTTCATGTCACTGAGTAACATCAAACATCCAATAAATAAGAATATTCACTATCAACTCTATCCTTCCAGATTCATGCCACCATTGTTTACCATGAGATTCTAAAAAGCAATATGAAGAAATAGAAAAGGACAAGGTGAAATAGAAGATTCCAGTGCTAATCTTTCTGAACTCTATCCTCACACCTCATTCATGGCTTCTTTTTGAAAGTTGCTTGTAAAATTGTTTTCAGTTCCAATAGTCCAAAGCTGAATTCATCTCCAGCTCACCTGGCTAACTTTCTACACTCATTTTCTTCACCCCAAAACTTGAAAGTCATTCACTAACATTTATTAAGTGTCTATTATTTATCTCATAGTGTGCTAAACACTGGGATACAAAGAAAGGCAAAAAAAGAAAAACATAAGGCCTATCCTTAGGGAGCTCACAACCTAATGGGAGAAAAATTATGAATGCAACGATGTACGAACAAGCTCAGCATAGAACAAAATGGAGATAATAATAGAAGAAAGACACTGACGTTAAGGTGGATTAGGAAACACTTTATGTAGGTGGGGTAATTTTAACCTAGAATTATCAGAAGTCCAGAAAGCCAGGAGGCATCTTTAAATTCCATTTTCTCTGCTCCTCTTGTATACAGCCCTGAAATTTCAGCAATTATTTATTAGAATCATGAACACAGAAGTGGAAAAGACCTTAAAATCCTGTTACAGATAAAGAAGCTGATGCCAGAGTAGTTGAGTACCCTTACCCAAGGTCACACAGGTAGTAAGCAGCAGAGGCAGGCTATGAATTATTCTTTTGATGTCATATTCTGCACTATTTCTACATCCCCATGCTTCCTGTTAGGTTCACTGCTTTCTCTCAATTTCACCTGATGCCTATTACCCATCAGGCCATTCATGACCTAATCCCCAGGTCACTAAAGCAGCCCAGGCTCTATCACATTGTTGGGCTTTTCCTTTAATGGGGTCACAATATTAGCAAGGTGGTTATTTCTTCCACTGATGTCCATAACCCTACTTCTACATCTTCTCATTAACCTCAATTTTTTAACCATGTTTCCCCACAATTCTTCACAGAACATCTGTTCAACAAGTCACATGGTAGAGTGGAAAAGAGTTCAAGACTTACAAGATCCACTTTCCAATTTTGTTTCAAATATTCATGAGTTGTATGACCACAGTTAAGTCACTTAAACTCTCTGAGTTTCAGCTGTCATTTCTTTTAAAGCTGGAAAATGTTCCTAATACCTTTTGACTCTATCTCATAGCAATGTTCAAATGAGACAATATATGTAAAAAGTGTTTATAAATGTTAAAGTACTACAGAATTGTTGTTCTCTGAGCATTCTAGCTTGTTCATCTGTTATTTTCTATTCTTGCTACATTACCATCCCACCTCATTTTAGCTTCTTGTAATGACTCCTCTGCAGAGGAGCAAGAGAGGCCTGGACCCATGTAAACTTCCAGGAACTGAGGTTTTTCTGCTAGTCTCCTGAGGCAAGAAAATACTGTATGATTTGGGTCCTGAGTATGACTAAAAGTAGAATCCATGAGAAAGAAGAGGACAAATCACACCGAGAAAAGGAATGATGCTTCCTCCATCACTCCAAGGGTCTGTGGACCTGTAGAATCTATGGAAAGCAGAGAGTGGAAATGGACTGACAGGGTCTATTGTTTCAACTTAGAGTGGGAGGTGGTGTAATAATTTGCAAAACAGCCAGAGATATGGGTTTTATTCAACCCTAGTATAAAAAAGGAAAGAAAAGAGAAAAGAAGGAAGGAAATAAGGAGGGAAGGAAGGACAGAAGGAGGAAAGGAAAAAGGAAAGGAAAGGAAAGGAAAGGAAAGGAAAGGAAAGGAAAGGAAAGGAAAGGAAAGGAAAGGAAAGGAGGAAAGGGAAGGAAAGGAAAGGAAAGGAAAGGAAAGGAGGAAAGGGAAGGGATGGGATGGGAAGGGAAGGGAAGGGAAGGAAAGGAAAGGAAAGGAAAGGAAAGGAAAGGAAAGGAAAGGAAAGGAAAAAGGAAAGGAAAAAGGAAAGGGGAATGGACTTGTTAAGCACCTTCTATGTGTCCAACATTGCTAAGTGCTTTGCTAATGTTATCTAATTTGATCCTTACAACGACCCTGGAAAGTAGGTTCTATTTTTGTTCCCCATAATTGAGGAAACTCAGGCAGAGGGGTGAAATGACTTATCCATTGTCATACACCTAGAAAAGAGTTGAACTTAGATTTCCCTAACTCCAGGCTCTCCTCTTTATTCCTGTGCCTCACCCTAGCTTCCTGAAAGAAAGGCGAGAACAAGGAGGCTCCAGGAAAGAGACATAGACTGCTCTACTCAATGTTTGCTGATCCCAAATTTAACTTCCCCTAATCCTTCAACTGGGCATAACTGGCCCCACTTTCAGAGCAGGTTCTATTGTTCAACAGTAAACTAAGTTTTGCAGAAATAGCTTTGCTTCTCATGAACACCTGTGATTGACCCAAATGTGTGGATTACCTCAGGTCCACTGTTTTGTAGCACATATATGTATTTGTGCATGTGTACACACCATGCACATACACACAAACTACTCTCCCAAGGGCAGAATTAACTGGAACTGAAACCTTTCATTTTTTTTCATCAGAATATCAGCCTAACCCAGTGCAGTGTGGGTAAATGTTTAACAGGCAGTTCTCGCTGGGGTTTACATAACACACTTTTAATTGTAACCTGAATTGGTAACGTTTTCTCCCTTGCTTTCTTATGTCTAGTCAAGCCACAAAACAATAAATCCAGTCTTGATTTGTACCAAATGTGTGTGTGTGTATGTATGTATGTATATGGAGAGATAGCTATACACAATATACATATATACACATACATATATACATATCCACATACATGATATACAGGCATATTTATTTATTGATCCTCATTTATATACATGTCTTCACTGATAGAATACAAGTTCTATTTCATTGATGATTATTTAATTGACATAGCCATTGATACAGCAGATCAATTACATTGATTTTTAATATAATTTAGAGCAAAATAATGAATGGAATCCAAATCAGCTTGCTAATTTATAAGTCATAACTGAGTTTCTTGAAATGATCCCAAAATACTTCTTATAGCACTTAGTTGAACTGCTTTTGATCAAGTGATTGATTCAATGAAAATATGTGTGCTTTGTTCACTCCTCTAGCTCATATTTCTAATTAATTCAACTTAGAAGCCCAGGAATTCTTACGCTTATCACCCACATCTTCCTTTGAACACATATATTCCCATGCTCCTCTTTGCCTTGAACTAAGGTCAGAAGCCTCTACTTCCATGAGTAGAAGTCAATAGAATACCTTCAATAGGTTGTGACCTCATTAAGGACAGAGACTTTTCTCCTCAACACTTAGCACAGTTGATAGCATAAGAGAGATGATTGACAAATGTTTTAAGAAGAAATGAAAGTTTAAAAGATTCAGTAAAAGTCTATTGGTTTTTGCCATCATTAGATGCTTTGAGAATGGAACATCCTAATCCTCAAGGGAGCCATGATATCCTATGATGATCACTGATAGCTAATCCCTCTCCTCTTCAGTTTTCCTCTGAATCCTCACTATAGCACAAGATGATTGGAGGATGTTGAAGGGTCTACCAGCATAGTAGGAATCCTGCTAGCAGCTTCTCTGAGATTTGGTGGGTTGCCTGCATGAAAAGCTTATGGCCTGACATGGATTCTGTTCTCTGTCAATGGGCCCTTCAAGACCAAGGAGGGACTTATCACCAGAGTACTGGCCACCATTAGAATCTATATAAGTCATGAAATTCTATGGAAGGCTAAAGGGGACTGCAATCTGCATAGGTGTACCTGTGAAATCATGGATTCTTGAAACATTTGAGCATTTTGCATGCAAAACCTAAAATGAAAGTGACATTTTAAAATTTGTAAGTAGGTAGATTTTTGATAAGTCTCTCCACATGGAAAAAAGACACAACTCTTTACAAAATATAAAACTCTCTAAATAATTTCTCTAGACATTTCTGAAGAGAGATAAAAGCATAACACTTAGAATTTGTAGGGGTCTCAAATTGTCTGCTCCCTCCTTATATTCCAAATGAGGAAACTGAGACTCAGACCTATTGAGTTGTCCAAGGTCCCATCAGTAGCAAGGAACAAAACTTGCATTTGGACTTAAGCCTTTGAACTCTGAATTCAGTTTGTTTTTCTCTTTACCTCATCAGCAAGCCTGTTTTACTCTCAGATGCTTTCACGGTTGAGAAGTTTTCTCCAATGTCAACCCTAAATCTACCTCTCTGCTGCTTCTACTCATAGACCCAGAATTCTTTTATCTGGAGTAAAGCAAAAAAAAAAAGAAATACTAGACCTCTCATCCAGGTCACACCTCTTAAAATAATTGGAGTTGGTTGTTCTGTCCTTGTTGTGTTAGTCAGATTGAAGGATGAAGCTATAAAGAAACAGAAGTTCTTTGCAACTTAAATTGGATTGACATGAGTTAGAAAAAGATTATTGAGTATGTGTGCACGCTGTGACAACTCATTAGACCTTAAAAGAAGTCTCAAAAGAAGGAAAAATGATTTCAATGTTTTCTTGATCCAACAAACTATATAAAATGGAGCTTCAGGAAAAACCAGTTGTTGACAAGACCTTCCTATAAAACATTACACAGACCCTCTGCAATCAAAGGCCCCCAGTCTTAGAAGTTTACTTCTTGATTCTAGAGTTTTCCTTTTCCTCTTCAGGCAGGTTCAAAAAAGAATGTCTGTTTTGATTTCATCAGGCTTAATCCGGACATAACATCCTTTCCCACTCTCTACTAGACTGTATCTATCAAGTGAAGATATGATGTCTGTGTCTGGGTGAGTTGCTCTTATTTCTAATGACCATGATGTCATCACAGAAATCAGGAAAGGCTTGTCTGTCTTTGGAGCTGGGTTCCAGGCCATTGGCCCCGAGAGCTTCCCAGCTTTTTCATTAATATGAGCAAGGTTCTGCTAGATTTGTAATTAGCAATGAGTTTGTTTGATGAAGCTGTGTGGCCTCCAATTAGAGTTTGTTTCCCTAGGGAGGGGCAGGGGTTTCTTCTGGCCCAAGAGATTACTAATGTTGAGATAAGCAGCTTCCCTCAGCAGCAGCAACTTCATGGAACAAATTTGGGAATCTGGGGGGTGTTTCCTCCTCAGTCACTCTTCTTTTCTTATTCTCTCAGGACTCAAAGATCTCTTCTGCCCAGATAGAGGTCATGTGATCAACCGATCAACAAACCAACCAATCCAAAAATCAACAAAAGATTTATTACACACCTAGATAGTCACTAGGCTAGACACTGGGATAGAAGATGAGAAATATTCCTTTTCTCAAAGAATTTGCCTTCTAATTGGGGAAACAACAAGAACAAATATTATTTCAGAATAAATCTAAAAGAGAATGTATGTAAATAAGTACAAAGTACTTAAATGCAAGGTTGGGAGAAGACTAGATTTTAGGGATTTGGGGGAGGGCTTCAGAAGGGATCACAAGATCCGAAATCTAAAGGTGAAGAGGCCTCAGGAGCCAGCAAGTCCTATCCTCATTTTGCAGATATAAAGAAGCTAAGATTCAGGAGCTTAGGTGACTTGTGCAATGCAATATAGGCAGTGAGCTAAGCGCTATATGGGTCATGAGTAAGAATCAAGTTTAATTTATGTTCAAACATTAGATGAGTGAGCAAGTTTGGGACACTTGTCCAAAAGATTGTTTGTTTGGTAAATTAATATTTTGCTAATCCTTATCTTTAAAATGAGGATAAAACCTATCCTCAGGGTTGTGGAGAGGACCAAATGAGATAATATTTGTAAAACTCTTTACAAATCATAAATCAACATATAAATAGCAGCTATCATCAATTATCTTTTTATATAGGTGGGAAGTTTTGTTAAGTAATTCTTTTAGTATCTATTCTTTGATAAGCTTTTGATTGCCAAGCTGTAATTGCCAGGTTAAAAATGCATGTGCATTAAAGCTTTTCAATAAACCAGTTATAAACTGTAGGCATATTTGCCTAAATTGAAAATGCCTATGAGATTGCAACTCTGTACTCTCATTTCACTAAGGTATGATAAATTTATTCCACATATGGATTTTTTTAGCCAAAGATGAGTAGCTCCATGTAAAATTGGGGATGGGGAGAATGATGTCATTTCTCTGCTACAAATTGGCAGGGGTTAATTTCAGAGGAAACTAGGCAAAACTCAATCATTCATTTCCCTTTGCCTCTTTTCCATTTCAGACTTGGGTAATGTAATGGCATCAGTCAGATAGGTAACCTAAGGATGGCTACCTAACAATCCACATATAGAAAAGCATAGATAGTCTAATCATTTTTCAAAGTATGATCATCAGTTTGGACAAGCTATATCCCAATTTCAAGGGTTTCCCTGTGACTTTAATGGCCTGGTCTTCTTCAGCAATGAAGGACAAACACAGACACAGGAGCTGGAAAGAACCAATTTTGAGTTTTCACTATGAACACTTACACTTTAGAAACTGGCAAATGCTATAAATAAGAGCTAGGTTTACTGTTTAGTCAATCATCTAGACTTAAGAAAGTGATGGATAAAATGTTAAAAATTCAGATTAAATGTAAAAGTGTGTCCTTCAGAGAGTTTACCAGCATACCTCTCTCTGTAATCTCTGTTTTCCCAGTAGCAAAAGAATTATAAAGTCTAAAGTTTCAGATACTTAGGAGGTATATTTTCCACATGACTTGTAACTAAAAATGGAATGCTGACCACCAGGAAATAATAATCTGCTTGGTTTAATAAGCTATCAGTTAACTATATGTGATTCCCAACCCATGGTTACTTCCTCCACCAATCTAGTTTTTAATTGGGCAGCTAGGTGGTGCAGTGGATAGAGCACCAGTGCAGGAATCAGGAGGACCTGAGTTCAAATCTCACCTCAGACACTTGACACTCACTTGTGTGACCTTGAGCAAGTCACTTAACCCCAAATGCCTCATCCTGGGTCATCTCCAGTCATCCTGATGAATATCAAATCACTGGATTCAGATGGCTCTGGAGGAGAAGTGAGGCTTGTGACCTGCACAACCCTTCCTCACTCAAAACAAAGTCAAGTGCAAGTTATGTCATTACTTCTCTGATGCCATGGTCTTCTTTGGCAATGAAGGATGAACACGCACACATCAGTTTTCAATCTATTTATAGCTTAGTAGACAGTCTTAAAGCATTGCTTGAAGCTCATTTCCATAACTTGGCCAGTTAACTCATATAACAAGTGAGTTGTCAACCAAGAATATCCTTACTTTCAGGACAGCACTATAACCACAGAATCGCTCAAGATATCAATAAAGTGGGCTAAATAAACAGATATTCAAAATTTGGTATATAAGTGCATTTATCTGTTACCATAAAGATTAGCTTAGTTTAATCACTAGCAAACATAAAGCTAAAAACAGGAAATAGAAAGAAGTAGAATATTTATTTCAATTTATTTAACTGTGATGCTTGTTAGACTAATTGCTTGATTTCATTCAATTTTGTTTTCCATGCCTTCAGTAGAAATAGCTGGAAGAAATACTGCAAACAACTAGGATGGGAAGAGTAAAAAGGGCCTTGTTACCCAGAGGCAGCTGGAGAGGGGCTATCTGGTTAGGTGTGAGAAGTAAATACTAGGACAGGCATGGTGCCCATTTGGTTGCACTAGACTCAAAGCAAGGATAGGAGTTTGATGGAGGCAAAGCATATTCATATTCCTCAGTGCCTGCCAGATCTATGATGTCTTTGGTATTGCCATTCCCTCTGTGAACAAAGATCATAGCCTCTCCAAGGTTTAATTGATTTTCTTCAAGAGTTATTGCAGGAAACACCATCATCCATGGCCAAGCAGGTAATCAGTTTCTTCTGTTTGGTAGGAAGTACAAGAACTTCTAATACACTTGCATGGATTTTAAAAGCCCATAGTGGCCATTTCACAATGAGGGTTCCAAAAGGGCTTCTGTGAAAGAAATAACCTGATAGAGTTGGGATCTTAGAGAAGTGAGTCTCTCCTCCAATGAAAAGGATTGCGACCAAGCCTTGCATGCCCGTCCTGTCCCACTCTTACTGACATTCTCATGTATGCGCACAAATTTCATCCTGTGGTTCCAATATGCCGAGAGCCTTTGGTTTCTTTTGATATCACAAGGATACCAATAGGGCACACAAAATGACTATTAGCCCAATTTCTGTCACACAACCAACTCATGATTAAAACAAATAGGCAGTGTTTGGTCTACATGCAAATGCCGCTCTGCTTCAGAAGTAAACCTGCCCTGCCTCCTCCTACCCCACTCCCAGCACACATTCTATACCAATTTACAAGGAAATAGAAATTGTAAAAGTTGATTCTTTTCTCCGGTTAATAAAATGAAGAATTTTAAAGCAACTGTAGACCAAGAAATTCATAAACTTGTTAGAGATGCACTGGACTTACTGGACTCAGTTACTGAATCCATGTGTGTCTCACTCTCTCCAAGGTGCTTCCCTTACACATAATAACTTTTTTGTAAGTAGCTCTGGAGTCCTCCAAATGGATCGTGTGATTTTTCTCGATAGATTTCTCCACTAAGAGGCACCATTGAGCAAGGTGATAGGGACTGCTCGTGTATGTAACCCCCATTCCCCTAGGAGAGCATTTCTGCTTCTGTCTTCTCCTTTGCTGAGCCCACATCTGGGGTCATGGGTTCAACTGTGAGGTCATATGTTAGGAAGGACATTGAGGATCTGGAGAGTCCAGAAAAGGGCAACCCAAAGACTGGAGTGTTTGAAGATTGTGTCCTTTGAGGATCAGCCCCACACTCTGCGATCTAGTCAAAATGTCCATCACTTTATTACTCACACAGGGCACTCCCGTAATTCTGCCTTTGCACTGGATATCCCTAATGCTCTGGGCTGAATGGGGGTGGGAGAAGGAAGAAGAGAGAAGCATTAGTTATGCACCTACTTTGTACCAGGCACTGAGAAAAGCATTTTACAAATATTATGTCACTTGAGCCTCACCATAACCCTGGGGGTAGGTACTATAATTATCTCCATTTTAGAGTTTAGAAAATGAGGCAGGCAGAGGTGAAATGTCTTATCCAAGTCACACTGCTGCTGTTTAAAGTCAGTTTTAAAGGCATATTTTCCTTACTCTAGGCTTAGTCCCTACACACTGTGTCACATCATTGCCTCTGACAGAATGGAGAAGAGAAAACTTGGAGAGCACATGGTAGCTGTCTACTAGCACCTGAAGGGCTGATACACAAAAGGGTGATTAGATTTCTCTTGCTTATAGCCAAAGAGCTAAAAAGTAAAGGTGAGTAGAAGTTACAGAAAAACAAATTTGGATTTGATGTTGGAAAAGCTCCCTGACAATTAAGCCTATCCATTTGGATAAGGGGATGAGCTTCCTTGGGAACCAGTGGATTTCCCCTCAGTAGAGGTTGGCAATTGTAGGGTGGATGAGCATTGCATTGGGAGAAAACGCTGTTGGGGAATTACTTTTGAGATTCTGGGTTGGCCAAGAGGCAGCTGGGGTTTGGTGACTTTGGATCTCTCTATCCAAGCACTCTCAGAGTATCCACCATTTCCTCTGCTGTATAAGCACCAATTACCTCTGACAAAATTATAGGGCAATAGACTGAGGTTAGGACAGAATCAGTCTTGATCGCAGTCATTTTTCAAATGTAAAAGGCATCGGAATAAAAGTAGTTTTTAGAATTCTGTAATATATCTTCTCTACATTAAGAAAATCTGGCGGAGGGAGGCATTAAACTGTGGTTAGAAATTTCTACCCTAATGGGCTAAGTAAAGTAGGATGCTCAGGTGTGACAGCATGCACCTGTACTGTCTTCTATAAGACCATAATTAACACCTCACTCTTCTTAGTGAGGATATTCAAAACACTACAAGGCTCAAATTACATAGACTTTCCAATCAGACCCCTTCTTACCTTTTAAGGCTTCTCACACATAACATCTTTCTCCCCACCATCTTTCCTCCCACCACACTCTGCAATTTAGCCATACTAGCCTCCGGGCTGTTCTACACATAGCAAGTCTCCTATTTCCAGACTTTTGCACACACTATTTCCCATGCCTTAGAATACATTTCCTCCTCATCTTCACCTTTCAGAATTCCTGGTTCCCTTAGTCATTCAGATCAGATGTCAGCTTCTACATGATGCTTTCCCTCATCTCCCAAACAGTTCTGCATTCCCTCGCAAAACTACCCTGCATTCATTTCACATATACACACATATATTTGAGAGGGGATTTTCCTTTTGAGTGATGGTGTGGAGGAGGTAGAAATAGTTGTCATCGTGGTAGGGGTCTTCAGAGAGTACTTTCTTCTTTTCATGGAACAATGGCAAGGAAAGACCTGAAAATATACACATGACATTGCATCATTATATACACACATATATACATGTGTATGTATACATATACATGATACACATATATGTTTATATATGTGTGTATATAAACACATATGTGTCTATATATACATATATACATGTGTTTATATATATGTATGATATATATCTGCCAGTTAAGTGTCAAACATTGGTCTCAGGTAGCAAGAGGTGACAGCAAGGTGAGAAGTATTGGATATGGAGTCAGAGGAACTGGGTTCAAATGTTGGTCCTGCTACTTACTACCTTAATGAATGAAGACTCTCTCAATCTCAGTTTTGTCATATATAAAATGAGATGGGAAGGATATAAATGACTATATCTATACTAATTTCATAGCCATGACCCTTCTAGCTCTAAAGGCATGGTCTAATGAAAGGAATAAAAACATAGCTGTAAAAAAAAGTTTTCATTTGGCTCCATGTGATTCCTCTGGCAAAACTTTACTTCCTCCACATGCAGGATGGAGATTTAATAGTAATCACTTACATTTATGTAGCACTTTTAGTTTAAAAAATGAAACAAAAACACTTGCAACAACCCTGGGAGGTAGCTTCATTTTGTAGATGAGTAAAAGGGGCTTCACAAAGTGAACAGACGTGGTTACTGTGACTCAGGTTGTAGCCGTCATCACCAGCATCCTAACCCAGGTCTAACCTTCTGTCACATGGCCTCTAACCTTCAGAAGTTCAAGGCTCACATCTAGATATATGAGCCCAAAAATATACCAGGAATGTTTGCTGCTAGTGAATTCAGGGAACCTTCCACATATTGAAAGATTTATCTTTTTATCTACCCAAGTCCTTCCCTCAGAATCAAAAAGGCCTCCCAAAATATAGAATGATTTAATACAAATGATGCAATGTTATGTGTATATTTTCAGGCTTTTCCTTGCCAATGTTCCATGAAAAGAAGAAAGCACTCTCTGAAGACCCCTACCACGATGAAAACTATTTTTACCTCCTCCTCCACACCATCACTCAAAAGGAAAATCCCCTCTCAAATGCTTGTCAACAAATGCTTCAGTATAATATATCCTATCCTTTTGGCTCTCTGAATGCTACAACTATTCACAGTTCTGGAAAGTGGAATTGACTTTTTCAAGAGACAATTCCCATCATCTTGCAAACAAAAGGCAAGGGAAATTTCAATGATTTTTATGTGGCATCAAGGATACGCTTCAATCTCTGAGTTATATTGACTGACATCAGATGATTCGTTGACCTCCAAGAGATGATCATATGGAGGAATGCGAGCCGACCCCACATTAACACAAGGAAATAAAAGTTCCTTCAATACTGGAGAAGTTAAGTTAGTTTTATGTTTCACAAGTGAGGAAATGCTTTGTCTTTGTTTATTAGCTTGTCTATTTGCTTTTCTCTGAACCAATGCTAACAATATAAAAATCAGACTGCAGCAAAACCTGCAACAAAAAGCCCCAACCTGACCGACTGTCAAATGGGCACAAAAACAGAAAATGCAACATTTTAGCTCTTCTGATTTTAAAAGATGACTGCACAAAGGCAACCCTAAGTGTGGGATAAGATTTCACATTTTATTGGTGTTTGGGGAAACTTTATACTCTGTCTCTGGAAAATCAGAAAGGGAAGTGGTCACAAGGAATCCACATAATAATGTATGGGGAAGCCAACTAAAATTTACAAGGGAGGGGACTCTGCTGCTAAATCAAAGGTTAGCCAAGTCCTACGGCATGCGATTTATTAATAGTGGGCTGCTGGGCGCGCCAGCAGCTCCTTCATTTCTCCTCATTTAGGACTCTATTCCCACTAAGCCCTTAAATTATTAGCAGTATTATTGTTGTTCTGAATATTAATATCTGTACTGAACTGCTAGTGGAAAATATGTGCTGTTAATATCAACATATACATCTTGTTACAGTGAAGAGAAAACAAACATTTGGTAGCTTTGGAACAGGTGGAATCGGTCCAGATTGCATGTTGTCAATATTTTGAGGGTTTTGTTCTTTTTTTTTTTTTTTTTTGCTAGTGAATAACATTGAATTGTTGAATGCTCTGCCACTGGGTTGAGTTTGCAGAGAACAAAAATTTGGTCTAGTTTCGAAGTTCAAATTACTGGGGATCCGTTGGCACAAAGAAACAGTTTGTGCTCTTAACCTTGCTCCAGTTTTCCAGCTGTGACTCCAAGGAAAGGATGTTTATGGATGACTACCGACAGAAAAAGAAAAAAAAAAAGATTTTTCTAAAGAGTTCATTTCAGACTCTTCGCAGTCACTTTCCAAAAGGCCAATAACATGTTGTTACTGTGTTTCACACTTGTTTGAACTTTTCAAGCAGAAAGGACACATTGTCCCTGAATTCAAGAGGAAAGGGAAATGTCCTGAATGAGCCACTCACTTCTCGAGAAAGGTATGCTCCTCATTTCTTTGGTTTAGTATTAATTCTAAGCCACACTCTCATAGCACTTATTTGCTTCCCTGACCATGGGTATGATCCTGTAAGGGATTGCATACAATTCCTTTCTCACTGTTAAAGATAAGTAACTGTTAACTATAAGTCTGTTAGTAAATACCTAACATCAAGTTCAGAGGGGGGCGGGGTATATACACAGCACTCTTTTACGTCTAATCTGCATTTCTGCATTTTTAAATTTCTCTTCATCACTTTTTAAAGTCTAGACAATCGACAGCACAAGAAATCAAGCTTGGTTTGTATGATTTGCTTATTTCGGAGGGGTGAACGCTTACACGGAAAAATTTAAAACCAGTTCTTGGGTATCCACAGACATTCCTGAATTGTTAATTCTTCTTAAGGATGATGCTATAATGAACCATAGGAACTAAAAGTCAATTCAATGATGTATTTAAGCCGGTAACTTGGAAGAAAATCATATAAGATTAAAAAGGATATTTCCATTCCAGAACCTTGGTCCAATGTCACACCCATATTTTCCTGGGTCTCTGGCCCCCACTGCTTATTTTCAGGTCATTTCCTGTTGGATATTGAAACAGATATTAGGTACAATCACATAACTATGATCCCTTTGTTACTCAGGCTTAGAATAGTTTCTTTCCCCTACTAAAATCCTTTCATGAGACAATTTTCTTGTTGCATGAGGGGAATTGGACCTAGTATTTAGACATGCACTACTGCCTCTACTTCAGCTATTGCTACTTTACCTTACTTTTTCTAGGGATAAAGAAAGGGTAAGAACAGCTTTCAGACCCATTGCTCTAAAATATATCAGCTTCTCTTTCCATCTCCATTATCCAGCTTCCTTGGCAGCAGAAATGAAGAAAGGAATGAAATAAAAATTAGGGAATGTCATTATGGAGACCCCAAAGGTGTATTCTTAAAACAAGTGCTGAATGGTGTCCAAACCTGATCTTAGGGTCAGGTTTAATCATGAGATTTGGAGCTACAAAGGAACCTCAAGGATCCTCTAGCCCACCATTTTCATTTTAGAGATAAAGAATCTGAGGATCCAAGAAATCAGGAGACTTGCCAAAGTTCAATAGGTAATAAGCCATAGAGCCAGGATTCAAAACCCTGCCCAGTAATATAAATTCACCATTGTCTCCTCTATACCGCATTGCTGAAATAAAACCAAAATTCATCAAAAAAACCCAGATTTTTTTGATTTCCTACACATTGTGTAGAAGAGCCAAAGAGAAGGGAGTCGAAGAGAAGGAATGGAAGATGTCAACTTCATTTTGGGATTATGGGAAAAAACGAAAATGAGTTTAGAAAGAATTTTGGGAGTAATCATTTTAACCAGTGGACATGGTAAGAGGATGGTAATTTCAGGGATTCAGAGAATGAACCAAAGTGGGGAAGCAGTAGAGAGAAGACAAAATTGTGCCAAAATCCATGATCTCAGAGTCAAAAGACCAAAGTTCAAAGCCATTTACTGCACTTGCTTTGTGTGTGACCTTGGATAAGCCACTGAAACTCTATGTTTCAGTTCCCATATCTCAAAATAAAACTAAACATATTTGCAAGTCATGGAGTTATTGAGATGGGAGAACATTTAAAATTTAGAGAACTGTAAATATGAAGAGGCATGGTTGATATGGTGCATTGAAAGGTACAGGTTTTCTCCAGTATGAGTTAGGAGGATGAAATAATGCTAAAAACCGCATCCTTCCCTTCACCCATGTACATAATGGAAATCAACTCGACAATTCGTTTTTGGATCATCTTCATTTGTCTTCCTTCTTCCCTTCACCCTCTCCTATTGGCACCCCGCTACCTTTTTAAACGATGGATTAGAGTAAGGGATATAATTTAAGTATTATTCAAAAGTGAATTCCTAATAGAAAATGTCAATCACAAATTGACATTTAGCACAATTTCAAGGGAAGAAAAGTAAGATGAGAAGAAAGAAAATATTAAGTATTTTAAAAAAGTAACTTTCATTCATGAAGTATTTTCAAGCATGTCAAGTACCTTGAGATAAAAACATTATCTAACACGAGCCTCACACAGCCCCATGAAATGACTGCTAAGTTATTATTTACCCTCATTATCCAGAGAAGTAAACTGAGGTGAAGAGATATTTAAAGACTAGTTAGAAGTCACAGAGTTATGAGCCAGATTCAAATGCAGGCCTTCTTAACTCCAAGCCCAGCCTAGGGTCTGTGACACCACATTATTCCTTATTTTAAAAGCAACTACAGTATTAAGGGTACCACTGTGTCTGGGACCGCTTTTCCAAGTTGAACTGGTAGCAGAAACTTTTAGTCCAAAATGCAGTTTACAACTCACTCTATGAGAGTTCTAGGTTAACTCTAAGAGTTAACTAATACTGCTAATCACAAGCTCCCCGCAGCGTGAAGACCGTTGACAATAAGTCTACTGGATTTTAGCCTTTAGATGAAGTATCTACTAAGGTGGTATAAGAAGAAGGGGTGATACAAAATATTCCTCCAAAACACTTGAAGGCTTATTCTCTCAACAATACATACACAACTGGATTCAAACAATGGCAGTGAGGTATGCACCTAGGGAATATGTGTGGCAAAAGTGTATCCCCGATCCTCTCCCCCAACAACAAAAAGAAAAAAAAAACAAAAACAAAAGCCTCCTGTCCAGGGTTCACCCCACAGCCCATAAAATACCTGTAGAGAGGGACTCTCAGCAAATTTTGGAGTAGCAGAAGTGGCGAACAACAGAGTGGAGAAGATTTCCAGCCCACAGTGACCTGAAAGGTCCATGGAAACATCAGTTGCACCAGACGTGGGAGCCGAGGGCAGAGCCCAGCCCAGCCTTGGCCGAGTGGTGTGGCTCGATGAGATGAGACGAGACTCTGAGAGGACGACACCTCGAGGGCGAAATCTCCAGTTGCAGTAGCAGGTCCTCAGATCCCTCAGCCCACAGGCACCAAAGGTCAGTGACGGGGTTTTATCATGAGGCAAGGAAGGGAAAAGGGCCTTCCCATAGCTCCGGCAGCAGGCAGCAGCCTCAGAGCCAGCACAGCAGCCCCTATGGAAGCTCCATTGTTGGAGCGTAAAAATCCCTGGGGGCATTGAAGAGCTGAGTCCTACCTCAGCCCTGGGTGGAGACTCTGGACAAGCTGGTCTATGTCTCAAACTAAATAGTGGCCTGGCCTATCCAGTTTATCTGAAAATCAGCCCCCAGTGCTGACTTTGTGGAGCTGGAGGCCAAGTGGCTGTGGAGAGGTACCTCCTAAGATTCTGGGCATGAAAATCTCTCTCTGAGTCCAGACCAGTACACGCTTGATTGTGCCACCTTGGAGGAACTGGGATCTCACAGATTCCCAGAGTATGCATTTCTCTTGACAAAGGACCCAAAAGTCAAGTAACTGGTTGGGAAAATGCCCAAAAAAGGGGAAAAAAATAAGACCATAGAAGGTTACTTTCTTGGCAAATAGATATCTCCTCCAATCCTTTCAGATGAGGAAGAACAATGCTTAACCATCAGGGAAAGACACAGAAGTCAAGACTTCTGTATCCCAAGCATCCAAAATAAATATTCAGTGGGCTCAGGCCATGGAAGAGCTCAAAAAGGATTTTGAAAATCAAGTTAGAGAGAGAGAGGAAAAACTGGGAAGAGAAATGAGAGAGACACAAGAAAAGCATGAAAAGCAGGTCAACACTTTGCTAAAGGAGACCCCAAAAAATGCTGAAGAAAATAACACCTTGAAAAATAAGCTAACTCAATTGGCAAAAGAGGTTCAAAAAGCCAATGAGGAGAAGAATGCTTTAAAAAAGCAGAATTAGTCAAATGGAAAAGGAGGTCCAAAAGCTCACTGAAGATAATAGTTCTCTCAAAATTAGAATGGAAAAAATGGAGGCTAATGCTTTTATGAGAAACCAAGAAATCACAAAACAAAACCAAAAGAATGAAGAAATGGAAGGTAATGTGAAATATCTCATTGGAAAAACAACTGACCTGGAAAATAGATCCAGGAGAGACAATTTAAAAACTATGGGACTACCTGAAAATCATGATCAAAAAAAGAGCCTAGACATCATCTTTCATGAAATTATGAAGGAAAACTGCCCTGATATTTTAGAACCAGAGGGCAAAGTAAATCTTGAAAGAATCTACTGATCACCTCCTGAAAGAGATCCAAAAAGAGAAACTCCTAGGAACATTGTGGCCAAATTCCAGAGTTCTCTGGTCAAGGAGAAAATATTGCAAGCAGGTAGAAAGAAATAATTTAAGTATTGTGGAAATAAATCAGGATAACACAAGATCTAGCAGGTTCTACAATAAGGGATTGAAGGACATGGAATATGATATTCCAGAAGTCAAAGGAATTAGAACTAAAACCAAGAATCACATACCCAGCAAAACTTCAGGGGAAAAAAAAATGTTCTTTCAATGAAATAGAGGATGTTCAAGCATTCTTTTCTTTTTAATACAAATTTATTTATTTAACTTTATACATTCATTTTCACAAAATTTTTGGTTCCAAATTTTCTCCCCTTTTATCCTCTCCCTCTGCCCCACTACGCCAAGCAATCTAATTTTCCCTATCACCAATCTGCCCTCTCTTCTATCATCCCTCCCTTCTCTTGTCCCCATCTTCTCTTTTGTCCTGTAGGGCCAGATGACTTTCTATTCCCCATTAACTGTATTCCTTATTTCCTAGTAGCAACAACAATACTCAACAGTTGTTCCTAAAACTTTGAGTTCCAAATTCTCCCCATCCCTTCCTCCCCACCCATTCCCTTTGGGAAGGCAGGCAATTCAGTATAGGCCCTATCTGTGTAATTTTGCAAATGACTTCGATAACAGTTATGTTGTGTAAGACTAACTGTATTTCCCTCCATCCTATCCTGCCCCCCATTGTTTCTATTCTGTCTTTTGATCCTGTCCCTCCCCAAGAGGGTTGACTTCAAATTGCTCCCTCCTCCCATTGCCCTCCCTTCCATCATCCCCCCCACCCTGCTTATCTCCTTCTCCCCCACTTTCCTGTATTGTAAGATAGGTTTTCATACCAAAATGAGTGTGCATTTTACTCCTTCCTTTAGTCGAATGTGATGAGGGTAAACTTCATGTTTTTTTCTCAGCTCTCCTCTTTTTCCCTCCAGTAAAAAGTCTCCTGCTTGCCTCTTGAATGAGATATAATTTACCCTATTCCATTTCACCCTCTTTCCTCCCACTACATTTCTCTCTCACCATTTACCTTAATTTCTTTTAAGATATGGTCCCATCCTATTCAATTCACTCTGTGCTCTCAGTCTCTGTATGTGCATGCATGTGTGTATGTGTATGTGCGTGCATGCATGTACATGTGTGTGTGCATGTATGTGTATGTGTGTGTGTGTGGTCCCACCAACTACCAAAATACTGAAAAGTTTTAAGAGTCACAAATATTGTCTTTCCATGTAGGAATGTAAACAGTTCACCTTTGGTAAGTCCCTTATGACTTCTCTTTGCTGTTTACTTTTTCATGCTTCTTCTCATTCTTGTGTTGGAAAGTCAAATATTCTTTTCAGCTCTGGTCTTTTCATCAAGAACGCTTGAAAGTCCTCTGTTTCATTGAAAGACCATTTGTTCCCCTGAAGTATTATACTCAGTTTTGTTGGGTAGGTGATTCTTGGTTTGAGTCCTAGTTCCTTTGACTTCTGCAATATCCTATTCCATGCCCTTCGATCCCTTAATGTAGAAGCTGCTAGATCTTGAGTTATCCCGATTGTATTTCCACAATACTGGAATTGTTTCTTTCTAGCTGCTTGCTATGTTTTCTCCTTGACCTGTGAATTTTGGAATTTGGCCACAACGTTCCTAGGAGTTTCTCTTTTTGGATCTCTTTTAGGCGGTGATCGATGGATTCTTTCAATACTTATTTTGCCCTCTGGTTGTAGAATCTCAGGGCAGTTTTCCTCGATAATTTCATGGAAGGTGATGTCTAGGCTCTTTTTTTGATCATGGCTTTCAGGTAGTCCCATAATTTTTAAATTTTCTCTCCTGGATCTACTTTCCAGGTCAGTTGTTTTTCCCATGAGATATTTCACATTCTCTTCCATTTCTTCATTCTTTTGGTTTTGGTTAGTGATTTCTTGTTTTCTCAGAAAGTCATTAGACTCCATCTGTTCCATCCTAATTTTGAGAGAACTATTATCTTCAGTGAGCTTTTGGACCTCCTTTTCCATTTGGCTAGTTCTGCTTTTGAAAGCATTCTTCTCCTCATTGACTTTTTGAACCTCTTTTGCCAATTGAGTGAGCCTATTTTTCAAGGTGTTATTTTCTTCACCATTTTTTTTTGCATCTCCTTTAGCAAGGTATTGACCTGTTTTTCATGCTTTTCTTGCATCTCTCTCATTTGTCTTCCCAGTTTTTCCTCCACCTGTCTAACTTGATTTTCAAAATCCTTTTTGAGCTCTTCCATGGCCTGAGCCCACTGGACATCCTCCTCGGATGTCTGGGATACAGAGGCCCCAACCTCCATGTCTTTCCCTGATGGTAAGAATAGTTCCTCGTCATCAGAATTGAAAGGTGGGAACATCTGTGCCCCATCAAGGTAGCTTTCTATAGTCTTATTTTTCTTCCCTTTTCTGGGCATTTTCCCAGCCAATTACCTGACTTCTGAGATTCCTTTCCACCCCCACCTAGATCCGCCCAGCTAGTGCTTGGGGTCTGAGATTCAAATGGGCTTTCCGCAGTGGGAGCAGCTGCTATTCAATGTCAGCTTAAGTTCTGATGCTCAGGTGGGGGCAGGGATGCCTCCCAGGCTCAGTTCCCTCAGGGGCTTTATGCAGAGACCTTCAGTAATGGGGCGGGTGGGGGCAGGGCCATCTCCCAGGGTCAGTTCCCTCAGGGGGTTTATGCAGAGACCTTTAGTAATGGCCCTGAAATTCTGCCTGCTCCTCTGGGAGTCCCGGCCACTGCTGCCTCTGCCGCTGCTTCTGCCACTCCCTCTGCCACTTCCTCCCGAGGGGGCCCAAGCCACGGAGACACCCTGCTCCCCTCTCAGCTAGCCCAGACGTCTCTCTCACTGACCTGTAGCATCTGTGGGTGGAGGGACCTTCCCGGCTGCCTGAAGTTCCGTCCCTGAAGCTTGCTCAGATCTGCTCCTCTGGGGCTGCGCTGGCAGGGCAGCTCAGGTGTGGACTCCACTGTCTGGACCGTGATGGACCCCTGGGGACGGCTCTCCAGGGCTCTCTGGAATGGACATCTTTTCCACTGTGTTTCTGCGTGCCTTGCAGTCCTCCAGAATTTGTGGGGAGTTCTTCTTGCAGGAAACATATGGGCTGTGAGTTCGGAGCTAGCATACGTGAGTCTTTCTACTCCACCCTCTTGGCTCCACCCCCCACTTTCAAGTATTCTTGATGAAAAGGCCAGAGCTAAAAAGAAAATTTGACCTTCAAACACAAGAATGAAGAGAAGCATGTAAAGGTAAACAGCAATGAGAAGTCATAAGGGACTTATCCAAGTTGAACTGTTTACATTCCTGTTTGGAAAGACAATATTTGTAACTCTTGAAACTTTTCTCTATCTGGGTAGTTGGTGGGATTACACACACACACACACACACACACACACACAGAGAGAGAGAGAGAGAGAGAGAGAGACAGAGAGAGAGAGAGAGAGACAGAGACAGAGACAGAGACAGAGAGACAGAGAGCACAGAGTGAATTGAATAGGATGGGATCATGTCTTAAAAAATGAAATTAAGTGGTAAGAGAGAAATACATTGGGAGGAGAAAGGGAGAAATGGAATGGGGCAAATTATCTCTCATAAAAGAGGCAAGTAAAAGACTTTTTAGTGGAAGGAAAAAGAAAGGAGGTGAGAGAAAAACATGAAGCTTACTCTCATCATATTCGACTAAAGGAAGGAATAAAATACACACTCATTTTGGTATGAAAAGCTATCTTACAATACAGGAAAGTGGGGGAGAAGGGGATAAGCAGATTCAGGGGATGATGGAAGGGAGGGCAATGGGAGGAGGGAGCAATATGAAGTCAACACTGTTGGGGAGGTACAGGATTCAAAGAGAGAACAGAAGCAATGGGGGGCAGGATAGGATGGAGGGAAACATAGTTAGTCTTACACAGCATGACTATTATGGAAGTCACTTGCAAAACTATACAGATATGGCCTATATTGAATTGCTTGCTTCCCAAAGGGAATGGGTGGGGAAGGAGGCATGAAGAGAAGTTGGAAGTCAAAGCTGTAGGAACAACTGTCAAGTATTGTTCTTACTACTAGGAAATAAGAAATAAAGGTAATGGGGTATAGGAATTTATCTGGCCCTACAGGACAATAGAGAAGATGGGGACAACGGAAGGGAGGGATGTTAGAAGAGAGGGCAGATCGGTGATAGAGGCAATTAGAATGCTTGCGTTTTTGGGTGGGGGGAGGGGAGAAATGGAGAGAAAATTTGGAACCCAAAATTCTGTGAAAATGAATGTGAAATGTTAAATAAATTAATTTAAAAAAATACCTCTTGCTAATGTATATTCACTTTTTCTTCATGGAGTTCCCAACAACTTTCCCTTAAAATTATAAGTCTCTGCTACAAGAATCCATTCCTTTCTACCATGCATAACTGGATCTTTTTTTTTTTCCAACATGAGGTGTCACACTTCCTGAAACTACTGCTCTCCTTGAATAATTGTTCTTCCATGTCCATCTGAAGTCTTACCTTTGGCCACTGTTGGTCCAGTGGACACTGTTACTTTGTCCTTTCAGCTCTGACTGCCAGTGAGACCTTGAAGCTTACACTTACTCCGGGATAGGATTTTGTCCAATGATACACACCACTCTTTCAGACTAAAATCATCACAAGATCCCCCCCTTGCATTATAGTCCCATACCTCTCCCCCTATGGGGGTGTTCTTCAGGAGGATTATCTCATCTGTTCAGTCCTCTATACTCAGTTCATCCCTTCTTCCACTCCACCCATTTTCACACAGTCCATTTTTTGCCAAATATTTCTGTACTATTTGCTTATGGCATTGATAGTGCTGCATTTCCCATTCTTCTCTATCCCTCACTTCACCCATCCCCATTTATGCACCCTCTCACTCTAATTATGGATCATAAAATACATAGGTTCTCCTGCATGGTGGTCTTAGGATTTATTCCATGATGCATCATTTTTATTTATCTCCTGTCACTCTTTCTATTTCTTTTACTTATACTTCTATCTTTTATTCCATTATGTAATTTATGGAATTGTTCTGTTTTGTTACCATTTCACCTCTGAGTCTCTATCTTTGTCTCTGTCTCTGTCTCTCTCACTTATTCTTTATTTAGTAAAAGTTGGTATTTACCTTTTTGTATTTCTGTTTGGGGGAGGTGTTTTGTCACTTTCTCCTTTGTAGTCTTCACTAATTTTGTTTGAGTTGTAGCATCACTTTCTTTACTTTTTGAAATATAATATTCCAGCCTTTCTTGTAATTTTTTTTTTGTGAGTCTTTTCCAACATATTGGCTAGCTCTGATAAATTAGTATTTACCCTGTTTATTATTCTCTATCACTAAAAATAACCCTCTGGAGGAGGAAGCGTGAGAAATTCAGTGGAAAACCAAGGTGATATAAAAGAAAACATAAAAATGAAACTTATTTTGATTAAAAAGAAAACAAATGAAAGTGTCCCTGCTTTCAAGGAGTCTAAATTTCTCCAGGAGGGAATGTAACACCAGAAGAAGTGCTGATTCCCAAACCTCTCAGCACAGGGGGGTTCTGGTGGAGCTGGCTGAGAGAAAAGTGCAGGGCCAGTGGAAGGAACTCCTGTAGCTATCAATCCACAGACTAAATGTCTGAAAGTCACAGGAAGTGAAGTTCCAGGAGTCAAGATGGGGGAGAAAACTGTAAGTACTCTCATGTCCTTTATTGGCCTTGGAAAAACTCAGGAAATATTGCCTCCATGGAACCAGCAGAAAGATTAAAGAAATCTTTTAGCTAGGGAGGATAGGGACATCGAAGGGAAAGGTCCCTCTTGTTGTGGCTGAAGGGGACCAGTGCAGGTCCAGAGTCATCCCGGAAAGCTCCACCCCAATGGACCAGCAGGAGATCCTGAGACCCAGAGGGGTGGAGCCTGTAAGCACCAATAGCTGGACCCCAGCCATGCCTTAGCACAGCCAGGGGAATTGGGCAGATATTAGCTCAGATGAGGTGCATCAAACACCGAGCATGCCTGTGTTCAAGCACAGCCCTAGGGGAGGAGGCAACTTCAATGGCCAGACCACATATCTCTTACACCTCATGTCACGAATTTCAGGGTAACCCTGAGGAAACTCAGATGGCCATCACCTGGCCTCAGCCTTGGCACACACAAGGCAGCTCAGCACCAGGCAAGCTGCAGCATTATATAGCTTCCGGTTGAAAGAACCAGAGGCCACAGCACACAAAGACCTCTAACTCCAGGTCTCTAGCTCCCAGAAAAAAAACAAACAAACAAAAAAATCAAAACATGGGATAGATCACCTTGTTCTCTAGAAGCAGAAATCCATTTTAAAGTCAGGCAAAAGACAATCAACATTAGCAAGAAGCAAATTAGAAAAGCAAAGACCATAGAATTTTATTACAGGGACAGGGAAGATCAAAATATGAATTCAGAAGAGGACAAAATTGACACTATACACACATCTGAAAAATCAAAAGGGAATATGAATTGATCTCAATCCCAAAGGGAATTCTTGAAAGAGTTCTAGAAGTTTAAAAGCTAAATTAGAGAGATATAAAAAAAATTTACCAGTGACCTTTGAAATAGAATCAGTTCCTTAAAAGTAAAGTTGGCCAAATGGAAAAGGAGGTATAAAACCTAACTGGAGAAATAATTCCTTAAAAGGAAAAATTTGAAAAATAAAAAAGGAGGTACAAAAGCAAATTGAAGAAAACAATGTTTTAAATATTAGAATTGGCTAATCAGAAGCTAATGAATCTATGAGGGATCAAGAATCAGTTAAACAGAATGCAAAGAATGAAAAAAATAGAAGAAAATGTAAAATAACATATTGGAAAAGCAAATGAAGTGGAAGATAGATACAGGAAATAAAATATAGGAATTATTGGTCTACTGGGAAGCTATGATGAAAAAAATAGTTTGGACAGTATCTTCCAAGCAGTATATTAAAAAAAAAATCTCATCAGAGAAAAATTCCCTGAAGTCCTAGATCCAGAGACTAAAAGAATCCTCTAATCAACTCCTGAAAGAGATCCCAAATTGAAAATGACAAGGAAAATTGTTTCCAAATTTCAGAATTATTAGGTCAAGAAGAAAATACTGCAGGCAACCAGACACAATTCAAATATTAAGAAACTACAGTAACGATCACACAGGGCCTTACAGATTCAACATTAAAAGATCAGAGGGATTGGAATATGATATTTCATAAGTCAAAGGAACTTGGACTACAATCAAGGATGAATTACCCAGAAAAATGAGCATAATTTCTCAGGCAAGGAGATGGACATTCAATAAAATAAGTGATTTCCAGACCTTCCTAACGAAAAGGCCAGGACCCAATAGCAAATTTGATCTTCAAATACAAGACTCAAGAGAGGCATAAAAAGTTAAACAAGAAAAATAATGAAGAAACAAAACTAGTAATTCAATGAGCAAAGGGTTTACATCCCTACATGGGAGAATGATACTTGTCAATCTTGAGAATTGTACATTTATTATGATATTTTAAAGGGATATACATAGATAGAGGGTATGGGTATAAATTAATTGATGTGATGATAAAAAAACCCAATTAATTGGTGTGAAGGGAGAAAAGCAAAGAAGAAGGCAGAAAATGGTAAATTATATCACATGAAAAGCCATAAAAATATATTATTATAGGGAAAAAAGGAGGGAGATGAGCATTGCTTGTGCGTTATTCTCATCTGATTGATTCAAGTAGGGAAAATAATACTCAGTTAAGCATTGAACTCTAACTTGCCCTACAGGCAGTAGGAGGGGAAAGCAGAAAGAAAAGGAGGGGTTTTTAGAAGGGAGAAAAGAAGTATCAAAGGAAAAAGGAAAGAAAAGGGAAGGGGACAGATAGAAGGGGGAAAATTGAGAGGCAGTGATCAAAAGTAGAACTCTTTTGATGAGGGAAAGGAAAAATAAAAGCATAAATGGGGGAGATGGGGTGGAGAGAAAAACACAGATAGAAATCTGAACTGTGAATGGAATGAACTCTCTCATAAACAGAGGCAAATAGCAGAATGGATTAAAAAACATAATCCTACAATATGTTATTTGAAAGAAACACATTTAAAACAGGGGGATACACACAGGGTAATTGTTAAAAGGTGGATTAGAATATATTATGCTTTAGTTGAAATAAAAAAAAATAGAGGAACCTAATCTCAGATAAAGCAAAAGCAAAAATAGGTCTAATCAAAAGAGATAAGGAAGGAAAATATACCCTGCTTAAAGTTACCATAGACAATGAAAAAATATCATTACTAAATATTGAACCAAGTTGTTCAGCATCCAAATTCCTACAGAAAGAAACAAGACAGTAAAACCATACTAGTGGGGACTTCAACCTTCCCATCTCCGAACTTGATAAATCTAACCTTAAAATAAACAAGAAAGAAGTTAAGGAGGACATAGAATTCTAGAAAAGGTTGATATGATAGACCTGTGGAGAAAACTGAATAGAGGTAGGAAGGAATATTGCTTTTTCTCAATGTTACATGTAACATACACAAAATTGACCATATACTAGGGCATAAAACATCATAATCTATTGCATAAAGACAGATAATTAATGAATTCTTTTCAGATCATGATGTAATAAGATGTAGGTAATACAGGACCATGGAAAGATGGACCAAAAATTAATTAGAAACTAAATAATCTGATCCTAAAGAATGAATGGGTCAAACAGTAAATCATAGAAACAACCAACAATTTCATTCAAGAAAGTGACAATAGGGAAGAGCCAAGATAGCAGAGGGAGAGCATGGACTCACCTTAGATCTATCACAGATTCCTTCAGATACTTCTAAAAAAGAGAATCTGAACAAAATTTAGAGTGGCAGAATTCACCAGGAGACAGCGTGTGGCATATTTTCAGCCCAGTATAGCCTGGTGCATCAACGGGAAGGATCTGTTACATGGGGCTGTGGAATCACGGAGCTCACAGGCTGCATGAGCACAGATCCCGCAACAGCAAAACCAAGTAGGAACTGTTGAAGTGGACTAATCAGAAGCAGCAGTAGAGAATCGCAAACACATCAGCCCAGAAAGGGAGTCCAGAAAAGCTGGGTGAGAGAGAAATGCAAGACCACTAGTATCAGCAGCCGCTGCTCCTGAGACAATCAGCCTACAAATTAAATGTTTGAAAAATCACCAACTTGAACTCCTGGGAGCCAAGTTGGTGGAGTGATCTGTAAATGCTTATACCCTCCCCTTGTTGACCTAAACCCAGAGAATATTTCCCCAAGAACATTCCTGGAGTAGTGGGATCAGCTGAAAGGGTAAACAGTTACTCCAGAGGCTAAGAAAATAGTAAAGGAGAGATCCTCTTGCTGTGGCTGAAGGAGACAAGTAAAGGAATGGAGATGTTCCAGACAGCCCCATCTCAGCGAACGAGGAAGGTATCCTGATCCCCAAGTGGGTGAAGCCTATAAGCAACAGCACTAAGACCTTAGACTTGCCTTAGCACAGGCAGGGGAATCAGGGAAGACACCAGCTCAGACAGGGGTTCACCAAACACTGAATTTGTCAGTGCTCTAGCTCAGGGGAGACCTCCTGTGGCCAGACCACAACACCCCCACACCCTATGTATTGAACTTCAGAGTAACTCAAGGGAAACTCATAAAGACTTCACCCGGTTTCTGCCTTAGCACACCACCCAGTTGAGCACCAGATAAGCTGCAGCATTCCAGCTTCTGTCTGAAAGAACCAGAGGCCACAATATCAAAAGTCTCAAGTTCTCAGTACAGTAACAGTGGGGCAGAGCCTCCTGTTCCCGAGAAGCAGAAATCTAGGTTAAAAGTCAGGAAAAAGACAATCATTAAGAACAGGAAGCAAACCAGAAAAGAGAAGACTATAGAATCTTACTATGGGGAGAAGTACTAAAACACAAATACGGAAGAGGTCAGCAGTCAAACTGTACTCCCAACTGAAACCTCAGAAGGGAATATGAACTGGTCCCAAACCCAAAAAACATTCTTGGAAGAGCTCAAGGGAAATTTAAAATGCCAAACTAGAGAGGTAGAAGAAAAATTGGCCAATGACTTTTAAAATATGAAAAAAAAGATTCACAGAAGAATTTCAAAGAAAAATTTGGTATATTGATAAGAAGATACAAAACCTAACTGGAACAATTGGACAAATGGAAAAAGGTGTCCAAAACTTAACTGGAGAAAATAACTCCATAAAAGGAACAATTGGACAAATGGAAAAGAAGTGCAAAAGTTAACTGAAGAGAACAATGTATTAAAAAAATTAGAACTGGGCAAGTAGAAGCTAACGATTCTATGAGACATCAAGAATCAGTCAAACAGAATCTAAAGAAGGAAAAAGTAGAAGAAAATGTAAAATATCTCATTGGAAAAACAACTGACCTGGAAAATAGGTCCAGGAGAGAAAATCTAAGAATATTGATTTACCAGAAAGCCATGATGGAAAAAAAGAGCCTGGACAATATCTTCCAAGAAATCGTCAAGGAAAACTATCCAGGGATCCTAGATCCAGAGGGCAAAACAGCCCTCGAAAGAATCTAACAATCTCTTCCACAAAGAAATCCCAAAGTGAAAATACCAAGGAATATTGTTGCCAAGTACTAGAAGTATGAAATTAAGAATACAATACTGCAAGTAGAAAGAAAGAAATAATACAAATATCGAAGAACTATGATGGAGATCATACAGGACCTTTCAGCTTCAACATCAAAAGATCAGAGGGAATGGAATGTTATATTCCATAGCAAAAAAGACCTTGGACTAGATTCAAGGATCAGTTACCCAGCAAAATTGAGCATAATATTTCAGTCAAGGAGATGGATATTCAATGAAATAAGATATTTCCAGACCTTCCTATTGAAAAAGCCAAAGTTCAATAGAAAATTCCATCTTCAAACACAAGTCTCAAGAGATGCATAAAAAGGCAAATAAGGGGAATATAACTTATTATTCAATATGGGCAAACTGTTCACATCCGTAAAATGGAGGATGAAAATCGCTAATCTTGAGAATTGTATATTTATTATGATATTTTAAAGAGGGAGTGGGTATAAATTAACCGATGTGATGATTAAGAAAAAACATGATTTAAGGGTGCGAAGGGATTCTAACAGGAGATGTGAGAAGGAGAAGGCAGAAAAAGGTAAATTACATCACAGGAAGAGAAACAGAAACATATTAGAGTAGAGGGAAAGAAGGGAGAGAGATGAGCTCCGTTTGAGATTTGTTCTCATTTGATTTGGTTCAAGTAGGGGGCAACAAACTCAGTTAAGTATAGAAATATAACTAGCTCAATAGGCAGTAGTTGGGGAAAGGGCAAAGAAAAGGTAGAGCGATGGAAGAAGTGGAAAGGGAAGAGGGTTATAAAAGGGAGGGGGACTGATAGAAGGGAAGGAATACTTTGGGAAGCAGTGGCCACAAATTAAAACTCTATTATGAAGGGAAAGGGACAAGGGAGAACTAAAAGTTCAAACAAAGGGAAAGGGGATGGAGGGAACAACACAGATACTAATCATAACTGTGAACGTGAAAGGGATGAACTCATCCATAAAATGGAGGGAGATAGGAGAATGGATTAAAAACCATAGTCCAACAATATGTTGTTTACAAGAAACACAGTTGAAACAGGGGGATACACACAGGGTAAAGGTAAAAGGTTGATGCAGAATATATTGGGCTTCAGTTGAGAAAAAGCAGTGGTAGCAACTCTAATCTCAAACAAAGCAAAAACAGAATAAGTTCTTATTAAAAGAGATAAGGAAGGAAACTATATCCTGCTAAACAACACCATAGACAATGAAGCGATATAATTACTAAACGTATATGAACCAAGTGGTATAACATCCAAATACTTAGAGGAGAAGTTAAAGGAGTTAGAGGAAGAAATATACAACAAAACTATACTAGTGGGGGACTTCAACTTCCCCATCTCCGAATTTGGCAAATTTAACTTCAAAATAAACAAAAAAGAAGTTAAGAAAGTGACTAGAACTCTACATAAGGTAGATATGATAGATCTCTGGAGAAAATTGAATGAGGATAGAAAAGAATATATCTTTTTCTCAGTGGTACATGGCACATGTACAAAAATGGACCATGTACTAAGTCATAAAAACTTCACAATCCAGTGCAGAGAGGAGGAGATAGTCAATCCACCCTCCTCTGATCATAATCCAATAAAATTATACGTAATAAAAGGCTATGGAAAGTTAGACCAAAAATTAATTGGAAACTAAAGAATCTAATCCTAAAAAATGAGGGGTTTAAACAACAAATCATAGAAACAATCAATAACTTCGTTCAATAGAATGACAATAAGGAGACAACCTACCAAAACTTATGGGATGCTACAAAAGCAGTTCTTAGTTCTTAGAAGTTTTGTATCATTGCAAGCCTATATTAATAAAATAGAGAAAGAGGAGAGCAATGAATTGTTCATACAGCTGAAAAAGTTAGAAAAAGAACAAATTGAAAATCCCCAAGTAAATACTAAATTAGAAATATTGAAAACCAAAGAAGAGATTAATAAAATTAAAATTAAGAAAACTATTGAATTAATGAATGTAACTTAGAGTTAGTTTCATAGAAAAAACCATAGAATTGATACACCTTTAGTCAAGCTGATCAAAAAAATAAGAAATTCAAATTACCAGTATCAAAAATGAAAAGGGTGAACTCACCATCCATGAGGAAGAAATTAAAACAATAATTAAAAATGCTTTTTCCAATTGTATGTCCATAAATTTGACAATCTACATAAAATGGACAAATATTAAAAAAAATAAATTGCCCAGATTAACAGAAGAGGAAGTTAAGTACTTAAATAACCCCATCTCAGAAAAAGAAATTGAACAAGTCATCAATGAACGGCCTAGGAAAAAATCTCCAGGACCAAATGGATTTACAAATGAATTCTATCAAACATTTAAAGGACAATTAATTCCAATACGATATAGACTATTGGGAAAATTGGCAAAGAAAGAGTCCTACCAAATTCTTTTTATGATACAAATATGGTTCTGATACCTAAACCAGTAAGATCCAAAACAGAGATAGAAAACTATATATCAATTTCTCTAATGAGTGCAGATGCAAAAAAAAAAAAAGATACTAGAAAAAAGAATACAACAACTTATTTTGAGAATACCACATTACAATCAGGGAGAATTTAAACCAGGAATGATGGATGATTGATTCAATATTAGGAAATCTATCAGCTTTATTGATCATATCAACAACAAAGTTAACAAAGACCATATGATTATCTCAAGAGATGCAGAAAAAGCTTTTAACAAAATAACTAACACCCATTCCTATTGAAAAAAACTAGAGAGCATAGGAATAAATGAAGCCTTCCTTAAAATAATAAGCAGTACCTACCTAAAATCATCAACAAGCATTATATGCCATGGAGATAAATGGGATGTTTTTCCAGTAAGATAAGGGGTGAAATAAGGATGTGCATTTTCACCACTGTTATTAAATAGGGTACTAGAAATTCTGGCTTTAGCAATAAGAGAAGAAAAAGAAACTGAAGGAATTAGAATAGGCAAAGAAGAAGCTAAGTTATCACTCTTTGAAGATGATATGATGATATACTTCGAGAATCCTAGAGAAAAATAAAAAATATTTTAATGAAGAACTTTGGCAAATTTGCAGGTTACAAAATATACCCACATAAGTCATCTGCATTTCTATATATTATTAATAAAATCCAACAGCAAGAGATAGAAAGAGAAATCCCATATAAAGCTATAGTAGACACTATAAAATACCTGGGAGTCTACGTGCGGGGAAAAGGAACCCATTGACTACATGAACACAATTACAAAACACTTTTCCCACAAATAAAGTCACAAATAAGTAAATGGAAAAACATCAGTTGCTTGTGGGTAGGCCAAGCTGATATAATAAAAATGACAATTCTACTTAAATTAATTTCCTTATTTAGTGTTATACCAATCAAACTACTAGAAGATTCTTTTCTAGAGCTAGAAAACATAATATCAGAATTCATTTGGAAGAACAAAAGATCCATAATGTCAAGGGAATTAATGAAAAGAAATGCTAGGAAAGGTGGCATAGTCATACCAGATCTAAAATTGTATTATAAAGCAGAAATAATCAAAACCACTTGGTACTGACTAAGAAATAAAGGGGTAGATCAGTGGAATAGGTTAGGTACTAAAGGTACAGTAGTCAATGAATATAGCAATCTACTGTTTGCTAAACCCAAGGACACCAGCTTCTGGGATAAGAACTTACTGTTTCACAAAATCTGCTGGGAAAATTAGATAACAGTATGGCAGAAACTGAGCATAGACCAATGTCTGATACCATACACAAGAATGAAGTCCAAATGGATACATGATCTAGGTATAAAGGCTGATACTCTCAACAAATTAAGGGAACAAGGAATAGTCTATTTGTTAGATTTATGGAGAATGGAGAAATTTATGACCAAACAAGAGTTAGAGAACATTGTAAAATGAAAATTGGTAATTTTGATTAAATTAAATTGAAAATTTTTTGCACAAACAAACCAAATGCAACAAAAAGTAAGAAGAAAGCAGAGAACTTGGGAAAGAATTTTTGCAACTAGTGTCTGTGATAAATGCCTCATTACTAAAATATATACAGAACTGAGTCAAATTTACAAGAACACAAATCATTCCCCAATTAATAAATGGTCAAAGGATATGAACATGCAGTTTTCAGAGGAAGAAATTAAAGGTGTCTATAGTCATACGAAAAAAATGCTCTAAATTGCTATTGATTAGAGAGATACAAATCAAAACAACTCCGAAGTACCACATCACATCTATCAGATTGGATAAGACGATAAAACAAGAAGATGATAAATTTTGGAGAAGATGTGGGAGTGCTGGAACACTAATTCATTTGGGTGGAATTGTAAGCTGCTCCAACAATTCTGGAGAGCAATTCAGAACATAGTTATGATAATGTGAATACCCTTTTACCCAGTACTAGGACTGTATCACAAAAAAATCATAAAAAGTTGGAAAAAGTCTCACATGTACTATATATATATATATCAGCTCTCTTTGTGGTGGCCAAGAACTGGAAATTGAGGAGATGTCCATCAATTGAGGAGTGACTTAACAAGTTGTGGTATATCAATGCAATGGAATACTATTGTGCTATAAGAAATGATTAACAGGACGACTTCAGAGAGATCTGTAAGTACTTATATGAACTAATGTTGAGTGAAATGAGCAGAACTAGGAGACCATTGTGCACAATAACAGCCACAGTGTACAAGCACTATTTCTGATATACAACCCATCATAGCAATGCAAGGACCTAAAACATTCTCAATGGATTCTTGAAGCAAAATGCCATCCACATCAAGAGAAAGAACAACGGAACTGGAACGCAAAATGAAGCAGACCATTTTTCCCTTGTGTAATGTTTTGATTTGGCTTGATTTTTCTCATGGTTTCTCCAATTAATTTTAATTCTTCTATATGACATGACTAATGTGAATATGTTTTTAATAAGAACGCATGTATATAACATATGTATTAAGTTCGCATACCATCACGGGGAAGGTGGGGAGGGGAAGAGGAATAAGATTAATAGAAGTGATTGTTGAAAACAGAAAACAAATAAATTTATTTATTTGAAAAATAAAACTACAATAATTACATAACCTACCAAAAATTATGAGATACAGCTATAGCAGTTATTAGGGGAAGTTTCATGTCTTTAAATACTTACAAGAATAAAATAGTGAAAGAAGAGATCGATGAATTTGGGATGCAACTGAAAAACTATAAAAAGAACAATTTGAAAATCCTCAATTAAATACTAAATTAGAAATCCTGAAAACCAGAGGAGAAATTAATAAAATTGAAATTAATAAAACCATCAAACTAATTAATAAAATTAAGTCCTTTCATTTAAAAATAATACATTTGATAAGCATTTGGTTAAATTGATTAAAATAAGGAAGAAAATCAAATTATCCGTATCAAAAATGAAGAGGGTGAACTCACTATATTGATAATGCATTTTTGCTTATTATTAATTTATTTTTGCTTCTTAATGGGAAGATCTTTCCCAGTGATTAATGGGACTATTCATTGAGGAGAGTTTGATTAGGGAAGATTTGTAGGAAGACCCATACCTTTTGTTAATTTGTTAATGAGGTATGTTATGTTATGACCTCTACCTCTGAAAGGTGCATAAATATTCTGAGGTGAGGTTTTACTTTGGGGCTTACTCTTTGGTAATGTTTGTCTGACCAGCTGAGACTCCAGGCAACTGCTAAGGAACCCTCTGACTTTGAAAACTCAGATGTAGGTATTTCTCTCTCTGGTAGCTATAGATGTCTGGTCAGACAGTTTGATCTGTCTGTTGATCTGTCAGACAGCTGGAAGCTATCTGTTGATTTTAATTTCTCTTTTTTTTCCCTGAAGTTTAGGGTGCTGACTTCTCTCCCCTTAGCTAAGTGAATAATACATGTGCTTAATTAAGTGATTTTTGACCCCTCAGAAGTTACCTTTCCTTTTAAAAACGCAGATCAAAGAATCTGTGATGGCAGACCCTCCTCTGTATGTCAGGGTCCTTCCCATCATACTCACGTTGAATGAAGAGGAAATTAAAACAATAGTTAGAAATTAATTTGCCCAGATGTATGCCCATAAATGTGACAATCTAAGTGAAGTGGATGAATATTTACAAAATACAAATTTCACAGATTGACTGAAGAAGACGTGAACTATTTAAATAGTCTCATCTCAGAAAAAAAAATATTTAACAAGCCATCAATGAACTCCCTAGGAAAAAACCTCCAGGGCTAGAAGGAATTACAATCAAATTCTATCAAACATTTCAGGAATAGTCAAGTCCAGAGTATTTGGGAAAATTGGCAAGGGAAGGAGTCTTTTTGAAATTCTTTTTAGGATACAAATATGATGCTGATGCCTAAACTGGGAAGACCCAAAAGACAGAAAGAAAACTATAGACCAATTTCCCTAATGAATATAGATACAAAAATTTTAAATAAGATACTAGCAAAAAGATTACAGCAAATTTTTATGAGAATATAATCAGGTAGGATTTATACCAGAAATACTGGTCTTGCTCAATAATAAGAAAACTATCAGCATTATTGCTCATATTAACAACAAAATTGACAAAAACCATATAATTACCCCAATACATGCAGAAAAGCAATTTTTTTTGACAAAATACAACACCCATTCCTGTTGAAAACAATGGAAAGCAAAGGAATAAATGGAGCCTTCCTCAAAATAATAAGTAGTCTCTAACTAAAAAGCATCACCAAGCATTGTAGGAAGTGGGGATAGAAGCAATCTGAATAATATTGGAGGTGCAAAAAGGATGTCCATGATCACTACCATTATTCTATATGGTACTAGAAATTTTAGTTTTAGCAATAAGAGGAGAAAAAGAAATTGTAGGAATCAGAATAGGCAAAAAAGAAACAAGGTTATCACTTTTTGCAGCTGATACGATGATATACTTAGAGGATCCTAGAGAATCAAGTGAAAACTACTTGAAATAATGAACAACTTTGGCAAAATTGCAAGATACAAAATAAACCCACATAAATCATCTGCATTTCTATATATTACTAACAAAGACCAACAGCAAAAGATATAAAGAGAAATTTCATGTAAAGTTATGGTAGACACTATAAAATGTTTGGAAGTCTACTTGCCAAAACAAATCCAGGGATTACATAGACACAATTATAAAAGACTTTTTGCATAAATAAAGTCAGATCTAAATAACTGGAAAAAAACCTAAGTTGCTCGTGGGTTGGCCAAACTCATATAACAAAAATGAATTAGGTAGAATTCTACCTAAATTAATTTACTTATTCAGAGCTATACCAATCAAACTACCAAAACAGTATTTTCTAGAACTGGAAAACAAACCAAAATGAACATTAATTGGGGAAAACAAAAGGTTGAGAATATCAAGGGAATTAATGAAAAGAAATGTTTGGGAGGGTGGTCTAGCCATACCAGGTCTCAAATTGTATTATAAAGAAGTAATCATCAAAACCACTTGATATTGTCTAAGAAAGAGAGGGGGTTTATCAGTGGAAAAGTTAGTTATGTAATACACAGTAGTCAATGACTATAGCAGTCTAGTGTTTGATAAACCCAAGGACTCCATGGGATAAAAACTCACTGTGTGACAAAAACTCCTGGGAAAACTGGAAAATAGTGGGGCAGAAACTGGACATAGAGCAACACCAGAATGAAGTCCAAATAGGTACACAATTTGATTATAAAGGCTGATCCTCTAAATAAATTAAGGGAGCAGAGAATAGTTTATTTGTCAGATTTATGGAGAGTGGAGAAATTTATGACCAAACAACATTATGAGAGGCAAAATGGATGTCTGATTACTTTAAACTGAAAGGTTTTTGCACAAAGTCAATGCAACCAAGATTAGGAGGGAGACAGAACACTGGGAAATAATTTTTTAATAGCTAGTGTATGTGATAAAGACCTCACTTCTAAAATGTGTAGAGAACTGAGTCAAATTTACAAGAATACAGGTCATTCTCCAATTGATAAATGGTCAAAGGATATGAACAGGCAGTTTTCAGAGGAAGAAATTAAAGGTCACTATAATCATATGCAAGGGTGCTCTAAATCTCATTGATTAGAGAGACTCAAGTAAAAAAAAAACTCTGAGCTACCACATCACACTAAACAGATTAGTGGGCATGACAAAACAGGAAAATGATAAATGTTGGACATGTGGAAGAGTTGGAAACTAATTCATTGGTGGTGGGGCTATGGACTGATCCAACCATTCTGGAAAACAATTTGGAACTATGCCCAAAGAGTTATAAAAATGTGCATGCCCTTTGACCCAGCGATAACACTCTAGGGCTGTATCCCAAAGAGATCATAAAAATCAGAAAAGTACCCACATGTACAAAAATATTTATAGCAGCTCTGTTTGTGGTTGCCAAGAACTGGAAATTGAGGGGATGTCCTTCAATTAGGGATTGGCTGAACAAGTTATGGTACATGAATGTAATGGAATACTACTGTGCTATGAGAAATGATGAACAGGAGGATTTCAGAAAAACCTGGAAATACTTATATGAGCTGATGCTGAGTGAAGTAAGCAGAACCAGGAGAACATTTTAGACACAGTAACAGCTATTATGTGAGGACTTTTTTGATAGATTTAGCCCTTCACAGCAATGTAAGGACCTAAAACATTTCCAAAGGACTCAGGATGCAAAATGCCATCCACATCCAAAGAAAGAACCATGGAGTCAGAACGTAGAATGAAGTAAACTATTTTCTCTTTTGCTATGTTTTGTTTGTCTCATGATTTCTCCCATTCGTTTTAATTCTTTGCAACATGGCTAATGTGAAAGTGTTTAATAGAAATGTATGTGTAGGGTCCATATAAGATTGCATGCAATCTTGGGGAGGAAGGAGTAATGAAGGGGGAGAAAATCTGAGACTTGTGAAAGTCAGTGTTGAAAATGGAAAACAAATAAATAAATTTGAAAAACATAAATTTTTGCAGGGGAAACATAGCAAAGCTCATTCTCACTCAGGCTAACAGCAGGTTGATGATTTTTTTCAGCTACACCAACTGTAACAAAACATCTCAATAATAAAGGCACAGTTGTCTACATGGTAGAGGATTCAAGTAAATCAATAAAGATCAGAGATTAATAATTTATCAAGCACTTTTCTAGCTACTATGAAAAGATATTTGAAACATTTAAAAGAATGAAATAATCCTTTCCTTCAAGTTCCTTACATTCAATAGATCAGGTGTTCATAACCTGGCTTTCATGAATTTGATTTTTAAAATATATTCTGATAACTACACTTCAATATAATAAGATTACTTGGTAATTCTATATATTTTTGCATTTACACAATTTTGTGAATTAAAAAGAGATAGAAAGCAAAGTTAGATATGAAATGGATAATTTCAATTTCACTCAGTTAAAAAGGATTTGTTCCAATCAAACAGATGTAGCCAAGAACATAAGGATAATAGAAAATTGCAAAAACAATGTATAGACAGCTTATCTGATAAATGTCTCATATCTAAAATATATAAAGGACTTTGTCAGTCATTCCCCAATTGACAGATGAAACAAGGATATGAACAGGCAGTTTTCTGATGACAAAATCAAAACTTATAGCCATGAAAAAATACTCTAAATCATTACTGATTAGAGCAAGGCATATTAGTACAACATTGAGACATCATTTCATACCTACCAGGTTGGCTAAAATGATAGAATGGGAAAGTGACAATGTTGGAAGATGTGGAAAAATTAGGATACTGAATCGTTGTTAATGGAATTTTGAACTTATCCGACCATTTTGAAGAGCAATCTGGAATTAGACACAAAGATTTATTAAAATATCTATACCCTTTGATCCAAGCATACCACTATTTCATCTATTTCTGAAGATAATTAGGGAAACAGAAAAGAATATATATCCTCTGAAATGTTTATAGCATCTTTTTTGTGGTAGCAAAAAACTGGAAATTGTAGGGATATCCATGAATTGGTTGAAAAAGTTGTGGTATATAATTGTAATAGAATTCTATTTTGCTGTTTGACATAAGAAATGATGAGCTCAACAATCTTAGAAAAAACATGGAAAGAGTTTCATGAAATAATGAAGAGTGCAATGAGCAAATCCAAATGAACATTGTATACAGTAACAGCAATATTATTTTAAGAATGACTTTGAGGGGAGGAGCCAAGGTGGTGGAGTAGAAAGACTCAGGTACACGTATTCTAGCTCTGAATCCACAGCCCATAAATTTCCTGTAAAAAGAACTCCCCACAAATTCTGTAGCACTGAAAGCTGTGCAGAAACACAGTGGAAGAGATTTCCATTACAGAGAGCCCTGGAAAGCCGTCCCCAAAGGTCCGTCGTGCTCTGGACAGCAGAGCCCACCCCTGTGCTGCCCTGGCCATGTGGCCCCAGAGGAGAAGAACCAAGCAGGCTTCAGGGACAGAATGTCCTGTGGCCGCGAAGGTCCCTCCACCCACAGGCACTCCAGGTCAGTGAGAGAGACTTCTGGGCTGGCCTAGAGCGGAGCGGGGTGTCTCCGTGACTCGGGCCCCCTCGGGAGCCAGCGGCAGAGGTGGCAGCAGAGGCAGTGGCAGCCCAGGACTCCCGCATCAGACAGGGACTCGGGTCCATGATGAAAGGGCTGCGCATAAACTCCCTGAGGGAACTGAGCCTGGGAGGCGGCCCTGCCCCCACCTGAGCATCAGAACTTAAGCTCACATTGAATAGCAGCCGCACACACCACTGAAAGCCCTGAGGCTGAGAAGCAGCATTTGAATCTCAGACCCCAAGCACTAGCTGGGCAGATCTAGGCAGGGGTAGAGAGGAATCCCAGAAGTCAAGTCACTGGCTGGGAAAATGCCCAGAAAAAGGAAGTAAAATAAGACCATAGAGAGCTACTTTCTTGGGGAAGAGATGTTCCTTCCTCCTTTCATTTCTGATGAGGAAGTACAATGCTTGCCATCAGGGAAAGACGTGGAGGTCGGGGCATCTCTATCCCAGACATCCGAGGTGGATGTCTGGTGGGCACAGGCCATGGAAGAGCTCAAAAAGGATTTTTTAAAATCAAGTTAGACAGGTGGAGGAAAAACTGGGAAGAGAAATGAGAGAGATGCAAGAAAAGCATGAAAAACGGGTCAATACCTTGCTAAAGGAGACCCCAAAAAATGCTGAAGAAAATTACACCTTGAAAAATAGACTCACTCAATTGGCAAAAGAGGTTCAAAAAGCCAATGAGGAGAAGAATGCTTTCAAAAGCAGAATTAGCCAAATGGAAAAAGAGGTTCAAAAGCTCACTGAAGAAAATAGTTCTCTCAAAATGAGAATGGAACAGATGGAGGCTAATGACTTTCTGAGAAACCAAAAAATCACCAACCAAAACCAAAAGAATGAAGAAATGGAAGAGAATGTGAAATATCTCATTGGAAAAACAACTGACCTGGAAAATAGATCCAGGAGAGACAATTTAAAAATTATGGGACTACCTGAAAGTCATGATCAGAAAAAGAGCCTAGACATCACCTTCCATGAAATTATCGAGGAAAACTGCCCTGAGATTCTACAACCAGAGGGCAAAATAAGTATTGAAAGAATCCATCAATCACTGCCTGAAAGAGATCCAAGAAGAGAAACTCCTAGGAACACTGTGGCCAAATTCCAGAGTTACCAGGTCAAGGAGAAAATATTGCAAGCAGCTAGAAAGAAACAATTCCAGTATTGTGGAGATACAATCAGGATAACACAAGATCTAGCAGCTTCTACATTAAGGGATCGAAGGGCATGGAATAGGATATTGCAGAAGTCAAAGGAACTAGGACTAAAACCAAGAATCACCTACCCAGCAAAACTGAGTATAATACTTCAGGTTAACAAATGATCTTTCAATGAAACAGAGGACTTTCAAGCGTTCTTGATGAAAAGACAAGAGCTGAAAAGAAAATTTGACTTTCCAACACAAGAATGAGAAGAAGCATGAAAAAGTAAACAGCAAAGAGAAGTCATAAGGGACTTACCAAAGGTGAACTGTTTACATTCCTACATGGAAAGACAATATTTGTAACTCTTGAAACTTTTCAGTATCTGGGTAGTTGGTGGGACCACACACACACATACACACACATGCACACACACACATACACGCATGCGCGCACACACACATACACACATGCACGCACACACAGAGACAGAGAGCATAGAGTGAATTGAATAGGATAGGACCATATCTTAAAAGAAATTAAGGTAAATGGTGAGAGAGAAGTGTAGTGGGAGGAGAGAAGGTGAAATGGAATAGGGTAATCTCTCATTCAAGAGGCAAGCAGGAGACTTTTTACTGGAGGGAAAAAGAGGAGAGCTGAGAAAAAAACATGAAGTTTACCCTCATCGCATTCGACTAAAGGAAGGAGTAAAATGCACACTCATTTTGGTATGAAAACCTATCTTACAATACAGGAAAGTGGGGGAGAAGGAGATAAGCAGGGTGGGGGGGGATGATGGAAGGGAGGGCAATGGGAGGAGGGAGCAATTTGAAGTCAACACCCTTGGGGAGGGACAGGATCAAAAGACAGAATAGAAACAATGGGGGGCAGGATAGGATGGAGGGAAATACAGTTAGTCTTACACAACATGACTGTTATGGAAGTCATTTGCAAAACTACACAGATATGGCCTATATTGAATTGTCTGCCTTCCCAAAGGGAACGGGTGGGGAGGGAGGGATGGGGAGAATTTGGAACTCGAAGTTTTAGGAACAACTGCTGAGTATTGTTCTTCCTACTAGGAAATAAGGAATAGAGTTAATGGGGAATAGAAAGTCATCTGGCCGTACAGGATAAAAGAGAAGATGGGGACAAGAGAAGGGAGGGATGATTGAAGAGAGGGCAGATTGGTGATAGGGAAAATTAGAATGCTCGGTGTATTGGGGTGGGGGAGAGGAGAAATGGGGAGAAAATTTGGAACCCAAAATTTTGTGAAAATGAATGTAAAAAGTTAAATAAATAAATTTATATTTTAAAAAAAAAGAAAAAAAAAATGGAGGCATTCGAAAAAGTGTGCCCAGAACAGTGCTCTGGGAAGATCCATGTCCTTGGGGAAAAAGAGCACTTCAAAATGGGTTTTGTTATGTAACTCTTTCTTCTTCTTCCACATCTATCATATTCCAATTTGCATCATACTTAACTGTGCACATTTCTTATCTCCTTCTATTTTTTTCTTTGCATGCTCAACAGTGCCTAGTGAAGGTCTACATAGAGGGTAGGGATTTTGTAAATATTCATTCAATTAAATAAATGCTTATTAAGCAAAAAAAAAAGAACGACTTCGAGTAAGGTATTTTGATTATTATAAATACCTAAATTAACTATAAAATAGAAAAAGATGCTATTTGTGTCCACAGAGAAAGAAATGATAAATAAAAGTATGTATAAAATAATTTTACACATATATACTGATGTTGTCTAATGTAGCCATCTCTAGGGTGGGAGTAGGGAGGAGGGAAGAAAAAATAAATTTACTTGAAAATTTTGCTGTATATTTCAAAGAAATTACAAGTTATGCATAGTAGATTTGCAGTTTCATGTACAATCATATTTTTGGTGTACTATGTTATGGAAATGCTTATTTCATTCCATAGATTAAAATAAAACATTCTGAGGAGTCCATAGACTACATCAGCATTCCCAAAAGGTCCATGACAACGACCAAAAAAAATGGTCAAGTCTTTAGTGTAGGTACTTGGAGTTTTGGAATTTTGAAGTGTCTCTACTGAGAGAGAGTAAAATATAATTGGAGGATTTGATTAAAATGAATAAAAACTCTAAGTTAGGAGATTGAAATTTTATACAGTGGCTTCAGTGAAACAGCAAGTGTCTTATGTCTACTCTTGACTTTGCAAATCTCTAAATTAAATTAGAAAGTAATAATAGTAAAATATCCAACATTTATTTAGTTGCTTTGTGGTTTGCTAAGCACTTTTCAAATATGCTCTCATTTGATTTTTCACCACAACCCATTTTACTGATGAATAAACTGAGACAGACAGAGGTTAAGTGATTTTCTCAGTCACACAGCTCCCAGCTCAGTTACTCACTCCTACAGCTAGTAGGAGTCAGAGGGTAGATTTGTACTCAGGTATACCTTATGCCATATCTAATATTCTTTCAGTTATACTACTTAGCTGCCATAAGAAGTACGTGTTGTCATGGAAAGTTGCATAAGATCACAATGAACAGATGGGCAAAAGGCACAGTTTGATTTTTAATTTAGATCTTAGAAAAAGGTAGGTGGCATTTTAAACATTTTGGCCATAAATACAATAAAAGGATGTTTTGAGAACCAATTAAGGCTCTGGGTTTCAAATGTGTGTGTGTGTGAGTGTGTGTGTGTGTGTGTGTGTGTGTGTGTGTGTGTGTGTGTGGCTGAAAGATATCATAGTACCTAAAGGACACTTCATTTTTTTTTAGACAGATCTCTAATCCGTTTTACAAGGATCCTCCTTCAACTGTGCAGGTCAAAGCTTTCCTACATCTTTGCATTCTGTGCACTCTTGTATATGCCATCTTGCAAGTCCATTGCTGGGAGTCCACCCAGCATGCTGGGCTCTTTGTCTAGGCCTTGTGACATTGTACACATACCATTAGATATTTGAGGCTACCCATAGGTTGTCTCTCCTTCATCAACTCCCCACTTCCTTCTCTGGTCACATATTTCCAGCACATGGTACAACATCAGAGACAGATGTGGTTTTATCAATAGAAATTAAAGGCAATTAAAGGGGATACATCAACATCCACTTTGCAGCTGCACTCTAAGAAACACTGAGCTCTTCCATCTCTCCTGCAACCTCCTTATATGTTCTGTATCCTCGATCTTAATGTGAGTTCCTTGAGATCAGAGATTGTTGTTCCATTCCCTTTGTTTCCTGGGTGCATAGCTCAGGGTTTTGCATACTAAGTTTGTAATAAATACTTTTTCATTCATCTGAAAATTAATATATTCATTCAGTCAATTATTCATAAATCCATTTAATCTTCAGCCTGCTTCTCCTATACTTCGGAGCAAATCTTCCTAAATAATGCTCCTACTTCTGTCTGTAGGAAAAGTCCCTGATTCAGAGTGATAAGAATGAGCACCAATATGAACTAAGGAAAAATTTGAATTAAAGGTCTTTTAAATTATGTGCGATGACATTCCTTTTAACTACTACAATAATTTGAAAGGCACTAAATCATTTGCACTTTTATCTTTGTAATCAAGGTTGTTATACTCATGCCTGGCTAATAGTATGTTTAATAAATGCTTGTTAAATTGAAATACATTAAATTTGCCCCCTAAAAGGTATACTTAATTGAAAGCGGAAAAAATATCAATTAGCCTGTTGAAGTACCAGTTTCAGTAGTATTGACTCTCATATTGTCATTATGGTTGCTTAAATGAATGCTTCTCATTCGTTTGAAAAGATTTTATTTTTCTTCAGTAGTCCCGTGATCTTATTATCGTTTTCTTCTGATGAGTATATCCCTTTTTAATCAAATAGTTTCACAGAAAGTTTAGCCCTGTGTAGGTTGTCAAATTGTAAGTAAGGACTAAATGAATTTAGGCATAAAATGGGAAAGTACAATTGTCACCAGTGTGCTAAACATCTTTGGTGACTTTGGGGATTCATGGCTGTAAGAAGAATATCGTAAGGATGTCCAAGTATAGCTACTACCCTTTACCCTAAAGAACATGATGGAAGAGTGGAGACTAAGAATTAATCATAAATTTCATGCATCAGTACCAACCTAATTGGCCTCAACCATTGAAGTGATGTTATTGAGATTAAACCAACATCTATTAGTTAATTTATTTTATTTTTTTATTTTTCTCTTGTTTTAAATACAAATTTATTTATTTAACTTTTTACATTCATTTTCACAAAATTTTGGGTTCCAAATTTTCTCCCCATTTATCCCCTCCCCAACCCCAATACATCAAGCATTCTAACTGTCCCTATTACCAATCTGCCCTCTCTTCTATCATCCCTCCCTTCTCTTGTCCCCATCTTCTCTTTTGTCCTGTACGGCCAGATGACTTTCTATTCCCCATTAACTGTATTCCTTATTTCCTAGTAGCAACAACAATACTCAACAGTTGTTCCTAAAACTTTGAGTTCCAAATTCTCCCCATCCCTTCCTCCCCACCCATTCCCTTTGGGAAGGCAGGCAATTCAGTATAGGCCCTATCTGTGTAATTTTGCAAATGACTTCGATAACAGTTATGTTGTGTAAGACTAACTGTATTTCCCTCCATCCTATCCTGCCCCCCATTGTTTCTATTCTGTCTTTTGATCCTGTCCCTCCCCAAGAGTGTTGACTTCAAATTGCTCCCTCCTCCCATTGCCCTCCCTTCCATCATCCCCCCCACCCTGCTTATCTCCTTCTCCCCCACTTTCCTGTATTGTAAGATAGGTTTTCATACCAAAATGAGTGTGCATTTTACTCCTTCCTTTAGTCGAATGTGATGAGGGTAAACTTCATGTTTTTTTCTCAGCTCTCCTCTTTTTCCCTCCAGTAAAAAGTCTCCTGCTTGCCTCTTGAATGAGAGATTACCCCATTCCATTTCACCCTCTCTCCTCCCACTACATTTCTCTCTCACCATTTACCTTAATTTCTTTTAAGATATGGTCCCATCTTATTCAATTCTCTCTATGCTCTCTGTCTCTGTGTGTGCGTGCATGTGTGTATGTGTGTGTGCGTGCATGCGTGTATGTGTGTGTGCGTGCATGCGTGTATGTGTGTGTGCGCGCATGCGTGTATGTTTGTGTGTGCATGTGTGTGTATGTGTGTGTGTGGTCCCACCAACTACCCAGATACTGAAAAGTTTTAAGAGTTACAAATATTGTCTTTCCATGTAGGAATGTAAACAGTTCACCTTTGGTAAGTCCCTTATGACTTCTCTTTGCTGTTTACTTTTTCATGCTTCTTCTCATTCTTGAGTTGGAAAGTCAAATTTTCTTTTCAGCTCTTGTCTTTTCATCAAGAACGCTTGAAAGTCCTCTGTTTCATTGAAAGACCATTTGTTCCCCTGAAGTATCATACTCAGTTTTGCTGGGTAGGTGATTCTTGGTTTTAGTCCTAGTTCCTTTGACTTCTGCAATATCCTATTCCATGCCCTTCGATCCCTTAATGTAGAAGCTGCTAGATCTTGTGTTATCCTGATTGTATCTCCACAATACTGGAATTGTTTCTTTCTAGCTGCTTGCAATATTTTCTCCTTGACCTGGTAACTCTGGAATTTGGCCACAGTGTTCCTAGGAGTTTCTCTTTTTGGATCTCTTTCAGGCGGTGATCGATGGATTCTTTCAATACTTATTTTGCCCTCTGGTTGTAGAATCTCAGGGCAGTTTTCCTCGATAATTTCATGGAAGGTGATGTCTAGGCTCTTTTTTTGATCATGGCTTTCAGGTAGTCCCCTAATTTTTAAATTGTCTCTCCTGAATCTACTTTCCAGGTCAGTTGTTTTTCCAATGAGATATTTCACATTCTCTTCCATTTCTTCATTCTTTTGGTTTTGGTTGGTGATTTCTTGGTTTCTCAGAAAGTCATTAGCCTCCATCTGTTCCATTCTCATTTTGAGAGAACTATTTTCTTCAGTGAGCTTTTGAACCTCTTTTTCCATTTGGCTAATTCTGCTTTTGAAAGCATTCTTCTCCTCATCGGCTTTTTCAACCTCTTTTGTCAATTGATTGAGCCTATTTTTCAAGGTGTAATTTTCTTCAGCATTTTTTTTTGGGTCTCCTTAGCAAGGTATTTACTCGTTTTTCATGCTTTTCTTGCATCTCTCTCATTTCTCTTCCCAGTTTTTCCTCCACCTGTCTAACTTGATTTTAAAAATCCTTTTTGAGCTCTTCCATGGCCTGTGCCCACCAGACATCCACCTCGGATGTCTGGGATAGAGAGGCCCTGACCTCCACGTCTTTCCCTGATGGCAAGCATTGTACTTCCTCATCAGAAATAAAAGGAGGAAGGAACATCTCTTCCCCAAGAAAGTAGCTCTCTATGGTCTTATTTTACTTCCTTTTTCTGGGCATTTTCCCAGCCAGTGACTTGACTTCTGAGATTCCTCTCTACCCCTGCCTAGATCTGCCCAGCTAGTGCTTGGGGTCTGAGATTCAAATGCTGCTTCCCAGCCTCAGGGCTTTCAGTGGTGTGTGCGGCTGCTATTCAATGTGAGCTTAAGTTCTGATGCTCAGGTGGGGGCAGAGCCGCCTCCCAGGCTCAGTTCCCTCAGGGGGTTTATGCACAGCCCTTTCGTAATGGACCCGAGCCCCCGTCTGATTCGGGAGTCCTGGGCTGCCACTGCCTCTGCCACCACCTCTGCCACTGCCTCCTGAGGGGGCCCAAGTCACGGAGACACCCCGCTCCTCTCTAGGCCAGCCCAGAAGTCTCTCTCACTGACCTGGAGTGCCTGTGGGTGGAGGGACCTTCGCAGCCACAGGAGATTCTGTCCCTGAAGCCTGCTCGGTTCTTCTCCTCTGTGGCCGCATGGCCAGGGCAGCGTAGGGGTTGTCTCTGCTGTCCGGAGCGTGACGGACCCCTGGGGACGGCTTTCCAGGGCTCTCTGTAATGGAAATCTCTTCCACTGTGTTTCTGTGCAGCTTGCAGTGCTCCAGAATTTGTGGGGAGTTCTTTTTACAGGAAATTTATGGGCTGTGGATTCGGAGCTAGCATACGTGTACCTGAGTCTTTCTACTCCACCATCTTGGCTCTTCCCCCTTCATTTATTTTTTAAAAAATAGTTTTATCATAGTTTATTTTTATATCCCAGTTATTTTCACCTCTGATGCTTCTCTGCAACCTCAGGATGAGAATTCTTTTTTCAGATAAAAGTAAGCAAAAATCAAAACCAAAAACCAAACCCTCCAAAATACGACATGATACAGGATATAAGAATTTCATCCAATCCAAATTTGGGGAAAATGTACTTCCTGTCTTCACATTATTCTCTAAGAAATACATTTCTCCTAACAATCCTATTAGAAAGATAGTATGTTATTTTTCCCCATTAGATGGATGAAGAAATTTTCATCACTTACCTCAGATCATACTACTAATAGCTTCCAGAGTCAGCATTTGCACCCATGTGTTCAAATCCCAAATCTAATATGTAGCATTCCTATTCCAGGCTCTGAGCATTCTTATTTACATCTAATAGTGGGATTGTGGTTGGGAGTACAATGGTATATTAATAAAATATGCTCATATGAGGAACCCCATGAATCAGGAGGGATAAAAAGTGTAGATGGTGTGTAGATAAAAAGTGGGAAAGTCAATGGGGTGATAAGCCTGGAGCCAGGAAAAAAAAGACTTCCTGCTTCAGATACATTCTATCTCTGTGACCCTATGCAAGTCATTTAATCACTCTGTTCCTCAGTTTCCTTATCTGTCAACTAGAGGATCAGATTAGATGGTCTCTAATACCTCTTCTAGCTATGAGGCCATGATCTTTTGATCATTCTTAAGACACAACTATGCAATCTTGAGCAAGTCACATAACCAATCTGGGCCTATTTCCCCATCTGTAAAATTAGAAGTTTGGAATGAATAATCTCTAAGGCCCCTTCCCAACTCAAAACTTATGATCCCATGAGAATATTTGGGGAACAGAATCAAGTTTTTCTTCACAATACTGTAGATGACCTGTGCAGAAATAGGAAATAATGATGAGTTTGAGAAATATAGATGAAAAATTAGTACTGAGGTATGATATATTTACTTATGGGATACATCAATTACCTGGACATGTATTAGAATTCTCTCACTCTCTTTCTCTGTCTCTTTGTATCTGTCTCTGATATCTCTTTCTCTCAAGTAGAAATGCTAATTATTTCTTGAGGTGCCTTTATTAACACTTTATGCTTTCCAAGGGTGGAAGAGTGAACAAGGGGTAATTCTATTCTGAATCTGATTTTCATCAATCGTGGGGAATTGGCTGTTGTGGTTACGTAATGGTTGCTGTCCAGAATGGACAGTCAAGAGAGTATTGATTTTCACTGGGGATACACTTCTTCTCGAATGACTTTGAAGGAGTAAGTTAACTATTTTCTACCTTAGTTTCCTCATCGGTAAAATAAAAGAAATTGGATTTGAAGTTACCTTTTAACTCTAATTTAATGATGGTTACAAACTCTCAGATCGTGAGAAAACAATGAGTTTCATCTGTTAGCCATGTGAAGTACTTTATTACTTAGAAATTTCATAGAGTATGAAGGCTGTGTCATCTTATTCTAGAGGACACTGAGTCCAAGACAGACACAGGACAAGTTTATAAAAGTTTAGGAAAACACAATCCAAATTTACTAGTAAGCGTTAAAATACTCTCAATTTCTTCATCAAAGTCAAGAGAATTGTAGAATAAAATTTCTCCCAGATAATCATGGACACAATTAAAAAGTATTTAGTGTATATTTGATGATGATCATGTTGAAGATACCAAAAGCTAACGAAGAAATGATGTTACCCTTAGAGCACCAGCTGCCTCTGGGAGTGAACAGAAAAAGACCAGATCAGCTTTAATTGGAAAACAAACAAAACTTATCTAGTTTTAGATAGAGAAAAGATCCCAACAAGGTGGTAGTGATCATATGGAAATTGTTTTAAAATTTGTGCCCTGATATGAGAAATGACAATGAATTTTAGAGACAGCCCAGCATTTCTCATGGTGAGAAAGAAATGGTATGAAAGCAAAGAAATGAGTCCAAGACTAAGATAAAAGTTGAGTTCTTTTAATTTCCTTTCATATTGTAATTTTGCGTGCTTTTCTTGATTTACAAGAAAAAGATTTACTTATTATTCCTGGTGGAAATATATGAGAAAAAAATTGTGTTTGATAAAGGTAACTCCCAATGTCGAAACTTTATACTCTTAGTGTAAATGATAATTAGCAGAATTCAGGGTGTTTTTTTTTTTCATTTAAATGCATCCTCCACTCACAGAACTAAGGGGAAAAACAGAAAGGAAAGAAATGATGCTTCTGTTATAGGAAGAAACCTTCAGGATATCAATGGGGATCCTGGTCTCCAGTGATTTATTTTAATGGAAAGGCAATGGACTATGCTGAAGAAAGTCCCCAGCATTAGCAAGCAGTACTTAGCATTAAGACTTCAAAGAGGTTTTCCATAACGTCTCTGATTCAAGTTTTAAAGAGGAGAGAAAAGAAAATATCCACCTAACCAACGGTCAGCTACGTGGCACAGGGCCCCTTTTGTCCTGGTATGGGGCCCAAACAAAAAGAGAAAGGAGTAAAATCAGCAAGAAGCCCAAGAGATCTAGAGTCAAAAGAGTATTGATTTTCACTGGGGATACACTTCTTCTCGAATGACTTTGAAGGAGTAAGTTAACTATTTTCTACCTTAGTTTCCTCATCGGTAAAATAAAAGAAATTGGATTTGAAGTTACCTTTTAACTCTAATTTAATGTCATTCTACAGGCTAGATGGACTCAGAAAAAATAAGCTGAGTAGCCATTGCAAACAGGAATGCAGAGATAATCTTGTTGTTAAACAAGAAAAACTTGAGTTATATATAGTACAAATTTACAAAGCAGTTTACACACAGACACACACACACACACACACACACACACACATATCCATACCAAAATACCAAAATGAAATCTCATTCAATCTTCTCATTGATGTCATGGTCTTTCTCTGAGAGTACCTTTCATAGTTTGATCCAAAAAATATCTTGGGGTGTTAATTGCCCAAAATATTCATGAAATATTCTTGTCCTACAAAAATTAGATACTTCCAAGTTCTAGGAAGAAAATAGTATTTTACAATTGTCTCTGAATAAAGTCAGCCTGAATCCACAGGTGATAGAGTTGTAGAAAATCTTAATCCTTGTTGCATTATCAGATAGTGGAGATCAGTTGAGAGTGATGAGGGAAATAGGTGTCACTGGAAGGCCCTCATCCTTATAGGGAATCATAATTACCATCTTGAACTTCCATCACTCTTGTCTCTTATGTTAATTTTCTGATAGATTTTTTAAAATGACAAAAATATCTCCCAGAAAGCTAAGGCTAAACAGCATAATTGTAGGGTACAACACCCAGCCTCTTTTCTACTCTTAGTAGTTACTTTCTGAAAACAAGTGGAAAATGCTGGCACTTTCCCTTAAACATAGCTGCTTCTTCTGTGGTGACGTTTTGGCAAAGATGAAAATGTGCCGATACATCTTTGTTCCCATAATCGTTAAGAAGGTTATGACCGTACCATTTGTGGCCACCAGCTGACAATTGAGAACCTGAAGATGCATTTTCAGGATCATAAATAAAGCTAAATAGTCTCTTATTTGAGTGGATACAGATCCAGAACCTAACCAGTTGGACAAAGATTTCAATTAACCAAGACATTTTGTACCAATCAGCCAGACCAGTGTTTCGCTAGCTTATAATTGTGGAAGCAAATCTCTGGATAACACCAACCACTTTCAGAAAGGTCAAGGCAGTGGAACTGGAAAATTCACATTTCTATGGCCTTTAGTTTTTTTTCACTGTGTTTCAGTAGCACCTAGCACAATTCCTAACCTAGAGTAGGTACTTGATAAATTAATGAAGATTGGATTGGAATGAACTAGACTGACTGGATTAGATTTTCAAAACACTTTCATCGCAACAAGCCAGTGAGGTAGGTAGTGCATGCATTATTATTTGTGTTTTACAGATAAGGAAACTAAGGTCCTGAGAGTTTAAGTGATAGAAGAATCCAAAATGGCATGATACCTCAATGACCTATTTGTCTATTAAAAGCAAGAAAATTGCTCTCTGGTGGAATTCAAGTAGAATCCAATTAGTACCAATGAGAAGTCTAAAGAGCTACAAGAAAAATAAAGTGTCAGAAAACACTTTCAATAAAGGACCACAAGGATGGTTACTGAGAAAGGAAGTACCATTGGAGTTGGGGATTTGAAGAAATAAAAGGATCTCAGTCCATTCAAGAGTTCATTTCAGACATGGAAGATCACAGAATTTTAGGGGTGGAAAGAGCCTCAGCAACCATATGCTTAATCCAGAATCCATCCTCCAATGTTTATCATAAGTGTTTATCCTTCTTCAGCAGCCATCACACCAAAAGATACTAGTCTTTCTTGAACTCACCCTACACTCTTTTAATTACCTTAATCAAGGGCTCTTTCCTCCTCTTGTGCCCCACCTGTTCCACTCAACTCTCACCTGTGGCTCCAAGAAGCTGCAGCATGCAAAGTGGCCACACTCTGGTAAACCTTTTCAGCAGATGGGTCAAACAAGTTTGTGGGTAACCAAGGGGTCTTAAATCCATTGGTGAATTAGGGAGGTGTCTACCATAAATATGTGAAGACTTCTGCTGGTGGAATGGGCAGATGAGAACAAGTTGTTCCAATAGCCATAAAGACAGCCGAAACAGGTGATGTGGAGCACTTAGAGCTTGGTTAGACATGGAAGACGCCAAAGTGATCCACTGCATCCTGAAACATCGCCAGTCATCTTGACACTGTCCTGTTACAGGACTATGATGACTCTGGAGGAGAGAGTGAAGCTGATGACTTTGTGCAACCCTGCCTCATTTAAATCCAATTTATGCATGAATCAAAAGACATTACCCATATCATTTTACTATTATATCTCAAAGTCCTGTGGCAAGAGGCAAGTGATGAAGCAGCAGGTGCAGATACCCTGGAAGCTGTAATCACAACATGCACACAGGCAGCCCAGACCATAGGGTCATTTCTCAGTTGAAGCAGCAGTGGGACTCGGCAACCCCCTGGGTGTCTGAGCAGCCTTTTAAAAGTCACACTGCTCATCCTCTCGTATTAGGAATGGGGCTAGAAAAGGTGCCCTTAAAATTGTCTGCTTACCCAACCCTATCCTGATTACTGCGGCAGGCAGGGAATCTCATTCTGTGGCCAAAACACCAAAAAATGTACAAAACCATCTGCAAATATGATTCCATTCACCATCAGCACATGGAACATGTGAACATTTATAGACAACAGAGAATCCAGTAGACCTGAAAGACAAACTGCTCTTGTTGCAAGAGAACTCAACAGGTATCGCATACAAATTGTAGCTGAGTGAAATAAGGCTGTCAAATGAAGGCTAGCTTACTGAAGTTGGAGCTGGAGTGGCCACAGTGAAGGGGAACATCGTGAAGCTGGAGTAGGTTTTGCAATCAAAACTAATCTAGTCAACAAGCCAGTATGCCTGCCAAAAGGATTGAATGACAGGCTAATGACAATGCACTTGCCACTTGTAGGAAAATGCCATGCCACCACCATCAGTGCCTATGCTCCCACCACGACGAACCCTGATCAGATCAAAGATAAATTTTGTGAAGACCAAGAGACATTTATCATCAATGTGACAAAAGAGAAGAAGCTTATAATTCGGGTGACTTTAATGCTAGAATAGGCTCAGACTACCAGACTTGGCAGGGAGTCCTAGGGAGGAATGGAGTTGGAAACAGCAACAGCAATGGTCATTTATTGCTGAAGACTTGTGCGTTGCATGACCTCATCACCAACACTGTCATCCCCTTATCTAAATGCAATAAAACTTCAAGGATGCACCCGTGCAGCAAACACTGGCATCTAATAGATTATGTGATTGTAAAGAGAAGAGACAGACAAAATGTGAGAGTGACAAAGGCAATGTGTGGTGCAGAGTGCTGGATGGATCATAGACTTATTCTTTCCAAGCTAAATATTTGCATTCATCAAAAGGGCTGCCCCCAAGCCAAAATGACTACCAGAAGAATTAATGTCAACAAATTAGAGTTCTTCTCTAAGTGTAAACAATATGTTGCTAACTTGGAGGGAAAGTTGATTCCACACACACTTGTTAACAGTGGAGCAGAAAAGGAGTGGGCAGCTTTCAGAGATTTGGTGTGCAGCAATGCATTTGCTCATCTGGGTCAGAACATGTGCAAACACCAAGACTACTTTGATGAAAATTATGGGGAAATCCAGAAGCTGATAAATGAAAAATGAGAACATCATGGAATTTACCAGCAGGATGATTCATCCATCTCTAAGAAGGAAACATTTAATTCCATCAAAAGCAACGTAAAAGCAAAGCTTAGAGAGATGCAGGATTCCTGCCTCAGTAAGAAGGCAGATGAAATTCAGTTTTATGCTGATAATAACAATTTAAAGATCTTTTATGATTTCCTGAAAGGTATTAATGGATCAAAAACCTGTGGTGCATCACAACTACTCAGTGCTGATGGAGACACATTGATTAGTGACAAGGACATGATCCTAGTGGCTGACCACTTCCATGGTGTTCTCAACAGACCATCATCAATCAATGCTGAGGCCAATGACCATTTATCTCAGATTGAAGTCAATCCCACCTTAGTTGAACTTCTAACTGAAGAAAACGTTTGGAGAGCCATTAGGTTTATTTCATATGACAAAGCACCTGGTGCTGATTCTATTCCAGCTGACATTTACAAGGTAAGGGGACCATTGGTCATACAAAACCTGACTGAAATATTCCAGATTATATGGCAAGAGGATGCTATCCCCTAGAAGTTCAAGGATGATTCCATTGTCCATCTCTATAACGGTAAAGGGAATAGATTGTCCTGCGACAATCACAGGGGGGTCTCTCTCTTATTCATTGCTGGCAAGATTCTTGCTAGAGTCCTCCTTAATAGAGTGCTCCTTCACCTGGAAGATGTTCATATACCTGAGAGCCAGCATGGCTTCAGAAAGGGCCAAGGAACAGTCGATATGGTGTTTGTTGCCCAACAACTCCAGGAGAAATGCCAGGAGGTCTGTACACAACATTTCTAGATCTGACCAAGGACTTTGACACTGTTAGTCATGAAGGCTTATGGAAAATTATGCCAAAATTTGGTTGCCTGAAGAAGTTCATCAATATGGTATGTCAATTTCATGATGGCATGTTTGCCCAGATTCTGGATAATGGACAATGCTCTCGTGCCTTCCCAGTCACCAGTGGAGTGAAACAGGGCTGTGTACTTGCTCCCATACTTTTTAGCATGATGTGTTCAGCCATGTTGACAAATGCTTTCAACGAGGATGAACACGACATCAAGGTCAACTACCATACAGATGGTAAGTTCTTCAATTTCAAAAGGTTACAAGCCAAGACCAAAGTGGAGGGAGTGTTGGTTCATGATTTTCTGTTTGCAGATGATTGTGCACTCAATGCAGCCTCTGAAGCTGAGATGCACCAAAATATGGATCAATTCTCTGCTGCCTGTGCTAATTTTGGCTTAACAATTAACACCAAACAAAGACAGGTGCTCCATCACTCACCACCACACCATGCATATGTGGAGTCATCTGTTACAACAAATGGAAAAGTTTTGAATGCTGTGAATAAGTTCACTTACCTTGGTAGTGTACTTTCCAGAGATGTACACATTGGCAACGAGGTTGATACACGCATTGCCAGAGCTAGCTCAGTGTTTGGGAAGATCCGAAGAAAAGTTTGGGAGAGAAGAGATATTAGACTGACTACCAAAGTGAAGGTCTACAGAGTCATTGTGCTGACTTCATTGCTGTATGCCTATGAAACACGGACACTCTACCAGTGCCATGCCAAGAAACTGAATTGCTTCTATTTGAACCGTCTTAGGAAGATTCTGAAGATCACCTGGCAGGGTAAGGTACCAGACACTGAGGTCCTTGCCAGAACTAAACTAACAAATAGTCAGACTATGCTTCAGGTATCACAACTCTGATGGTCTAGTCAAATTGTGAATGCAAAATGAATGCTTACCAAAAAGGCTATTTTATGGAGAACTCGCATGGGGCAGGTGATCACATGGAGGTGAAAAGGACCGATACAAGGACACTCTCAAGAATTTTGGATTTGATTATGGTATGTGAGAGACATGTGTAGTGTCACTATCACAGGATAATTCAGCATGGCCACGCCCACATCAGAAAAGGTGCTGTACTCTATGAGCAAGGCAAAATTGAAACAGCACAAAGGAAACATAGAATGTGCAAATTTGGAATAAACATCCCAAATGTTCCCATGGACTATCTGTGCCCAATCTGTGGTAGAGCATTCTGAGCTCATATTGGTTTGATCAGTAACAGTTATACACATTGGAACTTCACTTTGTCATGGTGATATCATTTTGGTCCTCTCCTAGAATGAAGGACAGCAGACAAACCAGTTATTCTTTTCTTAAAGAATCCCTCTCTGAAAACTCAAGTTCCTGAGGCAATCCATCCTGCTTTGGAACAGCTCTATTGAGTTTTTCCAACATCAAGACTCAAATCTTTTTTTTAATCCATCCTCTGAGGACTATCATGACAGATATAATTATTCTTAAATAGGACAACCCTTGAAATACTTGAGGAGACATACCGTCCTGTCCCCACAAGGCATATATTTTCTAAACTAAGCATCATTGTCTTCAATCCATCCTCATTTGTCAAGTTGTGTGTTCAGTTCACTGGTCATTGTGACGATACTCTCCCAGTAATTTGCCTTTTTGTCAGTTTCCCGAAAACATTGTTCCCCAAGTTGGATTCGATAGTACAAATGCAGTCTATTTAAAGCAGAATATCCTGGGATTATCATCTCTGATATTCTGGACATTAAATATCCAGGAATTCAGATCAAGATGATATTAGGCTTTTGGTCTACTATGTAACACTTGATTCATATTAAATTTGCAGTCCTTTCAAATGGGATGGTTAGGTGGAGCATTGGATAGAATACCGGATTAAGTACTCAAGAAGATGTGACTTTAAATTTTACCTCAGTCTCCAGCCATATAACTCTGGATGAGTCACTGAATCCTTAGTTGCCCGAGCTGCCTTCATCTGTAAAACAGAGATGATAACAGCATCTACCTCACAGGGTTGTTGTGGAGCTAAAATGAAATAATTGTAAAGGACAGTGCTAGGCACATAATAAGCAGTGTAAATGCTGTATTTGCGTTTTTATTATTGTTGCTGTTGCTGTTGTTATTGCTATAAAACACACATATTTTTGCATGGCCTGCTAGCTAGAAATGTCTCTTCACTATTCACTTGAATTTCTGAAATTCATTTTCTGAATTCAAGTTTAGATCTTATCATTTTTTCTAAAATATTTTAGGTCATTAGATTTTACTCATCATTTTAACCTACTGAGATGTCATAGGGTCCCATCTATAAGCTGCTATATGATTCATGAGTTTTTGCTATCTACAAATATGTATGCTATTTACAATAAGTATTTTTTGATTTATTAATTAGTATTTACAAATAATTATGCTATTTATATATTGAAAGTTATCTGGATCTCTACACCAGAAAGGTCTTTTCAAATTTATATAAGCACATTCCTAGTTATTCCTCCTTGCATTGACTCATTCAACTATTTCCAAACCTATTTAATTGGTGTCTAGATCACATCTCTCTTTGTTAATAAAATCCTAAAAAAAGCGTCACAAAGAGGTGGACATGACTGAAAATAACAAAACAATAACTGCACATCTCTCAGTCTTATCCACAAAGATAGCATGCTAAATATCTTGTGCGATTTGCTGACATCTAGGTAAATCATACTGATTAATTAAAAAGCATTTATTAAGCACTTATTCATTGGGTACTATACTAAGAAAGCACAAACAGTGCCTGCCTTCAAGGAGCTAGCATTCATTGACCACTGCAGGTAGAGAATCATTATTCTAATCTACCAGCCCAGGAACTCTATGAATAAAAGAGATGAGGCTAATATGGAATATTGTGTTCTTTTTCTAAATTTAATTTTTTTAGAATTATGACCTTAACATCAACGATAAAGAACATTTTAAAATACAAAGAACAACAATATATTTATTTGGATATTTAATTGGATATGTATATAATTTATTTAATATGTAATATATTTAATTTGATATATATGTAACATTTATATAACATTTAACATGATAGTAACAAAATCATCATGGTTATTTTTGTTCCCTTGTGAATTTCCTTCTATTTTCTTCTGTATTTTTTAAATGTTTCATAGAAACTCTTTTCTTTCTTCCTTTTTTTTGCAGCATTATTAATAATTACAAAGTCACCTGATGACATGTTCTTGATAAACCAGTGCTGGATTTTACTGATTTCTTGGTTGAAAGAATAATTATAACTAATATTGGAATAGTCTTTAAAGGCTTTCACACCACTTCACATATGTTATCTTGTTTGAACTGCATATTAATCCTGTTAAGCAGATGCTTGAATATTGCCATATATCCTTGATCTCACCAACAAAGAGGAATTTTCTCTAATGATTCAGATTGGAATCTATTCATGCCTGCCCATCCAGTGTGATTCTCATCTGTGATCTCCCATTTATCCCCAATAGGTATTATTAAAGCCTTTTAAGAGTTAAGAAAACTGAATCTCAGTGAAGTTAAGTAAATAGTCCATGGTCACACAGCTAATATCACAGGAAGGTTGTGAATTTATGGCTTGCTGATTGTAAGCATCATACTCTAGTTTCTAAATCAAGCAGCAAGATGGCTTTCTGGAGAGGTTCAAGACTCAGGTGAATGAAAGTTCTTCATTTTTACTAAAGTAAAAAAGCATAAAGGGAGGTAGAGGAACATAAAGTTAGGAAGGTAGGTAAAGGCTAGCCATGGGAGTATTTCGCAGCGTCAAATGAAATGGATTTTGCATGCAGAAAATGGAGAATCACAGATGTGAATATTGTAAGTTTATTTTGGCAGTCCTCATCAAAACCAGAAACCCAGTGTTTCATAAACCCCCATTTCCCAGTTATTAGAGAAATAACTCAACGTTTGGCAAAAAAAAAAAAAAAAGATTGAGAAAACCAGAAGTCTGGCAGAAACTAGGCAAAGTCCCATATTTTACACCATACACCAAAATAAGATCAAAATGATTACATGATTTAAACATAAAGAATGACATCATAAACACATCAATGGAGCATAGGAGAAATTACTTTTATATGGGGAAGAGTTTATGATCAAATAAGAGATAAACACACTCATGGGAAATGAAATGGTTAATTTTTATTACATAAAGTTAAAAGATATCTATCACAAACAAAACCAATGGACTCAAAATTTTAAGTAGTTAACTAGTTGTAATGGCATTTTAAAATGGGGAGATCTTTCTCATTCATTAATAGGCCCATGTGACCTGCCTAGGTCACATGAGTCTAAGTCACATGGAGGCTGTGGTGGAAGGAGTTTGCTAAATGGGTGGAACAGGAAGGGTGGAGCAGGAAGAGGCAGAGTTAGAGCAGAGCTGAAAGGAAGTTAGTTTTGAGAGCAGAGGTAGATTTTGGAAGAATAGATGGCATTCCGACTAAAGAACTATATAAAATGTATTGAGGAAAGAAGCTTGATTTTACACTGAGCAGGGAGATTAGAACTGCCCCCACAGATCCTTCTGAAGCATTGTATCCAAGTTCATCACACCTGTAGGAAGAATGGGAGGTTGACCAACACCCAACTCAGATTAAAGAAAGCATACCTCTAGCCAGAATAATGACTGCAAAACTGCAAGTTAGAAAACAGTAAACAACAGTGAGCTAGATTATTCATTGACTCCAGAAGCATGGCTGACTCTCCCTGCTTCTGGTTATTGTCTCCTTGTTTCTATTTTGGCTTTTTGTCTGTTCACTTTGTTTTCTGCAGGCTTAATACCCTCCACCTGCAGATGCCTGATTGCTTAAGCCGGATGTCACCCATTGTCCATGATTGTGATATGTCGCCCCTGGACTTGGTGTCATGACCAAGCTCCAGATAGCAGCTAAAGAGATGATCAGTCAAATGGGACCTCTTGGGGCAGGGACAACTCTATGTTCGATCTCAGCAGGAAGTTACTATGGAAGAAAAGACCCCATGTGTTTGAGGGGATAATGATGAGGTGATAGTTCTCAAACCCCACCTTAAAATACTGGTTTTTTGTGCTTATTTTGTGCAATCCCTGTTATGTTGTTGTAAAGTTCTGTTGACACCAGTTGCCTAAGACATAGTTTTATATGCTTATTTTCTGTTATCCCTGTTATAGTTCTCTCAATACTAGTTGCCTCACTGAACCTGACCTATGTAATGAATAAGAAAGCCCTTGGGGTTGCATGCATTTAATGGTCATTTTAAATGGGGAGATCTTTCTCATTCATTAATAGGACCATATGACCTGCCTGGGTCACATGAGTGTGAGTCACATGGAGTCTGTTGTGGGAGGAGTTTACTGAAGGGTGGAGCAGGAAGAGGCAGAACTAGAGCAGAGTTTAGAGGCAGTTAGTCTTGAGAGCAGTCAGAGTTAGGAAGGATGCAGGCTGTTGGCTAGTGTGAGTGAAAGAACTTGTTTGTGATTTTGTTTAAGAGGATCTGCTTGTGATTTGTTCAGTGGAGCTGATTTGTGGGAAGCCTAGTATGGGGAAGGCTTGGGGATGGTGTTGTTCTCTGCATTGTTATTGTGAATAGATTTTTGTTACTGCAGTAGATTTGTCCTTCTGGTGCCTGAATAAATGTTTTATTCTGCCTTTTATATGAGGAGTTTTTGGTATTTCATGATTCATAATTGTGCAGAGATATTCATGGCCACAGAAGCTGCTGTGAATATTGCCTACTAGAAGAAAATCTTTGAATAAAATTTCTTAGAAAAATCTTTGAATAAAATTTCTTGTCAAATATATAGAGAAGAGTGCTAAATTTAAGAGAATAAAAGAATTTTTACAACTAGTGTCTGTGATAAAGGCCTCATTTCTAGAATATATAGAGAACAGAGTCAAATTTACAAGAATACAAGTAATTTTTCAATTGATAAATGGTCCAAGGATATGAACAGACAGTTTTCAGAGGAAGAAAGTAAAGCTTTCTATAATCATATGAAAAAATACTCTAAACCAATATTGATTAAAAAGATGCAAATCAAACAACTCTGAGGTACAACATACCTATCAGATTGTGTGGCATCATAAAACAGGGAAATGATAAATGTTGGACATGTGGAAGAGTTGGAACAATAATTCATTGTTGGTGGAGCTGTGAACTGATCCAACCATTCTGGACAATAATTTGGAAGGATTATATGCCCAAAGGATTATAAAAATGTGCATATTCTTTGACCAAACAATGCCACTTCAAGAACTTTATTCCAAAGAGATCATAAAAATGGGAAAAGGACACACATGTAAAAAAAAAATTTACAGTAGCTCTTTTTGTGGTGGCCAAAAACTGGAAATCAAGGGGATGCCCATCAACTGGGGAATGACTAAACAAGTTGTGGTATATGAATGTAATGAAATACTATTGTGCTCTAAGAAATTATGGAGAGGCAGACTTTGGAAAAACTTGGAAAGACTTATATGAACTAATGTTAAGTGAAGTGAACAAAACAGGAAAATGTTTACACAGTAACATCCACAGTGTGTGAGGACTGTTTTTGATAGACTTAGCCCTTCACAGCATTGCAAGGACCTAAAATATTTCCAAAGGACTAAGGATGCAATATGCCATCTACAAAGAACTACTGGAGTGGGGAGACAGAAGAAGCATACTATTTTCTCTTTTATTATATTTTGTTTTGTTTCTCTCATGGCTTCTCCCATTCATTTTAATTTTTCTATGCAACACGACAAATGTGAAAATGTGCTTAATAAGAACATATGTATAGAACCAATATAAGAGTGCCTGTTGTCTTTGGGAGGGAGGAAGGAGAGAGGGGGAAAATATTTGGAACTTAATGAAGTGATTGTTGAAAACAGATAAATTGAAAACTTGGGGGGGAAATATTAAAAAGTCCTGAGGGGCAGAGCCAAGATGGCAGAGTAGAAAGACACACCTACTCTAGCTCTTCCCCCACTGGCAATAAAATACCTGTAAAAAATGACACTAAACAGATTCTAGAGCAACAGAAGTCACAAAATCACCGAGTTAAAGAGATTTCTAGTCCAAGGTGGCCTGAAAGGCAGACAAGAAAGTTTTATCACACCAGGTATAGAGTAGAGCACAGCCCACAGAGCCCAGAGCATTCTTGGCTGTATGGCCTTGGCAGGGACAGGACTGGAGCAGGCCTCAAGGGCAGAATACCCGGGAGAGCTGTGGTTCCCAGATCTCTCAACCAATAAATGCCCACGACAGCTATAAAGGGCAGTGAGAAAGTCTTTTCACCTGGATGAGAAGGGATCAGGGTCCTCCCCTAACCCGGGTCCCAGGCAGCAGCACCCTCTTTTGGAAAGTGTAATCAGAACACACGGTGTTTCAGGGTGGGGGAGGGGAGAAATGGGGAGAGAATTTGGAACTCAGAATCTTGTGGAAATGCATGTTGAAAACTAAAAATAAACTAATTGATTTTTAAAAATCCTTTAATCCTTCTACTCTTTATTATAGTGTAAGAATAGTATGCGTATTTTGACTTCATTTTCCTCCCTCCTCAATCTCAATCAAATAGCATTTCAAAAGTACACTATTTGCCTTTAAATCTCTTTCCCCCCTTTTCTTATCACCATTCTCTTATAGTCAAACTTGGATGATCCTCACTATCAACCTCCTATGTAAAATAAGTATATTTTAATTAAGAAAAAAAACCTTATCAGAAAATGTGATTTAATTAGCTCAAACTTCTCTCTTGAACTGTTCATAAAGATTTCACTTTTGTTTGCCAAGTGTTGAGCTTCCCTCCAAACTCTCAAGAAGAGGTTATTTCTTCCCATAGCAATCTCTATATAGCAATCAGAAATTGGCTCTGGGAACTGTGCTGCTAAAATCATGCTGTGGCTTGCTAGAAGTTCCTAGGAGCTTTATGGATGTCAGTCCACCATTTGCCCTCCAGTCTTTTCTGGAGCCCAAGTCTAATTCCAGCCTTCATTGATGATAAGCTTCATTTCTTAACTAGAGATCCCTTTTGGCTGTCTTGATGGAAGCAGAGACATACTCATTTGAGGATGACTAAAGATAATTTTTATCTACATCCTCAGATCTTCCATACTTTCAGAAAACCATGCTAAAAGGCCACTTTCCCCATTTTCTCTTTGTGAAGAGTAGGTACACTTCTTTTTTAAAAGGTAATTTTTTATTGTTGTCTTTTGTTTTCACATCAACAGAGTTATCCCCAGTATCTCTCATCTTTCTCCTTCTACACAGTCATTTCATGTAACAAATAGCATTTTTAAATACCAAAAAAGCAAAGACAAAAGGGAGAGAGGAAACAGCAAAACTGATTGATGCAAGGACAAAAATGTACAATATCTAACACCTGAAGATCTCTCCCTTTATGAAGGGCTGCATTCTTTCACTAATTCAAACTCTCTCTCTCTCTCCCCCTCTCTCTCTCTCTCTCTCTCTCTCTCTCTCTCTCTCTCTCTCTCCCCCTCTCTCTCCATACATAGATAGGTAGACAGATAGATAGGTAGATATAGATGTAGATATAGATATAGACATGTGTGTATGTAATATGTGTATATATATAATATATATATATACTCAATACCACAAATACAAAACTCAGTAAAACTTCCCAAAAAAGTGTTTTAAAAGATGTTACAAGTGAGGAAATAATCTCTGTACTAGGAAATAAATAGGGAAACAGAGAATATGTATATGCCCTGGTCTCTAAGGTAGCTAGAAATGATGGAACATCACCAGAACAATCATTATCTTCATGACATGCACATTCAGACTAGCAAATATAGCCTTAGCTCCACTATTTAACCCCTGGAATAGTCTTTCCTTAGAGGACAGCCAAAGTCTCACTGAAACTTTGCTGTTTTGAAATATTTTTTTACTTCCTCTGACCCTCCCCCAACTTGCTTTGGGTAGATCCAATGATACTTCAGCCTGGCCTGCAAGCCACCTTATCAGGAATCTTTATTTCCCAACTCAAGCTGTTTTTCACTTCACTTCAGGTCATTTCACTTCACTTCACTTCACAGTCATCAAATCAGCAATAATAATGTATATTGTCTAATGGGTTCACTTACCATCCCTATATTTCACAAATCCCTCCAGTCCTTGTTATGTGTTATTTCCTCCATTACAATACAAACTACTTGAGGTCAGGGACTCTGTGGCTTTTGTATTTGAATTTCCAGTCCCTTGAACATTGTAAGTTTTGATAGCTTATTTTTTGATCTATTCACTTTTTGGAGTGAAATTATTCTTCCATTCCATTACCAAACTCAGTGAAAGTGTGGTCCTCCTTTTTCACTTCCATTTACTCCTCTTTCACTGACATTTTAGTCACATGGAATCTGGCATTTAACTGCACCACTCTCTTGAGTATTAATCTCTCCAAGATTACCAATGACCTATAAAATGATATACCTAGCTACTTGCAACATTTTTCCTTGACTTGGGAATGCTGGAATATGACTACAATATTCCTAGGAGTTTTTCTTTTCAGATATCTTTCAGGAGGTGATCAGTGCATTCTTTCAATATTTATTTTGCCCTCTGCTTCCAGGATATCAGGGCAGTTTTCTTTGATAATTTCATGAAAGATGGTGTTTAGGCTATTTTTTTCATCATGGCTTTTTGGTAGCTCCATAATTTTAAAATTGCCTCTCCTGAATCTATTTTCCAGGTCAGTTGTTCTTCCAATGAGATATTTCACATGGTCTTCTATTCGTTCCTTTGGTTTGGTTTTGTAATTTCTTAGTTTCACATAAAGTCATTAGCTTCCCTCTGCTCAATTCTATTTTATAAAGAACTATTTCCTTCCATGAGCTTTTGAACTTCCTTTATCATTTGGCTACTTCTGCTTTTTAAAGCACTTTTCTCCTCATTGGCTTTTTGGGCCTCTTTTGCCATTTGTGTCAGTCTATGTTTAAAGGTATTGTTTTCTTCAGCGTTTTGGGGGGGTCTCCTTTAGCAAGCTGTTGACTCACTTTTCATGATTTTCTTTCATTGTTCTCATTTCTCTTCCCATTTTTTCCTGCAACTCTTTTACTTGATTTTCAAAATATTTTGAGCTCTTCCAATGCCTGAGACCATTGCAAATTATTCTGGAGGTTTTTGACGAAGAAGTCTTGACTTTGATATCTTCCTTTAGTGGTATGCTTTGTTCTTCCTTATCCGAAAGGATGGAGGAAAATACCTGCTCACTAAGAAAGTAACCTTCTATCATCTTATTTTTTATCCCATTTGGGGGCATTTTTCCATCCAGTTATTTGATTTTTGAGTCCTTTGTCAGGTAGAGGGTATACTCTAGGGACCTGTAAGTTCTCAGTTCCTCCAAGGTGCTGCAATCAAGGGAGAGGAGTTTTCTCCTCTTCTAGCTTGTGTTCTTGTCTGAGAGGAATCATAAGCTTTTCTGCCCAGGATCTACAAGTAGAATTTCCTCTCCACAACCACCTCCAGCTCCAACATGCCAGCGCTGCTCCTCACTCCAGGGCCTCCACTCAGGGCTGAGATCCAGATCAGTGGCTCAATTGCCCCAGGGTTTTTAGGCTGAGGGCTCCAAAAAATGGACACTGTGCCACAGTGACTTCCACTGCCCTGGGCCTGGGGCTAGGACAAGACCTTGCTCCCTTCTCACCCAGGTGAAAGAGCTTTATCACTGACTTTTGAAGCTGTCTTTGGTGTTTGTGGGGTAAGAAATCTCAGAACTACACTGCTGCCCAAGATTCCACCTGCTCCAGTCCTATCCCTGCTGCACCTTGTGGTCAAAGTTTGACTCTGTTCACCTCTCAGCCCAGTGTGATAGACCTTTCTTGTCAGACTTTCAGACTGCTTTGAGCTGGAAATCTGTTTCACTCTGTTGCTTGTGACTTCTACTGTTCTAGAGGTTGTTTAAAGTCAGTTTATACAAGTATTTCATAGGCTTTTGGGGTAGAGCTAAGAGCAGTTTCATCCTTCTACACCATTTTAACTCCATCCCCTAAAATGATATATCTAGACATATTTTCTCAGTCTTCATTCTATTTCCTCTATTCAGATTTCAAACTGTTATCATCCCCTTCTCACAAACATTCTTGCCTCCCTTAGCCATAATGAGGCTGATTTTTTCTTGGTCCTCCTCCTACACATCTTTCCTCTCTTAAGAGTTCTGTTTTACTTTGTTTTCTTGCTAAATTCTCCTCCTCTTGCCCACCAATTTTGGATGTGCCACCTGGACTTGTACCAGTCCCTCCTGTCTTCTGTCTCTTCCCACTCTCATCTAAGGATTACATCAGTTCCATGGTTCAAGTATCATCACAAACCAGCTGACTCTCAACTTTCTAAATCCACATCAACTTCAAATTCCAACTCTCACACTTTCTTATGCATGAATTTATATGACTACACTGCACTTCAGTTTCTCATCTGCAAAATGATTATTTGAATTTGATGGTCTTTGAAGGCCTCACTGAAACAAAGCCTATAACCTGGTAACAAAGTATGGGCCAAAGACTGACTAGAAATTCTGAGAATAAACTTATCCCATTTGGGTAGAGCATGACAGTGATGAGAAGCAAGGCTATAAGTCTACCTCCCATATGGGACAGTCAACTCATTGGAGAGATTATACACTAAGCTTGTATCAGTTATCTTTTTGATATGACTATCTTTACAAGAAGGATTAGTGGAATTAAGCAGTCAAAGGGGAGAAATGTCTGGATGACTCATTGAAAGCCAAATGCATTTGGAAGAGCATCAATCTTGAGCACTGATCTCATTAGATGAGGCACTTAAAAAAGAGCATATTTCATAAGTAATGACATCAAAAAACTCAAGAAGAATGCAGAGTTTGACCAAGCAGGGCATTGAATGACTCTGTCCCAAAACTTTGGCCAAAATGATGATAAGATATTTTAAATGACAATCTGGAAGAGATAGGAAACAGAAAAAAAATGAAATCCAGTTGTCTTATGAAGAAAACTATCTGGGATAAGAAAATAAGTTTATCCCAAGCCTATGCACAAACAAGAGTAATCAATGGAAAATTAGGACTGGGAGTCTTAGCTGATACCTCCGGCAGCAAATGAAACCTTCTGCTAGACAAGATTTCTTCTCTTAAGGAAAGATGCTCTCAAAGCTGCTTTTCCCATGAGTATATTCCAATGTCTTTTTAGACACAATAAAAAGAGTAAATGCAGAAAAAGATGTGATGATCATGAAAACTCCATAAGGCTGAAATAGGAGGACTTACTTTCATTACGGGTAAAATTTTCATATATCTTTCCCAGTTTGTCATGAGAAAATGGTGTCAAGTTTCCAAGTGGAGAGGAAGATGGTAAATATAGAATGTGCCAGGGGAAGAGGAAGCATAAAAAGTCATAGAAGGACATGTTTGTTTGTGGCAGTATGAATACTGCCTACATTCCCAGTCCCATCACCAAAGCCTTTAACGCTGTGTAGAACTGTCATACTTTTGTTTTACTGGTACTGTCTGCTAAAAATCCCTTCAGAACCATTTCATGTCACAATGACTCATCACAGCAAGAAGTGGAGATGGTCTGCCTGAAGAGGAGAAGAATTAAGGACCTTGATCTAGATATATCATAAATGGTTTCCTCTCTAAAATGCTGTCTTTGATGTGTGCTTGCCCATTTATTTTCCACATTATTTTCTTCCTTATTTAAATGTCACAAAGGAGAATATGATACTTCTTACCAATTTTTTTTTCTCAGAGTTTTCAGGGGTATTTGATGGAAGGATGTGTTTCTTTATTGGGAGATTTGGGAGCAGAGTAGCTTAAAAGTTTCCAAAACATGAGAGTGTAAGAGACCTTGGGGAAAGTAAGTGCCTGTCTCTGAACAACCCCAATACTATTGCCTTAGTACCAATCCATGGAAAGCAATGGCATATCTTTACTTAATACTTCATCTTCTGAGAAGGAAAAATGATAACTGTTTGTGGTCCCCTGTTCGAAAGAGGGCCATCTCATCATGCAGATCTATTTCCATGTATATTAAAGGAGCTTTTAAAAGATGCTCATGAAAGGTACTTATTGTCCAATATTCCCCAAGGTCATTTGAAAGGCTGGAAAAATCAAACTGAAACAAAATCAAAACTATTTTCTTTCCTTCTCATTTGTACCCCATATATCCAGGAGGGCATGAGAAGCCAGAAGTTTTCATTGCCAATGGGCCCACTCTGGGACCAAAAGCCTGAAGAAAAGAGCTGCTGGCAAAGGGTGATATATTCAGTGGTTGGATAATGTGCAAGCATGAGACTTTGATTGTGTGCTGTAAATGACTCTTACGTCAACACCAAAGGCCTAGGTAGCATTTGTAAAACCAGAGTTTGAAGTATTACCTATAATTAAGGCTGGGTGATTTCTGGAATGCCTTCATTTACACTCCAAAAATTTGCAAAATAATAAAGAAAAACTCTTTCTTAGGACTCAAGATTAAATTTAGGACACAAGCTTCATTTTTTTTTTCCTTTTTCTTGTTTTTCCTGAAAGCAAAGGACAATTGGCTATCCATTAGATTTTTACATATGAATTGTGCACTGATCATGCTGCTGAACCACTACTCATGCAAATTTTCTTATCTTTACACTTAAACTATCTGTCAAGTTTAATGAAGTTGCCTGAATTAAATTAAATAAATTATTAGAATATGGAGTCAATTTCTAAGATGATGAGTGGAGGCTATGTGATAAAATGGATTTAGAATCAGAAATATCTAGGTTCAAATACTCTCTTTTATATTTATTCCTGCATGACTCTGGGAAAATCACAACCTTTCTGAGCCTCTGACAGATTACTGAGATAATAAACCAGAAGAATATTGAGTTCTACATTGATAAAGGGAATTCCTTATATTAATGAAATCACATTTTTTTTGTATTCATGTTTTTCTTATTCCAAGACACTAAAAAGTAGCAAATGTTGGGTTCCTGAATGTGTATCCTGCTTGAAAAGTTCCTTTAAGAAGTGAGAATTATCATGGAATCCCAGAATATTTAAGTTAAAGGGACGTGTGAGATAATCTAGTCCAAACTTTTCCCTCTGTAAAATTTACAGGTGAAGAGTTACAGGTCAGAGTGGTGGATGGATCTGCCCAGGGCTTCATGGATAGTATAGGGGCTGAACTGAAATTGGAGAGTGCAGTAGAGCTTTGAAAACATTTAGATCTTCAGACTCCAAGTCCTTGAAATCTTGGTATTTCATTGCACTGCCTCTCCACATGGGCTCTATTCATTTTATCCTATATTTCACTTAAAATTTTGATGTACATCCTTAATAAAGTGGTGGTTATATTTGAACATAAAATTTCACTTTTTAATCATGGAAATTACAAAATCTAAGATATATGGAAGTGATTGTCGAACACTGAAAACAAATAAAATCATTTAATTAAAAAAAAAAGAAAAGAAAAGTCTGTCTCACTTGGGTAAAAGGGAAATGTAATCCAGGAGAGGAAGTATCTGACCAAGCCAAGAGCAAGCTCTTCCTCATCAGACTCTCTGGAGATCCTGAGCTCCAGTGTGGTAGAGCAGGAAAACACCAACTCCAAGACCCTCTACATATCACAGCATAGCCAGGTATATGGGTATCCTCCAGATCCAAGAACTACCACATGCTTCAGCATAGCCTCAGGGCAATCTAGCAGCTACCTACAGCCAGACTGTCATGTGCCTCAGTGTAGCCCTAGGAAAATACAGAAATACCCCCACCTGCCTCAGCACACACCAGATAACAGCACTAAGATCCAGGTTCAACACCAGGTAAGCATGAGCCATCTTCAAACCTACACGCTCAGTAGCACCAGACACAAGAGTCCCCCATGGGCATCAGGACAACATCAGTGCAGCACCAGGTAAACAGCCAGAGCATATCAACCCTAACACAAAAAAACCTACGATGGTGCCCTTCTGTCCCAGAAGCACACTTCAAATATGAGAGAAAGGAAGCAGAACAAAAAGATGAACAAAAACAATAGAATCTGACCACAGAAAGTTATTATAGTGACCTAAGATCAAGACACAAACTCTGAAGAAGACAATAATGTCAAAAGACCTATAGGCAAAACCTCAAAGAAAATGGAAAGATGTTGCAAACCCAGAAAAACAAAACTCATGGAAGAACTCCAAAAAAGGAGTTTAAAAATCATATAAAAGCGATAGAAGAAAAATTGGGAAAAGAAATGAGAGTGATGCAAGAGACTTATGAAAAAAGTCAACAACTTAGAAAAAGAAAACAACTACTGACAAAGTAAAACTGGCCAAATGGAAAGGAAGCACAAAAGCTAACTGAGGAAAAAAACTCCTTAAAACTTAGAAATGGAAAAGTGAAAGCTAACAACTCTTTGAGACATCAAAATATGGAATACTTCATTGGCAAAACAACTGATTGGAAAATAGATCCAGGAGAGACATCAGAAACATTGGACTATCTGAAAGCCATAATCAAAGGGAGTAATTTGGTAGCCTCTTCTAAGAAATTATCAAGGAAAAGTGCCCTGATATTCTGGAAACAGAGGACAAAATATGCATTGAAAGAATCCACTGATTATCTCGGGAGAGAAGATCACTACATAAAAACTTCAAGGAAAGTCAAAGTCAAATTACAAAACTATAATGTCAAGTAAAACTTCTGTGAAGGATCAGGAAAAGACAATTCAAATATCAGGGAGTCACAATCATGACCACACAAGATTTAGCAGCAGTAATATTAAAGGACTGGAAGTTATGGAACATGATATTCTGGAAAGCAACGGCCCTAGTACTATAATCAAGAATCACCTGCTAGTAAAATTAAACATAATACTTCAAGGGGAAAAAATGACCATTCAATAATATAGAAGGATTTCAAACTTTCAGAACTCTAGTATTGAACAAAAAATGTGATCTTCAATATCAAGATCCAAGAGAAACCTGAGTAGGGGAAACAACAAAAGACAACATAAGCAATTCCATGGAGCTGAACTGGTTGCATCCCTACATGGGAAAATGATACTTTAGAAATGAACCCTAAATTCTTAAAAATTGTACTATTATGACAGAGATGACAGAGTAAAAGAATGGACCTGCTGTTGCTCTCCTCCCTCCCATAAACAATAAAATACCTGTCAAAATGAACCTAAATAAATTCTAGAGCAACAGAAGTCACAAAACAACAGAATGAAAGAGATTTGCAGTCCAAGGCAGCCTTGATGGCCAACAGGAAAGGTCTATCACACTGGGCTCAGAGCAGAGTTTAGACCAGCCACAGCAGGCTTCCTGGCATGAAATCAAGGGCAGCAGCTCAGTTTCCAGATTTCTCAACCCACAAACACCAAAGCTCAGTGAGAAAGCTCTTTCACTTGAGTGAGAAGGGAACAGGGTCTGGCTCTAGCCCCCAGCCCAGGGTGAAGGTAGCCACTGCTGCATACATTTTTGGTGCTCTAGGCCTAAAGATGCTTGGGGAATCCAGCACTGTCTGAATCTCATCCCTGAGTGGAAGCCCTGGGTGAGAAAGAGTGCTGGCATGGTGGAGCTAGTGGAGGCTCTGGAGAGGGAATTCTACTTGTAGATCCTGGGCAGAAAAACTTCTGGTTGCTCCCAGACCAGAGCACAGATTGGGAGAGAAGTACACTCCTCTCCCTTGACTGTAGTACCTTGGAGGAACTGAGGACTTACAGGTCCCTGGAGTATACCCTGCACTAAACAAAGGACGCAAGAGTCAAGTAACAGGCTGGGAAAATGACCAAAAAAGGGACAAAATAAGAATATAGAAGGTAACTTCCTTGGTGAACAGGTATTTTCTTTCATTTTGTTAGATGAGAAGAACAAAGAATACCCTCAGAGGAAGACATAAAAGTCAAGGCTTCTGTATCCAAAACCTACAAAAAAATACAATGGTCTCAGACAATGGAAGAGCTCAAAAAGGATTTTGAAAATCAAGTAAGAAAAATGAAGAAAAAACTGGGAAGAGAAATGAGAGCAATGAAAGAAAATCATGAAAAGCAAGTCAACAGTTTGCTGAAGGAGAATGAAAAAAATGATGAAGAAAATAACACCTTTACAAATAGGCTAACTCAATTGGCAAAAGAGGTTCAAAAGCCAGTGAGGATAAGAGTGCTCTACAAAGAAGAAATAGCCAAACGGAAAAGGAGGTTCAAAAACTCAATGAATTTCTGAGAAACCAATAAATTACAAAACAAAACCAAAAGAATTAAAAAAAATAGAAGACAAGGTGAAATATCTCATGGGAAAAACAACTGACTTGAAAAAATAGATCCAGAAGAGATAATTTAAAATTTATGGGACTACCTGAAAGCCATTATCAAAAAAAAGAGCCTAGACATCATCTTTCAGGACACTATCATCGAAAACTGCCCTGATGTTCTAGAACCAGAGGGTAAAATAAAAATTGAAAGAATCCACCAATCACCTCCTGAAAGAGATCCCAAAAGGTAAACTCCTAGAAATATTGGAGTCACATTCCAGAGTTCCCAGCTCAAAGAGTAAATATCACAAAAATCCAGAAAGAAGCAATTTGAGGGCCAAGATGGAGGAGTAGAAAGACTCATGTATGCTAGCTCCGAATCCACAGCCCATAAATTTCCTGTAAAAAGCACTCCCCATAAATTCTGGAGTACTGCAAGCCGTGCACCAACGCAGTGGAAGAGATTTCCATTCCAGAGAGCCGTGGAAAGCTGACCCCAAAGGTCCATCATGCTCCAGACAGCAAAGCCCACCCCTGTGCTGCCCTGGCCCCATGGCCCCAGAGGAGCAGACCCGAGCAGGCTTCAGGGACAGAAACTCCGGCGGCCTCGAAGGTCCCTCCACCCACAGGCACTACAGGTCAATGAGAGAGACTTCTGGGCTGGCCGAGAGGAGAGCAGGGTGTCTCTGTGGCTCGGGCCCCCTCAGGAGGTAGCGGCAGAGGGAGTGGAAGAGGCAGCAGTGGCCCGGAACTCCCCGAGCAGACAGGAGCTCCATAACTGAAGGTCTCTGCATAAACCCCCTGAGGGAACTGAGCCTGGGAGGCGACTCTGCCCTCACCCCAGCACCAGAACTTAAGCTCACATTGAATAGTAGCCTCTCCCGCTTTGGAAAGCCCTGAGGCTGGGAAGCAGCATTTGAATCTCACACCCCAAGCACTAGCTGGGCAGATCTAGGCAAGGGTAGAGAGGAATCTCAGAAGTCAAGTCACTGGCTGGGAAAATGCCCAGAAAAAGGAAGCAAAATAAGACCATAGAGAGCTACTTTCTTGGGGAAGAGATGTTCCTTCCTCCTTTCATTTCTGATGAGGAAGTACAATGCTTGCCATCAGGGAAAGACGTGGAGGTCGGGACCTCTCTATCCCAGACATCCGAGGTGGATGTCCGGTGGGCTCAGGCCATGGAAGAGATCAAAAAGGATTTTTAAAATCAAGTTAGACAGGTGGAGGAAAAACTGGGAAGAGAAATGAGAGAGATGCAATAAAAGCATGAAAAACGAGTAAATACCTTGCTAAAGGAGACCCAAAAAAATGCTGAAGAAAATAACACCTTGAAAACTAGACTCACTAAATTGGCAAAAGAGATTCAAAAAGCCAATGAGGAGAAGAATGCTTCCAAAAGCAAAGTTAGCCAAATGGAAAAAAAGGTTCAAAAGCTCACTGAAGAAAATAGTTCTCTCAAGAATAGAATGGAACAGATGGAGTCTAATGACTTTCTGAGAAACCAAGAAATCATAAAACAAAACCAAAAGAATGAAAAATGGAAGATAATGTGAAATATCTCATTGGAAAAACAACTGACCTGGAAAATAGATCCAGGAGAGACAATTTAAAAATTATGGGACTACCTAAAAGCCATGATCAGAAAAAGAGCCTAGACATCATCTTTCATGAAATTATCAAGGAAAACTGCCCTGAGATTCTAGAACCAGAGGGCAAAATAAGTATTGAAGGAATCTGTCAATCACCGCCTGAAAGAGATCCAAAAAGAGAAACTCCTAGGAACATTGTGGCCAAATTCCAGAGTTCCCAGGTCAAGGAGAAAATATTGCAAGCAGCTAGAAAGAAACAATTCCAGTATTGTGGAAATACAAGCAGGATAACACAAGATCTAGAAGCTTCTACATTAAGGGATCGAAGGGCGTGGAATAGGATATTGCAGAAGTCAAAGGAACTAGGACTTAAACCAAGAATCACCTACCCAGCAAAACTGAGTATAATACTTTAGGGGAAAATATGGTCTTTCAATGAAACAGAGGACTTTCAAGCATTCTTGATGAAAAGACCAGAGCTGAAAAGAAAATTTGACTTTCCAACACAAGAATGAGAAGAAGCATGAAAAAGTAAACAGCAAAGAGAAGTCATAAGGGACTTACCAAAGGTGAACTGTTTACATTCCTACATTGAAAGACAATATTTTTAACTCTTAAAATGTTTCAGTGTCTGGGTAGTTGGTGGGACCACACATAGACATACACACACACAGATGCACACACACATGTACACGTGTGCACACACACACACATACCCACATGCACGCACACACAGAGACAGAGAGCACAGAGTGAATTGAGTAGGATGGGACCATATCTTAAAAGAAATTAAGGTAAATGGTGAGAGAGAAATGTAGTGGGAGGAAAGAGGGTGAAATGGAATGGGGTAAATTACATCTCATTCAAGAGGCAAGCAGGAGACTTTTTAGTGTAGGGAAAAAGAGGAGAGCTGAGAAAAAAAACATGAAATTTACCCTCATCACATTCAACTAAAGGAAGGAGTAAAATGTACACTCAGTTTGGTATGAAAACCTATCTTACAGTACAGGAAAGTCGGGGAGGAGATAAGCAGGGAGGGAGGGATGATGAAAGGGAGGGCAATGGGAGAAGGGAGCAATTTGAAGTCAACAGTCTTGGGGAGGGACAGGATCAAAAGACAGAATAGAAACAATGGGGGGCAGGACAGGATGGAGGGAAATACAGTTAGTCTTATACAATACGACTGTTGTCGAAGTCATTTGCAAAACTGCACAGATAGGGCCTATATTGAATTGCCTGCTTTCCCAAAGGGAATGGGTGGGGAGGGAGGGACGGGGAGAATTTGGAACTCAAAGTTTTAGGAACAACTGTTGAGTATTGTTACTACTAGGAAATAAGAAATATAGTTAGTGTGGAATAGAAAGTCATCTGGCCGTGCAGGACAAAGAGAAGATGGGGACCAGAGAAGGGAAGGATTATAGAAGAGAGGGCAGATTGGTGATAGGGAAAATTAAAATGCTCGATGTATTGGGATGGGGGGAAAGGAGAAAAGGGGAGAAAATTTGGAACGCAAAATTTTGTGAAAATGAATGTAAAAAGTTAAATAAATAATTTTAAATTAAAAAAAGAAACAATTTGAGTGTTGTGGAAATATAATCAGGATGGCACAACATCTAGCAACTTGTACCTTAAAGGATCAAAGGGCTTGGAATATGGTATTCCAGAAGTCCAAGGAACTAGGATTAAAGCCAAGAATCACCTACCCAGCAAAACTGAGTGTAATACTTCAAGGAAAAACTGGCCATTCAATGAAAATAAAGGATGTTCAAGTATTCTTGATGAAAAGATCAGAATTTAATAGAAAATTTGACTTTCAAACACAAGAATCAAGAAAAGCATGAAAAGGTAAACAGGAAAAAGATTGATACAGGACTTCCTAAAGATGAACTGTTTCCATTTTTACATGGAAAGTTAATATTTGTAACTCTTGAAACTTTTCTCAGTCTTTGAGTAGTCAGAGGGATTATATACATACACACACACACACACACACACACACACACACACACACACACACACACATATATATATGTATATGTGCAAAGAGAGGGCACAGGGTGAGTTTAGTAGAAGGAATGATATTTAAAAAATAAAATTAAGTGATGAGAGAGGAATATATTGGGAGAAGAAGGGGAGAAATGGAATGGGGCAAATTATTTCTCATACAAGAGGCAAGAAAAAGCTTTCTCAATGGAGGGGAAAAGGGACAAGGGAAAGGGAAAATGTGAAACTTCCTCTCATCATACTTGGCTTAAAGAGGAAATAACAGGCACACTCAATTTGGTATGAAAATCTATCTTATGCTACAGGAAATTAGGGGAGAAGTAGGTAATACAACTGTGGGGGGATGATAGAAGGGAGGGCAAATGGAAGGAGGGAGTAATTAGAAGCACACACTTTTGAGGAGGTATAAGGTCAAAAGAGAGAACAGAATAAATGGGGGGCAGGGTAGAATGGAGGGAAATAGAGTATTTTACAACATCACTGTTATGGAAGTCCTTTGCATAACTACATATGTATAGCCTATATTGAATTGCTTGCCTTCTCAGTGGGGATGGATGGGGAGAGAGGAAGGGAGAGAAATTGGAATTCAAAGTTTTAGGAAAAAATGTTGAGAATGGTTTTTGCATGCAAGTGGGAAATAAGAAATACAGGTAATGGGGTATAGGAATCTATCTTGCCCTACAAGAAAAGAGAGAAGATGGGGATAAGAGAAAAAAGAGGTGTTATAGAATGAAGGGCAGATTAGGTAAGGGGTAATCAGAATACAAAATGTCTTGGAGTGGGGGAGGGGAGAGAAAGGGAGAAAATTTGGAACTCAAAATCATGTAGAAATGAATGTTGAAAACTAAAAATAAATAACTTTAAAAAAATTGTACCACTAATAATAGGTCAAATGAATATACATAGAAAGTGGGTGAATAAGGTGAATTTGAGGCAATGATATAAAATATTTAAGGGATGAAAAAGAGGAGTATGCTGGGTGGAAAAGGAAAGATGATGTAGAATGGAGTAAAGTATTTCACATGAAGAGATGTGAAAAACGTATTACGGTGGAGAGAAAGATGGGAGAGTGGGTGATGGGCATTGCTTGAATCTTGTTCTCATCTGTATTGACTCAAAGAGGGAATAATACACACAATCAGTTGAATAAAGAAACCTATCTTACCTGATAGGAAAGTAGAAGGGAAGGAGATTGAGTTAAAAAGGGGGATGGATTGTGTGCATTTATCCTTCATTGTTGAAGAAGACCATGCCATCAGAGAAATAATTACATGACCTGCACTTGACTTTGTTTTAAGTGAGGGAGGACTGTGCAGGTCACCAGCCCCACTTCTCCAGAGCCTTCTGAATCCAGTGACCATATAGTTATCAGGATGATGGGAGATGACTCAGGATGAGGCAATTGGGGTTAAGTGACTTGCCCAAGATCACACAGCTAGTGAGTGTCAAGTGTCTGAGGTGAGATTTAAACTCAGGTCTTCCTGACTGCTGCATGGGAGCTCTATCCCACTGCACCACCTAGCTACCCCCAAGTTTGAGGGATTATATACATATAGACAGAGGGCACAGGGTGAGTTGAATATGAAGACATGATATCTAAAAAAATAAAATTAAGGGATGAGACATGAATATATTGGGAGGAGGAAGGGAGAAACAGAATGGGGTAAATTAACTCTCACATAAAAGAAGCAAGAAAAAGTTTTTCAATGGAGGGGAAGAGGAAGAGGTGAGAGGGAAAAAGTGACCTTTACTCTCATCCAATTTGGCTTAAGGAGGGAATAACATGCACACTCGATTTAGTATGAAAATCTATCTTACACTACAGAAAATTAAGAGGATAGAGGAGAAATGGGGGGTGGGGAATGATTGATGGGAGGGCAAATAGCAGGAAAGAGTAGTTAGAAGTAACACTTTTGAGGAGGTACATGGTGAAAAGAAAAGAATAGAATAAATGGGGGACAGGATAGGATGGAGAGAAATATAGTTAGTCTTTCACGACATGATTTGTTATGGAAGTATTTTGCATGACCATACGGGTGTAACTTGTATCAAATTGCTTGCCTTCTCAATGAGGGTGGGTGGGGAAGGAGGAAGGGAGAGAAGTTAGAAATCAAAGTTTTAAAAACAAATGCTAAAAATTGAAAAATTCTTTTTACATGCAACTGGGAAATAAGACATACAGGCAATGGCATATAAAAATGTATCTTGCCCTACAGGAAAATAGAGTGGAAGTGGATAAAAGGAAAGAGGGGTGTGGTAGAAAAGAGGGCAGATTGGTGGAAGGGTTAACATATACTGTCTTTGAGTGGGCAGAGGGGAAAGATGGGGAGAAAATTTGAAGTCAAAATCTTATGCAAGTGAATGTTGAAAACTAAAAATGTATTAATTAATAAAGAAAAAAGCACCAAGTCCGAAGTCTCTCTACCTAGGAATGTCACAACCTGGCACAGGGACCTTTTACAATTCACCCTAGATCTATGATTTAGAATGGGATAGAGGTTAGCAAAGCTGCCAGGTATCATCTATCCCCACTGTGGCTTCCTGGTAGATATTTGGTGGTACCTTGATATGGGTCTAGGTTCTCCTCTTGCGTATTTCCTAGTCTATCCTTGGGCAACAGGATATCCTTTGAAACACATGCTCTTGTGTCTGATCCTTAGTGTCCCAAGAGTAAAAAAAAAGAAATATATCTGAAGCAGAGAGAAACACAGAGTAAAAGGTAAGGGGCTGGAGTGGAATCCATTGTGTATAAGCCAAAATTTTCAACAAAAAAAAAAAAAAAGCAGGAGTAGCAATCCTAATCTTAGACAAAGGTAAAGCAAAACTAGACCTAATTAAAAGAGATAATTAAGGAATCTATATCTTGCTAAAGGATCCCATAGATGAGGAAATAATATCAATACTAAACATACATGAGTCAAGTGGTATAACATCTGCATTTTTTAATATTTATTTATTTTTAGTTTTCAATATTCATTTCCACAAAATTTTGAGTTACAAATTTTCTCCCCATCTCTCGCTTCTCCTACCCCATAACGCCTTGCATTCTGGTTACCCCTTCCCTCAATATTCCCTCCCTTCTATCATACTCCTCCCTTCCCTTATTCCCTTCTTTTCTCTTTTCTTGTAGAGCAAGATAGATTTCTATACCCTATTACCTGTATTTATTATTTCCCAGTTGCATGCAAAAACAATTCTCAACATTCTTTCCTAATACTTTGAACTCCTCTCCCTTCCTCCCTCCCCACTCATCCCCACTGAGAAGGCAAGAAATTCAATATAGGCTGTATAAGTGTAGTTTTGCAAAAGACTTCCATAATGGTCATGTTGTGTAAGACTAACTATATTTCCCTCCATCCTCTCCTGCCCCACATTTATTCGATTCTTTCTTCTGACCTTGTCTCTCCCCAAAAGTATTTACTTCTGATTACTCCCTTCTCCCATTTCCCTCCTTTCTGTCATCCCCCTTATCCCACTTGTCCTTTTCTCCCCTGCCCTTCTGTAGTGCAAAATACACTTTCATACAAATTTGAGTTAGCATATCATTCCTTCAAATCAAGTGTGAAGAGAGTAAGTTTCCTTTTCCTTTCACATCTTCCCTTTTCTCCTCCACTGACAAAGCTGTTTCTTGTCTCCTTGATGCATGATATTTACCCCATTCCATTTCCTTCCTTCTCCTCCCAATATATTCCTCTCTCACCCATTAATTTTATTTAATGTTTTTAGGTATCATCTCTTCTTATTGAACTCACCCTGTGTTGTGTGTGTGTGTGTGTGTGTAATTCTTCCAACTACCCAAGGACTGAAATAAGTCTCAAGAGTTACAAATATTATCTTTCCATGTAGGAATGTAAATAGTTCAACTTTAAAAAGTCCTTTGTGTTTTCTCTTTCCTGTTTACCTTTTCATGCTTCTCTTGATTCTTGTGTTTGAAAGTCAAATTTTCTACTCACTTCTTGTCTTTTCATCATGAATACTTGGAAGTTCTCTATGTCATTGAATGACCATTTTTTCCTCTGAAGTGTTATACTCAGTTTTTCTGTATAAGTGATCCTTGGTTTTAATTCCAGTTCCTTTGCCTTCTGGAATATCATATTCCAAACCCTTCAGTCCCTTAATGTAGAAGCTGCCAGATCTGTGCTATCTTGATTGTATTTCCACAATACTTAAACTCTTTCTTTCTGGTTGCTGCAATAATTTTTCCCTGACCTGGGAATTCTGGAATTTGGCTACAGTATTTCTAGGAGATTTTTTTTTGGATCTCTTTCAGGAGTTGATCTGTGAATTCTTTCAACATTTATCTTGCCCTCTGGTTCTAGAATATCAGGGAAGTTTTCCTTGATAATTTCATGAAAGATGATGTCTAGGCTTTTGTTCCTCATGGCCTTCAGGTAGTTCTATAATTTTTAAATTGTCTCTCCTGGATCAATATTCCAGGTGAATTGTTTGTCTAATGAGATATTTCACATTATCTTCTATTTTTTCATTCTTTTGGTTTTGTTTTATTTATTGGTTTATCCTAAAGTCATTAGCTTCCATCTGTTCCATTCTAATTTTTAAAGAACTATTTTCTTCAGTGAGATTTGGAACGTCCTTTTTCATTTGGCTAGCTATGCTTTTTAAAGCATTCTTCTCCTCATTGCCTTTTTGGACCTCTTTTGCCAATTGAATTAGCCTATTTTTAAAGGTGTCATTTTCTTCAGCATTTTTTGGTTCTCCTTTAGCAAGCTGTTGACTTATTTTCCATGATTTTCTTGCATTGCTCTCATTTCTCTTCCCAATTTTTCCTCCACCTCTCTTACTTGATTTTCAAAATTCTTTTTGAGTCCTTCCATGGCCTGAGACCGTTGCATATTTATTTTGGAGGTTTCTGACACGGAAGCCTTGACTTCCTCTGATGTTATGCTTTGTTCTTCCTCATCTGAAAGGATGGAAGAAAATACCTGTTCACCAAGAAAGTAACCTTCTATAGTCATTTTTTCTCCCCTTTTTCGGCATTTTCCCAACCAGTTACTTGACTTTTGAGAACTTTGTCTAGAGGAGGGTATATTCTGGGGACCTGTAAGTTCTCAGTTCCTCCAAAGTGGCACAATCAAGGGAAAGGTGTTTACTCCTCTCCTGACCTGTGCACTGGTCTGGGAGCAACCAAAAATTTTTCTTCCCACAATCTTCAATTGAATTCCCTCTCCAGAGCCTCCACCAGCTCCAAGGCCAGTGTTCCTCCTCACCCCGGGTAGAGCTCAGGGCTGAGAATCAGATCAGTGGCTCAATCCCCCCAGGGTTCTTAGGGGAAGGTCTCCCAGGACTGCCACTCAGGCCTGAGATTAGATCAGCCCTTCAATTCCCTCAGAGGTTCCAAGTGGAGGTCTATAAAAGTGGCAGCTGCCAAAGTCCTCCCACTGACCTTTGAAGTTGTCTCTGGAATTTGTGGGTTGAGGAATCTGGGAACTGCTGCCGATGACTCCCTGAATCCTGTTCCAGGTCCTGTCCCTGCTACTCCGTGCTGGTCTACATTCTGTGCTGGTCTGCACATCCCGCTGATCTAGTCTGCTCTCATTGAGCTGGTCTAGCATCTAAATTTTTAAAGGAGAAGTAAAGTGAGTTACAATTTCATAACCTAAAAAGAGCTACCATTACATAATAGAAAACAGATAATTTGATTATATTAAATTGTAAAGCTTTTGCACAAATAAAACCAATGTAACCAAGATTAGAATAAAGATAGTAAGCTGCGGAACGATCTTTACAGTAAGTGTCTATGATAAAGGCCTCATGTCTCAAATATGTAGAGACAAGTCAAATTTAAAAACATACTTGCCATTCCCCAATTGAGAAATGATCAAAGGATATAAATAGGCAGTTTTCAGATGAACAAATCAAAGCTATCTATAGACATATATTCTAAAAAACTTTTGATTAGAGAAATGCAAATTTAAATAACTCTGAGGTACCACCTCACATCTATCAGATTGGTTAGTATGACAAAAAAGGAATAAGACAAATGTTGGAGAGGATGTAGGAAAATTGGGAAAATAGAGCACTATTGGTGGAGTTGTGAACTGATCCAATCATTCTGAAGAGCAATATAGAACTATTCCCAAAGGAAAATCAAACTTTTGATTCAGCAATACCACTACTAAGTCTATATTTCAAAGAGATCATAAAAAGGGAAAAGGACCTACATATGCAAAAATATTTATAGTAATCCTTTATATGGTGGCAAAATACTGGAAATTGAGTGAATGCCTATCAATTTGGGAATGACTGAACAGGATGTGGTGTATGAATGAAAGGAAATATTAGTGTGCAATAAGAAATGATGAACAGGCAGATTTCAGGAAAATCTGGAAAGTCGTGTATGAACCGATGCAAAGTGAAATGAGCAAGACCGGGAAAATATTATACACAGAATCAGCAAAACTGTGTCATTATCAACTATGACTCAACTCTTCTCAGAAATACAATGATTCAAGACAAAGAGAAAGGACTCAAGAAGGAAAATATCCACATCCAGATAAAGAACTGATGGACTCTGAATGCATATCAAAACATTCTTTTGTCACTTACTTTATTCTTGTTAGTGTTTTTCTTTCTTTTTTATCTGTTTCTTCTTTCACAACTGTGATTAATATGGAAATATGTTTTACATGATAGTGCATGTACAACCTATATCAAATTCCCTAACGCTTTTAGAAGAGGGGAAGGGAGGGAGGAAAGGAGAGAGAAAAATTTGGAACTCAAAATCTTGTAAAAAAAATGAATGCTATAATTGTCTTGACATGTAATTGAGAAAAAATAAAATCTATTAAAAATAATACCATACCTTGACAACAGCCTTCCTCTCCTGTGAATCATAGGAGCATTTACACACATATGGTTCCCATATGATGTCACTGAGAGGGTAAATGTGACCTGGGGTGGTATACCCAAGGGATTATATAGCCCACTTCTTAGACTGACTCTCTGGGGGGTTCTAATAATGAGTAGGTGTGGAACAATGAATTTATAATGATGTCTATGACTCTCCATTCCCCGTTTTTTTTTTTGTATAAGTGCACATGCTATTCCTAGAAACAGTTTTCACACCCTACCCCCAAAATGTCTTCCCCATAACTGTTGCTAAAACTTTTTTCTTTTATGCCCCTATTGAGAGCCATGCCCCGTATCAGCCCTGAGCACTGTCTACTTGCTTTGATCCCATCACAATTTAATATTCAAGAGTCGACTTCATCACCATTTCCGGACTGCCTAAACTTTAGACAGTTGAAAATTGAGTTTGTCTCCATAGGGTAGGAGTGTATTAACGACCCTATAAAAGTTATTTTTAAAGTTTTATTTGAGGAAAAGCAGCTGGAGAAGAAAGAAAAGAGAGGCATTATTCCACTCTCCAAAGCGTAGTCTTGGAATTCTGCAAAAAACTCAATTCTCGACTGCTTAACTAAAAAACAAAAATCAAAGAAACATTAATATACTGGCACATGTGAAAAGCTTACTTGAATTTGGATTTTTTTCAGAAAAGAATAAAAAACAGAACATGTGAAAAATAGGCATTTTCTGGTGACCACAAGTAAAGGATGAGAGAAAAAGCTTTTAAGTAAAAAGAGATTTTCAGCAGGAAAATGACGAAAACTAAGCTTCTGCATGATACATGTGGTTGGACTGAAAATGATGAAAATTAGGCAATACATGCTTATTAAGTCAAAGTGTTCCAGTGCCATCTCCTGCAGAATGCCATTTCTAATCCCTTTTCTTGTTAATACTATGTCCCATCTCAAATTACGTTGAATTTATTTGTTTACTTACTTGTATTCCTCCGGGAGACTATAAGTTCATTGAGAGCAGAGACTGTTCTGCATTTGTCATTTTATTACGTATGTATAGTATGATATCCTAACACATATCAGGCATTTAATAAAAGCTTAGCAGATAAAACTACATTGAAAGTGCTAATCAAATATACTACAAGAAACTCCCCAATGTAATATAAATATTTGTTATTCTTTATCTTCCCAGTTTATATACAACTAAAATTCTGCTGAGTTTTGTGAATTTCCAATCGAAATTATTCACTCGGGTGTCTAATCTGTGTAACTTTTTGGATGAATATTTCAATATTAGGGCATTTAACATTTTCTCAACAAACCAGGAAGAGACCAACTGCATTGCTTTCATTTGAAAAGGACATTTTTCTGAATTATTTTAAAGTCTGTGATGCAGAAGCAGAGGATAAATGAACATTCTAGGTCTTGACAAAAAGATATAATGAAACTAGAAGAGAAAACAATTAAAAACGACAGTAGAATTCCTATGAGGTAGAAGTCAATGTACTCAAGCGAACCAAGGAAGACATGGGAAATTCAGCTTAAAATGTATGCTTGCTTTACATTCTGATCATATCTTAAAAAGGAAAATGAAATCAAATGATGCCATGAAACCTGAATGCAGGTCCAAATTGAGTAATATGGCAGATGGCTAAGTAGCATTTAATTTAACTATGGTGACTTAATCTTTTAGACTTCTTTTCTTTGCCATGAAAGTTACAAATCTCTGTTTTTCATTCACCCTCACAAAACATGTATACAATGTATGGACTTATTTCAATATTTCAAGGAGTTCTAATTTAATCCATATGGAGGCTTCCTCCCCACATAGAGATCACAAGCTTTCCATGGTTTCATATGTAGTTTGATGAGATGCAACAGTCAAAATATTATTTCCTGTTTGCCTCATTTCAGGTGACAAAGCTCTTCAAATATAGCTAGGGATGAACTTCAGATAACAGAATTTTACCAGGGATTGGAGTCAAACTCACTGGGTTAGAGCTTGAAGATGGCTAAGGACTTATTATTGATTTGACAAAATGTGTCCTCTAATCCAGTGGCTGAGCAACTATTCTGTCAGTGTCCAGATGACATTAATTTGGAATGACTGGTTTGAATGCATCAAAAAAACATAGCTGCTAGTTTACTCTTCTACTTTTAGTAGGTATCAACTCTCTTTCCATTACTGCTTTTACTCCCCAGTCCCAAGATTTCCTGCACTGACATTGAAACAGAAGGAAAACAAACATTAAACAGACAATGATGACGATGATGATGATGATGATGATGATGATGATGATGATGAAGATGATGGTGATGATGGTGATGATGATGATGATGTTTATGATCACCAACATCATCCATTCTGCCCTGAGAGCTGTTCTTTCTTGAATTTGGTCTTCTCATTTTCCCGTGTACAGGAGTGGAGGGGAGCATCTATCAAAATAGTTTATGATTTAATGAGTTTCCTACTTTATTTGATGAGATTACAATAATTCTTTTTGGAGGTACCTAAAAATACCTCTCCAAGGAATTTGAGGGCCCTATAATTAGACTTCAAAGACTGGGATTTTATCCTTTGGATTGGTTTCCTAGTGTTTACTTTCAGTGGGGACTCAAGACTACAGGATGACACTATGAGACTGGAAAGGATTTTTAGAGTAGGATTTCACTGGAATATCAAGGAATGGCCTGTACAAAAAGTCCAAATTCAGCTTAGTTTTAGGAGTATGAGAGGTAGAAGTAATTAATTGAGCATTTCTTCTGTTTATGGACTCTTATGAGTCGTTTGTCTCTTTTCTTTGCAGTGAAACAAAAGCTCTCCATTGCCCAATATTCATATTTAATTTTGAGTGATTATAGGAGCTGGTGATTTCTTTTACATATATTTGGGAAACCTTCATAGAACAGTTCCAGCTGAAGGCCATGAACGAAAATGTATATGCTTTGGTTCAGGACTACAAGATGAGATGCATGTCAGTACAGACTCTTGGGCATCCTGGGCCAAAAATTACACTCCAATTTCGCTTTTAAAAAATCTGTAGTCCTTAGATTTCCTTACAGTCTCAATTCATGCTGACCATCATTGCAGACAATACTCTTAGAGGGGTGTGTCATGTTTTTTCTATTCATCATCTGTGACCTGCCGATGTTACCATCTTCTGCCTTTTTTAAAATATAAATTGGCTGGTGAGCTCCCTATGCATGCATCTTATTCTCTTTAGAAAACTTACCATGTTCCTCCTTATCAGAATTATTTCTTTGTGTTTTTGACTTTCATTCTTGAATACTTTCCATCCACATTATGTTAATGTTGTCTTCAAATTATCTTCTTTTTAGTTGAACAGGCAATTTGGAAAACCTGGATTAAAACTTCAGTCTTCATATTTCAAAATGAGTATGACTGTCCTCTAATATCAAATGAACCACAAAATGAATTAGAGTAGCTATTTTCAACAAGGGGAAAAAATCATAGACCACCAAAATAGTTGTAATCTATTGATGGAAATACATGAATTCTGGGAGGGTAAATTAGGTCTGAGCATTCTGTTATATTTCTTTTTGGGGAAAATGTTTTTTTTTAATAAGTTTCACAATAAAATTTGGAAAGACTATTTTATCATGGATAGGGAATGAATTTAGGAGAAAATGGCAAAGCTAAAAAGATACATTTTCTGGATAGAAATAGTACTTATAATCCCCCTGTGATTAATACTGGAATGGCTATTATTTAATAGAGAATTATATAATTTTAGAGCCAACAGGATGAGTTTTACAGCTGAGGAAACCAGATCCTAGAGAGTTGAAAATCAAAAGGGAGAAACTGGGAAAAGATTGTAGGACACAAAATTATCAACTTCAATTTAAGATGCTAGTGAATTCCAGAGATAGACATGACATTGGAAGCTTGGATTTGTTTTTGTTTTTGTTTTTTTGTCATTGGTCACAGCAGATTGCAAGATTTTGAACCTAAAAAGCAAAACCAAACTATAAGAAACTGCTTCCCAATCTCAAAGTACATGATGTTGGAGTAACTATGTTCCTGACTCTCAAAACCTCTGAGCCACCAAGAGAAGTCAGAAAGACTGTGGCCCAGTTGGGATGACCATCCCATTTCCAACAACCAACATCAGTAGTCACAGTTGAGATCAAGTTTTTACAGACCATACAAATCTCATGTGACTATTGGGATATGTCCATCATCTCCCAGCTACCAATGTTCCTTTCTGACATATGATTTCAAGAATTCTGACTTTGGAAACCTCATGTGACTGTTGGGAGATGTCCATCATCCCCCAGTTCCCAATATTCTTTTCTGACATATGATTTTAAGAATTCTGAAATTGGAAACAGTGGAAAGCTTATGGAAACTTTCCACAGATAAAATATGTATTTTTATTAAACCACTTTGCTCCTGGCAGGGTCTGCAGTGGTAAAGTGGTGGCAGCATTCCGTGAATGCCAACATTCCATGGGTAGTGAGTGTTGGCGCACTTTAGGGGTAGTTCTGAGAACCCTGGAAGCTAATCCAAGTGCATTTCACACCTCACACCTTCTAGACTGGATAGCAAATAGAGATAAATAAATGAAATGTGACAGGAAGTATAGAGAGATTGAAAACTAGAAATATTATCACTCACTGCCCCACCTACCCACATTGTATAAATATCTTTTCTTTGGTTCTTTAGATTTTCAGGGAAGATACTAATCCATGTCTCATCCATCTCCCATTACAAATGTTAATCTCCTAAATTTCTTCCGTTGAGCAAACTTACTTTCACCTTGAGAGGAAGAGTACCTGGCTATATGGTCTATTTATAGGAATTCACTCCAACATCTGAAAAGAAAATCCCTTAGAGATATGTAAAAACATGAACTACCCAATACTTAAGTTTTTATGCTTTCCAGATTACAAAAGAATATCCCTAGTCAAGTACTTAATAGATTGTAATTCAATTCAACAAAACTTTACATACTATTTATGGGAAATTCACTATGCTAAGCAATGAACAGGTAACTGTGAATGTGTTTTAAGCCCTAGCTTAATAATCTTATAATTTAATAGAGATATTCAGACCCTTGAGATACTTGGATTTCTAAGGACTATTCCAGCCCTACTGCTAAAATTCAAAGTCCTCAGTAATCAAGGATGTAATTAAAGAGGGCAAGAAGAGTACAAAGAAGCAATAAATTAATCAATAAGTGGGGAAGTAAATAAATAGAAAAATAAATGAATGAGTAGTTGAATAAATGAATTGATAAATAAATAAGTAGAAGATGAATGGATGAATGGATAGCTTGATAGATAAGTGAATGAATGAGTAAATAAATGAGAGGGAGAAGTCAATTTATTTTGGAGACATTATGACAGGCTTTATGGGAAAGGAGGCATATGAACAAGGTGTTAAAGGAAAGGAGACATTTCAACAGATAGAGGAAAGAAGAGATGTCATTCCAACAATAGTAGATAGTGAGCTAAGGAGTGAAAATAGGAGAGGGAATGTGAAAAAGGAGTAATGAATATAGTATAATAGACAGTATAGTGTCTACTGTGTACCAGACATTGTCCTAAACACTTTGCAAATATTATCTAATTTGATCCTTGGACCACCCTGTAAAAGAGATGGTGATCTTTAAAAGAGAAGCAAACATAAATTATAGGACTTGTGTAGAGTCACATAGCTAGTAAGTATCCAAGGCTGGATTTGAACTCAAGTCTTCCTGCCTCCAGGCCCAAAGATTTAAACACTATACCACCCAGATGGGAGATTGAAGATTGTTTGACTATAGCAAAAATTATGCAAAGAAAAATAGTAGGAGAGAAAACTAAGTGTTTTTTGTGGCTCTCTGTTGCCTACCAAATAAAATATTTAGTCCTGATCCTGACATTCAAGACCTAGATTCAAGTTCCATTTTTAATATGTACGTACTAGCTCTGTGATTTTTAGCAAGTCACTTTATCTAAGTACTCCAGGCAACTCTCTAAGATCATAAATTTGAAGTGTAGAGGCAGTTTAGTCATTTGGAAGTTCCCTACATCATTGAAATCACAAGTCCAAAATTAAAAGTACTTTACATGTTTGCTTCAAGTCTACCTTACCAGCCTTATCTCAAACACCTTTCAGGTGATCTACATCCTAACCAAACTGCATAATTCTAGATCCCTCCTCACTGGTCACTGTGCTGTTATATAATTCTACACGGGTGCCAGTCAAACTCACCGCTTTGTCTCCTAACATTTTCCACAACTAGCTGCTCCCCAGATTTTCCCTTCAAGCAAAATCAAGGTTTTCTTCAGCATATTCTTTTGAGGGATCCCTGCTTCCATCACACTTTTTTCTTTGTTTAGAATAGAACTTACAACAACATCACCCTGGGTCCACATAGTAGGACTTTGGAAACTCTTTGGAAATAAGAAAAGATAGTCTTTAAAAAATAACTTTTTTTCTAAAGACATGGCACGACACTGTGATGGATGGGTGTCCTTTCAGTGAATTCAGTGCCTGTCTCTATAGCAAGTCGACAAGAATTAGAAAATGTGTTATTGGAGCCAAAAAGAAAGGCTGCAGTTTTTATGCCCAGCACCATTTAGTCACTTTTCCTCTTATAAAGTATAATATCTTATATGTACATGTATGCCTTGGAAGGAAATATGCTGTAATGGAAAGAATATTGGCACTGGAGTCAGAGGGTCTGGATGGAAATCCCCACTCCATTCTCTGTTTTCTTCTCCAAAGTGCCAGTCTGTGACATCACTGATACATGTAATCCCTCCAGTGATGTAGAAGGGAACATATCCATGCCTGCCTACCCCACATGTAACACTCATACAGAATAGGATTGTAAACTGCTTGAGGATAGCAATCATTTCATTTTTTGTCTTTGTAATCCCATTACTCAGTACAGTGCCTCATAAATTGCAAGAACTTGATAAATGTTTGTTCATTGATCCTCATCAAATTCCAACACTGAGGGGTCCAAATTCCATGCTGTCCCTTCCTCTTTAGATAGTAAAGATAATAGATCTTTTTAATCCATTTATTACTCTTCCAGTGAAATCAACCCAACTTATTTTCCAGTCATACTTTTGATGACACTTTTTATACCATTTCTGCTGGAACATTCCTCATTTGTAAGATGTTGCAGCTTGACATGCCCACCTGATTTACCTCCGTTGTGTCTTTTGGGTAATTCTCTCCTTCGACTTTTCAGAGATTAAAAGTTCTATGACTTGAAGCCATATAATATGACTAGAAGTCTTTCTTCTAGTGTCAAAAGATAGACCGTTCATTGACTTTAGCAAATCATTTCTACATGAAACGTTCTCTGAACACTCCATGACTGCCTTGAATTTATATCTACATATTTTTTGTCTATTTCTCTATGTACATATTGTCTCCTCTAGCAGAATGGAAACTTTTTGAGGGCAGCAACCATCTCCTTTTTGTCTTTGTGTTCCTGTCAGCTACTGTAATGTCTAGGGTTTGGGAGAGGTGAAAATTCAATAGATTATGGTCAGATAAGGGGATTTAAGAATTCTTGAACACAGAGGTTGTAACATTTGTGGGTGATGGCAAGATCGAGGGTATGACCAGCTCTGTGTTGATAAGGTACAATGAGTAGGTTGAGGAAATGAGCAATGAGGGTATTTGAGAGGCAATATGTACATTGAAGTCCCTTAGTAGGAGAATAGGAGTTGTGGAGGAGAGAAAAATTTTGAAGTAGGAAATGATTTTTTTCAGAAAGGAAAGGGAGTGACCTAAGGATGTGTAGACAACAGGTTCCAAGTGAATATGAATGACATAATCTTCAAAGGAAGAGAAGTTGCTGAATTATGGAGAAAGAACAAATTGGAAGTGGTGAGGGGGAACTAGAAGTATTCCAAATCCCTTGACTGGTGAGCCAGAAGAATAAGTGAAGGTACAGCCAGTACTCAGAAGAGTGACTATGGAGTCTGTGTCATGGTGGGAGGGGGAAAAGGGAGGAAAGCAAGCTTTCAATATGAGCTAGGATATGGCAGGACCACATGACCAATGACATCTCAGGGTGATGACTTGACTTACATGTGAAGTAAAGTTTCACAAAGTCATCAGTCTTCCAGAGTCATCCTATTCCAGTGTAAAGCAAGTCAAGATGATTGGGAGTGGCCTGAGATACAATGAATGACCTTGGTGTTTTCTAAGTATTCCACAGTGCCTGCTCCAGTCGCCTTCATAGCATGTTGTCATCTTCCCATTCCTGTGGGGAAGGTCTTCAGATACTTGGGGTAGATTCCCCCAACTCACTGACAGATTTGAGGGCTGTCAGTTATGCTCAGTCTGGTTTAGCCTGTCTCCTGAGATGGTTTTACCAGGGTGTAGCCACTGTGCATACTGCAGCTTCTTGGAATCATAGGTGAGAATATAGTTGGAGTATTCAGGAAGTACCTGAAGGGCTTACTGTACCCTTTTGGGGGGCTGCTCATCTACCTTTGGCATTTACCTGTCACTCAACCCTTAACAGATGGAAAGAGTAAGAAAAGATGAAGGGGAGTTTGTTGCATATGGAATAGGTACTCCTAAGTTTGCTTTGCACGATTTCATATGTAAAATGGGTATTGCATTTCTTGCCTTCTCAATGGGAGGCAGAGGCAATAGAGGAACTGAGAAAATTTGGAACTGAGAATTTTAAATTGAAAATGAAATTTAAAAGAACAGGCATTCCAGAGGAGACAGTGGGAGTGCCAAGTAAAGCTGAACATTAAAGAAGTTTAGAGGTTCTGAAAGAAGTGGGATTGATTTCTGTATCATAATCAAGCATTTCTCCCCAAAACAACTCCTCCCAATTTACCAAAACTAGAGAGACACTTTTCTGTGACAGATTTCTTTTGTCTCTAAGTTGATTTGGTCCAAAACAGACCCTTGAGGGTGTCATCTGAAGTGTCTAAAGCCAGGGGTGGGGAACCTGTAGCCTTGAGGCCAAATGTAGTCCTCTAGGTCCTCAAGTGTGTCCTTCACTTGAGGACCTAGAGGGCCACATGTGGTCTTGATATGGTTGGTTCCACACACCAGGAAGGTTCATGTCCCAAATTGCTCCACAATCATCAGGAATGAGCAGGATGTGTCTTTCACAGAATCACACAATCTCAGAGTTCCTTGAACAAAAATCCCTCTGGAGCTTCCATGACAAGGGGCCCTCCAGTCTTTGCTTAAAGAACTACAACAAGGAGACATCCACTGTCTTTGCTCAATTTGGAATGGCTCAAATTATCAGGAGGTTTTCCCTGGCATCAGGCATATATTTGCTTCTTCCCATCTTCAGGTAGTTCCTCCTATTTCTGCTCTGGCAGTCAAGCAGGCCGAATCTAATCCTTTTCCAAAACTTTGGAGTCCCAGAGCACAGAGTTTGTAGTGCATTGTGGGACAGCTTTTGTCTTTCTTTTCATCTGTAGCCCCCAACACAGTGCCTAACACTTAATAAGCACTTTGTCAACCTTGTTGATTGATTAATTATGCCTGGGAGTTTAAAGGGGTAACCATGGATTCAAGATGACTTGAGTTCAAGTCCTACTTCTGACACACATTGGCTATATGATCATATGCAAATCACTTTATTTCAGAGCTGTAGGCAGCTATATATGAGTCTAAGTTACAGAGAAGTCCCTGATTAGGTTGGGCTGAGAAAGTTTACATTCTGGGGTTTCCATACAGATATGAAATCAGAAGATTTGACTATAATGCTATGCCTTGCAGTTGGAACGGGGGATATTATCAACTGACCAATCAAAAAACATTTGTTTAAAAAAAAAAAGCCAAGAGAGTAACTGCCTTCACAGAGTTCACATGTTACTGGGCATAGAGGGCGGGAATCTTATACAGAGATAAGTAAATACAAAATGTATATAAGGAAAGTACAAAGAAAGCCTGCAGTTCACAGGAAGGTGACCTTGGCTGGGACTTACTTTTCCATCCTGCCAGGAAAGACGCAGAGGCTGCTTTCTTTCCTTTTAAGAAGAAATTTCACCTGGAGCTTGAGGACAGCCCTTCCCCTTCAAAATAATCGATCCAAAAAATACATTATTTTATACATCAATGCCACTGAAAGGGGATAAAAATGTGCCATTGTCAAACAGAAAGAACCCACACTAAAAATAACTCATTTGGATGGAAATGCTGGAAACACAAAACCCGACTCTGCCGGTCCCATGCCATGCCTTCACATTACACTTTAATCCAATTTGCAGAGTTGGTAATCTGATAAAAATAAACAGAACTCAGATTTAGACATGGGCTGACTTTCTCCAGCTGCCAGAATGCAATGGCCATTGCAGTTCCTTTTTCTTGGAAATCTGTTTCCCTCTTCCTAACATTCAGGCCTTTCTACCTCAATTATCTCAGAATCATAAAATGCAATATATATATATATATATATATATATATATGTATATTATATATATACATATTCTCTCTCTCTCTCTCTCTCTCTCTCTCTCTCTCTCTCTCTCTCTCTCTCTCTCTCTCTCTCTCTTTCTCTGTGTATGTGTGTGTCTCTGTCTTTCTCTCTTTCTTCCTCCCTCTCTTAAACACTCCCTATACAGTCCAAATGCATAAAAATGTATGTTCAAACCCTCTAAAATCACACTTATTCACATTAAAATTTCTGAAGGGTAAAATGCAACTGGCCTAATTCTCTTGCTGTTTTGAACACCTAAGGAGGATAGAACATAGGCCTAAAGCAGAAGACACATGCTAATTTCATGACCATAGCTACACAATGGAAGAGTTGATTCTTGGAGACCAGTATGACTCAATGTCCAAGGTGGAATTGTTTCTAGGCATGCTCAATGAACAAACATTTATGAAGAATTTATATTACACTTGTTACTGGGCATACAGAGACAAAAATGAAACAGGTCCTGTCTTCAAGCAGTTTACACTCTGTCAAAAGGTTTGGGAAAAGAGAAGGATCCCAGTGAGAGCAAATGTAAGTAAGTAAGTTAAGTAAAGCAGGGATTCTTTATCTTTTATGTGTCAGGTACAGAATCATAGAATTTTAAGTGCATAGGATTATAAAAGGATTATAAAAGAAACCAAGGATACTGAAAAAGGTATCACGTTTTTTTTGAAGTTCACCAACTCCAAGTTTATACCCTTGGTATAGAGCCGCAGAGTCTATGTCAAATATATTAGAAAAAAGCTTGATCCATGGTTGGATGTATTCTTTAGCCTAAAAGGCACATTCCCTTAGAATCATAAGCCTTAGAGTAGCAAGGGGTCTTAGTAGGAATCTATTCCCACAATTCATATTTTAGCTGAGGAAACTGAGGCCAAGGCTAGGAAAGTGATTTGTATAAAATCATATGGCTAATAAGAAGAAGGAGAAAGATTTGAACCCAGGTCTTTGGATTTGAAACATTGTGATCCCAGGCTTACAATACAATTCAACTCAATAATTCAACATGAAGCATCCAAGACACTGAGCTGGGCACTGGGGAATCTGATAACAAAAATGAAATCGTCCCTGGCCTCAAGAAGATTCTATTATATTCAAAAGACACAGTTTGTATCCAAGTAAATAAAAATAATGCATTTTAAAGAGCAGGAGAATCCAACCTAGAGATTTTCCAAAGGGAAGAGAGTAGAGAAATGAATGACCTTACACTATGGCAACGACAAGACATGGTACATGTCGTGATTCTTAGTCATGATAGAGCACAAGAATAACTCCCAAATAGACATCCCACACTTATGCAGTATTCTGTAAGAAGAATGATTTAAGTATGAATATATGGCATAGAACAGAAGCTTAGCTCCTCTTAAAAATAGAGGAAAAGGATTTATTGGCGTCAAGTGTATATAAAATGGCCAGAAGTCAAGTAGATGTTAACTTTCTTGAGACTTTTTGAACTGGTGTTCCAAAGTCCTTCCCTCTAGATTCACTCTCTCTTCCTTCTTCCTCTCACTGCTCTGCAAATTCCACATATATGTGAGTGGCAAACAATGGGAAGAGAATTACTAGATCACCAAACCCTGGTTAAGACAGATATATCACAAGACAAAAGTTTAGGAAAAGGATATCTTATATCTGAGAAAGGTCACTTACTGTGCTGGAAACTAGCAAATTGAACGTGGGGGAAAGAGGGAACAGGGTGAGCTATCTGTAGAAAGCCTGCCCAGAAACCTTTTGTTCCTGATAGATGAAAAAAACAGATTATGCTATCTCCTTACCTGGGGAGCAGCCAATTTCAAATGTAATCAACGTAAAACAATCTGTAAACCTGGAAACTAACTTGTTATGAAATTTATGGAAAAGCAAAGACTGATTGTTCCATCATCAGAGAAGCAGAAATTCTTAGAGCCAAGGGCCTCAAATAGGACATCAATTTCTCTCCCACTCTGAGGCTGCTTGTGGGTATCATCTAATGAGTGTCCAAGTCTCTAGACTGGTATGTGGGTAATTTAAAGTTATTGTAAGGCTCAGATGAGATTGTGGATGGAAAGCAATTTGCAAGCACTAAAGCACTATATAAACAGCAATCATCATCATCATCATCACCCCCACCACCACCACATCACTTAGGCCTCCAATCTACTGATAACTTCATTCCCCAAGCATTCTACTGCTGTCCTTCTGAGGTCAAGTAATATTTATAAAGTAATAAAAGAGTCTATTGGTAAATGTTTAATAACAGGATTCTCTAGGGAAAAACAAATAAAAACCAGAAAATAAGAGTGCACTTTTAAGTTTAATCTTCATTTTTAATATTTTCTTAAGATTAGATAATCAACAAAATAACAAATCAAGCCCTTATTTGCTGCAGTCACCAATTTCTGAAGTAGAGAGCTGACTCTTAACATTTAATGGTGAGCTATAAGCCAGCAGGAACTGCCTCCTGCAAACCGCTGGCTTGTTCCATTGGATTGAGGCAATGGTGTAGTGTATTGGAAGGGGAGAAAGAGAACTGGGTGGGTCCCCTTCATGGAAGAGTAGGGGAACTCTGAGGGAGGGGTATTTCCCAGGTGACTTTCCCTGTGTTTCTGTTTCTGGAAAAGTCTACCACCATGGGCTAGGTCAGAAACTGCCAAAGGTCTTGGACACACACACACACACGCACACACACATACATTGAAGAGTTTGTGTTATGATGTCTCTGTTTCCCAAAATAGTTGTCACATTAGAAATGCCATTTAAATCCTCTGCTCTTCTCCCAGGAATGCCTGCAGCAGAGCTCATAGGATCTATCTGCTCACCTTTTGCAGTGATGATTCAACGGCACACACATAGAAAGGTGCAAACCCTTATTCATAGATAAAAAGAGAGCTGGAGAGTTGAGATTCCCCCATATTTCTCTAGCACCAAACATACAGAGAAGAACAGACCAGGAAGGGTACTCAGTCTGCAAGATGCATAGTCAACAAATACCCATAATGGAGAGAAGACTGAGGAAATCATAGCACTGGACCAACAGAACTTTAGGGTGTCCATCTCCTTTATTGTCATTTAGTCTATTTACCTTTTTGTCTGTGTATGGGAGTTCTCCTCCTTATTGGTTTGAATGGGAGAGGGAATGTAATACATGTAGGTGATTCAGAACTATCTAGTCTATGGACAGAGAATAGGACTTGGTGGGAGGACAGTATCCAAACCAAAAAATCAAGGATCCTAGATTTAGAGATAAAAGGGTTTTAGAGTCTCTTTAATCCAATCCCCTCATTTTTCAGATGCGAATACTGAGGGAGGCCCAGAAAGGATAAGTGAACTGCTGAAGGTCATTCAAGAAGTAGGTGGCAGAGGCAAGATTCAAACCCAGGTACCTGATTCTGACTCCAACCCCCTTTTCTCTGTGTCACATTGGATAAACAAAGTGCCATGTCATGGTCAAAACAAGGGGCAAGCTAGTCTAGAGAACTAGGCATGAATAGTGGCATGTAGGCAGGAGCAAGCTGAACAGAACAGTCTGGCCACAACTCAGGACAGAGTAGATGGGAAACACTGAAGAGGTTGGTACGAGGTATTAGTCAATGACCATCATATCCCGGAGCCAACAGGTCTCTGAAATGACCATTCCCCAATTCATCAATAGCCATTTATTAAGCATCGTCTCCCTTGTACAGGCATTATACTTGGGACTAGGGATACAAAGTAACAATCAATACAGTCACTACTTGTCCTCAAAGAATTTATACTCCATTATACCTGGTGGGATCACTGTCTTTTGAGATGAAGCAGTCTTCTCAGAGCACTGTCTAGACTAGCTGTGGGAGAGTAGGAGCTTTACTTTGAGGTAAAGACATAGTGAAAGGCACTTCCTCCAGGTTTCTGGTGGGGTCTTCTTCCTCCTCAGAATTGTCTACACATCTCATGTCCAGATTCTCTAGAAGCCCAGGTGCCACAGGGTAGAAGGCACTATTTACCCTACAAGCACCATGCTCCCACTCCTTCTTCCCTCCCAACCCCAGAGTTGATAATGCCTAGGCCTCTGCATCTCCCCATGCACCTGTACCTGAAGATGGATCATCCCCTGAGACACTGAGAGCCTATCACTGATGTGCCCTTGAACTATGTATGATCTGAGTGAAAATAAAAACAACTTCTCATCACAGCACTAGCTCAGAAACAACGAAAATGAGATACTTCTGATCGTTTGGGACCTTGTTTGGTAAAGAATGTATGTTTGCCCAAGTAGAGGTAGAGAATTGCTGAGGATATTCTTTGGTACAAACCAATCAAGAAGCATTTATTAAAGGCCTACTGTGTGCCAGGCATTGTGCTAAGCATTAAATGCGTAAGGAAGATGATGTGATCATGATGCTGAGTCTTTACCTGACTTAAGCTCAGGTGCACAGGTGAACAGCCTTGTTCTGCTCAGGAAATACTGAAACCTTATTACTTGTGTTTTGTCTCTCCTACACACACAGACACACACACACACACACACACACACACACACACACACACGCTACACTCTTCTTAAAAGCCTGACCAAGGGCAGAAAATCCAATAAGCAGATTTCAAAACCAGACAATTGACAGTTTTCACTGATGCCTTTAAGCTGTAGGAAAAAATCTATAATAGGGATGCATTGAAATCCACTGACATTCAGTCAATGGAACATTTTCTGGCCATTGTAAAAAGACTTATCAAAGGATGGGGTAGGGAAGGGAAGGAAGGAGGGAAAGACCTATTTTTAGTTTCCTCCTTCACAATTAATATTTACTAAGTCTCCTGAGCCTGGGACCCATGCTTCAGTCTGACCATTGCAGCTGCAGTTTCTTGCCTTTGCTATAGCAACCACAGAAATGCCAGCGTTGTATTTCCTTTCTCTGCAAAATAGAAGAGAAGCCAAAGGAGCAACGGCCGCCAGGAGACAGATAAATACCTTCAGAAATGATCATGATGAAGAATTTCAATTTATGGGAGTATTTACAAAGTGCATGTTGACTCCAGGAGGCTTAGGCCATTACACTCTAACAGAACGTATGTCTGGCTTCATGACAGCAGTGTTAATTAGGTTCATTTGCAGACATTCCACAACCAAAAATCAATTTTTCTTTCCTTTTATTATTCTTTCTTTCTTTCATCTTTCTTCCTCTCCTCTCCTCTGCTCTTCTCTCTCCTCTCCTCTCTCTCTCTATCCCTCTCTCTACCCTTTAATTTTTTTAAATCTCTCTAAAAAAGGTGTATTGCATGAAGACTGTTTTATTCATGACGCCAAGAAAGCAAAAAATAAAAAAAGATAAAACTATGATGCTACATGAGGAATTACACTTGATATGATTTGGTTTGGAGTCTGAACCATTTTATGGCTTAAATCTTTGATATCCATAGTATTGTATCAATAATCTTCCATTTATAGATACCATAGGGTGGTTTCTTTGCTTTGTCATACAGTTGAGACAAAACTGAATTAGGAGTCATATGACTCAGTTTGAACTGTAGTTCTGTTGCTTGGCTCCTGTATGACCTTGGATCATTCCTTTCCCTTCTCTGATCCTCAGTTTCTTTCCCTATAAAAGAGGAGTTTATATTAGAGGACTTCTAGGGTTATTTTGAATTATAGATCTATAATCTTACAATCCTACCATTCAAATGGAAAAGTAGACAGGATGACTCTGTCTCGTGAGAGTAAAAGGCTGAGCCTTCTCTTTTGAAATATAAATCTATAATCCTCAATAGAAGCAATATCTTCATATTGGAACTCAATGAAATTTGTAACTTTGTCTCCCAATCTGGGTATCTGAGAATGGCTGAGTCTACAGCCCAAATGTGCTACAGAAGGGATTTAAAGTTGGTATGGTCCCTGGCCAAAGGGATAGACATTCTTCCATGCAAATTCAAGAATTATTGTTATTCTTCCCTCATCACTGAGGAAGACCAATGACATCACTGGGCAATGTCTTGAATTGTATGTTCTGTGGAGAACTTAGAGCTTGGACACACACTGAAATGCCAGAATTGAAGTTCCTAGAAGACAAGGATTTATTTCATTATTGTCTTTGCATTTCTAGTATTATCACAGTGCCTGACACATAACAGTCAAATTGCTTAATTAAGTGTTGTTTGACTGATTGATTAAAAGTGTTTTAAGAGATGAATATTTGAGGAAAATGAAAAGAAAGACATGCTCATGGCTCCTTCATTCTCAAAAACCATTTCCTCCACCTTGCTAGCCTCTCAAACTTGCTATAAAGCTTCTCATAAATTTCTCACATTGTTTCTTCTTCTTTACAAGTTCCTCTGAAGAATAGTCAGGGGTGGGGAACCTGCCACCTTGAGGCCACATGTGGACATCTAGGTCTTTGGAAGTGGCCTGGTTACTGAGTCCAAGTTTTACAGAACAAATCATTTTATTAAGTGATTTTTTCTATGAACTTTGGATTCAGTGAAAGGGCCGCACTTGAGGACCTAGAGGGTCAGAGGTTCCCTACCCTTGACAGACTCCTCACTATCCACTCTTGAAATCTGACTTCTGCCCTCATCCCTCTATTGAAACATTCATGATATTCAAAGGGATGCAAAGATTCTCTTTAGCCAAGCTGAAAGGCTTTGCTCAATCATCCTCCTCCTTTGGCAATGATCCACATTAGGTGATGGGGACAAGTCACCCTGAAGTTCCAAGAGTTGCATTCAAACTTTTTCATAGTTTTCAATTAATGGAAATGTATTCCCCCATCCTCCACCAAGTGGGAAAGATATAGAAAGAAAAAAAAACACTTGTACCAAATATACATAGTCAGACAAAACAAGTGTGTACATTGGCCATGCCCCACAATTCTATGTCTCATTCTTCACCTTGTGTTTATCACCTCTCTGTCAGAAGATAATAAAGGAAAAGGATCCAAAATGATGTAAAAAATGAAAGAAATTATCAAGGAAAAGGACTCAATTTATAAAAAAAAAAACATTTGTAGGCTTCATTCCATGATAACAAAGACTAGAAACTAAGAGGGTACCTGTCAATTGGGAGGTGACTGAATAAATGAGGGTGGATGAGCCCAATGTGATAGCACTTGGTCATGAGAATGATACATGACATAATTTCAGAAAAACAGAGAATTTCTTCACAAGAGATCATGGAACCTTAGAGCTGGAGGAGATCTCAGAGATCATCTAGAATCATCCTTTCATTTTACAGGGGGGAAAACTTAAGACCCAGGAAGATTGCCTCAGTTGACCCACTTTATACTTCTAGTAGCATCAAAGACAGGATTCAGATTCAGCTACTCTGATTCAAGATTTCACTGTGTCAAAATATGGGCAGCTACTGTTGGGGTGAATAGGAATTACTCTATCATGGAGGGCCCCTCAATTCTGAAATGCTGTGATTTTATGAAAAAAAAAAGAATACAACATTTATGCTTGAGGTCTCTCTATTTCCCCCAAATCCCAAACTCCAGAACACAGAATTATTTGCAGGTACACAGGTCATGTGATCTTTTTTGTTTGTTTTATTGAATTGTATGGATTATCTACACCCAAATTATGTCTCTAGAGCTCAGTTATTCACACTTTGGGAAGCCAAGAGGTAAGCTGAACATTTGTAAGGCCTCTGGGAAGATATGAAACTTGACTTGTAAAAAGATCATAATCTAATTCATTCCATAACTTACACTCATTCACCTAAGAACAAGAAAAGAAAAGAAAATCAATGGTGTCCTGTGTTCAAAGTTACATAGGTCCATGGGATGGAGGATGAGGGTGTGATACCACTTTCTCCATCTGGAGGTTTACAGTATTTTTTTTCTTAATTAGCACCAGGAAAGAGAAAGATAATTTGATTAGCTTTGTTTGATTGCAGCTCAGAGGTTCTGAGCTCAAGAGATCTACAAGTCTAGGTCTTCCCAGTTGCACTACACCCAGCTCCTGCTCAGCTGGAACTTCATAAAATAAGCAGATAGGAAATAATCACATGGTAGCTATATGTTCTTGTTGTTGTTTTTGTTGAGTCATTTCATTTGTGTCTGGCTATGTGAACTATTTGGAGTTTCTTTGGCAGAGATACTGGAGCTGTTTGACATTTCCTTCTCCAGTCAATTTTACAGATGAGGAAACTAAGGCAAAGAGGGTGAAGTGACTTAAGCATACAAAGACAACAACAAAACAGCCCCTTTACCAAACCAAGATGATTAAATCTATATGTAATATTTTCACTGTGTGTTTCTATAAGAAAATTATTATGGACTACTGAAATTCCATGGGCCTCAGGCAACAGCAGTGTAGTACCAAGCACAAGAAGCCTGAGACAGTGCCTGTTTCACCCAAGGAGCACAGCTCAATACTTTTTAAAAGAGAAAAAAGGCAAAAAAAGACGAGTAAAAAAGCAACAAAAATAGAATCTGACCATAGAAATTTATTGTGGTGACAGGGAAGATCAAGACACAAACTCTGAAGAGGGCAACAATGTCAAAATACCGATGGGCAAAACCCCAAAGGAAAACAGGAAATGGTCTCAAGCTCATAAAGAACTCATGGAAGATCTCAGAAAGGAGTTAAAAATCATGTGAGAGAGGTTGAACAAATACTGGGGTGAAAAGTGAGAGTAAAACAAGAGATTTATGGAAATAAAAGAGTCAACAGTTTGGGAAAAGAAAATAACTTCTTAAAGAGTAGAATTGACCAAATGGAAAAAGAGTTACAAAAATCTACTGAAAAAAAAAAACTCCTTAAGAAGTAGAATTGGTCAAATGGAAAAAGAAGTACAAAAGTTAACTGAGTAAAACAACTCCTTAAAAGGTAGAATTGGGAAAGTGAATGCTAATAATTCTGAGACATCAACATTCAATCAAGAAAATTCAAAGGAATGAAAAAATAGAAGTAAATGCACAATATCTCATGGGAAAGGCAACTGACCTAGAAAATAGACCCAACTGAGGCAATATCACACTCATTGGATTATCTGAAAATCATAATCAGAAAGAAGGTCTGGACAGCATCTTTCAAGAAATTATCAAGGAAAGCTGCCCTGATATCCTGGAATCAGAAGTTAAAATAGACATGAAATTATCTGGGGAATTACCTCAGGATCCCTAAATAGAAACTCCAAGGAACATTATAGCCAAAACGCAGAACCATTAGGTCAAGGAAAAAAGTACCGCAAGTGACAACACACACACACACACACACACACACACAATCAGGAAGCCACAATCAGGGTTATGCAGAACTTAGTAGCTACAATGTTAAAAGACAGAGGTCATGGAACATGATATTCTGGAAGGCAAAAGAGCTAGGACTACAATCAAGAATCACCAACCTGGTGAATTTAAGCATAATACTTCAAGAGCAAAAATGGTCATTCAATGAAATAGAGGATTTCAAGCTTTCATAAGTAGAGAACTAACAAAGAACAACTGAAGAAAAAGAAAATGATCTTCAAAACTCAAGAGAATCCTGAAAGGGCAAAATGGGGAAAGAAAATGTAAGGGATTCAATAGAGCTGAACTGTTTACATTTCTTCATGGGAAGAAGATAACTGTAATTCTTAAAAATTTACTACTAATATTGTAGGTAGAAGGAATATAAATAGAGGGTATGTGTATAAGGTGAATATATATATATATATATATACATACATACATACATACATATGTACACAAACACACACACATATAGCATTAGGATGTATGGTGTGTTCAGGGAGGACCAGTACCTTTGGTGTGATGTCTAAGATCAAAGTGGAGGGAGTGTTGGTGCATGATTTTCTGTTTTCCCATTATTGTGCACTCAATGCAACCTCTGAAGCTGAGATGCAACAAAGTATGGATCAATTTTCTGCTGCCTGTGCTAATTTTGGCCTAATAATTAACACCAAGAAAACAGGTGCTCCATCAGCCACCACCACACCATCCTTAAGTATAACCATTGGTTACAACAAATGGAGAAATTTTGAATGCTGTGGATAAGTTTACTTCCCTTAGTAGTGTACTTTCCGGGGATGTACACATTCACAATGAGGTTGATACAAACACTGCCAGAGTTAGCTCAGTGTTTGGGAGGCTCTGAAGAAAAGTTTAGGCGAGAAGAGGGATTAGACTGACTACTAAACTGAAGGTCTACAGAGTCGTGCTGACCTCATTTTTATAGGCTTGTGAAACATGGACAGTCTACCACAGCCATGCCAGGAAACTAAATCTGTTCCATTTGAACTGTCTTAGGAAGATTCTGAGGATCACCTGGCAGGATAAAGTACTAGACACTGAATTCCTTGTTGGAGCTGAACTGTCAAGTATTCAAACTATGCTTCAAAGCGTGCAACTCCGATGGTCTGGTCTTATTGTTCGAATGCAAAATGTATACTTGCCAAAAATACTATTTTATGGAGAACTTGTATGGGGCAGACGATCATATGCTGGCCAGAAGAAACGATACAAGGACACTCTCAAGATCTCTCTCGAAAACTCTGGATTTGACTGTGCAACATGGGAGACACTGACACAGGACTGCTCAGCATGGTGTGTCCATACCAGAAAGGGTGTTGCGCTCTTTGAGCAAAGCAAAATTGAGACGCACAAAGTAAACGCAGGATGCACAAATTTGGGATATCCACCCCAAAAATTCATACGAACTATCTGTGTGCAACCTGTGGTAGAGCATTCCAAGCTCTTGTTGCTCTGATCAGCCACAGTTGGACACACTGAAATTTCATTTTATCATGGTGATGTCATTTTGGTCCTCTTCGAAGATGAAGGACAACAACCAACCAACCATATGTGACATTATATATATTGCATAGTATATATAGCATTATATATTTCATAATATAAGATGAACTTATACAAATGAACTTGTAAAATAATTAAGGGATAGGAAAGAGGAGTACGCTGGGTGCATAAGGAGGGGAGAGGTAGAATGGAGTAAATTTTTCCACATAAACACGTCAGATAGACCTACTGCAATGGAGGAGAAGATGGGAGGGTAAGTGACAAGCATAGCTTGAACCTTACTCTCATTAGTATTGGCTGAAAGAGGAAATAATGTATACAGTCATATGAATATAGAAATATATCTTATCTAACAGGAAAGTAGGAGGAGAGAAGATTAAGTAGAAGGGAGGGCAGACTGGGGGAGAAGGTAAACAGAAGCAAAACACTGTTCAGAAGGGAAAGGGTGAAAAGAGAAAGAGAGAGAGAGAGAGAGAGAGAGAGAGAGAGAGAGAGAGAGAGAGGATAAAAAGGAGGAAAAATAGGATGGAGGGAGACACACAGCATGTAATTATAACTGTAAATGTGTATGGATGAAATTTCCCATAAAATGGAAGTGGATAGCAGAGTGGATGAAAAATCAGAATCCTACAATGTTTACAAGAAATAGACTTGAAGGAGAGACACACACAGAGTAAAGATAAGGGACTGGAGCAGAATCCTAAGATTCAGCTGAAGTAGAAACAAAACAGGGGTAACAATTCTGATCTCAGACAAAGTAAAATAAAATAGACCATTTTTTTAAATGAGGAAGGAAACTGCTTCTTGCTAAAAGGTACTATAGGCAACGAAACAATATGAAGACTAAACATATATGCACCAAGTGGTACAGCATCTAAATTCTTAAAGGAAAAATTAAGTGAGTTACAGAAAGAAATAGAAAGCAAACATATACTAGTTGGAGACCTCAACTGTCTCCGCTCAGAATTCAATAAATCCAGCAAAAAAAAAATAAACAAGAAACTATGGAGATAAATAGAATATTAGAAAAGTTAGCTACAACAGACCTTTGGAGAAAACTGAATAGGAAGATAAAGGAATATATCTTTTTCTCAGCAGTACATGGCACCTATTCAAAAATTAATAATGTAATAGTGTCTGAAAACCTCAAAATCAAATGTAGAAAGGCAGAAATATTTAATTATTCTTTTTGGATCATGATGCAATAAAAATTACATTCAATAAAAGGTCAATGGAAAGATAAATTAAAAATTAATTGGAAAGTACATAATACAGTGCTAAAGAATAAGTGGGTCAAAGAACAAATCAACGATTTCATGAACGAGAATAAGAACAATGAAATAACAAACCAAAATTTATTGGACGCAACCGAAGCAGTACTTAAGAGAAAATTTATTTCTCTAAATTTTTGCATCAACAAAATAGAAACAGAACAGACAGATGAATTGGGCATATAACTAAAAAATGAAAAAAAAAATCTCCAATTGAACACCAAATTGGAAACCCTGAAAGAAAACTAAGATAGAAAAACCATTGTTTAATTTGATTTTTAAAAAGAAAGACAAAACCAAATATCCACTATCAAAAATGAAGAGGGTGAAATCACTACCAATGAAACAGAAAAGAAAACATTAGGAAATATTTTGCCTAGTTATTTGGCAATAAATCTGACAATCTGGGTGAAATTGATGAATATTTACAAAAAATATGAATTACCCAGACTAGCAGATCAGGAAATAGAATATCTAAATAGCCTCATCTTAGAAAAAGAAATTAAATAAGTCATTAATTAACTCCCTAAGAAAATCCACAGGACTAGATGGGTTCACAAGTGAATTCCACCATACAGTCAAAGAACAATTAATTCCAATAGTGTATAAACTATTTGTAAAATGGGCAAAAAAAGAAACATACAGTACTCCCTTTATGATGCAAATATGGTGCTGATAGACTTAAGCAGAGAAAGAAAATTATAGATTAATTTCCCTAAAGAGCATAGATGCAAAAATTTTGAACAAAATACTAGCAAGGCAATTACAGCAATATGTCACAAAGTTTATACACTAGGACCAGGTGAGATTTATAGCAGTAATGCTGGATTGACTCAATATTAGGAAAATTCTCATAATTGACCATATAAATAACAAAACCAACAGAAATAATATAAGTATCTCAATAGATGTTTAAAAATAGCTTTTAACTAAATACATCACCCATTCTATTAAAAACAATAGAGAGCAAAGGAATAAACGAAGTGATCCTTAAAATAATAAGCAATATCTATCTAAAACCATCTGCAAGCATTACCTGTAATAAGGATGAGCTAGAAGCCTTCCCAATATGATCGGGACTGAAGCAAGGGTGACCATTATCACCACTATTATTCAATATAGTACTAGAAGTATTATCTATAGAAATAAGAGAAAATGAAATTGAAACTATTACAATATGTAACGAGGGGAAAAGAACTATCACTGCTTGCAGATGATATGATGACATACTTAAAGAATCCTAGGGAATCAACTAAAAAACTACTTGAAATAATTGATAACTTTAACAGAATTGCAGGATAGAAGATAAATTCACATAAATTATCATCATTTCCTTATATGGCTAACAAAGCTCAGCAGTAAGACATAGAAAGAGAAATTCCATTTAAAATAATTACAAACAATAATTTGTAAAAACAAACAATTGTAAACTAAATTAAATACTTGGGAGTCTGCCTGCCAAAAACAAAACCAGGATCTATATGAACACAATTACAAAACGCTTTTCAAACAAATAAAGTCAAATCTAAACAACCGGAAAATATCAATTCCTCATGGGTAGATTGAGCTACTATAATTAAAATGATAATTCTGCCTAAACTAATTTACATCTTCAATGCCATAGTAATAAAATCACCAAAATATCATTTGATAGAACTAGAAAAAATCAAAATAAAATTCATCTGGCAAAATAAATAGTCAAGGGCGGAGCCAAGATGGCGGAGTAGAAGGACGCACATTCACGAGCTCCGAGCCCACAACCCATGGAATTGAGGTAAAAGGAGAGCCCCATAAATTCTGAATCTCTGCAGGGGGTGCACAAACATAGGGGAAGAGATTTCCGTTCCACTGAACCCTGGAGAGCCGTCCCCGGGGTCCATCGCAGCCAGGAAAGCGGACCCCACCCCCACCCCTGGCCGCGACCCAGAGAAGCTGACCTGAGCAGACTTCAGAGAGGAAAGCTCCGGGAGAATCTCCGGCAGCCGGGAAAGTCCCTCTGCCCACAGAAGCTAAAGGTCAGTTAAAAAGAAGCCTGCGCTAGGGGAGGGGAGCGGGCCCCCTCGGGAGGAAGCGGCGGCGGCAGAGACGGGGGCAGGAAGCGGCAGAGGCAGAGGCGTGGGCGGGCGGCTGAGGCGGCAACGGTCCGGGACTCAGGAATCCCCCAGCAGCAGGTAGGATCTTCAATACTGAAGGTCTTTCCAACCTGAGGGAGCCGAGCAGGGGAGACGGCCCTGCCCCCACCCTGCTCTACTGCTGAACGCCTCTGAATAAAACCCCCAAGGGAGCTGAGCACAGCAGGCGGGGCCCCCCACCCCGCCCCCACCCGCTCTGTTCCTGAAAGTCGCTTCAGAAAGCCCCTGAGGGCCCAAGCTAGGAAGCGGCCCTGCCCCCACCCTGCGCCAGAACTAAAGCTTGCCGCGGGAAAGCGCATTTGAATCTCAGAGGTCAAGTACTAGCTGGGCGGATCCAGGCGGAGGTGGAAAGGAATCTCAGAAGTCAAGTAACTGGCTGGGAAAATGCCTAGAAAGGGAAAGAAAAATAAGACTTTAGAGAGTTTTTTCCAACAAATGCAAATGATCCCGACCTTTGGATCTGATGGGGAGGATGAGGACGTATTTTTCCCATCAGGGAAAGATGTGGAGGGCGGGGCCTCAGTACCCCAGACACCCCAGAGGGGTGTTGGGTGGGCTCAGGCCTTGGAAGAGCTTAAAAAGGATTTTGAAAAGCAAGTTAGACAGGTGGAGGAAAGACTGGGAAGAGAAATGACAAAGATGCAAGAAGAGTATGAAAAAAAGGTCAATATCTTGGCAAAGGAGTCCCAAAAAAATGCTGAGGAAATTAACACGTTGAAAAATAGGCTCACTCAATTGGCAAAAGAGGTTCAAAAAGCCAATGAGGAGAAGAATGCATTCAAAAGCAGAATGAGCCAAATGGAAAAAGAGGCTCAAAAGCTCACTGAATTTAATAGTTCTCTCAAAATTAGAATGGAACAGATGGAGTCTAATGACTTTATGAGAAACCAAGAAATCACCAAACAAAACCAAAAGAACAATAAAATGGAAGAGAATGTGAAATATCTCATGGGAAAAACAACTGACCTGGAAAATAGATCAAGGAGAGACAACTTAAAAATTATGGGACTACCTGAAAGCCATGATCAAAAAAAGAGCCTAGACATCGTCTTGCATGAAATTATCAAGGAAAACTGCCCTGACATTCTAGGACCAGAGGGCAAAATAAGTATTGAAAGAATACATCGATCACCACCTGAAAGAGATCCAAAAAGAGAAACTCCTAGGAACATTGTGGCCAAATTCCAGAACTCCCAGCTCAAGGAAAAAATCTTGCAAGCAGCCAGAAACAAACAATTCCAGTACTGTGGAAATACAATCAGGATAACCCAAGATCTAGCAGCTTCTACATTAAGGGATCGAAGGGCGTGGAATAGGATATTCCAGAAGGCAAAGGAACTAGGACTCAAACCAAGAATCACCTACCCAGCTAAACTGAGTATAATACTGCAAGGGAAAATATGGTCTTTCAATGAAACAGAGGACTTTCAATCATTCTTAATGAAAAGACCAGAGCTGAAAAGAAAATTTGACTTTCAAACACAAGAATGAGAGGAAGCATGCAAAAGTAAACAGCAAGGAGAAGTATTAAGGGACTTACCAGAAATGAACTGTTTGCATTCATACAGGGAAGGACAATATTTCTAACTCTTTAAAACTTTTCAGTATCTGGGTGGTTGGTGGGATCACACATACACATGTACACGCATGCACACACATACACACATGCATTCACATGCAGAGACAGAGAGCACAGATTGAACTGAATAGGATGGGACCATACCTTAAAAGAAATTAAGGTAAATGGTGAGAGAGAAATGTAGTGAGAGGAAAGAGGGGGAAATGGAAGGGGGTAACTATATGTCATTTAAGAGGCAAGTAGGAGATGTTTTTAGTGGAGGGAAAAAGAGGAGAGCTGAGGGAAAAAAACAAACAAACAAACAAACAAACAAACAAAAGTTTACCCTCATCACATCTGACTAAACGAAGGAGTGAAATGCACACTCATTTTGGTATGAAAACCTATCTTACAGTATAAGAAAGCGGGGGAGAAGGAGATATTGGGGGGGGGGATGATGGAAGGGAGGGCAAAGGGAGGAGGGAGTAATTGAAAGTCAACACTTGGGGAGGGACAGGATCAAAGGACAGAAGAGAAACAATGAGGGGCAGGTTAAGAGGGATGGCAATTCAGTTAGTCTTACACAACACGACTATCAGGAAGGTCACTTGCAAAGCTACACAGATATGGCCTATAATGAATTGCCTGCTGTACCAAAGGGAATGGATGGGGAGGGAGGGATGGGGAGAATTTGGAACTCAAAGTTTCAGGAACAATTGTTTAGTATTGTTGTTGCAACTAGGAAAGAAGACATACAGTTAATGAGGAATAGAAAGTCATCTGGCCCTACAGGAGAAAAGAGAAGATAGAGACAAGGGAAGGGAGGGATGACAGAAGAGAGGACAGATTGAAGATAGGGAAAATTAGATTGCTTGGGGTATTGGGGTGGGGGGAGGGGAGAAAAGGGGAGAAAATTTGGAACCCAAAAATTTGTGAAAATGAAAGTAAAAAGCTAAATAAATAAATTAATAAAAAAAAATAAAAAAATAAAAAAATAAAATAAAATAAAAAAAAAAAAATAAATAGTCAAGAATATCAAGGGAATTAAAAGGAACAAAATACAATGGAAGGTGGTCTAACAATACCAGATCTCAAGCTATCTTATAAAGTAGTAATCATTAAAATTATCCAGTACTAAGAAATAGAATAGATTAAGTGGAATCAGTAGAATAGATTATTTACGCAAGACACAGTAGTCAGCAACAATAGCAACCTAGACTTTGATAAACCCCCAAAACTCCAACGTTTGGTATAAGAACTCACTATTTGACAAAAACTTCTGGGAAAGGAGGAAAGTAATAAGACACAAACTAGGTATAGACCAGCATCTCGCACAGTAAAACAAGACAATTTATACATAAAGGTCAACAAATTAGAAGAGCAAGGAAGAGCAAGTCCACCTGCCAAATCTATGAATAAGTGAAGAATTCATGACCAAACAAAAGATAGATGCATTTTAAAATGGAAGATAACTCATTTTGATTATATTGAATTAAAAAACGTTTGTACAAACAAAACCAATGCAACCAAGATTAGAAGGAAAGCAGAAAGCTGGGAAGCAATCTTTACAGCATGTGTCTGTGATAAAGGCCTCATTTCTTAACTATAGAGAGAACTGATTCAAATTTATTTAAAAAAATACAAGTCATTAGCTATTTGATAAAAGGTTAAAGGATATGAACTTGTAGTTTTCAGATGAAGAAATCAAAGCTTTCTATAAGCATATGAAGAAGTGCTCTAAACAACTTGATTAGAGAAATGCAAATTAAAACAACTCTGAGGTACCACTTCACACTTATAAGATTGGCTAATATGACTAGAAAGGGAAATGATAAATGTTGGAAAGGATGTGGGGGGGAAGGATGTTGGTGGAGTTGTGAACTAATCCCACCATTCTGCAGAGCAATTTGGAACTATGCTCAAAGGGTTATAAAACTATGCATACACTTTGATCCAGTAATGCCAATATTAGGTTTGCATCCCAAAGAGATAATAAAAAGGGGGAAAGGACCTGCAAGTACAAAAACATATTTATAGAAGGCCTTTTCAAGGTGGCAGAATACTGGAAATTTAGGGGATGCACATCAATTGGGGAATGGCTGAACAAGCTGTGGTATGGAAATATAATGAGATACTATTGTGCTGTAAGAAATGAAGAACAGGCAGATTTCAGGAAAAAAATCCTGGAAAGACTCTCAGAATTGATGCAGAGCGAAAGGAGCAGAACAAGGCAAGTATTGTACACAGTATCAGCAATATTGTGTGATGATCAACTATAAATTACTTAGCACTTCTCAGCGACAGGACGATCCAAGATAAGTACAAAAGACTCAGAAGGAAAATGTTATCCACATCTAGCTCAAGAACTGAGGAACTCTGGATGCAGATTGAAGCAATTGTTTTCACTTACTTTATTTTTTTTTTGTTTTTCTTCTTTTGATCTGTTTCTTCTTTCACAACTGTGACTAATATTGAAATATGTTTCACATGTTAACACATGCTTAACCTATATCAAATTGCCTACAATTTTTGGAAAAAGGGCGGGGAGGGAGGGAGAAAACTTGGGAACTCAAAATCTTGTAAAAATAAATGCTAAAACTTTCTTGCCATGTAATTGGGAAAAATAAAATACTATTACAAAACAAAATTATTATGTAAAAAGTATATATATATGTATGTATGTATATGTATATATATTATGGAAAAAGGTGTATTTATATACACATACTTTTATATATCATTTATATATATTTTATATAGATATTTTTACATTATATATACTTTTATATATTTATCTATACATATACTTTTTATACTATATATACATACTTTTATACTATATATATATATATATATATATATATAATATACACTTTTTACCAAGTACTACCAAGTTGTTCACTTTCTTTTACTTCCCCCTTTTCTTCCTTCCCTCTATACTTCCTCTATTTTCTTCCTTCCTTTCTTTCTCTTTTGCTGATACTAGTTCTCCCTATCTTGTAATCTTTCCAAGACTAGAAATTCAAATACTGTTTAAGGGCCCCATCCCACTACAACTTGGAACAAGAGTTTTGACTTAACTCTCTTCTAAACCTGAGTTGATTTGCCCCTACCTAAGTAGACTACCTAGTGACCTTCATCTTCAATACTCATTCTACTGGTGTCAAACTTGATGAGAACATTGGGCTGGCATATTGCCCTTCCACTCAGATTTCTTGAACTCAAGGGAGCCAGCCTTCTCCACCTCCCCAGGACAAAAAATGTTGGGTATATGCCCCCATAATTGGCTCTGAATTGCTCTTCTAAAGGGTTCTGCAAGTTTATATCAAAAGCAATAATGAATGAGCATACACATATCTCTGCAGTTTATCAGAATTTGATGAGTGTATATTGCTGTCCCCTACACTCCTAGTCAGTCAGGCACCAAATCCTTTTAGTTCTCCTTTTACTTCAGTTACATCTATACACACTCCTCCACTCACACCACCACTTCCCTCTCCTCATACTATAACAACCCTTGCTCAACCCCTCCTCACTTTTCAGTAGGATTACTGCTATAGTCTCTCCATTGATATTCCTGCTTCCAGTCCCTCACACTCCAATGCATCCATCAAGCAACTACCACATTTATATGCTTAAAACAGGCCTGACCCTGTCACTCCCCAGCTCAAGAATTTCCAGTGGGTCCCTGTTGCCTATCAACATTCTTCTCTTTGGCATTCAAAGCCTATCACAGTCTGGCTTTAATCCATTTTCCAGGATGATTATCCTCTTCCTCTCCTTCATTGCTTCTCCACATTGCATCCAGATTTGTCAGTTTTCTATTCTTGCATCACATCCAATCTCTCATCTTGTCTGAATGCTTTCCCTCATCTCCTCTGGTTGGCTTCCTCCCAACCCCAGTTCAAGTACTATTTTTTGACAGGTAGTATTTCAAGATTTCCAGAGGTGTTAGTGCTTCCCCCAATTCTTTTGAATTTTTTGGCACATATTTCTGTATGTACATAGTGTTCCACTTTCAGGTAGAATATACATGACTTTCTACTCGTGCATTCCCAGACTCTAGCAGAGTAGATAGTTGATAAGTTATTCTTACATTGCATGATTTGAATTGAATTGAATTGAATTGAAATGAATTAAGTTGCATTGGTCACTGCTCTCTGTCATACATACTTTTCTCTCCAATCCTATAAAATCATTAGTAGTGAATAAAATGATATGACAGCCAAGTAATCTATAAGGATCTTAGGCTTCAGGAAAGGAGATGTTGAGTCCATGACAAATGAATTCATTATTTCACTGTCCTTCCCCTTTGTCAGACCATATCTGGAACCTTTCAGTTCTGGGCACTGTGTTGATAAGCTAGTATATTTAGAGAATGGTAGAACTTTGTAAAGATTGGCTTAAAAATCTGGTGAGTGTTTGCCTACAGGAGAAAAGATTTGGGGAAAATATGTAGAAGAGGGAGTAGTCTTATTCTGCTTACTGCCCAAGGGAAGAATGAGAAGCAACGGGTAAAAGTTAAAAAAAGCAAACGAGATTGATGAAAGAAAAAAAATGCTAACAATGAATTCCATCCAAAATTGGTATGTTTCCTTAGGATTCATGGGGTCCACTTTACTGGAGATAATCAAAGAAAGACTGGATAGCTATTCCTCAGAATTTTGGAGCTCTTCTGCAGGCACAGGAAGGACCAGGTGTCCTCTCAGGTAGCCTGCCACTTTGGAACATCTGGGATTCTGTGGCTATTCAGTCTAAACATGGTTGCTGTGGAGGACTTTATAATGAAGAAGGGCAACCTACGTGGAACAAATGCCAGTAATTTTCCGTAAATACCAATTTCATAATGTTTAATACAGGTGTACAATATTACTTTTGCTGGAAAAGATGAGAAGATATTTTAAGTTCTTTTGAGAATAAAAAAAATGTGAAGCCAGATTTCATTTTTTGAAACGCGATGGGAATACTCGTATAGGACAGCATAGAATGAAAATTTGGCTTGGGGTGTGTAATGTCCCTGGGTTTCTTCCCTGATCCTTTTCTCAGTTCTCATATGTGAAAGCCAGAATGCCCTATTTCCCGACACTGCTGAGATACAAGCCAACACTGTCACTAAAGAGTACGGATAAAAATTGAGAAGCAGTAGTCATCAACAGGTCTCTATGGATGGCCACAGTTTGGAATGGATTCCCCTACTTTCCAAGCAATGATAGAGTTTTTGGGGGCACAAAACTATAGTCCTCATGTTTTTAGCTTCATTTTCCAGCAATGGTGTTTTGTGGGATTGTGTGTGTGTGTGTGTGTGTGTGTGTGTGTGTGTGTATGATTCCAAATAAGCCATGCAATTTGTCTGTAACACTTGCCAAACTTGGTTTGGAACTCAAGACTGTTCTTAAGATGATTGGGCACCAAAATAATCAGAAACCCTCCATTTTCTAGCATTCCTATAATTCTATGACTAGTGAAAATTTAGGAGAAGATGCCTACCCAAAAAAACAATCCATCGTCTCTACTTAGACGTTGGAACAGTTTTGTTTTTTAAAGTGGCAAGCAATGAAAAAATGTACTTAAGCAATGGAAGTGGTTTGGGGGATTGTGTGTTCTCATTACTTTCATCTTCCATTTTGTTTACTTATTCATTTGCTGAGAGCACCTTGCAGTGTATTGGGCAATTCATAGGCACTCCTCTGGGCACTTTTTCTGTAGTACATTAATCCCTTTACTAAGTACGGTTTATAGAAGTGAATATTATTGACACATTGTCTGACAAGGGCAGAGTATGTTGGACTACCCTCCAGCCTCAATGTGGATGCTCAGTCTTTCATAAGGCGTGCAGTCTAAGACTATTTCAGCAGCGACCCAACACTGGCTAATACGGAATTTTGTCGTTCTCACTCAGTCCTTCAGTCAAGTCAGATTCTTTGTAATCCTGTGGACCAACTGTCTACAGGGCTTGCTTGGGAAATAAATTAAAGTGGTTTGCTATTTCCTTCTCTAGAATATTAATCTTAAATTCCATTAAAACTCCTAAATACTTTAGATAAATGTTTTCTAGTCAAAGTTCTTCTGTTTTATATTTGAAATGCTGATTTTTGAGCCTACATTTTAAAAAATCCATTTACCCCTACCAAAATCCATGTCACAGTTTACTTACTGTACCTTGCAGAATACTGCATACATAATAAGCACTTAAAAATACTTGCCAGTTTTTGGTAGAGATTATATCCATCATTTTTATTATCCTCATTTTACAGACAAGGAAATTGAAGCTTAGGAAGGCAAAGTGACTTGTCTCAGGTCACATTTAGAAGATGACAGAGTCAGAAATTGAATCAAGATATAATGAGAAAAGTATAAATATAAGTCCTGTATTAGATGATCTCTATGAGTTTGAGTTCTTGTTGGAGACACTGCAAAGATTCATAATATACCCTCCTAAGAGTAGCTATTAGTTCCCCTTATAAGCACTCAGTTTATAAGTCATTAAACAAAAAATTCAACAAATTTTATTTACACAGTAAGGTACAGATAATTCCTCCTGAATGTGAGATCACTGAAAGAAATATGTTCCTTCTCTCCAGAAGATGTTCTTCACTTTCAAAAGCCCAGTGGCAGATGTGTTTGATATCATTAAGACATCATTATGTTTTCCCTTATAAACAAAGGGTAATGTGGACCATATTTTTTTTAACTAAATTTCCATTTTAGGCAATTGAGAATCATAGTACTTAAAATGCCATATTTGTAGTCAAGAAGTCCTGAGTTCATATTGTGACTAAGACACTGACTAGCTATGTGAACTGGGCAAGTTATTTATACTTTCTTAGTGTAAATACAGGTAATAACAGCCCATAACCTGAAAGTTTGTTTGTTCTTTTGTGCATGAGGATCAAATGAGATGATGTTTGTAAATTGCCTTGCAAACATTAAAAATTACTATATACTTTTGTAGCTTTCTCCTTCCTGGTAGAGATAGAATAAGTACATTCTTCATAAGTACATTTTTTTCCTTCCCTGTTTAACCAGAATGCATATTTCCTTCTCCTATGTCACTTCCTCATTGAGTATTGAAGAATTTAGGTGGTCCTTCAACTACTTTTCCAATTTAATTATTTTTCATCTATCTAATCTTTCAATGTGGAAGGCACAGAAATTAGTTTTAGCACAAGAGCTCATACTTTATATCAAGATAAGTTCTAAATGGATATGTTAAAATATCATAAATGACTTAGAGGATCAAGGAAAAAATGATCTTTCAAATCTACAAATATGAGATGGAAGGGATCATTACCAAACAAAACACAGAGACGACTTTATAAAAGAAAATAAACAGTTATTATTACCAAAATTTTAAATGGTTTTGCACATATAAATGTAGCTAAAGTTGGAAGAGAAATAGTTAATGGAGGAGGAATCTTTTTAACCAGTTTCTCTGATAAAAGTCTAATTTCCAAGATATATTTGGAAGTATAATTCATATGTATAAGAATGAGATATTTGCAACTGATAGTTCTCAAGCTAAGAAAATTAATCTATCTATGGCCATATAAAGGCAGGTAGGTGGCATAGTGAATAGAGTGCCAGACCTGGAGTCATGAAAACTCAACTTCCAAAGTTTAAATTGGTCTCAGACCCTACTCTCTGTGTGATTCTGGGCAAGTCACTTAATCCTGTTTCCTCAGTTTTGTCATCTCTAAAATGAGCCATAGAAGGAAATGGTGAACCACTCCAGTATTTGTGCCAAGAAAACCCAAAATGAGGTCATAAAGAGTTGGAAACATTTGAAATGACTGATCAACATGACCATATTGGGGGAAATTGTCTTCCATTTTCTTCTGAGCTACAGGTGTAAAGTGAGAGACACAAGGAAAAGAGGAAAATATGTGATACAGGAGTCAAATCTATCTTTTCTTTCATATATAGCACAAAACAGCAGTTTAAGTAGGCCCCTTAAGAGTCATGGTGACTACAACTATCCCTTGTGTGATTGGAGTTGTCTTTTTTTCCAGCACTTCTGATATAGTGCCCAAATTTCATATTCTAGAGAAACAAAATTCCTCCTTTCTTGAGGGAGCACAAAATATGAGAGACAGAGAGGTGTAAAGAAGCCCCTCAGCAAGTCCCATGGCACTAGGCAGGATGTATTCATGCTCCTTCCCAGTTCTGGGCAATGGTGCCAAGCAAACCCCTTGAAAAACTTTACCTGATAGAGACTGGGTTTCCATACTAATCCCCTTGTCCTTTCAATGTTTATGTTTCATTTTCTTCCTCCTCTCACTGACCCATAACCACTTAATCCTACCCATACTATATGGCATCTCTCCAGTGCAGGGTTGTCCATCCATTCCACTGAGATAACTGGTAAGTATAATATAAATAAATGTTAATATAATCATAGGAGACAGTTGAAAATCTCCTCACTGCCACCCATTCCCATTACTAATTAACACACATGTGATTTAAAAGTGATGTTTTAGAGATAATATTTCTTTGTTGTATAGCACAGAGAAAGAAAATATATTTAAAAAAAAACAAGAATTCATTCAAAGAACTATGAAGCATGTGGCTTCCAGTCATAAGTCTCAGCATTGGGGATACCTCTCCCAATTGCCCTCCGAAAGTGGTGACTGAAGAGTAACATAGAGTTACCCACAATCAGAGGGATCTTGCAGTAAATTTCTTCACCTATAAAGAGGAAGTTGAATTGGATGGTGTCAAATGGCTACTCTAATTCCATAATTCCATGTTCATCCTCTTCATTAAGGAGCTTGGTCACCCAGAGGCTCTCAGTAGGGGTTTGTGCCCATAGCGAAGTTGGTATTTGTTATTGTTCTTGTTCATCCTTCATTTCTGAAGATAATCGATGATATCACAGGAAAAATGTCTTGACTTGCATGTGAATTGAATTTAAGTGAGTCAGAGTTGTGCAAAGTCACCAACTTCACTCTCTCTTCCAGAGGTATCGAAGTCCAGTGGCATGACTAACTAAAGTTAAGACACCTGACATGGGATACAATGGATTACCTTGGCATCTTCGATGCCTCACAAATTTCTAAACCCTTCACAGTGCCTGCTCAGGCTGCTTTCATGGCCACTGGAATAAACTGTTCTCTGCTGAGGAGAGTCTTCACATGCTTGAGGTAGACAACCCCCCCCAACTCAATGACAGATTTAAGGCTTGTAAGTTACCTCAACTTGGTTTAACCTATATCAAATTCCTTACCTGAGAGAGAAAGAGCTGAAGAAAGAGAATTTATTTGTCCCATAAGTCTGTGTCAGGGTGAAATATCTTGGGAAGCAGAATTCTGTACTCATTGCAGTTCTACATGGATACATTACAAAATCTGACTGAATTATTTTTTTCATAAAAATAAGTTGAATGGAACGAAATCTTCTTATTTAAAGGTTGCAAGATACAAAGGTTGACAAATTCTAAGGTTAGTCACTTAATTGATGTATTTTATTCACTATGTTCGATTCATTTTCAAGACTTACTTAAAGATCTTTTGTTCTCCCAAAACTCCATTGTAAATTTTGCTCAACTGTGAGTAACAGGCTGCAATCTTGAGTGAATTATCCTTTGTAAGGTTTGCTGCCACCCAAAGTCATAGAACAGGGAGTAGTCTTATTTTATCTCTTTGTCTCCAGGATCTGGTAGCACTTGGCATATTAAACTGAGTAAAAGAACATTGATGGAACCAAGATGGCAGAGTGATTGGTAATTGCTATCTCCCTCCCCTTGTTGACCTTGATGAGTCTAGAGAATATCTCCCTGAGTAAAACCTTGGAATGGTGGGAGCAGCAGAAGAGGTAAACAGACTTTTAGCCCATGAGGCTAAGAATTTGACTAAGGAAGATCCCTCTTGCTGTGGCTGAAGAGGACCAGTGCAGGATCAGAGCTGACCCAGAGAGCCCCACCTCAACACACTGGGAAAAGATCCTGAGCCCCGGGGAGTGAAGCCAGCAACTTCCAACACCAGGACCACAGGCATGCCTCAGCACCCCAGGGGAATCAGGAAGACACTAGTGCAGATGGGATCATCAACCACTGAGCTTGCCTATGATCTAGTTCAGCAGAGGAGATCTCTTGCATCTAGACCATTCTTTCCCCACACTTAATGAGCTAGCTCCAGGGAGCTAGGGAAACAGCAGGGAAACCCAAAAAGACCTCACCTGGCCTTTGCTTTCCAACACCAGCCAGCTCAGCACCAAGTTAGATGCAGAATTTTAGCTTCCAACTGAAAGAACCAGAGTCTGCAACACACAAAGCATCAAGTTTTAGGAACAAGAACTGCGGGACAGAGCCCCCTGTACCCCAGATGCAGAGAACTACTTTAAAAGCCAGGAAAAGGGTCATTGCCATGAGTAAGAAGCAAAACAGAAAAGAAAATGGAATCTTTCTATGGTGATAAGGACCAAAACACAAATACCAAAGAAGTAAACATTGAGACTGTACTCCCATCTGAAACTTCAGGAGGGAATATGAACTGGTCTAAAGCATAAAGAGCCTTCTTGGAAGAGCTCAGAAGGATTTTAAAAGCCAAATTAGAGAAATAAAAGAAAAAATGACAAATGACTTTAAAAATACGAAAAAAAGAAATCACAGAATAATTTAAAGGGACAATTGGACAAATGGAAAAGGAAGTACAAAGCCAATTGGAGAAAAGAACTCCTTAAAAAGAACAATTGGACGGATGGAAAAGGAGATGCAAAAGTTAGCGAAAGGAAACAATTTGATAAAAATTAGAATCAGGAAAGTAGAAAGTAAGGAATCTATGAGACATCAAGAATCAGTCAAATAGAATCTAAAAAATGAAAAGATAGAAGAAAATGTAAAATATCTAATTGGAAAAACAACTGACCTGGAAAATAGATCCAGAAGAGAAAATCTAAAGATTATTGGTCTACCAGAAAGCCATGATGACAAAAAAGAGCCTGGACAATATCATCCAAGAAATCAAAGAAAATTACTCAGAAGTCTTAGATCCAGAGGGCAAAATAGTCATTGAAACAATCCACCAATCACCTTGTGAAAGGGAGCCCAAACTAAAAATACCAAGGAAGATCGTTGCCAAATTCCAGAATTATCAAGTAAAGGAGAAAATACTTCATGCAGCCAGAAAGAAATAATTCAAATATCGAAGAGCTACATCAGGATAACACAAGACCTTGCAGCTTCTACATTAAAACATCAAAAGAATTAGAATATAATATTCCATAAGGCAAAGGGGATGGGACTACAACCAAGGATTAATTAATCAACAAAGGTGAGCATAATATTTCAGGCAAGTAGATGAACATTCAGTGAAATAAGCGATTTCAAGACCTTCCTAATAAAAATGTCAGAACTCAATAGAAAATTCGATCTTTAAACATAGGTCTCAAGAGAGGCATAGAAAGGTAAACAGGGGAAAAAATTGTTCCTCAATATGAGCAAACTGTTTACATCCCTATAAGGGTAGATGATACTTGTTAATCTTGAGAATTGTATATTTATTATGAAGTATGAAAGGGATATACTTAGATAGAGGGAGTAGGCATAAATTAAATGATGTGATAAAAGCAAATGTGCTTTAAGGGTGCAAAGGGATTGTAATGAGAGATATGAAAAGGAAGAGGTATACAAAAATAAATTCCATCACAGGAAGAGGCACATAAATGTATTTTAGTAGAGGGAAAGAGGGGAAGGAGATCAGCATTGTTTGAGAGGTACTTTCATCTGATTGGATTCAAGGAGAGTACAACAAACTCAGTTAAGTATACCAATATAACTAGCTCTATAGGCAGTAGGAGGGAAGGGGGGAAAGGGGAGAGGAGGTTAAAAGGGAAGGAAGAAGTAGTAAGGGAAAGGGGATTAAAAGGGAGGGGACTGAAAGAGGGGAGGGAAGACTTAGGGAGGCAGTGCTCAAAAATTAAAGCTCTATTGTGGAGGGGAAGGGAGAACTAAAAGTATAAACAAAGGGAAAGGGGATGGAGGAAAAGGCACAGATACTAATCATAACTGTGAATGTGAATGGGATGAACTCACCCATGAAACGGAGAGGGAGAGCAGAATGGAATAAAAGCCATCATCCAACAATATGTTGTTTAACAAAAACACATTTGAAATGGTGCATACACACAGGGTAAAGATAAAAGGTTGGAGCGAAATATTTTGTGCTTCAGCTAAAGTAAAAAAAAAAACAGGGGTAGCAATCCTAATCTCAGACAAAGCAAAGGCATAAATAGATCTAATTAAAAGAGATAAGGAAAGAAACTATATCCTGCTCAAAGGCATCATAGACAATGAAGCATTTTCATTACTAAGCATATATGCTCCAAGTGATATAGCATCCAAATTCTTAGAGGAGAAGTTAAGGGAATTACAGGAAGAAATAGACAGCAAAACTATACTAGTGCAGGACTCAACTTTGCCCTCTCTGAACTTGATAAAATTAACCTCAAAATAAACAAGACAGAAATGAAGGAGGTAAATAAAACTCTGGATAAGGTAGATATGATAGATCTCTGGAGAACACTGAATGGAGATAGACAGAAATATACCTTCTTCTCAGTGGTACCTGGCACATGTACAAAAATTGACCATGCCCTAGGCCATAAAAACCTCACATTCCAGTGCAGAAAGGCAGACATAGTGAATCCATCTTTCACAGGTCATAATGCAGTAAAAATTATATGTAATCAAAGGCCATGGCAATATAAACCAAAAACTAATTGGAAACTAAACAATCTAATCCCAAAGAATGACTGAGTGAAACAACAAATTATAGAAACCATCAACAACTTCATTCAAGAGAATGAAAATAAAGAGACAAACTACTAAATCTTGTGGGAGATTGCAAAAGCAGTTCTTAGGGGAAGTTTTATATCTCTGAATGCCAACATGAATAAAATAGAGAAAGAGGAGATAAATTAATTGAGCATGTAGCAAAAAGAATACATCAACTTATCAGCAGAATAATACATTATGATCATGTAGGGTTTATACCATGAATTTAGGGCTAGTTCAAGATTAGAAAAAAACTATTATCATTATTGATCATATCAACAACAAAACTAACAGAAACCACATGATTATCTCAATAGATGCAGAAAAAGCTTTTGACAAACTACAACACCCATTCCTATTGAAAACACCAGAAAGCATAGCAATAAATGGAACTTTCCATAAACTAGTAAGCAGTGTCTACCTAAAACCATCAGCAAGCATTATATGCAATGGGGAAAAGCTAGATGCCTTTACAATAAGATCAGGGGTGAAACAAGGATGTCCTTTATCACCATTGTTATTTAATATGGTATTAGAAATGCTAGCTGTAGCAATAAGAGAGAAAAAAGAAATTGGAGGAATTAGAATAGGCAAAGAAGAAACTAAGTTATCTCTTTTTGCAGATGATATGATGATATACTTAGAGAATTCCAGAGAATCAAATGAAAAACTACTTGAAATAATAAACAGCTATGACAAAGTTACAGGTTACAAAATAAACACATAAACCATCTGCATTTCTATATATTACTAACAAAGCACAATAGCAAGAGATAGAAAGAGAAATTCCATTTAAAGCTACAGTAGACACTATAAAATATCTGGGAGTCTACCTGCCAAAACAAATCCAGGGACTATATGAACACAATTACAAAACACTTTTCACACAAATAAAGTCAGATCTAAGTGAGTGGAAAAACATCAGTTCCTCATAGGTAGGCCAAGCTAATATAACAAAAATGACAATTCTACCTAAATTAATTTACTTATTCAGTGCCATACTAATGATACTAGAGCTAGAAAAAAGTATCAAAATTAATCTAGAAGAACAAAATATCCAGAATATCAAGGGAACCAATGAAAAGAAATGCTAGGGAAGGTGGCCTAGCCCTACCAGATCTCAAATTGTATTATAAAACCTCAATCATCAAAACTACTTGGTACTGGCTAAGAAACAGAGGGATAGACTAGTGAAATAGGTTAGGTACTCAAGACACAGTAGTTAATGAATATAGCAATCTACTTTTGATAAACCCAAGGACCCCAACTTCTGGGATAAGAACTCTCTATTTGACAAAAATTTCTAGGAAAACTGGATGACAGCGTGGCAGAAACCAAGCATAGACCAATGCCTCACACCATACACAAGAATAAAGTTCAAATGGGTACATGATCTAGTAGACTTAGAACATCTCTGAAATACTTGGACTTAAAAAATTTCCAATGGACCCTTGAGGCAAAATGCCTTCCACATACAGAAAAAGAACTATGGAATTTGATCGCAGATAGAAATAGACCATTTTCTTTTGTATTATGCTTTGTTTTGTGGTTTCTCCCATTCATTTTAATTCTTCTATGCAACATGCATTTAATAAGAATGTACATGTAGAACCTGCATAAGATTGCACGCCGTCTTAGGGAGGGAGTGGGGAAGAAGTGGAGAATGAAGGAGAGGGAGTAGAAAAACTCTAAGATATGTGGAAATGATTGTCAAATACTGAAAACAAATAAAATAATTCAATTAAAAAAACAAAAGAGCATTGATAAACTGACTTCAAATACACGCTCTCCTACTTACTAGCTAAGTGATTGCGAGAAAGTTACATCACCTCTAGGCTGCAGTTTTATAATCTGCAAAATGGGGGGCTTTGAATAGATGACCTCTACTGTCCCTCCTTCTCTGTGATCAAATAATTTTGACTTTTATGCCCCCAAACAATCCTTTTCTTGGAAGAAATTCAGCTTGCTTATATGCAAATCATAACTCATTGCATGCTTACCTTGCTACAGAAAAAAAGTAAGCCTCTATAACAGGCTATTTCCTCTAACAAGCTTCCATTCAGAACACACATATTTGTTCCTGAGACTGCCCTTGATCTGATCAGCCTTAGACTTTATGTTACTCCTAGGGGAAAAGGCAGAAATGGGGGTGGGGCACGTTAGGCACTTTGCATTTTTCATTTAGGGTACTGAGTCCAATGGCATTAATCACTGGTCCAACAGTCATCATGATATGCTGTGTGATTTCTGCATGCCATCTCATGGCAGTAGACCTCATCTTGAGGGCCTTATTTCACTCCAGAAACCATAGCAACTGGAGATATGCCTGTGGGAAATCTGGTCAGAATGAACTTCCTTTATCTACTTTGACCATAGACATTCATTTACCACTGATGGACTCCCTGCATCCAGGTTTCCCCATCATAATATCTTGATGATGAAAGGGAGGGTCAATATCCCCTCCCACAAGAGAAGATCCTCAGAAGCCATTGCACCAATATTTCTTTGGTTAGTATGGTATTCACACTAAGATTAGACCTGTCTGCCTCTAATATTTCATAGCAAATTTGATCCATAGAAAAGAGGGCATCTTCTCTTCCTTTGCCCCACTGGGAGAAAAAACACTAGCCATGCTGTATTAAATAATAAATATGTGCTACTGCTTCCTTAGCTGGATTCCAAGAATTTTATATACTGTAATTTAATCCTTAGAAAACCATGGGATATTAACTGGTCTAAACCGTCTTAGGAAGAAATCTCTCATTTGCCTGCCTTTTGAAGTTTGTCTCAAAAATTCTTTGATGTCTTAATGCTGGTTCAAAAATTAGAAAGAAAGAAAAAAATCCCTTGACTTTGTAAATCATTTTGGGGTTACAGAAATGACAATGTGATGATGAATGGCACACACAGAACTTTAAAAAAAAAAGGAATAGTTCCTCTGACTATAAAGTGAATCACAAAGCTGAGACTGTCTAATACTAACTGCTTGTAATAGCAAGATCCTGTAGTATTCCAGATGCACAATAAACCTCAATATTCTGACTTTATTATGAGCACCTTTCCACATCTGCAATCTGGTCATACAATCAAGTCTTGTTCTTTTGTTGCAAGATTGTCCTGTTTCATTTTTTATTATTAATTTAAACCATGTGGGTAATGGGTAATCCAGTAAGCCATAGGCATTTCAGATCAGAGCTTTCCTACAATCACATGTAACATCAAACATCTGGATATTTAGATGAATAGAGACTGAAGAAATGACTGGGGTTGGGGGGGTGGTTGAACCATTCTGAAAGAATAGATTGGATTTGAATGTAATTTCATTCTTTCATTCATTTATAGTATCTCTTCTTGACCAGTGTCCCCTTTAATTTAAATAATTGACCAGATGGGATTACAAAGGAAAATAAAAAGCTTGATTCCATAGTCACCCCTAAATGGCCATATTTGTATGAATAAAATATATTCATGTTATGCTGTTTAACTGATCAAAGTAACCCAAAGTCAGATATTTTTTATGAAACTTGGAGTTAAATTTACAATTTATGTAAAAAAAAAAAAAGGTGTATTACCTCTCTATTCCTCCATGATCTACCCCTATACATTTAACCCAAAACTCATCCCTAAAATGCTCTGCCTATAAAGTTTAGGTGCATTTTGCTTTTTAAATGTTTACCTTACTTGAATCACACAAGGAAAGTAATAGTTTTTCTGCCTCTGGTCATTGTCAAGAGCAAAAGGATTCTGGAGGATGGAGGGAAGAAAATGAAACAGTGGAAAAATTGTAGGTAAAACTATTTTATTTATATTTCTGGTACCTAGTATTGTCTGTTATTGTTTTGATAGAGAGTGAGGAGAGATATTGTAATCCTACTGAAAAGAAGTGGTTCAATTCAAGAAAAGGACATAATGGGTCTTTAACAAATATTAATTGACTGATTGATAATATATCAGTCTTCTGAAATTTAGCTTTCTGTATGAAGCATAAGCTTAAATAAATTTGAGGAAGATTAAAAATATTTTGTTAAAAAGATTGTTATAATTTGTTTGTACAACACATTCAATTTTTAATATATGCCTCCTCCCTTATTTACCCAAAGGGTAAGAGTCATCTCAAAGGGAATATTTCCACAAGTTTATGGGAAGGCTAATATTATTTAATGTGAAAACCAGATCAAATACTTGCCAATCCTGCATGTCATTTAATAAAACAAAAAAGATTTTACTCCATAGAAGAGATTGGTTCAATCTAGAGACTTCCAAAGAAAATGAAAATTGTCCAAGAAGCACCATTAGGTACCTCTACAAGAGGTACATTTCCAGGGTAGGCTTACTGTTGGTACAGAAGAAGGGCAGACAGGGTTGATGTTATTTTCATTTTGTAATCCAGATGCACTCCATTTTACTGCAGAGTCCAGGTGTGGGCATTCAAAAGTTAAAACAAATAACGAAGGAAAGGAAAAGCACAAAGATGAAAGACTTGGTGGCTGATCCTGCTGAAATATTTAGAGTTAATTCCTTGATGAAACTGAGCTTTTTGGTTTCCTGAGGTTCTTACATCCCTTCTTGGTAAGCTATGTACTGGTACCTGCATTTTTTGAGAGTGGCTCCCTTTTCTGTGCGAAAGACTTGAAAGTGTGTAGGTACATGACAATATGTATTAAGAGATATTTGATGCTGATAATAATTATCATTATTATCAACCTACAATCCAATTAAGTGAAATTTTAATGAAGCAATGACGTTGTGTCAGGCATAGTGCTAGGAAGTGATGGAGATTCAAAGAAAAGGAAAAAAATCCCCACCCTCAATGTGACCTGTCATGAGAACAGTAGATTTAAAAACATTTTAAACATGTTGTGGTTCACCAAGAGCACACACACACATACACTGAATATCTGTTAGGTGAATATAGCCATAGGAGGTAGATACCCTGCTTGCTATGGAGACTCATGGGAAGACTGAGTCTCTGGTTTTGATTCCAGGGGTAAGCTGACAAATCTTCAGAAAAGACTGAAAGAACAAGAGCCTTTGTGGTGACAGCATTGCTGGTGGCCTTGGTTGTAGCTCAGGGGCAGAAAGAAATACCTGAAGGGAGAAGCCTAGGTAGTGCTCAAAAGCAAAAACAAAAACAAAAAATTGATCCTGAGATACTATCCCTCACACCTCAGAACTAGAGCTGGACTTTAACAAAAAGTTAACAGTCAAGAAATAAGCTGCTAAAAATTAAAAAAAATAATAATAATGAGTAAGCAAAAGAGAAAAATCTCACTAATTGATAGCTATTGGTAATAGAGAAGATCTGGATACAAACTGAAAAGAAGGTGAAGTTATAACAACTACTTCTATCTCAAAAAAGAAAATGATCACAAGACCAAAAAGAGTTTTTGGAAAGACCTTAAAAAGGATTTTAAAAATCAAACAAAGTGATAGGGGAAAAATAGGAAAAAAATAAGAGTAATGCAAGAAAATCATGAAATAAAAGTCAATCAATTGAAAAAACTGAATCTAAAAACTTATGGAAGAAAATTACTCCTTAAAAATTAGAATTGGTAGAAGGGAAAGCAGGACTTTATAAGACACAAAGAAATAAATAAGACCAAAAGAATAAAACAAAACAAGAGAATGCGATACATCTCATTGAAAAAATAACTGGCCCAGAAAAAAGATGGAAGAAAGACAATACAAAATTTATTGTACTACCTGGACGTGATGATCAAAAAAGGATATAGACACAACACTTCAAGAAATTATCAAGAAATGCATTGCCAGAAATTTTAGAACAAGAGGGCAAAATAGAAGTAAAAACAATCCACCAATCATCACCTAAAAGAGACACCAAAATGAAAACTCACAGGAACATTCTAGGTAAGTTTCAAAGCTCTTAGTTCAAGGAGAAAATACTACAAGCATCTCAGGGAAAAAAATTAATATGTGGAGCTAAAGTCAGGTTAGCACAAGATTTAGCAACTTCTACATGAAAAGGCCAAAGGGCATGGAAAAATACGTTCTGAAGGGCAAAGGAGCTGGACTTGCAACCAAGGTGAACACCCAGCAAAGTTGTGTGGTAACCTCAATGAGGAAAAAAAAATAGACATTTAATGAAATAAAGGATATTAATATATTTGTGAATAAAGGACCAAAACCGAATGGAAAATTTGACCTAGTAGACTCAGGAGAAACTTAGTAAGGTAAACAATAAAGACCATTATAAAGATTTTAATAAGTTCAAAATATTTTTTTTCATATGGGAACACATAGGTAACTTAAGAATGTTATAATTACTTATATAGATTGAAATAGCATACGTATAAAAAATGCTCGGATTTGAGTTGAGTATGATGGGATGATCCTAAAAAATACAACTGGGTAGGGAGAGGCAAAAGGAAGCATTTATTTCATAAAAAGGAGGCATGAATAGAAGAATTATCACAAGGGAGGCAGGATAGGGTAGAGGTCTGGCAGTGCTAGAACTTTATTCCCATTAGAACTAGATTAAAGAGGGAATAACACGTAGATCTAGGAGGGTATAAAAATCTACCTAACTTAAAGAGATATAGATAAAGAAAGAAGGTAAGGGGAGAGGAGAAGGGAGGAACTCTTAGAAGGATGGGGAAATTAAAGAATAGGAGGATAAAGGGAGAGGATTAAGGGAGGGATTCTCACAAGAGATGAGGATTAGAGAGGCAGTGGTTAGAAATCAATTAGACCTGTGAGAATGGATAGGAGGGATGGAGGGAAGGGAGAGAGAAAGAGAGAGAGAGAGAGAGAGAGAGAGAGAGAGAGAGAGAGAGAGAGGAGAGAGAGAGAGAGAGAGAGAGAGAGAGAGAGAGAGGAGATAAACACAAGTTGTTCAGTGTTTTACAACTTGAAGGGCACCCTCAATTTCCAGGTATTTGCCACCACAAAGAAACCTGATATAGATATTTAAAACATATAGATCCTTTTCCTTTTTCCCTGATCACATTGAAAAACATGCCTAATATTGGTATTGCAAGGTCAAAGAGTATACACAGTTTTATAAATCCTTAAGAATAATTCCAGATTTCTTCTCAAAATTACTGAATCAGTTCACAGTTCCACAAACCTTGTATTAATGTCTCAATTTTTTTTCACATCCCCTCCAACTTTTGTCATTTTCCCCTTTTATCATTTTAGCCAATCTAATAGGCGTGACATGCTAAAACAATGTGATGGAATTTGATTTGGTTGTGAAAATAAACAGATGATTTTGAAGAGAATTTGAAAGATGTATATGGACTGATAGGAAGCACAACCATAAGAAGTATTCATCTTATAACATCAAAAATTAAAATGTCTTCAAAACTGTTCAAGTGATAAAAAATGAAGTGATCATAATTAGGAGAACAATGTATACATATTTCTTACATTCAAATTTCATCATACTATTCTATCAAAACCTACATAGCCTTTCTTTAATTGATAATTGCACTTATGGTTTCTAATTTTCTTTTGATTTTACCACCACAGAAATGCTACTACAAATATTTTGTGTATATTAAAAAAAAACCGTACTTACTAAAGTTGAGCTGTTTACACTCCTACATTCAAGATATTTGTAACTCTTGAAACTTTTCTCAATATTTGGATAGTTGGAGGGATTATACACACACATATGTGTGTATATATATGTGTATGTGTGTATACATATGTATTATATATACATATATAATATATACATATACAATATATACATATATGTAATATTATATATATACATATATATACAGAGAGCACAGGGTGAATTGAATAGGAAGTTATCATATCTAAAAAAATTAAATTAATAAGTGAGAGAGGAATATATTGGGAGGAGAAAGGGAGAAATGGAATGGGGCAAATAATCTCTCATAAAAGAGCCAAGAAAAAGCTTTTTCAATGGAGGGGAAAAGTGGGGAGGTGAGAGAGAAAAAGTGAAGCTTACTCTCATCACATTTGGCTCAAGGAAGGAGTAACATGCACGCTCAATTTGGTATGAAAACCTATCTTACACTAGAGGAAAATAGAGGAGAAGGGGATAAGCAGGATGGGGGGGGAATGATGGAAGGGAGGGCAAATGTGGGAGGGAGCAACGATAAGTAAATACTCTTGGGGAGGGACAAGATCAAAAGAGAGAATAGAAGATATAGGGGGATAGGATAGGATGGAAGGAAATATAGTTAGTCTTATACAACATGACCACTATTGAAGTCATTTGCAAAACTACACATATATAGCCTATATTGAATTGCATGATTTTTCAGTGGGGATGGGTGGGGAGGGAGGAAGGGGAAGAAGTTGGAACTCAAAGTTTTAGGAACAAATGTTGAGAATTATTTTTGTGTACAACTGGGAAATAAGAAATACAGGTAATGGGGTATACAAATTTATCTTTTCCTACAAGATAACAGAGAAGTTAGGGAAAAGGGAAGGGGATTAGAAGGGAGGGAAGATTGGTGGAAGGGGTAGTCAGAATGCTCAGTGTTTTGGGGTGGGGGAGGGGAGAGATGGGGTGAAAATTTGGAACTCAAAATTTTGTGGAAATGAATGTTGAAAATGAAAAATAAATAAACGTTAAAAAATAAAAAATAATATTTCTTGATTCTTTAATTCTATATAGCAGTCTGCATAACTGGGCCAAAGGGCATAAATTGTTGAATAACAATTTGTAATTCTAAACAGTTTTTCTGAAAGGCTATACTCCTTCACAATCTATCAACAGGGGATCAGTGCATCTATTTTTCCAAAACTCCTTCAATACTTTTCATTTCAGTTTGTTATCTTTTTCAATCTCATGAATGTGAGACTGAAACTCAGAATTATTTCAAATTGCATTTGTCTAATTAGTAGTGACTTGGAACATTTTTTCTTAGGGTCCTTGCTAGCGTAAGTTTCTTCTGTTAAGAACGACCAATTTAGGGGTGGAGCCAAGATGGAAGAGTAGAAGGACAGACCTGTAAAAGCTCTCCCCCATAGCTCATAAAATATGTGTAAAAATGACTCTAAACAAATTCTAGAGCAGCAGAAGCCACAAAACGACAGAGTGAAAGAGATTTCCAGCCCAACGTAGCCTGGAAGGCCAACAGGAAAGGTCTATCCCACTGGGATCAGAGTGGAGCACAACCCAGGCTTGGCAAGGTGGCATGGCTCAGAAAGGACCAGAGCAGGGCTCAGGGTGTGGAATCCTCAACAGCAGCTGCGTTTCCCAGATTGCTCAAACCACAAACACCAGTTTCAAAGGTCAGTGAGAAAGCTCTTTCACCTGGGTGAGAAGGGAACGCTATCTGGCCCCACTGGCAGCAGACACTGCAGCAGTAACATCCATCTTTTGAACCTAGGCCTAAAGACCCTGGGGGAATTCAGCTGCTGATCTGGATCTCAGCCCTGGGTGGCAGCCCCAGACTGAGGAGGATAACTGCATGGTATAGCTGGAGGCAGTTGTGGAGAGTGAATTCATTCATGGATCCCAGGCAGAAAAGCTTTTGGTTGCTCCCAGACCAGTGTCAGGCCAGGAGAGAAGTAAACTCCTCTCCCTTGATTGTGTCACCTTTGAGGAACTGAGAACTTACCCTCCTCTTGACAAAAGACTCAAAAGTTAAGTAACTGACTGGGAAAATGTGCAAAAAAGGGGGAAAAATAAGACTATAGAAGGTTACTTTCTTGGTGAACAGGTATTTTCTTCCATCCTTTTGGATGAGGAGGAATAATGCATACCATCAGAGGAGCACCTGCAGTCAGGGCTTCTGCATCCAAAACATCCAAAATCAATATGGAATGGTCTCAGGCCATGGAAGAGCTCAAAAAGAATTTTGAAAATCAAGTAAGAAAGGTGGAGGAAAAATTGAGAAAAGAAATGAGAGTGATGCAAGAAAATGATGAAAAGCAAGTCAACAGCTTGCTAAAGGAGATCCAAAAAAAAGGTAAGGAAAATAGCACCCTTAAAAATAGGCTAACTCGGGCGGAGCCAAGATGGCGGAGTAGAAGGACGCACATTTACGAGCTCCGAGCCCACAACCCATGGAATTGAGGTAAAAGGAGATCCCCATAAATTCTGAATCTCTGCAGGGGGTGCATAAAACATAGGGGAAGAGATTTCCGTTCCACTGAACCCTGGAGAGCCGTCCCCGGGGTCCATCGCACTCCGGAAAGCGGACCCCACCCCCACCCCTGGCTGCGACCCAGAGAAGCTGACCCAAGCAGACTTCAGAGAGGAAAGCTCCGGGGGAAGCTCCGGCAGCCGGGAAAGTCCCTCCACCCACAGAAGCTACAGGTCAGTAAGAAAGAAGCCTGCGATAGGGGGAGGGGAGCGGAGTGCCTCCGTGACTCGGGCCCCCCTCGGGGGAGGAAGCGGCGGGCGGCAGAGACGGGGGCAGGAAGCGGCGGAGGCAGAGGCGTGGGCGGGCGCGGCTGAGGCGGCAACGGCCCGGGACTGAGGAATCCCCCAGCAGCAGGTAGGATCTTCAATACTGAAGGTCTTTCCAACCTGAGGGAGCCGAGCAGGGGAGACGGCCCTGCCCCCCACCCTGCTCTACTGCTGAACGCCTCTGAATAAAACCCCCAAGGGAGCTGAGCACAGCAGGCGGGGGGCCCCCCCACCCCGCCCCCCACCCGCTCCGTTCCTGAAAGCCTCTGCGGAAAGCCCCTGAGGGCCCAAGCTTAGGAGGCGGCCCTGCCCCCACCCCTGCAACAGAACTAAAGCTTGCCGCGGGAAAGCGCATTTGAATCTCAGAGGCCAAGCACTAGCTGGGCGGATCCAGGCGGGGGGTGGAAAGAAATCTCAGAAGTCAAGTAACTGGCTGGGAAAATGCCTAGAAAGGGGAAAAAAAAAATAAGACTTTAGAGAGTTTTTTCCAACAAATGCAAATGATCCCGACCTTCGGATCTGATGGGGAGAACAAGAACGTAATTTTTCCCATCAGGGAAAGATGTGGAGGGCGAGGCCTCAGTACCCCAGACAGCCCAGGGGGGTGTTGGGTGGGCTCAGGCCTTGGAAGAGCTTAAAAAGGATTTTGAAAAGCAAGTTAGACAGGTGGAGGAAAGACTGGGAAGAGAAATGACAAAGATGCAAGAAGAGTATGAAAAAAAGGTCAATATCTTGGTAAAGGAGACCCAAAAAAATGCTGAGGAAATTAACACCTTGAAAAATAGGCTCACTCAATTGGCAAAAAGAGGTTCAAAAAGCCAATGAGGAGAAGAATGCTTTCAAAAGCAGAATGAGCCAAATGGAAAAAGAGGCTCAAAAGCTCACTGAATTTAATAGTTCTCTCAAAATTAGAATGGAACAGATGGAGTCTAATGACTTTATGAGAAACCAAGAAATCACCAAACAAAACCAAAAGAACGATAAAAGGGAAGAGAATGTGAAATATCTCATGGGAAAAACAACTGACCTGGAAAATAGATCAAGGAGAGACAACTTAAAAATTATGGGACTACCTGAAAGCCATGATCAAAAAAGAGCCTAGACATCGTCTTGCATGAAATTATCAAGGAAAACTGCCCTGACATTCTAGGACCAGAGGGCAAAATAAGTATTGAAAGAATCCATCGATCACCACCTGAAAGAGATCCAAAAAGAGAAACTCCTAGGAACATTGTGGCCAAATTCCAGAACTCCCAGCTCAAGGAAAAAATCTTGCAAGAAGCTAGAAAGAAACAATTCCAGTACTGTGGAAATACAATCAGGATAACCCAAGATCTAGCAGCTTCTACATTAAGGAATCGAAGGGCGTGGAATAGGATATTCCAGAAGGCAAAGGAACTAGGACTGAAACCAAGAATCACCTACCCAGCTAAACTGAGTATAATACTTCAAGGGAAAATATGGTCTTTCAATGAAACAGAGGACTTTCAATCATTCTTAATGAAAAGACCAGAGCTGAAAAGAAAATTTGACTTTCAAACACAAGAATGAGAGGAAGCATGCAAAAGTAAACAGCAAGGAGAAGTATTAAGGGACTTACCAGAAATGAACTGTTTGCATTCATACAGGGAAGGACAATATTTCTAACTCTTAAAACTTTTCAATATCTGGGTGGTTGGTGAGACCACACATACACATGTACACGCATGCACACACATACACACATGCATTCACATGCAGAGACAGAGAGCACAGATTGAACTGAACAGGATGGGACCATACCTTAAAAGAAATTAAGGTAAATGGTGAGAGAGAAATGTAGTGAGAGGAAAGAGGGGGAAATGGAAGGGGGTAAACTATATGTCATTTAAGAGGCAAGTAGGAGATGTTTTTAGTGGAGGGAAAAAGAGGAGAGCTGAGGGGAAAAAAAAACAAAAACAAACAAACAAACAAAAGTTTACCCTCATCACATTTGACTAAACGAAGGAGTGAAATGCACAGTCATTTTGGTATGAAAACCTATCTTACAGTATAAGAAAGCGGGGGAGAAGGAGTTATTGGGGGGGGGGGATGATGGAAGGGAGGGCAAAGGGAGGAGGGAGTAATTGAAAGTCAACACTTGGGGAGGGACAGGATCAAAGGACAGAAGAGAAACAATGAGGGGCAGGTTAGGAGGGATGGCAATTCAGTTAGTCTTACACAACACGACTATCAGGAAGGTCATTTGCAAAGCTACACAGATATGGACTATAATGAATTGCCTGCCGTACCAAAGGGAATGGGTGGGGGAGGGAGGGATGGGGAGAATTTGGAACTCAAAGTTTTAGGAACAATTGTTTAGTATTGTTGTTGCAACTAGGAAAGAAGACATACAGTTAATGAGGAATAGAAAGTCATCTGGCCCTACAGGAGAAAAGAGAAGATAGAGACAAGGGAAGGGAGGGATGACAGAAGAGAGGACAGATTGGAGATAGGGAAAATTAGATTGCTTGGGGTATTGGGGTGGGGGGAGGGGGAGAAAAGGGGAGAAAATTTGGAACCCAAAAATTCGTGAAAATGTATGCAAAAAGCTAAATAAATAAATAGATAAATAAATAAATAAATAGATAGGTAAATAAATAGATAAATAAATAAATGAAAAAAATAGGCTAACTCAAATGGCAAAAGAGGTCCAAAAAGTCTATGAGAAGAATGCTTTAAAAATCAAAATTAGTCAAATGTAAAAGGAGGTTCAAAAGCTCACTGAAGAAATAATCTTTAAAAATTAGAATTTAGCAGATGGAAGCTAAAGACTTTATAAGAAACCAAGAAATTACAAAATAAAACCAAAAGAATGAAAAAATAGAAGACAATATAAAATAACTCATTGGAAAAACAACTGATCTGGAAAATAGATCCAGGAACAACAATTTAAAAATTATGGGACTACCTGAAAACCATGATCAAAAAAAGAGCCTAGATATCATCTTTCATGTAATTATCAAGGAAAATTGCCCTGATATTCTAGAACCAGAGGGTAAAATAAATATTGAAAGAATCCACTGATTCTTACCTCCTGAAAGATATCTGAAAAGAAAAACTCCTAGGAATATTGTAGCCAAATTCCAGAATTCCCAGGTCAAGGAGAAAATATTCTAGCAGTTTCTACATTAAGGGACTGAAGGGCTTGGAATATAATACTCCAGAAGTCAAAAGAATTGGGATTAAAAGCAAGAATCACTTACCCAACAAAACTGAATATAATAGTTCAGGAGAAAAAAAATGATCATTCAATGAAATAGAGGACTTTCAAGCATTCTTGATGAAAAGATCAGAGCCGAATAGAAAATTTGACTTTCAAACACAAGAGTCAAGAGACGCATGAAAAGGTAAACAGAAAAGAGAAATTCTAAGGGATTTACTAAAGTTGAACTGTACATTAGTGCATGGAAAGATCATATTTGTCACTCTTGAACTTTTTCTCAGTATTTGGGTAGTTGGATGGATTACACACACACACACACACACACACACACACACACACATATATATATATATATATATATATATATATATATATAACAGAGGGCACAGGGTGAGTTGAATAGGAAGGTATGGTATCTAAAAAAAATTAATTTGGAGGAAAAAGGGAGAAATGGAATTAACTAAACTATCTTTTATAAAACAGGTAAGAAAAAAGTTTTTTTCAATGGAAGGGAAAAGGGGGAGGTGAGAGGGAAAAGTGAAGCTTACTCTCATCACATTTGGCTTAAAGAGGGAATAATACGCACCCTCAATTTAGTATGAAAATCTATCTTACACTACAGGAAAGTAGGGGAGAAGGGGATAAGTGGGGTAGCGGATGATAGAAGGGGGGGCAAATGAGAAGAGGGAATAATTAGAAGTAAACACTTTTGGGGAGGGACAATGTCATAAAAGAGAATAGAATAAATGGGGGCCAGGATAGGACAGAGGGAAATGTAATTAGTCTTACACGACGTGACTATTATGGAAGTCTTTTGCAAAGCTACATGCGTATAGCCTATATTGAATTTTTTCCCTTCTCAGTGGGGATGGGTGGGGAGGGAGGGAGGGAGAGAAGTTGGAACTCAAAGTTTTAGGAACAAATGTTAAGAATTGTTTTTGCATGCAACTGAGAAATAAGAAATACAGGTAATGCGATATAGAAATCTATCTTGTCCTACAAGAAAAGAGAGAAGATGGGGATAAGGGAAGGGAAGAGGGTGACAGAAGGGAGGGCAGATCAGGGGAAAGGGTAATCAAAATGCATAGTGTTTTACAGTGGCACAGGGGAAAATTTCCAACTCAAAATTTTGTGGAAATGAATGTTGAAAACTAAAAATAAATAAATATTTTTAAAAAGAACCACCAATTTATATCCTTAGATCATTTATAAATTGGGAAATGGTTTTTATTTTTGTAAACTTGAGTTGGTTCTTTACTTATCTTAAAAAATGAAAATCATTATGAAAGAAACTTTCTCCATTTGCTTTGCGTCTTAGCTTTATTAAGATTCATTTATGTAAGAACATTTTATTATTTTATAATAAAAATGATCAGTTTTATACTTTGTGATGTTTTCTATTCCTTGTTTGGTCATGAACTATTCTTTTCTTAATATATCTGGTGGATTTTATTTCTCTGTTTCTTTAATTTGTTTATGTTATGACTTTTTAAAAATCTGTCACGTACATTTGGAGCTTCTCTTTGCACATGATGTGAGTTTGGGGTCTAAATCTAACATCTTTCACATTGCTATTTTCCCCTATTGTTTTTGTCAAATAATGTATCCTTATCCCATTAACTAAAGTATTTGGTTTATCAAATAGTAGGGTGCTGGATATATTTATGTGTGTGTATATATGTATGTATGTGTGTATGTATGTATGTATGCGTGTAAATAGATATAGTATTCATAATCTCTCCCACAAATCAATCTTTCTACTTTTTAACCAGTATCAAATTATTTTGAAAATTACTACTTTGCATCATCGATTGAAATCTACCATTGCTAGGCCAACAAGGAAAAATGATAGCAAAATTCATATTAAGACAAAAAAAGATGAGTAGAACAAGAGTAAGGTATACAATAACAACACTGTGAAGCCACATGGCCTTGAAAGCTAAGGAGATCTGTGATCAATGCAATGATCATAGATATTGCATGTGTATGTATGTGTGTATTATTTATATACACACGTATACAAATATATACACAAACATATACATTCACATACATATACATTGTATGTATAGAGATACTCATGTGCATTCATACACAGATACAAATATTTTGTATATACACATCTACACTCACACACATATAGGTATGATATTACGTATGATGTATTATGTGTATATAATCTAAAATAACCATTGCATTGATTATAGTTCTTCTGGCTTTCAAGGTTATTTTTCTTTACAGTCTTGCTATTGTATAGAGTGTTCTCCTAGTTCTGCTCATTTCATTATGCTTGTGTATATATATACACACATATAGTCTGTCTTATTTAAATATATGCATATGTGTGTACACATATGTACACACATGTGTGTGTGTCCCAGTGGACTCAGCTTAGAGATCTCATTTCTCACTTGGCTGCACTACTTTGGGATTTTTCTCACTGATTTCTCCACCATGCCCCTTCATTAGGACACGTTTCCTGCTCCCCTCCCCCAAGCTTTTCATCTTTCCTTTGTGTTTCGTGTTCTTGGATTAGATTGCAAGCTCCTTGAAGACAGGTACTGTCTTTCTTTTATTTACATTTGTGTCCCTAGTGCTTAACACAGTGCCTGGAACTAAGGAGGTAATTCATAAATGTTTACTGACAATGTTTATTGATCATAACTACATGTCTAAAGGTTCAGTCCTATCGAAAAAAGGACAGAACCACAAACGCTTGGAATGATACAATCACAGAATAATGAAATTGTGGGAATAACTATATGGAACATTTTTATAGTTAGAAGTTGCCTCTAACACCTTTCAGGCATCCAGACCAACATTAAATCAGAAAGGAATTCCCACAGCATAGCCAACAAGTAGTGACCAGTCTAGGCTGGATCTCTTCTGAAGAGAGGGAGCCCACTACCTCCCCAGGCAAGACGTTCCAATTTTGGTCAATTCTTTTGTATAATTAGCAATATTGTTAATAACATCAACCCTATATTTCCCTCACAAGCTATGTGGTACAGTGAGTATAATTCTAGGCCTGGGATCAGAAACACATGAGTTCAAATCCAGCCTTAGTCACTTCTTAGTTGTATGACTTTGGGCAAGTAACTTAACTTCTCCCTACTTTAGTTTACTCAACTTTAAAATGGGGATGAGAATAATACCTAATCCTCAGGATTTTGTAAGGCTCAAATGGGATAATATTCATAAGGCACTTAGCATAGGGCTTGGTATATAGTAGGTATTATAGAAATGCCTATTTCCTTGCCTTCTCCCCTCATCCTCCTTGCATCTTCCCACAATTGTTTCTGGTTCTATCCTCTAGGATCAAACAGTTCTAATTTCTCTTCTACAGGGATAGTCCTTTAACTTGAACAGAGCCATCAAGTGTCTTCTGAGACTTCCTTAAGTTAAACATGCCCACTTCTTCCAAATGATCCTTGTGTAACACAGACACTAGACCCTTCCTCATCCTAGTTGTCCTCCTCTGCATATGTTCCAGCTTGTCAGTGTCATTATTTAAGACCAGTTATGTATGAAGAATCTTGGATATATTAATCATTCAACCAATGAACAAATATATATGATAAGTATCCCTTGTGTTCCAGGCACATTGTTAGGTAATTGAACATTGACCAGCTATTTTCCAGAGGAGAATCTCCTGAGGCCTTAATGGAATTTTAGGTGGTCATTAGCTTTAGTCAGTGAGTTAATAAGGCTGTTAGGATCTCACCAGGCACATCCTCTGTACATTTGTGGAGCTTTAAAAATGTGGAAGCTGGTATAGCCCCCTGGGGATTAAAATTAAAGGCCACAGGAAGAAACCTTTTAATTTTGCATTAAGAAGCCACTGACATTCTCATGGTCCTAGTGATGTGAATGTGCCCATTATACTGGGGTTTCCTTTCTTTGCAAATAGCCTTTGCTTTCAAAACTGTCATTAAAAACTACTTAAGAAAAGAAAAATTCTCCCATGGACGTGTCTGAAAATGGCTGCTCCCATTATAAAGTCATTTGAGACCCAAGTATTATTTACACTGAAGTCTGTCATAAGTTCTTATTTTTAAAAATATTTTTAAGAACTTTGAGTTGCCCTGTAATTATGAATTCTGGCATCTATACTGGGCTGAACTGCTGGGATGATCTGTAAACATCAGGGCTGACTGAATTTCTAAACTGGTCACTAGCACAGATACCAAGAATATTTAGACTATCACGTACAAATTCATATTTTTTTCAAAATTAATTTGAAGTTGAAATTATGATAGGACAACAGAAATTTTCTTCTCAAATGGGGAAAGCAGTTCCCAAAACAGATTTCCTTCACAATTTTTCCTTTTGGAAAACTGTACATTAAAAAAAATTCCATAACCCTCCAAACTTTAAGATTCTGTCTTTACTTAGTATCCTGTAGTCAGTTTTTCCCCAGCATTCATTTTATTTATAAGCTTTGTTTTAATTTTATTGCTATGTATGGGCATCAAGCATATGAATAAGAATGAGTGAGAATTAATGAAAAAATGATTTCATGAATCAAGAAAGGAATTTTAAGTGATTGTGTCAGTTTTTTTTTAAACAAAGTCTGAATTATGTCTTTAACAAGGTACATCAAGCAGTACTCATATTTAACATGAGATTTGCTGGCTTGCTTCCTGGATAAAAGGCTGGCCTTGAAGACACATGGATTTGTTCTGCCTTTGGATTACACTGGCTTGCAATTATTCCTTTCTCCATACACAAAGTAAAAACTCCTTTAGAACATAAAAGAGGATTTGCTGATGCTACTGTGATTACTTTTTTTAAAAAGATGCTTTTGCAGACAGTGCTGTTGGAATATACACACGCAGTGGAATTCCAGCAGTGGAATATACATACCCACACAAACACACACATATACACATACATACACTTACATGCATATGTGTGTAAACACCCATGTATATACACATATCTATATGCGCACATGCATACATATGTATATGTGCATATACACACATATACGCTTACATATATACACATGTCTATACACACATATGTGCATACATGTATACATACACACCGATATATATGTACATATTATCTATGCACACATATATACACACATACATGTATGTGTGCGTGCATGTGTATATTCCACTGCAAACCCCCTTCAAACTATTCACTTTACCTCTGATTCTGGCTCTGCTTAAAGAATGTCCGTGGGGCTATCTGCCTGCCATGAGTCTAAGTTAAAGAAATGACTCAGAGTCACAGAGTAGGAAAGGGCCCCCATAACCACCATGGAAATTCTCTTTTTAGATACGGATCCCATCTGCCCTGTGACCAAGCTAGGTCAGTATCTCAAAGAGATCATAAAAATGGGAAAAGCTCCAACATATACAAAAATAACCATAGCAGTTCTTTTTGTGGTAGCCAAGACTGAAAGTGGAAGGGATGCCCATCAACTGGGGAATGACTGAACAAGTTGGAGTATGTCAATGTGATGGAATACTATTGTGCTATAAGAAATGATGAACAGGTAGACTTCATATAAGAGAGACTTATATAAACTGATGCTGAGTGAAGTGAGAACATTGTACACAGTAACAATTATAATGTGTGATGACTGATTTTGATAGACTTACCCCTTCACAGCAATACAAGGACCTAAAACAATCCCAAAGGATTCATGATGGAAAATGCTATCCACCTCCGGAGAAAAGAACTATGGAGTCTGAATACAGAGTGAAGCAAACTATTTTCTTTTTTGTTTTATTTTCTTTCTCATGGTTTCTCCCATTCATTATAATTCTTCATTGCAACATAACTAAAGTGAAAGTGTGTTTAGCAGGAGTGTACATGTAAAGCTTATATCCAATGGTATGTCATCTTGAGAAGCGAGGAGAGAGGAGAAAAAATTAAAAATATATGGAGGTGAATGTTGAAAACTAAAAGTAAATAGATCAACTAGTTATATAAAAAAAAAAAAGGTCCCATCTATACCCACAGCCATGGCTTGAAGACTTCAGATGTACTATAATAATGCCCCTTTAATAAGTAGTTCATTCATTCTTGATTTGTTATCCATTACTATCCATTAGGTGGTCACGTATGTAATGTTTTAAATGTTGTCTGTCTTTTGTTCAGCTAACATATCTAACTGTGTACACAAGTAAGGACAAAATAAATACAAGGTAAATACAAACCTTTAACAAGACAATATTTCTCAGGCATCTTACAAAATAGAAGCGGACATCATAGAATGCATAGTTTATTAGAGGGACTGAAGTCCAATATGCACATAAAGTAACATTTCAAGTATTCTATATTAACTTTACACAATTTCCCACCACTGAGTTCAAAATCATAACCTAACTGGTCCACGGAGCTGCAAAGGACACAGTATAAAACTAATCGGGAACGTCTCATAATGACCCTACAAGATGCCCAATTCACTCACCATCAAATCCAACTCTCTTCAATCAACTTCAAAGCAGAATTATATTTATGCAAACACAAGACAATTAGAGCATCAAGAAATTCATCCCTGGGAAAGCTGCTGACTTCCAGCTTTTTGGCATGAGTATTACCCTAAAATATGCTTGAGGGAGTTTGTTTAGGATTATGTAACTACTTGGGTTCTGTGGTTGAATTTTTTTTCTTTTTTTCTTGTTTACTAAGATCATTGGTTACAATATTCATTATATTCCCCATTTGCATGCTGGTTGTCCTGATCCTCAAGAAAGTGATAAGAGTGATGCTGTCTACTTGAGAAGTATGTAATGAGGACCAACTCCTGAAATATGATGCCTGTTAATAATAAATAAGGCAAAGGTTTATCTGATATGGAAAATGTTACTATTTTTCACTAAAATGTGAAGCAGTATGTTGGAAGGGAACAGTCCAGCATTTGGAGGTCAGATTTGGACTCAGTTCCAATGTTCATTGCTGACCTAAGGCACTTCTCCAAGATTCAGTTTCCCCATATCTAAAATGGGATAGCTGAACCAGATGATCACTAAGTCCCCATTGTACTTAAAATGTTCTATTCCATTGCTTTCTTGTAGTATGGAAGTTACTGAAAATACTTGAAAGATTTGCCAGCACAGCATATGCTCTTTCAGATTCTTCCAAACTGTAAAGACTCCCAGTGTGGCCCTGGTAATGAAAAGCCTCAGTTCAGAGGAACTTTTTGCCTGAAGGTTGGCCATAGGGTGTAGAGACAGTAAGTTCAACAACTGGAAAAGAACATCTTCTAAGGTGTAAAGCATGAGCTGTGATCCTCAGCTGTCAGGAGGGTACCCATGTGGACAACATCAATGACTTTGAGCATGAGTAGATCATGGCAGAATGAGATAAGCAAATGATCCCAAAGCAAAAGAAGCCAAGATGGAAATTTCCACCTCTGGAATTCAGTAGCTGGATAATTATTGGCAAGTCAATACCTTTATCCAATCTGTCACCAAATCCTATTGAGCCTGCTGCCCTATCTCTCACAACAATTCACACAGCAACCACCCTGTTCAGGCCCTGATCATACCTGGACAATTGCAACTATCTCCTAAATCAGTCTCCTATTCAATCTTCAAACTATCGATTGATCCATCAACAAACATTGATTAAAGATTTACTCTGTCCTGAGATGTGTTATGTTTTGGGGATAGGAAGTGAAAACATTTGGTACTCTTAAGGAACTTACTTTCTAATAGGGGATAAACTCTATAAGGAGGTACACATAGTCTGAGAATGAAGTTGATGGAAAGTCTCTCTAGAAGGGAAGGTACTAGCAACTGGATAGTCTAGCGGTTGCAAAAGGCCTCCCCCAGAAGCTTTAACTGAGCTATGAAGAGAGCCAGGGATTTTAAATGGCAGAGGAGAGGAGGGAGGGCACTCCAGACATCAAGATGAACTACTGCAAAGAAACAGTGATGGGAAATGGAATCTCATGTGAGAAAAATGGCAAATAGGCCAGTGTGGCTGAACTATGAAAAGTGGGAAAGAGAGTAATGTGTAAAACTGGAAAACTAGCAAGAGATCAGTTGAGAAAACTTTAAATGACCACTTGAGAACTTACACTGATACTGGAGGTAACATAGAGCAACTGGAATTTACTGAGTTGTGGAAGTCATAAAATGATATCCCTAAAACACAAGCTTGATCATTTACAGTTCCCTACTCAGAAAGCTCCAATATCTCCCTGCTATATCTATGTTTTATTTGGTTTCATGTGTCCCATATTTAACTCTGTTGTTGAAAAAATGTATCACTCTTTGGCATGCTGTCTTGAACACAGGTTTCCAAAAAATAATCTGTTGGACCAATGCATGAATCTCCCATTGAATTATTTTCACATCCAATGCTATTTATAATTAGATCAGATTCTTTTCCAAAAATGATTCAATAAGATTATCCTCATGAATCTCAAGCATTAGAATGTTATTCATTTGGAGTCTAATCTGTGTGAGTATTCTTATGTAAGTAATGTCAGAGGAATGATCAGGTAGGCTGATTTATTGCACTTTTTACAAAAACAAACATAATTCTTCAAGCTTATATTTCAGCATTGGGCAAGATGAAGTGATGTGGAGACTAGAGCAAGTATGCTTCCTTTTTCCTCCCTCAATATATGCTACTCCCCCTCCCCATCCTCATCCCCATCCCACACCACCACCTCTGACATTATTAAAACACATTCCAAGAGCTGATGAAGTGAGATTTGGATGTGGTCTGACACTTGAAAATGTCTGTAAAATCACCCGACACCTCTGTAATTGATCCATTTTTATTCATAACAATAATAATGCTCATTTCTGTAGAGATCCAAAGTGTACAGCACATTATTCACGGTGACTGTGTGAAGTGGGTTAAACATTCCTTACTTCATTTGTCTGGAGGACACAGAAACTCTGAGATGTTAAAGAACTTGACCATCACCATAAAGCTAGTAGGCTGTGAGACAAGAGCTGAACCTAGATCCCCTGACCCAAGATCCAGCACAGGAAACACAGTAACATACATTCTCCCTCTTTCAGAATCGCAAAATCTCAGGATTGGAAGGACTTTGTGAACAATCCATGGATGAAAAAGAATTGAAACTAAAACAAACCCAAAAAGATGTCAACTAGCCTTTACTTAACATGAAATTTATTCCATCATAGGGTAGCCCATTTTACTGTAGTATCACTATCATCGTGATTTTTTCTTTATGCTAAAACAACAGCATCAACAACAGTAGCTTGCATTTATGTGGCACGTTAAGGTGCATGTTGCTCTTTTACAAATATTCTCTCATGTTAAATCCAAGTTAATTTTTCTTTGACTTTTAAATTTGCCCCCTGGAACCAAGCAGAATATGTACAATCTCTTTTCGAGATGAGAGACTTTCAAACATTTAGATAACTATCATATCTCTCAGTATTTTGTCTCCACTTCTCTAGGCTAAATCTCTTCAGTTCCTTCAGTCAGTCTTTATAAGACTCAAACTCATTGTCCACCTTCATTCTAATCACTGCCTTCTGGATACTCTCTAGCTGACCCAAAACTCATCACTATGTTTCAGTTATTACATTAATGTAATACTCTCACTAATTCTTCCCATGTCATCTTTCTAACCCACAACTGGATTATCTTATATGCTTAAAAATGATCAAATTAAAAGTGACATAAGAACTTAGTTTCACAGAAGGATAGGTTTATACTTATTATCAGAGAGACCACAGGCAACATTTGACTCCCCAGCCAAAGTTGACTCACTGACTTCCAGGGATGGTGTTCTGTATGATGTTAGTAATTAATGTTTGTTTATCCTTAGCAACATAAGCCTGCAACATAGGCAAAGAAAACAAATGTTGAGTACATAGAAATCATATGGTGCAACACCCTGGTAACAGTACCTACCAACTTTTCTTTTCCTTCCAGCCATGGTCAACAATTTTCAACAAATTCAGATGGTATGTACTCACTTGTCTATGTGTGTCCTAAGTCTTGTATAGATTTTTCGTTTAAAAGAAGAGTGGACAGGTAGTAGGCCTTAGCAAATCATGGATGACTTCAAAATCTCTGTTTCCAATCCTGATTTCTCTTCGCCTCAGAGTTTAGCACATCAAGCTGTGTGCTCAATATTTCCAATTGAGGGGTACCCTGTCACATCCAATTTATCATGTTTCAAACCAAAGACCAATGTCTTCTTCCCAAAACCTAGCTACATCTCTTGACTCACCATTTCAATTAATGATACTCTCAGCTAGGCTCAAAATCTTGGGACCCTTGTGGAATCTTCTTCCTTTTTCAGTCCTGATCCTTTTCCACTTCTATCTAATATTTGACGCTGCACATCACCTTCTCCTGAATTCTCTCTGCAATTTAGGTTTTCATGATATCTCTCTTTTGGTTCTCCTCCTCTACATTCCTCAGTCTCCTTTATTGATTCTCCTTTTCTATCATAAGCACTGCTCTAGTCTCTGTCTTGTCCTCTCTTCAGTTTTTGCTTTATGCTATCTCTTGGTAATTTAATTACCTCTAATTGATTCAATTATTATCTCTATGAATATAATTTTTAGGTCTACATATGTAGCCCTAGCCCGTCTCCAGAACTACAGGCAGGATTTCATCAGCTGCCTTTTGTGCACCTCAAACTAGACATGCCATAGGCATCTCAAACTCAATATGTCCAAAACAGTGAGATCTGATATTTCCTAGCTCCTTGGACATGAATAAGTTATTTTGACCTCCTTGAGCCTCATTCTCATCTGTAGGTATTATTTACAGCTTTAAACTTGTAATACCTACCTAAAAGAATTATTGTAAGGCTCGAAGTAAAATGTCTTATATAAACTATTTCACAACTTTAAAACTATTGAAAGCAAAGTTATTACTAGTAATTTTAGTAGTACTCAATTGTTACAATGGAGGGTTTTACATAGAAGAGTTTATTGGAAAGAAAACATGAAGGATCAAGCAAGCATCTAATGGCAAAAGAATTCGTTTGGCACCATTTGCAACAATTGTCCCATTAAATGTATTTCTAATGCCAGTCTGTGGTGATAGCTGTGCCTTAAGGGATTGGATTACATTTTTGTCATAGTTGTGGCAAGAGAATCTCAATCCTTGGGGAAAAACACTTGGTGAGATCCCATGACAGCAGAAATCTGCTGAATATTACTAGTTCTATATCATTAACCAAATGCAAACCTTCTCTTATTTTAGCTCCGCAAACAGAACCATCTTCCCTAAATATATTTAATTTGGCATGACTTCTGAATGGAGAGAGACTGTCGAGGACCCTGAGAGCCAGACAGGAAGTGTCTCACTTGTGCTAGGTCCTGACAACTGAGAATACATATACATTTTTCTCTCTTCATATTTTATCATCTTTACACATCATAGAAATTCATTTCAATCATCTCTGGGTGCGAATTATTTTACATGATTGGATGCATTAACTTAAACACTCAGGTCCTTTCAAGAACTGTTATTTACTCAGTAAGACTACTATTTCTACAAGCTTGGGAACATTTCTATATCTTAGAAGATGATCACAAAGAGCTGCTTTGGCTAAAGATGTCATTCATTTGCTTCTAACCCATAGATGAGTGTATTTGGCCTTACTTGGGCTGGATCTAAGAGGACAGATTGAATCTTTCATTGGAGTCATACTTGAACAATTTGGTGGAACCTGACAGAACTGGGCTCCCGCTGAAGTGTACTCTGAGAGCCTAGGGTCTTATGCCATATCATGAGGGGACATTGCAGTGGGATTTTCACAGAAGAATAATTCCTAGACTAGTTGGTTTCAAAAGACTGGCTAATATTTTTTTTTTCTAATTTACACTAAACCTAAGAGATACAGGCTATACTCCCATAGTGACTATGAAGCCAATCAAAGTAAAGATGTTTCAAAATCACACTCTGAAATTTTCCCTTGGTGGAATTTAGGACAATAGATTTGATAGAGAAATCTACAACTGCAGTGTCATGGGGTCACATGATCATAGATTTAAAGCTGGAAAAAGTTCTTAAACTTATCAAGTTCAAAACCAACATTTTATGGAAAAGCAATCTGAGGAGCTGAAAAGTTAAGCAATTTGACTATAGCTACACAGATAAGGAAGTAAAGTGGGATTCTTACCCCAGCTCTTTGTGATTCCAAGGTTGAAGTCCTTTCCACTTTGCATTCTGAATCTATTAGGTGACAAATACTTTCCCTTATGTACTTGATAGGACAGCATATTTCTCCAAAACTTACATTGACCTGTCTTGCCTTGTTGAAGCCAAAAATAGATGTGAGTTGCCATAATAATTGCTGAAGAATGGATAGAATAAAATAAGTCAATCATCAGAAGTATTCCCTGTTTATCCAATCCCAGTTTCAAAGGACTAAAAGATAATCTTGTTAATGCACAAGTCTGTCATCCACCTTGACTTGCTGGAAAGTTTTCCATGACCTTCCGTTTCACAATGGTTAAAATTCTTAGTCTGTCACTTAAACCACAATAGGGCTTTGAGCAATATTGCCAATCTCCTCTCATACTACTGCAATTCATATAGTCAACATGAAACAAGTATCATTCATCAAATATGCCAGGTGATTTCCCACCTCCATGACTATGGCTTCATCACTAAACATGCTTAAAGTGCTCTTCTGTATTCCTTTATCCTTGTCAAAATCTACTTATATTTTAAGCATTAGTTCTTAAATGTCACATTAAGTTTTTATCATCTGTTCAACTGGAAGCAGGTCTACCCTCCTCTGATCTGACTTCACAGGATGATATTTAAACCTCTTATAATCATGCAGCTCCATTTACTATCCTACCCAATTAATAGTAATTACCTTGGTTAGGAAAGAACACACTTCATTAGTTCAAACAATCAGAGCAGAGTGTGAGCAGAGCTTATATCCTTCTTTGAGTGAAAGTGGTAAAAAATACTGTACAAAAAGGTCAAAACTGTGACAAGAGGGGGAGATTCAGGGAATCAATTGGATCTATCTTAAAATTCCAGCACATTCTTGAGGAACAGAGTGAGGACTGCATTGAAGTAAAGATTTTAATTATTGAAAAGGGTCATAAGCTTTGCAAGCATCTCAGAACAAAGACTTAGGATATGGTGTATACAAAAAACAGGTTTTGCCCTTTCCCCAAATTCCCCTCTCAAGGCTTGTTTATCCAAGGATACCATAGTATAATCTGCTGACTTATCATTCAAATGTGCCCATAAAATTGAATTCCGCCTCAACCACAAATAGACTAGGGATTAACTAGAGATAGAAATAGATGTAAAGTTAGGCAGAGAGCCCAGACTCTGCCTAAATATAAGGAACTATTTTGCTCATAGAGATTGTGACCAAACTCAGAATTTTTCATCTAAAGTTAAAGAATAGACAATCACATGGACCTTAAGGACCATATTTTCTAGATTTAAAAGAAGCTAATTATCACAACGAGTGTTACACTTGTAAGATTTTACCATATTGTACCTTTAATTGTAGATGTTCCACATAGTCTATCAAACTAGGGACTGGATGGGCAGGGATACTTCTAATGATCAATTTGTCTCATTCCACCCATTCTTCAGTTATTATCATAATAACGCACATTTATATTGGACTACAATAAGACAAGGCATGTCGATAGAACTTTGCGAGAAATAGATTGTGATGGAATACTACTGTGCTATACGACATGATGAGTTCAATGGTCTTAGAAATTTCTAACATGGAAAGACTTGCACAAAATAATAAAGAGCAAAATCAACAGGCCCAAGAGAACATTGAATATACTAATAGCAATATTATTTTAAGATCAGCTTTGAGTGAATAAATTATTTTGACTATTATAAATATCCAAATTATAAACACCCAAATTAAAGGAAATATAAAGAAAGACACTATCTACATCCAAAGAAAGACCTGATAAATAGAAATATGTATGGAAGAATTACACTCACACACACACGCACACACACACACACACACACCTATTTTTGTTTAATGGTAGCCATTTCTAGGGTAGGGGTGGGGAGGTGAGGGAAAAAAGGGAAAAGAAGAAAATTACATGATAGTTTTAAGTTTGAAAGGAGGAGCAAGATGTGCATAGCAGAAGATAAATTCTTCCTGTCCTTTAAAAAATTATTTTATTTTTAATTTATGCAATAAAAGAAGCATTTCCACAACATAGTACAATAAAAAAGATGCAATCGTCTTGTACTATGTTGAGGAGATGCTTGTTTTATTGCATAAATTAAAAATAAAATAATCTTTTTAAAGGACAGAAACAAATTATCTTCAATCCCACCCTTTGTTCAGTATATAGTATATTGCTTTAAACATTGTAAGCATTCATCAAAAGTGTCTTGAATGGATGCCTGCATTGATGAATGGTTGAATTAATTCCAGTTTCACTTCTCTAAATGCTATTGACATAATAGTAGCTTCACAATGGCATGCCTGCATGGGATCTTGACAATGGATGATGCACTCAAACTTTCGCAGTCACCAATGAAGTGAAGCAAGACTTGTGCTTGCTCCCATGCTTTTTAGCAAGATGTCTTCAGATATGTTGTCGATGCCTTCAATGAGTACAAAAATGATATCAAGTTCACCTACTACACTGTTAAATTATTTAACTTTGAAACACTACATGTCAACGCTAAAATGGAAGAAGAATTGGTACTTGACTTTTTGTTCAAAGGTGACTGTGCACCCAATGCAACCTCTGAGGCTGAGATGTAATAAAGTATGAATGAAATCTCTGCTTCTTGTGCTAATTTTGGCCCAACAATAAAGATTAAGAAAACAAAGATTCTCCACCAGGCAGCGCCAGACTTTCCATATATGGAACTATTGGTTATAGAAAAAAATGAAATTTTGAATTCTGTGGATAAGTAAAATTCAGGAATGTACATATAGATGATGACACTGACTCAGGGATTGCCGTAGCTAGCACAGTGCTTGGGAGCTCCAAAAGAAAGTGTGGAAGAGAAGAGTCATCAGGCTGTCTACCAAGCTAAAGGCCTACAAAGTCATTGTGATGACCTCATTGATGTATACCTCAATCTGCCTGCACCATGCCAGGAAAATGGATTGCTTCCACTCAGTTATCTAAGGAAGATTCTGAAGATCACTTGACAAAATAAGGTACCAAACACTGAAGACTTTTCTCAAAAGGAATTACCACGCATTCAAAATCTGATGCACGGATCATATCTCCAATGAACTGGCCATGTTGTTAAAATGCCAAATGTATGCTACATGAAAACTTTTTTTCTCTTTTTTAATTAAATTTATTTAACTTTTTACGTTCATTTTCACAAAATGTTGGGTTCCAAATTTTCTCTCCATTTGTCCCCTCTCCCCACCCCAATAAATCGAGCATTCTAATTTCCCCTATCACCAATCTGCCCTCTCTTCTATCATCCTTCCCTTCCCTTGTCCCCATCTTCCCCTTTGCCCTGTAGGGCCAGATAACTTTCTATTCCCCATTGCCTGTATTTCTTATTTCCTAGTAGCAAAAACAATACTCAGCAGTTGTTCCTAAAGTTTTGAGTTCCAACTTCTCCCCATCCCTCCCTCCCCACCCATTTCCTTTGGGAAGGCATGCAATTCAATACAGGCCATATCTGTATAGTTTTGCAAATGACTTCCATAATAGTCCTGTTGTATAAGACTAACTATATTTACCTCCATCCTATCCTGTCCCCCCCATTGCTTCTATTCTCTCTTTTGATCCTGTCCCTCCCCAAAAGTGTTGATTTAAAATTGCTCCCTCTTCCCGTTGCTCTCCCTTCCACCATCCCCGCTACCTTGCTTATCCCCTTCTCCCCCACTTTCCTGCATTGCAAGATAGATTTTCATACCAAAATGAGTGTGCATTTTATTCCTTCCTTTAGTCGGATGTGATGAGAGTAAACTTCATGTTTTTCTCTCAGCTCCGCTCTTTTTCCCTCCACTAAAAAGTCTCCTGCCTGCCTCTTCTATGAGGGATAATTTGCCCCATTCTATTTATCCCTCTCTCCTCCCAATACATTTCTCTCTCACCTCTTAACTTTATTTTTTAAAGATATGATCCCATCCTATTCAATTTACTCTGTGCTCTCTGTCTCTGTGTGTGCTCGCACGTGTGTGTGTGTGTGTGTGTGTATGTGTAATCCCACCAACTACCCAGATATTGAAAAGTTTCAGGAATTACAAATATTGTCTTTCCATATAGGAATGTAAACAGTTTAACTTTAGTAAGTCCCTTATGACTTCTCTTTGCTGTTTACCTTTTCATGCTTCTTTTCATTCTTGTGTTTGAAAGTCATATTTTCTTTTCAGCTCTGGTCTTTTCCTCAAGAATGCTTGAAAGTCCTCTATTTCCTTGAAAGAACATTTTTTCCCCTGAAGGATTGCACTCAATTTTGCTGGGTAGGTGATTCTTGGTTTTAGTCCTAGTTCCTTTGACTTCTGGAATATCATATTCCACACCCTTCTATCCCTTAATGTAGAAGCTGCTAGATCTTGTGTTATCCTGATTGTATTTCCACAATGCTTGAATTGTTTCTTTCTAGCTTCTTGCAATATTTTCTCCTTTACCTGGGAATTCTGGAATTTGGCCACAATGTTCCTAGGAGTTTCTCTTTTTGGATCTCTTTCAGGTGGTGGTCGGTGGATTCCTTGAATACTTATTTTGCCCTCTGGTTGTAGAATATCAGGGCAATTTTCCTTGATAATTTCATGAAAGATGATGTCTAGGCTTCAGGTAGTCCCATAATTTTTAAATTTTCTCTCCTGGATCTATTTTTCAGGTCAGTTGTCACATTATCTTCCATTTTTTCATTCTTTTGATTTTGTTTTGTGGTTTCTTGGTTTCTCATAGTCATTAGGCTCCATCTGTTCCATACTAATTTTGAAAGAACTATTTCCTTCAGTGAGCTTTTGAGCCTCTTTTTCCATTTGGCTAATTCTGCTTTTGAAAGTATTCTTCTCCTCATTGGCTTTTTGAACCTCTTTTGGCAATTGAGTTAGCTATTTTTCAAGATGTTATTTTCTTCAGCATTTTTTTGGGTCTCCTTTAGCTAGGTGTTGACCTGTTTTTCATGCTTTTCTTGCATCTCTCTCATTTCTCTTCCCAGTTTTTCCTCCACCTGTCTAACTTGATTTTCAAACTCCTTTCTGAGTGCTTCCATGGCCTGAGCCCTTTGAATATTTATTTTGGATGTTTGAGATACAGAAGCCTTGACTTCTATGTCTTTCCCTGATGGTAAGCATTGTTCTTCCTTATCAGAAAGGAAAGGAGGAAATATCTGTTCACCAAGAAAGTAACCATCTATGGTTTTATTTTTTTCCCTTTTCTGGACATTTTTCCAGCCAGTTACTTGACTCCTGAGATTCCTTTCCACACCCACTTCACCTCCAGATCTGCCCAGCTACTGCTTGGGGTCTGAGATTCAAATGCTGCTTCCCAGCCTCAGGGCTTTCAGTGGAGGCAAGGCTGCTCTTCAGTGTGAGATTAAGCTCAGCTGCTTGGGTGGGGGCAGGGCCGCCTCACAGGGCTCAGTTCCCTCAGGGGCTTTATGCAGAGACCTTCAACAATGGATTTGAGCCCCTCTCTGCTCCGGGAACGCCTGTCTGCTTCTGCCTCTACTGTTGCCTCCTGAGGGGGCCTAAGTTATGCGGACACCCTGCTCCCCTCTTCGTGAGCCAAACAGGCTCTTTCACTAACCTCTGGCATCTGTGGGTAGATGGACCTGTATGGCCGCTGGAGATTCCATCCCTGAAGCCTGCTTGGATCTGCTCCTCTCGGTGCCACGGCCAAGGCAGGGCTGGGCTCTGCTCCGGGTCTGTTGCGAGATGGAACTTTGGTGTTGGTTTTTCAGGGCTCTCTGGAATAGAAATCTCCTCCACTCTGTTGTTGTGTGACTTTCACTGCTCCAGAATTTGTTGGGAGTTCCTCCCCACAGGTATTTTATGGGCTGTCCTTTTGGAGCTAGCATATTTGAATCTTTCTACTCTGCCACCTTGGCTCATCCCCACCAGCTCACATGACAACTTTATTATACATTTAAAAGGAATGACAAATTGTACACAATAGATTTGCAGTTTCATGTGTGATCATATCTTTTTTTTTTAACTCTACTGTGCTATGGAGATGATTGCTTTATTTCGTAAATCAAAAATGAAACTAAAAGGTTATTTTATGGACAACTCACACAGGGCAAGCTCTCAGGATAAGCAATATAAGGAAAATCTCAAGGATTCTCAGAAATTTGGAGTCAATTGAGAGGCATGGGAGATATTGGCACAAGAGCACAAAGCAGAATTGCAATATCTCAAAGGAAATATAAGATGTGCAAATTTAGACATATTCTCTCCAAATTTTCATATGGACTATTCATGCCTACCTTGTGGTATAGCCCTCCAAACATGTTCTGATCTGATCAGTTGCAGTCAGACACACTGTACCTTCAAGCACAGAGAGTGATGCCATTTTGGTCCTGCTTGATCAGAGACAAAAACCAATGCCATTTGATAAGCTTTCTTTTCTTTCTACTATTCATTTGTTTTCAAAGACTAATTCCACAAGAAGAGTAGTCAAGAGATCAGAACAAGAATTTCTCAAAAATACTGTAAACTGTTAACAATTGTGTGAAAGAATGCAGAAATAATGACACTAATAATACAATAAATACCATTTAAACAACCAATATTAAGGTGTCACCTCACACTCAGAAATCTAACCAAAATGAGAAAAGATGGAAATACTCAATATTGGAGGAGTTATAGACAGGCCCATTAATGGATTGCTGGTGGAGCTGTAAATTAGCAGTCATTCTGTAAGGCAGTGAGGGATTATGATGATAAAGTGACCACCTGCTCCTCCTTGCTACTTTCTTTGCCCTGTGTTCCTCTCCTGATTCCTGCTCTATCTATCTGACTGCTTTTTTGTCTCCTTTGCTGGATCATCATCCAGATCAGACCCTTGGGTGTCACTCTGGGTTCTTCTCTGAGTTACTTTCTCTTCTCCCTCTATATCACTTCACTTAGTGATTTCATTTGGCTCCCATTAACTTAATCACCATTTCCATGGTGATGATTCCCAGATCTACCTGGCCCTCCAATCTCACATTTCCAGCTTCTTTTCAGACATCTCAAAATGAAAGGCCAGGAGATAACTTCAGATCAATGTGTTCAAAATGGAATTCATTCTTTCCTCCTAAACAATTTTTATCCTCCACCTTTTGTATTATTATGGAGAACAACATCATCCTTCTCAATCCCTCAGGCTCACAACCATGAAGTCATTCCCAATTCCCCATTGTCTATCATCCCCATATCCAATACATTGACCAAGTTTGTCAATTTCATCTTTGAAATATCTCTTTTGACACTACCACCACTCTATTGCAGGACCTCATTATCTCAAGCTTGACATATTGAGATAGCTTACTCATGGGTCTGCCTGCCTCAACTCTCTCCCCACTTCAATCCATCCTCCATTTAGCAGCTAAACTGATTTTCCCAGAGCATAGGTCAAATCATGTTGTCCCATACTACTCAACAAACTCCAATAACTCCCATTCAGCTCTAGGATTAAATAGAAATTTGCAGTCCAAGCCCTTACCTTTCCAATCTTATTAAACCTTTCTCCCTTTCACATATTTTCTAACTTGGTAACACTGACCTCCTGTCCATTTCATGAATAAGATGCTCCATCTTTTCACTGCAGATATTTTCTCTGATGGTTCCCTTCCCTAAGCCTGAAATGCTCTCTCACCTCAACTTTATCCCTGGATTCTTTCTAAGTTCCAACTAAAACCTCAGCTTCTACAGAAATCTTACACTGTTGTCATTGTTTTTCAGCTACTTTTTCAATCATTTTTGACTCTTTGTGACACTATTTAGAGTTTTCTTGGCAGAGATACTGCAGTGGTTTACTGTCTCCACCCGTTCATTTCACCAATGAGGAAACTGAGGTAAACAAGATTGAGTAGCTTATCTAGGGTTGTGCAGCTAGTAAGTGTCTGAGGCCAGGTTTGAGCTCACTAAGATAAATCTTCACTACTCCAGGCCTGGTACTCTATCCATTATGCTACCTAACTTCCCCCAAGGCTTTCAAGATCCCCCTTATTTCTAGTACTTTACCTCTCAATTATTTCCTAATTAATCAGCATATACCTTGTTGGAATATAGTTATTTTTTGTTGGTTCCTCCATTAAATGTAAGCTCCTGAGGGCAAGAACCTCTTTTTGTATCTCCAACACTTCACATGTAACCTGGTACATAGTAGGTTCTTAATAAATGTTTATTGATTGATTGATGATTAACCAAATTATCCTTATATGAGTCAGAGATTCCACTGCTAGACATCAGGGAAACAGACCAATTGTAAGTAATGGTAGGAAGTCAGTAACTGTTTCCCTAATAATGATAACAGAGTTGGAGGAGAAGAATTGTAAATATCATATTTTCCATTTAGAATGACCAGGGCAAGGATCATTTATTTCCTCAGTGGGAGTTTCCTACATTTATGTAATTACAGATTTACATTGGAATGTGCTCAGTTTTAATAGCTAACTATGGTTCTGGAATTTATTGCATAGAAAGTAATACATATTAAAAATGGAGAGGTGGAGACAATAGATGCCTATCACCTGTGGCATAAATGAGGAGAAAGTTGACCATCCCGTCCTCTCTTGGCACCGTTGATTTCCCATAATAGGTGTTTTACAAATTTTGACTGACTGACTGACTGAAGGTATCCCTCCATCAGTATACTCAGTTTTCTTTCCTTCTCTCTCTACATTCCTTTTCTAAGGGAAGATATCTGTTCTCCTATGGGGTTAATACCATGTCCAAGGCAATTCTGAAGTGCACATCATGGGCTCTCCTGGGTACCGATCTTACATTATCATCTGTCCAACTGTCATCTCAAAGGGAACATTTGCAGATATAACTTATTTTCTTTGCCCTAATCTGTTCCAATATTTTTTTTATTTTTATGTACGGGACCATCAACTCTATAAATAGAATGTTTACCCATTGAAGGCAGGAGATATTTTTTTTTCTTTGCATCCGCCATGGCCTAGTATAATGCCTGGGAAATAGTTGGTTCTTAACAAGTGTTTCTTGAAAGAATCTTGAATAGATCACACTGAATTGAATTCAAATTGGACTCAAATGAACAAATATGGCATAGTCAAAAATTCTCTTGATTTGTTGTGAAGAGTCTTGGGTATAAATCCTGGCTATATCTATTTGTACATGTTTAATTTTAGATAAATCATAACCACTCTGGGCTTCAGCTTTCTTTTCTAAAATGTGGTAGTAGACTAGATGACCCAAAAGTTACCTTCCAGCTTTTGATATAGTGTCTCCATCTTACCCCCAACAAAATACGCTTTGCATTATACCACCATGGTGTCTGCATAACAGTTTTCTAGATCTCCTGATTAAGAATATGGTACATTAATCTTCATAATGGGCTTTTGACCTGTGATTTACAGTGAGTGCTGAAAACACTGTACTAAAATGGTGTGAAATGCAAGATCAATAGATCTACTTGTCTAGATTCTGAAAAAAGTACCATAAATTACTGGTAGTTTTTAAGGAAGAAGGATGCATTTAAAATATGGAAAATATTTAAGGGGACAATTCATAACGTCAATCAATAGCCATTCATTAAACCTACTATATGCCAAGCACTATGACAAGTGCAGGGGACACAAAAAGAGGTAATAGATAGTCTCTGCCCTCAAGGAGCTTACATTCTAATGGTAAATACAATACAGAAGCACATATAGATAAATATATATGTATGTATATATATATATATACATACATACATACACATACATACAATGAATGGGAAACAATGAACAGAGAGAAGGCATGAGAATTAAGAGGGATTGAAGAAGGTTTCTAATAAAAGATGAGATTTTAAATAGAACATAAAGGAAGTCAGTAGACAAAGCAGAGGAGGGACAGTGTTCCAGGCATGAAGAACAGCCAGAGAAAATGTCTGAAGCCAAAAGATAGAATGTCTGTCTCATTCAGGCAACAACTAGGAGTCCAGTATCACTGGATTAAAAAGAATTTGGTATGGAAGGTGGTAAAATGTAAGAAGATTGGAAGGGTAGGAGGGGGCTAGATTATGAAGGGCTTTGATGGCCAAAATGAATATTTTGCTTTTGATCCTGGAGGTAATTAGGAACCCCTGGAGTTTATTGAGTAGTAGTAGATGGTGACATGGTAAGACTTATGCTTCAGGAAATTCATTTTAGTGGCTAAGTAGAGGATGGATCAGAATTGGAAGAGAGATGAGACAGGCAGACCCATGAGTAGGTTAGTGCAATAGCCCAAACATGAAGTAATGATGACCTGTGTCAGAGTGGTGGCAGTGTCTGAGGAGAAAAAGGGGTATATTTAAGAGAAGATACAAAGGTAAAAATGACATATTATTATCAACAGATTGAATATGGAATGAAGAGATAATGAGGGATTATTGGCTCCAGTTTGTGAGCATGAGGTCTTGGGAGGGTAGTGTTTCCCTCTACAATGATAAGGAAGGTGAGGGATAGGAAACAAGTTGCATATGTTAGATTGGATGTCTATGGAACAGGATATGTAGATTTGAGGAGCATCAGCATAGAGATGATGATTAAATCCATGGGAATTGTTGACATCACCAAGTGAAGTAATAAAGAGGGGAAAAGTGAAGAGGGTCAAGGAAAGGACCCATGAGTGACAGGAGATCCAGGATTCAGGAGAGGAAATATCAATGGATACAGAAAAGGAGTGGTAAGATAAGTAGGACAAGAACCAGGAGAGGATGATGTTCCAAAAACCTAGAGAGAAGAGAGTATGAAGGAGGAAGGAGTTATCAATGGTATTAATTGCTACAGAGAGGTTCAGGAAAATGAAATATGAGAAAAGGCAAATTGGTAAATAGCAATTGGAAAATAACAGATCACTATATTAGATTAAATTATAATATGCAGGGCTAGAACCAAGATAAACTGTGTTCCCAGTCAGCGTTGCAGCTCTTTGACCCATGACTAAGTGGTTTAACTTTGGCGTATCTGCTTCCAAAGCTATACAATGAAAAGAACACCTACTTCTATTATCACTGGACAGTATAAAATGGTAAAAACTTGAAGGATAATTTGACTGAGCTATAAAGTTCTTATGAATTTAGCAACACTATCAAATTAAAGTACATATATCTATATCCTACATTTAAATGAGAAGGTAAACATTACTAGAGAATATTTAAAAAGAAGCAGACACTAATAGTCTTTGTTTTTTCCAGTCTTTTATTTGTATCCTTTTTAAAATTTTATTTGGTCTGAACTTGTGATTTTAGCTATTTAGAGATGACCTATTGTGGTCAAAAACACTTCACTAACTCCAGTTAACAACCACTCCGTTACTTGTAGGCATAATGAATGTCATTGGACAATGAGAGCTTAAGTGACTTGTCCACAGTCATCTAGCTTATAAGTGTCAAAGACAAAACTTGGATTCAGATCTCTTTCACTCCAAAACTTTCCTTCTATACATTATACCATGCAATCTCTTATTTTAAAAAAGTTATTTAAATTTTTATTTTACATGTTGTTTGTTAAAAGAAAAAATAGACAGTAATTTTCTGTCTGCAATTTAGTCTTCTAAATTAAATTATGTAGTAAGATAAGTTAAAGTTATTATGGAGTAAAATGCATTTTTCTATAATATTAGAAAATAAGAAAACAAGTTTTTGTAACAAATTAGACTAGAGGAGACTAATATTTCATTAATTTTGAATTCAGTGACAGTCACACTTTTAAGCAAGCAAGTGAATTTTAATGAAAATTTTGTTGATTTAGTTCCAAATACATTCTGCTCCCTGCTGTGTAGAGGAGCAAAGAGTTACTGAGATGAGCTGTAACTTATCCAAGGACTCCAGACAATGAGCAGCAGAGGGAATATTAGAAATAGTGTCCTGACTTTCAGTGTTCTTTCAATAGGCTGCCTGCCATTGTACCTTGTGAAATGTCTATTTTTAATGGAACAATTTTGCACTATTTTTTATGATTGGTTAGCATATATTAGCCACAACTATAAGGGAGCATCTATCTATGTTTGTATGTTTGTGTGTGTGTGTTAATGCTGAAAGCATATCTCTATTTTTGAATCTCTTTAATCAGAATTCTCAAAGTAAATTTTGTGGTCAGTGTATTCTTTTTGATTGATAGCCCAAAAGGATATGTATAGTGATGATCCATATTTATATAATATATTCAGGTTGCAAAACATTTGACATGCATTATTTCACTTGATATTCACCAAATCCTTTAAAATATATGCTATATTTCTATTGTTTGCTTTTATCTGATAGGGTAAGTAATGGATTTGTGATTCTATTAGACTAGATAACCCCTACTGAGAAATCTCTTCCTGTCAAGGCAAATAAGTACCAGTTTGGAATCATAGCCTTGGGAAGTTGTCTAGAACCCCAAGAAGTTCCCTAACATGCCAAATTGAGTCAAAAGGATGATTTGACATCAGGTATTCCTGACTCTGTGGTCACCAATTTTCTATTTTACCATACTGATGAACGAGAAGAAAAAAGAAAGAAGGAGGAGAAAAAGAAGAAGAAAAATGATGTTGATGATAGATACTTCAAATTTTCAAATCACGTTTCTTGTACTATCTCAGTTGATCCTCACAACAACCATCTGGAGAATTTTCCATATTTGACAGGTGGGGAAGCTGAGGCTGGGATAGTTAAAGTCACTTGTCCAGAGTCAAACTGGTAGTAACCGTCTGAGACAGAATAAAAATCAGACAAGAAACAGGACTGGAACTTGAACTGAATCAAAGCAGAGGGCTCTGTCCCCTGTACCAACTAGCTGACAATGACTCTAAGTGGCTCGTATCATTTTACAAAGGAGGATATTGAGTCTCAGAGGGATTAACGTTTTTCCAAAGTAGAATGCAAACCCAAATGTGTCTTCTCTAAGTCTAGTGTTCTTTCTTCCCTCTTCCAGGTATCTCTACACACAGCTATTAACCCATTGATAAAAATGAATACTTTTGAATATAAAATTATTCCACAGCCGTTATTTTGAGGCATGAAGTAACCAGTGGGATTTCTGATTTCACTTAATCTAGATAGAAACTTAGAAAGAGTTTGTTTCCTTTTACAACCCATTTTTTGCTGTTTTTTATGAACTAAGGGACCATACTCTCCATGGGATCTCCTGCTTTTATTGCTAAAGATACTGGAATAGTTTGCCATTTCCTTCCCCAGTGCATTAAAGCAAACAGAAATTAAGCGACTTTCCCAGGATCATACAGCTAGTAAATGTCTGAGGCTGAATTTGAACTCAGGTCTTTCTGACCCCAGACTCATTGATCTGTCCAACGAGTCATCTAGCTACCTTTTACAACCCATGGCAAGTCTTAAAACAGGATTCTGCCTCCTCACCTCTTGGTGATTTAACTCTTTGCCTTTATTGTTGTTACTGTTTCTCAATCTTTTCCCCAAATCCACTGAATTGATGATCAAGCATAAAGACACTTTGAATCTTTTTTTTCTTTTCTTTCTTTTTTTGTGGGTCACTTAGGTCCTACAAGAAAAATAGGGGCGGAGCCAAGATGGCGGAGTAGAAGGACGCACATTCACGAGCTCCGAGCCCACAACCCATGGAATTGAGGTAAAAAGAGAGCCCCATAAATTCTGAATCTCTGCAGGGGGTGCACAAACATAGGGGAAGAGATTTCCGTTCCACTGAACCCTGGAGAGCCGTCCCCGGGGTTCATCGCAGCCAGGAAAGCGGATCCCACCCCCACCCCTGGCCGCGACCCAGAGAAGCTGACCTGAGCAGACTTCAGAGAGGAAAGCTCCAGGAGAATCTCCGGCAGCCGGGAAAGTCCCTCTGCCCACAGAAGCTAAAGGTCAGTTAAAAAGAAGCCTGCGCTAGGGGAGGGGAGCGGGCCCCCTCGGGAGGAAGCGGCGGCGGCAGAGACGGGGGCAGGAAGCGGCGGAGGCAGAGGCGTGGGCGGGCGGCTGAGGCGGCAACGGCCCGGGACTCAGGAATCCCCCAGCAGCAGGTAGGATCTTCAATACTGAAGGTCTTTCCAACCTGAGGGAGCCAAGCAGGGGAGACAGCCCTGCCCCCACCCTGCTCTACTGCTGAACGCCTCTGAATAAAACCCTCAAGGGAGCTGAGCACAGCAGGCGGGGTCCCCCACCCCGCCCCCATCGGCTCTGTTCCTGAAAGTCTCTTCAGAAAGCCCCTGAGGGCCCAAGCTAGGAAGCGGCCCTGCCCCCACCCTGCGCCAGAACTAAAGCTTGCCGCGGGAAAGCGCATTTGAATCTCAGAGGTCAAGTACTAGCTGGGCGGATCCAGGCGGAGGTGGAAAGGAATCTCAGAAGTCAAGTAACTGGCTGGGAAAATGCCTAGAAAGGGAAAGAAAAATAAGACTTTAGAGAGTTTTTTCCAACAAATGCAAATGATCCCGACCTTTGGATCTGATGGGGAGGACGAGGACGTATTTTTCCCATCAGGGAAAGATGTGGAGGGCGGGGCCTCAGTACCCCAGACACCCCAGAGGGGTGTTGGGTGGGCTCAGGCCTTGGAAGAGCTTAAAAAGGATTTTGAAAAGCAAGTTAGACAGGTGGAGGAAAGACTGGGAAGAGAAATGACAAAGATGCAAGAAGAGTATGAAAAAAAGGTCAATATCTTGGTAAAGGAGTCCCAAAAAAATGCTGAGGAAATTAACACGTTGAAAAATAGGCTCACTCAATTGGCAAAAGAGGTTCAAAAAGCCAATGAGGAGAAGAATGCATTCAAAAGCAGAATGAGCCAAATGGAAAAAGAGGCTCAAAAGCTCACTGAATTTAATAGTTCTCTCAAAATTAGAATGGAACAGATGGAGTCTAATGACTTTATGAGAAACCAAGAAATCACCAAACAAAACCAAAAGAACGATAAAATGGAAGAGAATGTGAAATATCTCATGGGAAAAACAACTGACCTGGAAAATAGATCAAGGAGAGACAACTTAAAAATTATGGGACTACCTGAAAGCCATGATCAAAAAAAGAGCCTAGACATCGTCTTGCATGAAATTATCAAGGAAAACTGCCCTGACATTCTAGGACCAGAGGGCAAAATAAGTATTGAAAGAATCCATCGATCACCACCTGAAAGAGATCCAAAAAGAGAAACTCCTAGGAACATTGTGGCCAAATTCCAGAACTCCCAGCTCAAGGAAAAAATCTTGCAAGCAGCCAGAAACAAACAATTCCAGTACTGTGGAAATACAATCAGGATAACCCAAGATCTAGCAGCTTCTACATTAAGGGATCGAAGGGCGTGGAATAGGATATTCCAGAAGGCAAAGGAACTAGGACTCAAACCAAGAATCACCTACCCAGCTAAACTGAGTATAATACTGCAAGGGAAAATATGGTCTTTCAATGAAACAGAGGACTTTCAATCATTCTTAATGAAAAGACCAGAGCTGAAAAGAAAATTTGACTTTCAAACACAAGAATGAGAGGAAGCATGCAAAAGTAAACAGCAAGGAGAAGTATTAAGGGACTTACCAGAAATGAACTGTTTGCATTCATACAGGGAAGGACAATATTTCTAACTCTTAAAACTTTTCAGTTTCTGGGTGGTTGGTGGGATCACACATACACATGTACACGCATGCACACACATACACACATGCATTCACATGCAGAGACAGAGAGCACAGATTGAACTGAATAGGATGGGACCATACCTTAAAAGAAATTAAGGTAAATGGTGAGAGAGAAATGTAGTGAGAGGAAAGAGGGGGAAATGGAAGGGGGTAACTATATGTCATTTAAGAGGCAAGTAGGAGATGTTTTTAGTGGAGGGAAAAAGAGGAGAGCTGAGGGAAAAAACAAACAAACAAACAAACAAAAGTTTACCCTCATCACATTTGACTAAACGAAGGAGTGAAATGCACACTCATTTTGGTATGAAAACCTATCTTACAGTATAAGAAAGCGGGGGAGAAGGAGATATTGGGGGGGGGATGATGGAAGGGAGGGCAAAGGGAAGAGGGAGTAATTGAAAGTCAACACTTGGGGAGGGACAGGATCAAAGGACAGAAGAGAAACAATGAGGGGCAGGTTAAGAGGGATGGCAATTCAGTTAGTCTTACACAACACGACTATCAGGAAGGTCACTTGCAAAGCTACACAGATATGGCCTATAATGAATTGCCTGCCGTACCAAAGGGAATGGATGGGGAGGGAGGGATGGGGAGAATTTGGAACTCAAAGTTTCAGGAACAATTGTTTAGTATTGTTGTTGCAACTAGGAAAGAAGACATACAGTTAATGAGGAATAGAAAGTCATCTGGCCCTACAGGAGAAAAGAGAAGATAGAGACAAGGGAAGGGAGGGATGACAGAAGAGAGGACAGATTGAAGATAGGGAAAATTAGATTGCTTGGGGTATTGGGGTGGGGGGAGGGGAGAAAAGGGGAGAAAATTTGGAACCCAAAAATTTGTGAAAATGAAAGTAAAAAGCAAAATAAAAAAAAAAAGAATATAAAAAAAAAAAAAGAAAAAAAAAAAAAAAATAGGAAAAAGTGTTTATTGCTATACATACTCCAGGATACAGGGAGAGAGGTGAATAAATACAGTAAGCCAAAAGGGATCTCAGTTTGTAGACAAATGGGCTGAGAGGGAGAAAAAAAAAGTTTAGGATTCAAAGATCAGGCTTCAAAGGAGCTCTAGGTTGGTTGCTGACTGTCAGGCTGCCAAGACCCAGCGTGGTTATATAAGTTTACCTGTAAGTCGGTTGCTATGAATCGTGTTGATGTGTGGGAGCTGTCCAATGTACTATAGGGACAATTCAATTTGTTGTGGATGGTTTTCTACGAAAATCCTCTCTTCTCACTTTAAAAAAAAATTTCTGTCTCTCTGTTTTTTATATCTTTTTGCAGATATTTGGTTATTTGAAACCTCAAAATTCACATTCTTTTTTTTACTTCACTTTTATTCTTATTCACAGTTAAACTGTTAAATATCCAAAAATAAAAAGCTTTTGAAAGCGGGAAAACAAAACTGCACCACTGTTGCAAATACTGACTATATTGTCCAATCTTTTTATTTCCTTAGGAGATCAAGCTTAATATCTCTCCCCTTCTCTCTGAAAATAAGAAGTAGTATCCTGGGATGTAGGTCTCATAAACATTTCAGATATTGTCTTCGTCCAAATACAGTTAATTAAAAACTTGCCTCAACCTCAAGTCCTACTGTCTGAATAGTACCGATCGATGATGAGGAATCAATCAGCTGAGGAGTGGTGGGTGTGTTTTTTTTCTTTGTTCATAAACTTACAATTATCGATAGGCAAATCGACCTCCTGCTCAGCGAGGGGAGGGGGAGGGGGATGTTCTAATCGACTGGCTCTTTGGTCGAAGGGCAAATAACCTTGGGGAAGGAGAATGAAGAAACCCTGGACGCTCTTCTGGAGCCATGCTCCGATTTTCCCTGGACAAGGAGGAGTGGATTTCGTTTCAGTGCCAATGCGTCACTTGAGGAACCCAAGCGCTGAGGGGGTACGACCAACTTCTGACCTATGTTTCTTGTTTCTCCCAGATGTCTACTGCTCTCCCTAAGCCTGAAGCAGGAGGAGACGGAGGGAGGGGGAGAAATATCTCTTCCTTCATTGCAAAGATAGCAAACTAAGCTTCCTTTTCAGGGCGGGGGAATAGAAGGTTTCACTGCAGAAGAACGGACTGAGAGAGCTGTTTGCGGGAGGTGTCAGTCAGAGAAAGACGGCTCCAACAACGACTCTGGGGAATGCGAGCTGAGCTCCCCCAGTATGCTTACTTAGGCGAGTGGAGGTCTTGCCATTCAACTCTCCCGGCTCTGGGAGACAGGGTCAACATTCCCTAGTGACCCCTGGCGGTCAGGTCCCCTCTTCAGGACCTCATTAAAAGCATCCAGACACTTGTTTCGCATCACTTGGCAGCCTGGGGGTGGTCACGGAGGAGCCAGGACCCTGGCTAGAGAATACTTTACCCGTTCCCTCACTTGGCAAAAGCCAGCACCCAGCTCCTAAGTCAGCAGTTCTAGAAACAGGAGCAGAAGAGACTAGTCCATCTTGAGGCTGGGGGACCAGAGTGGAAAAAGGAGCACAGGAGCAACAACCAGGGGAATTCTGGGGTGCCCGACCAAGGAGGACCTATTCTGCTTGGCGCAGTGAAACAGTCCCAAATCCTGGGCTAGACTATGAATCCCTCCAGCTGGCTTCAGGCTTGTCTGCTTCCATCAGCTTTAGGAGCAGGGATATTTGCCAAGAGTCCTCGGTGAAACTAATCCTGTTGTCTGCTCTGGGATCAATCTCCATGGCCGATTACTCCAAGGCGAGGCTGGGATTGGGTCTGGGGCAGTAGCGGGCACTCCTAGAATCTACCTTCACATCTCCTCGGAGCCCTCGATCAGGCGTTCCAGTCCGCGGTCAGCCCGCCCAGAAGCACCCTTGGGGGGAGGACTCCATGAGACGGCGCCGCCACAGGGTCCGCTGCCCCCGATGGAGCGCCAGGACGCTTTCATGGACACCGCGGTACTGGACTTCGTGGCTGATCTCTCCCTGGTGTCCCCTCGAGGCCCTCTTCTCTATGACCTCGCCCCCGGGGGCTCTTTGGGGGAGCAGGCCCTGGCCCTCGGAGGGGGCATGGCCCGGGGATTTCAGCCCTTCGAGGAAGAGGACGAGGGGGAAGAGGAGGACGAAGAAGAAGAGGAGGAGAGGGAGGGAGACGGGGAGGGAGATGGAGGCGAGGAAGCGGAGCCCTTACGGGGTGCCTCGCTACTTCTGGGCCGCCCCAAGAGGAAGAGGGTGATAACTCTGGCCCAGCGACAGGCGGCCAACATTCGGGAGAGGAAGAGGATGCTGAACCTCAATGAAGCCTTCGACCAGTTGAGGAAGAAGGTGCCCACCTTCGCCTATGAGAAGCGGCTATCACGAATTGAAACCTTGCGCCTGGCCATCGTATACATCTCCTTTATGACCGAGCTGCTGGCCAGCTGCGAGAAACAGGAGGCGAACCAGGGAGCCCGGCCTTAGTGAGAAAGAGCTCCAAGACAGCAGAGTACTGCTGGCTTAGAGTTGAGGGGGGACAGCTCTGAGGCTCAGACAGAGGGGGCCCTGGCAGAACGAACGTGCGACTTCCTGGGCCACTAATGCACTCACCTGGAAAGCAGTTCTGGAAAACCTGTCCCCGACTCCCTAAAGCCTAGCTTGTCCTGAAATTGTAGGCTGTAGATTTAATATATGCAAATCTCTCTAACTGGTGTCGGCAGGAGAGAGGCGCTTCTCCCTAACCTTGGCGCAGGGCTGCTTCAGGAGAGCGTTGGGATACTCTTTTGCACTGTTTTCTGGACAGGGAGTCTGCTGGGTGGGATGGAGCTGGGGTCCGATTTCCTGCTTTCCTTTTGAAGTGTCTTCTTTTCTCTGACTTTTGTGCAACTAAATAATAAATACTCCCACTTGCTCCTCTTGAAGCCTGACCAGTTTATGGAATGTGGCAGCTGGCAGTGGAGAGGAGGGGGTGCATGGACTTTCCACGATGGGAAAGACAAAATTGGGGGTAGAAATTGAGGTGATTGTGCAGGAAAAGGGAATACAAACAGTGGTTTGTGTTCAGTCCAACAGGGGCAAGGGGCGGGCGAACATGCACTAGGAGCAAGCTGGAGCAAACCTACTGATAGAAACAATGTGAACAAAGGAGGAACAGCAAGAGAATCTTTGTTCAAGGACAGGAGGATGTCCAGGGAGGCAGATGAGACAGGAAAATCAGTCCACATCAGCTTGGAGATCAGAGGATGGGATGGGGGGAAAGGGTCTGTAAGGTTTGGAAGTAAGCTCAGCATCAAAGCCCAGAAAAAATCAGGCTCCCAGATCAAGTGGAAAGAGCCCAGGATCTGTAATTCAAGAACCTCTCAACTTGATCGGAGCTTTGATCCCAAATGCTTTGAGCCTGAGCAAAGAGCTTCAGGAGCAGTATCCCTGAAATGTGAGTGTTGCACTAGCTTATCTCTAAGGTCCCTTCTGACTCTGAATTTTCAATCAGGTTACAGATAGGAAAAATTGATGGAAGGATGACAAGATGATTGCATGGAGGGTGAAAGCATTGAACAATGGACAGATGGAAGAATAGAAGGAATGGCAAAAAGGAGAGAGAGGAATGGAGGGGTAAGGGCAGATCTGAATGGTCTTTCTTTGCTAGCTCTAGAATTTTACACTTCCCTAGCAGGTGACATGTAAAGAGCAGAAGCTAGTTCTTCCTAGCCCAGCCATGCTATCTTCCACTTACTCCTGAGACATCACCCCTTCCTTTTACCCCAAACCCATCATCACTAGGAAGAGTTCAGCCCAGGTCAGATCTGTTGGAAATCCTTTCAGTGTGTGTGTGTATGTGTGTGTGCATGTGTGTGCGTGCGTGTGTGTGTGTGTTTGCACCTTTATGTCAGTATCTGGCTCTGCATAAGTGATTGTGTAAAACTAGTAGAGATAGAAGGAGATAGAGAAAGGCAAAAAGATAGACACACAGGTAATGAGGAGCCTGAAACAGAAATAGTGAGAGGCTGAGTCAGACACAAAGAAACACTCAGACAGAAACAGAAACAGAAAGACAAATGACCAGAGTGCTGCCTGGCAATCAGCTACACGTCTTGCTCATGACTGGCTGCTGCAGACTGGGAAGTCTCAATCTGCAGGAGCATTCACTTTCACTGCTCCCACTATACCCACTGGCCTTTCCTGCCCAGGAGCATCTAGGCCCTCAGTTCTGGAATGGAATCAATTTTTCTGTCTTAGCCTGGAAGACTGTATTCATCTCTCATGACATCTCTTTTAACTCTCTGTGTTGAGAAAAGGAGTTCAGACAAGGCAAAGAGGAAGAGCCCCTTAGCTACCCACTGCAGACAGGGGAACAGCTGGGACATGCAGGGTAAGGAGAAGCCATACTGTGCCTTTTCACCACCCCATACTCTGCACTGTCATCCTCAGTCTTTTCCCACTCTTGGGGTTTCAGAACTGCCCTGAACTGGACCCCTCCAGGAGGAGAAACCTGAAGCTTAGGAGCCTAAAAGTACCTGGGAGACAGTTAAACCAATGGACTCCCTCACTTTACAGATGAGGAGGATAAAATCCAGAACTGGGAGACAGGGTGGGTTGTGGAGGGGATGTAACTTGCCCCAAGATCACATGGGTAATAGCCCAGACTTGAACCTGGAATGTCTATGACTTCACGGTCATCTCCCTCCTACCCCATTTCTATATCTATGTGGATGCTTTTGTTCTGTCCCTTTCAGGCTACAGATACTTCTCCCAATAAAATCCTGAAGGTTTCAGGGTTTAAATTCTCTTTGCCAGAACTGAAGGAAGCAATGGGCCATTTGGAGGTTCCAGGAGGAGAAGAGATCCTAGAACAAGGCCTGTCTGTAAGTATAAATGATTTTCAGGGAACAACTTTCACTCCCTAATGGTTAGGGTTAGTATTAATAGGGTGTATCACATCAACAACTTAACAAAATCCTGGTTGTGTCACTTATTAGATGTATTACTCTGGGTGAGCCACCTCCCTTAATCTATTTGTTCCTCAGTTCCCTCCTCTATAAAATGAGGGGTTTAGGGTAGATGATCTCTAATGAATCTCTAATCATCTTCCATGATCTGAAATGGATGCCTTCCAACAATGATATTCTGTGTTTCTGCACTATGGCTTGCGTATTTTTCATCACCAATGATAGCCCGGATAACAGTAGACAGACACTTGATGAACATCAATATTGCAGCCTTGTGTATGAATGTGAACAACTGTCTGCACAGCTGCCTTGCTGTTATCCTCTTTTGGCTGACCTCACTAACTCTAAAAATTCAAAGATTTTTTAAATCAACAATAACACAGACACCAAATATTTCTCCTATCCCCATCAAGAAGATTTTTTTGAACTTTCCTCTTTTAGCCCCCTTTGTTTTATGAATAAAGGAGTCATATCCCTTTTTATTTAATCACTGAAAATATATTATCTTGACATATGATGGCTTGAGATAGTTTTCAGTCCAAGACTGAGTTTTTGACTTATAAGAAATTGAGTATATGAGAAAGGGAAAAATAAGGACAATGAATGAATAGGGACAAAGTGTTTGAGGGGGGAAAGAAGAAAAAAAAATAAATTCATAGATTTTTAGAAACTGAAGTTTTAGAAGGGTGTTTTTCCCTTAGCAATCTAGAAGATTTTAAAGTTGTTCTCATTTATTGCTTTTCCTTTTCTAGGTTTCTTCTTTGTTTTATTCTATTTTCTCCTTTATTCTGTCTCTTCTACTAGACATTTTATTAATACTTGAAATTTCAGTAAAGCTTTTTTTTTTAATTTTTGGTCAGTTTCAGGTAAGAATCTTTCCTATCTTTAGGTTTAATATAAAGGGAAATGCTCCTAATAGTTGGAGCTATCTAAAAATAATAGGTTCTGACAGCAGCTGGGTGCTGGGTAACCCACTTGCTACATATATTGCTGAGAGGGTTCTTATTAAGAGATGAGTTAGGATTACATGTAATCTGGCGGCCATTCCAAATCTGAAATTCTCTAATTTTATGATTATAATATAAATATAGAATGATTTTCATTGATTTGCTTTTAGTTTTGAAAGTAACATTAGAAAATCTTCCAAAACTGAATTATACACCTAGGTTAACAGGAAAAGGAAGATAGGAAAGTGTGTCCTGTTTTCATTTTCCTCTTAGATTGTGTTCTTGAAATACAGGCAATGAAGAAGAGTCTTACTAAAGTTTTCCCACCCCTAATTCAGCATCTGCAATTTGTAATGAAATAAACTACTCCAGAGAATTACCTCTCAACCTAGCTATATCTTATTTATGTATCTATTCCATAAGGGCTAATTTTGTTGCTTCACTCTTTGAGTTTCTTTTCATTTAGATTCAGTGAATTGTGTTCCCAGGGCATTTGAAAGAATAATAATCATCTGTGGGAATCCTAAAGATAAGTAAGACTAAATTCAGTATGAAGAATGGATGGAGAGATGCCCTCAGAATCAGGAAAATAAGTAGTCCAAGTCAGTCTCAGACAAATTTGTATGTCTGACTCTGGAAAAATCAGTACCCTTCCAGTGCCCCCAGATAACTCCTTAAGACCTACAGAGAAAAGGTTGCAGAGAAAGGACTAATTGCAATTGGTGGCAGGGGTGACCTCATCCTGACTTCCCTTTACCAATATGTCACCACCATCTGTAACAAGCTTCTCTAATACATCAGAAACTTACACCATCATTAAGGGTCAAGTGAATCGCTTTCAAAATAATGTGCATTATCCAGAATAATGTTTTGCTTCTTTAGATCTTTGAGAGTCCAAACTGCATTAAAGAGAGGTCAGCTTCACAATTTTATATCTCTACAAGATAGAGAAGCTAGGGGGCACAGCGGATGGAATACTAGGCCCTGGAATCAGGAAAATTCATCTTCCTGTGTTCTAATCTGTTTGCTTCAGTTTCCTCATCTGTAAAATGAGCTGGAAAAGGAAAGAGCAAACCACTCCAGTATTTTTGCTGAGAAAACCCCAAATGGGGTCCAACCTCGTAAGAAGCAACTAAAAAGGTGACTGAGCCGCTATGCAACAAATAAGACAGGTAGAAGAGTCTGTTAAATATGATTTATATTCCAATGCTTCAGAGGAGATAGAGTTTCAACCAGGGAAGGGGATGGCTTCCATAACTATGGTAACTTTCTTATCCTATGCAATTTGTGTCCATGCTTTCTCTTAGAAAAGTTAATCCAGCATAGTGTAAGAGCTTCACTCTAGGTCTTCAGTCAATTTTGTGGGCAACAGAGTGAAGCCAGGGCTCTCAAAAACCAGTGTCTCACCTACCTCCTTTTCTGGAGAAATCATTCTTAGATGGCTTCACTTCCTTTGCTTTGTTTTTGCTGGAAGTTCTGTCATCTGATTTCGTTGATCACAAGCAGGCCAATATTGGCAGGATCAGTGCCTTCAGCAATATGGCAGCTGTTCCTGGAAAAACAAAAAGATTTCACATTCTGGGTATCAGTAGTTAAATGAATATTCATAGATGATCTAGATTGTGACCCTGTGAAAACAGGGGCCGTTTGTTTGCGTTATTTCTTTCTCTTTTCCTTTCTTTTTCTTTTGTCTTTGTATCCCCAGCCCTTAACACAGTGCCTGGCACAAAATAGAGGCTGAATAAATGTCAGTTAACTGGTTGGTTTTTCAGGTTGTCTCCCCTCATTTCTGACAGTCCACAAGTATCACTGTAGTAAAATGGAAGAATATTTATTTATTAAAGCCTTACCGTATTCTAGGTGCTGAGGATACAATTAGAAAAACAATTCCTACTCTAAATGAGCTCATAATCTGTCAGAGGAGACAAAATACAGGCATGTTTGAGATCTGTAGAAGCATTGAAAATAGGCACCGGCTGAGGAACGTTTTTGCTTTGTTTAAAGAATCACCATGACCAAATGGCCCATCTTGTAGTGTCCTGTGTTCTAGAGATATGCCTTTCCTTATTTAGCTGAATTTTGTTTTTCAAACATAAGAGATAGTCTGTCCCCTAGCATTCTTTGCAATTTGGGAGGTCCTGCACAAAAATTTGCTTCACTAATATAGCTTTAGAGAGCACATTGTGGTGAGACATCAGACTAGGGATGTGTGGAGAATGATCAGAGATCATTGAGATACAAAGAGAACAAATGACTCGCTGAGGATCGCATAATAAATCATTGCCGCAACATGAACTTCAAGATGGGTTTTTGCCCAACCTAAGTACAGTATCCATTTCTCCCCAGCCCCATTTCTTCTGATGAACCTTCACAAGATGAAGGAATTTCAGTGGAGTTCTCTGATATCAATCTCTCCATGGGATCATGAATTTATAACTTTTGAAAAAGAAATAAAAATACAGTTAATGATAATATTTCTGTAATGTTTTAAGGTTTGAAAAAGCGTTTTCCTCACAATGACTCTGAAATGTATGTCACATGAATATTCTCATCCCTTTGTGACAGTGAAGGAATAGAGACTCAGAGAGCTAAAAGTGACTTCCCATAGTCACCCAGATAGAAAGAATCAAGGAAGGATTTTCAGAACAAGGGATCAGACTGGGTTTCACATCTAACAAACTTTCTGGTCCAGCAAACAAGCATAATATCTAGAGCACTGAAATTGGAATCAGACAGACAAGCATTCAAATGAAGCCTCAACTATATCCTAGCTAGATGATAATGGAGAAGTCAATTAGCCTAAGTTCCTCCCTCTATAAAGGAGGAACAATAATACAGCAAAATTTCCTTCACAAGGTTATTTTGAAGCTCAAAGGGGCTTCAAAAGGGTTTTTATAAACTTTAAAGTGATTTTTATATATCCATACATATAGATATATAAAATCATACACATAAGTATCTTATATGTATTTATAAACATATATATACATATGTTTGCATAGAGAGAGATACTAGTAACATAATTACAATTATTACTTCTACTGCTGCTGTTGCTACTGCTAATACCACAATTTTTGCTACCAAACACTCCTACAGAATAAGATCACTTTGAGTCCTGGAATGCATCTGGTTCCAGATGTAACCAAGGCTATACATAAAAATGTTCTTCCACTCCAGTAATAGACTAGTCATGAAACATTCTCAAGCACTAGTGCCATTTCTACTACATTAGTGTTTGAACTTCAACAGAGTTGTGGTATCATCAATGAGGAAACACGCTGTGCCTGGAAAAATGTATTGGGCAACTTATTCACACTTTCCCACCTTGTGTCACCCTCATCTGTGGCCTCCCACAATTTGTCCACAAAGGTCCTCACTACTACCACCACCCAAAAAAATCATGGTAGATTCGGTTACTATAGCAGAAGGGAGAACGAAATAATAACAGGGTTTTGAAGTCTTACTGCTTTGTGAACACAGAATATTAAAATCTCATTTTTCACATAGCTTGGAGGCATATTTGTTTATATATTCTTTACTCTCTAAAAGCTGTTTTGGGGTTCCAAATGGTGTTCACAAAACTATCAGACTGGTACTAGCATTCAGACATCAAAACCAGAAAATAAGTCCTAATTAAATCATATGTGAAAACCATTAGAAGCTTTCCAAAAAAAGTAAGATTAATCAGAAGTCTTTGCTACTAACAGTCAGGCCTTCAATCAATTCTTTTAGCTCTGAGTAATGGAATACATGGGACACATACATGAATAATAAAATCAGGATTCCCATATCCCTGAGAGTGCCTGCATGGGTGTTCTGGTTAAGAGCCCTGATTTCTGTTCATTATCACATGCTTCAGAATTTCCATTATAGATATGGAATTGTGGAAAGTCTATAATAGAGTTGTAAAGAGTCTCCACTAGAAGAAACTTTATAAGGACAGTTTCAGCTTAATGACACAGTTAAAACATAAATAAATGAATCTTTCAAGAACATTTCATTTTTATTTCCTATCTATGAAAGGTTTTAAGTGTATATTATAATATCTTCAATTGAATTAATACTCGTATTTTAAAAATCAAATGTTTAGTCCTCTCTAAATGTAAATGAGACTCGTAAAAAAACAATAATAAACAATAGCTGAGAGATTAATATGAAAAGCATGGCTACCAAACAGAGGTAAGTCTGTCCCTTGAAAGAGAATTAGTATTTTGTAAAAGGTTGTCCATTTTCACATGCTTTTAGTAAAGTTTTCAGACATTTTGTTCATCTGAAACTTGGCCCTGGTTCACTCAAAGGTTCTCTGAAGTTTGCCAACCTTTTGGGTGAAGATTGGCCTGGTTTCTGGTCAGCGCCCTCTCTTCCTGTGGATACAAAGAGGTTCCAAAGCAAGAGTCAGCAGTCCTGACCATCTTGTTTTTAATTTGGGGTTTCTTTGAATTCAAAGTTGAAAACCAAACCTGGTGGAGGAGGATGAGGGAAGGGTGGAGTACAGTAAATGGGAGGGAAGCTGATATTGGAAAGTGGGAAATTTCTCTAAGCTCCCATGTAAAGTCAACTAGCATTTAATAAGCACTTACTATGGTCCATTGTGCTAAATGCTAGAATTACAAACAAAGACAAAAACGGAGTCCTTAACCTAAAGTAGTCACTTTCTAATAGGTAAGACAACATATGAAGAGCTAGGTATATAAAAGATGTATTTGAAGGAGATAAAAGATCATCTGAGGAAAGAAAACATCTATTGCTGGGGGAGCTTGAAAAATCTCTTGGAGTAGGTGGGATAGAGGTGAGTTTTGAAGGTAGTCAGAGAAACTAAAAGGCTTAGATGAGAGCATTCAAAGTATGATCGTCTGCCTATGCAAAGACACAGAGATGGGTGATGGAGTGTTAAGTCTGAGTAAAAGAAAGTCGTATTCTACTTGACATAGAATAACAAAATGTAGAGTGTCTGAAGGCGAGTGACATATGAAAAGACTAGAAAGTTGGAAAAGACTAGGTTAAAGAAAGTAGTGAATGGCATGCAAAAGAAGTTGGTTTTTTTTTATGCTAGAAGTAATATGAAGCCCTTGTGATTCAATAAGGGAGTAATATGTTCAGACCTATACTTTAGAGAAATCAACTTGGCTGCTGAATGGATAGTGGGTTAGGGTGAAGGGAGACATATAGCAGTAAGTCCAGTTAGAAGTCTAATGCAGCAGTCCAGAGAGGGGGTAATGAGCCCTGAAAGTAGGATCGTGGCTGTGTTAGCAAAGAGAAAGTAATATATGGGAAAGATGTTGTAGAGAAATGACAACATTTGTCAATGGATTGGGCATGCAGGGTGAGAAACAGGAATCTACAATGATGCTGAAGTTGTAAGCTTGGTGGGCTGGGGAGACAGTAATGAGAAAGTTTAGAAAAAGGAAGGATTTGGGGGAAAATTGTGATGGGTTCAGTTTTGGACATGCTGAGTTTGAGATGCCTATGAGATATCCAATTCGAGATGTCCAGAAGATCGCTGGTGATTGAGCATTGTAACTTATAAGAAAGACTGGAAAGGGTGGATGGATAGACAGATAAGATTCACTTCTATAAACATGATAATTAAACCTATGGCAGCTAATAAGATCACCACATTAGATAGTGCATACAAAGAGAATCAAGTCTAGGACTGAATCTTGGGAGACACTAAGAGATATCAGGAAAGATATGGATGAAAAACAAGGAAAATAAACTGGGTAGGCATTTTTGGACATATGAAAATAAAATTGGACAGAACACTGTCACAAAAACCTGGAGAGGATAGAAGTGACTCTAAGTGACAAATGCTGAAGACAGAAAGAGTAGACAGTGTTGGAAAGGGTATCAAGGAAGTGCTATCATCAGGAAGGAGCCATCTCTCAATGAGACCCAATAGATTGGAGTGAGAAAGAAGAGTTTTAAAGTGAGAGAAAATGTGTTCATTGTGGAAATGCTCCAGAGAACTTGGCCAAAGGGGACGACGATATTGATAGGAGCCCTGGGGATATGGGAAGGTGGAATGAGGAGAGAGGGATGTGACCTGGATATGAGGAAGTGCCCAGTGGGAAAGGTTTGAAATAGACAAAAGGGAGTTTAAGATCACTAGAATAGATTGAGAATCAAGGGATTAGAGTGTTCTTACCAATTTGGGATGAGTCGTATCATAACGTTAGTGGTTGGAGAGAGGTGCTCTGAGAGAACCTAAAAATTAGACTGGCTTGGTTATCCCTTGAGGCACAATCTGGTCGTCTTTCGGTGGAGATGTTTCAGTCTTATAAGTCCTACTTGTTTTGCCTCGGAGCTACTGGTGTGAACAGAAGTAGAGACAGGGGTTCTTTGCTGTCCCTGCAGAAGGCCCAGATGAGCAGATGATGGAAGAAGTCATAGCCGTAAGAGAGTCTTAACCTTAGAGATGGTCATGGGACATCGGCCCAATGAAACAAGGATGAGGCACTGTTCCCTGCACACAGTCCTGAAGGGGACCCCTGGGCAGGAAGGGGGAGAGATGGCCTTGCTCCCACAATCACTACCTTCTGCATGTCAGATGTAGCTGCAGAAAGTTACCCTGGCATGGCTGCCATATATGCATGTATGGATTGTGCATGTATGCATGTGTGTGTGTGTATCACTTCAAGATCTGGAGTGTGATTTACACATAGCAACTCATTTGAGGCTCATAATCACCTGGAAAGGTGATCTATTATTTATTATTTCCTTTTAAAGGAGCAGGAATATTAAGTACTGAATAGTTAAGTGTCAGTTGAATAACATCAGGCAGGATTACCTCTCTGCTTCTCCAAATAACCACCCAAAGGGAAGCCCTTCCATTGCTTCCTCCCATATCATGGTGTTTATTGTCATGGTCATTGTCTTTACTCTGGGGCCTAAAGGAAGAAAGAGCACCCTTGAGGTGCAAATTGGCCAGTCATTTCAATCAGGTAATCAACTACCTCGCTCTTAGAGTAGTGGTTCAGTTGGTGGGGTTTGCAATTCAAATTAACTGAATTTTTCAAACATTACTAAACACTGAATGTGTGTTAAGCACCTTACAAGGCACAAAGTGATACAAGGATGCTGGAACTCTACAGACAAAAATGGCAAAATCTGTGCCCACAAGGAGCTCTCATTTAACTGAAAGAAAACAAAATCTATACAGATGCATATGAAATATCGGTCATCCACAAGGATTTATTACAAACAGATTCCCTTTGCTAGGTACTATATTAGGATATTAGGATTCAAAGGCAAAAACAAGATAATTCCTGCTCTCAAGAAACTAACACTCTTGAGGGAGATGAAATGTACATGCCTATACATTTATATAAAACAAATACATAGTAATTAGAGGTTTGGAGCTTTAGCAGCTGACGTGGGAAGGATGAGGGAAGACCTCTTAAAGAGGTGGCACCAGAGCTGATTTTTGAAGGAAACGGGAGATTTTCAGAAGTTGAAGTGTGTGAACCACTTAGCTACTCTTATAAAGAAAATAATGCAAAGCAATTCCAAAAGACCAATGATGAAAAATTATATTTAACCTCCAGAGAGAACTGATGAATTCAGGTCAGATGGAAGCATACTTATTTCACTTTATTTTTATTATTTTTCTATGTGTGTGTGTTTTGTTTTGTTTTGTTTTTGCAAAGTGCTCAGCTGTGTTCTGTCTTGTCCAACTCTTCATGACCCCATTTGGGTTTTCTTGGCAAGGGTAGTGGAGTGGTTTGTCATTTTCTTCTCCAGCTCATTTTATATATGAGAAAACTGAGACAAATTGAATTAAGTGACATGCCCAGGGTCATATAGTATCTGAGGCTGGATATGAACCAAAGTCTTCCCAACTCCAGGCTTGGTACTCTATCCATTGTGCCATCTAGCTGCCCATTTAAAATGCAATTATCAAATGTGAATTTTTAATTTTAAATTTTAAGGAAATTTTAAATTTCAATGCAATCAAGAAATATTTTATGAAATACATATTTATTTTTATATTTTATTTTTTCTAATTATGTGCAAAATAATTTTAACTTTTTTAAGTTCATAATTATCTCTCTGATAGTTTAGTCTCCAATTCTCTTATTCCAATTCCCTCAATTTCTCATTCTATTTCGCATTTCCAGCATAATATTAAATTATAGTAGTGATAGTGGGTATCTTTCCTTAACGCCTGATTTTATTGGGAGGGCTTCTACCTTTATCCCCATTACAGATAATGCTTGCCAATGGTTTTAGAAAAATGTTAGTTATTGTTTTAATGAAAGTCCCATTTATCCTTCTGCTTCCTAGTGTTTTTAATACAGTGCTGTATTTTGTCAAAAGCTTTTTTTTTTTCATCTATTGAGACAATTACATGACTTTTGTTGGCTTTGCTATTGACATGGTCAGTTATGCTCTTAGTTTTCCTAATATTCCTGGTATAACTCCCACCTGGTCATAGGGTATGATCTTTGTGATATATTACTGTAATCTCCTTGCTGTTATTTTATTTAAAATGTTTGTGTCAATATTCATTAGGGAAATTAATCTATTGTTTTCTTTCTCTGCTTTTACCCTTCCTGATTTACGTATCAAAAACATATTTGAGTCATAAAAGCAATTTGGTAGAACTCCTTTGTCTAAATAGTTAATATAGTATTGAAATAAACTGTTCTTTATATATCTCATAGAACTGGCTTGTGAATCCATCTGGTCATGGGGATTTTTTTTCTTTGGAAGCTCTTTGATAACTTGGTCAAATAATTTTTTCTAAGATAGGTTTTAAAATTTAAGTATTTTATATCCCCTTCTGTTAGTCTGGGCATTTAGGATTATTTTTATAATTTATTTTATAAATTTTATAAAGTTTTACAAATATTCATTCATTTCACTTAGGTTGTCAGGTGTATTGGCATAAAATTGGGGAAAATAACTTCCAATAAATGTTTTAATTTCCTCTTCATTGGTAGTATATTCACCCTTTTCATTTTCATACTGCTAATTTGGTTTTCCCCTTTGATCTGAATCAAATTAACCAATGGTTTATCTATTTTATTGGTTTGTTATAAAAACAGGTCCTAGTTTTATTCATAAGTTTAATGATTTTCTTAATTTTAATTTTATAAATATTTCCTTTTGTTTTCAGGAATTTCAATCTAGTGTTTGATTTAGGAGTTTAATTTGTTCTTTTACTAGGTTTTTTTCTTGTTGTAGTTGTGTGATCAATTCATTGATCTGCTCTTTTTATATTTAATTGATGCAAACATTTAGAGATACAAATTTTCCTCTAAATACTATTTTGTCTACAACGCATAAATTTTGGTACATTGTCTCATTGTTGCAATTAATGAAATTATGGATTGTTTCAAGGATTTGTTCTTTGACCCGCTCATTCCTTAGAATTAGACTATTTAGTTTCCAAAGAATTTTTAATATATCTTTCCATGGGCCGTTATTGAATGTGATTTTGTTGCAGTATGATCTGAAAAGGTTGTATTTATTTTTTCTGCATTTGCTTGTGAGTTTTTATGCCCAAATATATGATCAATTTTAAATGCAAGTCAGTACTCAAGGAGGTAGAAGTGAGCAGTGAGAGCATGTCAGATGTGTGGTCCAGTCTGGGCAAAGACATAGAAATGTGACTTTTGGAAAGACTTGAACCTTTTAAGGAAATATGCTGGTTTCTTCAGTGAGGGGGAACTCACTCTCTCTGGGGATCATAGAATTCTACACTTTGAGCTGGGAGAAACCCTTGAAACCATTTTTCCAACTAATTCATTTTACACATGAGAAGCCTGAGGCTCCCAAAGGGCACTTGACTTCTCCACAATCACACAGAGACTATAAGGCAGAGCTGGAATTTGAACCTAGGTGCTCTGACTCCAAAGTTATCTTTCCAATTTCCTAAGGGGCAGCTGAAGAAAGATCCCAAGAAGCACCCTATACCATGCTGTAGGCAGAGAGAGCATAATGTCATCTTATATCTTCATGCCTGTCTCCCAGGCAAGGGTTATTCTAGCAACCATTATTTTAGGATAAATAGCAAGGATTATTTTCATTTTTTGACCAGAGGAGAAATTAAACCTAAATGAGTTGCATCATTTGCCCAAAGCTTAGCAGGATATTTAAACTCCTAAAATTTTCAGCATGAGTTGGATAATTGGGCTTATACCAGGACTCTCCCCCCCACACACACCCCTTTCTGGCAGCTTTTTAGCTCAGCTTTTAACAGAGCTAAAGAAAATATAATGGAGGAGTACCTGAGACTTCTTGAAGTTTTATGAAGTTAAGGGATCAACATAATACTGTCTCACAATATTGTATAAAACCATTCTCTCATGAATTTAGATGTGCTATAGACCTTCCTAGAATCAGGAAGATCTGAGTTCAAATGTGACCCCAGACATTTGCTAGCCATGTGACTTTTAACCTTTGTTAGCCTTAATCCACTAGAGAAGGAATGGTAAATCACTTCTCTATCCTTGCCACAAAAACCCCATGGATGATATGGACCATGGGGTTGTGAAGAGATGGATACAACTGAATAACTAAACAACGAAGGCTTTATCTATGAATGCACTGTTTTTTTAAAAAAATGGTCAACTTTCAAACTGCTCCAGTAGACAAGTTTTACATCAAACTGAGGTAGAGAGAGGTGAGTTGTTATGTAAGTAAAGACTCTTGCAACCAGGAAGGATTTTCTTTAACTACATACACTTTGAGGACCAGGATTTTGTATCTATTTAACTGTAGACCTTCATCAGCACCTGATCCTACCTTGCACAAAGTCTCAGTGAATCTATAATTTTCCAGTTAAAGGTAGTTCTTCCACTCATGCCATCCAATCCCCATCTTCATGTTTCTTTTATTCAGATATTTTCCATTAAAATTCCATGGGGGGATCTGCCCAAGAGACCTCTCTTGGAACTTTTTTTTTAATTTGATAGATGTCAGGGGAATAGTTCACCATCTACTGCACCATTCTTGACCTTACTTTATGATCAGCTCACTTACTATCCTAGTCATACACGTTCTTGATTATGTCTTTTTAAAAAAAAATGTGACATGAGCAGAAGTGAATATTCATAAATAGTTTAAAATGTTGAATAAGTCTTTAAGTCCTTCATACTCTAACACAGAATCAAAGTGTCTGAGTATAGGACCACAGTGGGGCATCAAGCATATGCCAGCAAGAATTTCCTCTGTAGCATAGCCTGCAAGTGTACAACCAAACCTTTAATGATGGGGTGCTCACTACCTTCCAAAGCATCTTATTAAAATTTTTGGACAGAGCTAATTGTGAGGTGTATTTTTTTTCCTCTTCTATATTTCATCAAGCTTAATTCTTCATCTCTGAAACATACAATTTTTCGTCTACCTGGAAGATACCTCCAGAAAAAGAGATTCTCCACTTTGCTTTCTTTTACATTATATTCTAGAACACATCCTTCAAAGAAAAAATTGTGGGTATGTGGTCCAAATCTATATTTAACTGATCTCAGTAAGTAAAGTTGGTGATGGAATTTTCACTTGGAAATCATGTGTTTTTCTTCCTTGTACATACAGTACTTAAAAAACAAATACATATTTGGAATAAACATAGTCTTAGAAGCAAAATCCACAATTCAGAAATCATGTTACACAATCTCTGACAACTTCAGCTTCTGGTCTCTTTCTAGTTTTTCTTGCCGTGTTTGTGTGTGTGTGTGTGTGTGTGTGTGTGTGTGTGTGTGTGTGCTTTCCTCTGCTCAATCTTGAAATTTCAATTAATTTATTTTAGAACAACATAATATTCAAAAAATTACTCCCACAGCAAAAATAACAACCAGAACTAACAGAGAAAATAATGAAAGCACTTTCTTGTATTTGCATTATTTTTACATATATATTAAAATTAGATTTAAAAGCAAAAAGTAGATGTATGTAAAATAAAAAAAGACAAAGGAAGTCTTAAGTTTGAATCTTTCAGTTACGTCCTAAATATTCACATTGATAATGGCAATAAAACTTGTTGACATTTCAGTTTTTTTGCTTGTCATTTGTCTTAAAGAAATTTGATTTGATTTAAAAGAAGAGTTCTAGTCAAGTATAAAAGAAGCTGAAATTGTGTGGCTGTTCTGTTTCAAATCTGCCTTAAACCTTTGGGATTCAAGCATATTTAGTCTTGGCAAAAGATGACTTCCCAATCTCGAAAACACCTTTAGAATACCAGGTATCCTTGGCCAACAAACAGCTCATAAAAGAGGGGCAGGAGGTTAGGGATTCATGAAAGTGGAAATTAATGAGAAATGTAAGGATGAAATTTACCATAAAATGCTGGGGATTTAGAAATTAAGAGGAAAAGCACTTAGGAAAAATATACTTTAGGTTTCACTGAACCTGAAATGGAAAATTCAGTTAAAATGCTGAAAGATTCCCAAGCACAGCTGGTTCAAACCATAACTATCTGGGGGGAAAACAAGCCAGTATAAACAATGAAGTCAGGTAGCTACCTGCTTCTGATCCAGAGCATCCACTATTACCTTTCTGAGAAGAAATAAAGAAGGTTCAATTGAAATCCCAGATTAAAACCACCAATGTACCAGTTTGACTTTCTATTTAATTTAATGGGATACTAGAGGATTTGTTGTACATTGTTTGTGTTCCAAAAGGGATTCTATTTCAAAGTGATGGAGAAAAACATGAAAATATTGAAATTCTCACGAGACTGAAAATTGAAGGAAGTTGATTGTTAATCCTGCATAACTCACTGAAAGATTTAAAAGTCTTTAAATTGTGTATGACTTTATTTTTTAAGTGTAATATTTTCTTCATTAGAAAATGCAGACCTCTCTGGAACACACATGCACACACTTACATGCCTATTTGAGGATTTAACTGAAGGAAAATCATTCACTTTGATTTATGGTAGTAAAAAATATAGATACTCTATTCATTACCATTCCAGGAAATGAGAAAGTAAGGAAACTACTAAGTAGGTGGAAATTTAAGCAGCATTTGGACTAGCAACAAATATAAGATATGTGGAAATCATCTAATTTGAACCCTAGGTTACAGATCAGTTGGCTACTTAGGACCCAAGAGAGGCAATAATTTTATCACAAGGTCCTGGCAGTTGCTTAATCATTCCAACAATCAGCATTGCCTGGGTACCAAGAGAGTGCCAGGCACTGTGTTTTATCCTGCAGATCAAAAATCAAAAATAATACAGCCAGTTCCAATTTGATAGTATTTTTGGATCTTGTTTCACATATATTGAATTTGACTTAATTGATAAAGGCTAGACCTATATTTCACACCAAGAAGACCTGAGTTCAAATCCTGCTGCTGATGATTTCTAGGTGTATACCATGGGAAAGTCACTTGAATTCTCTGAGTTTCCATCTATTAATCTCTCAAATAGGGATGCTAATCATATGACTTCCCTCAGAACATTGTTAGGAGACTAAAATTAAAATTACATATGTAAATCACTTTACAAACCTTAAAGTACCATGATAATAGCCTACATAAAAATCACTTGCATTGATATAGATAGCCCTTTGAGGTTTGCAAAAGCCTTCCTCTGTATTATCACCCTTGACTTAAATGTCACATATCCAAATGAGGGGACGGATAGAGAGGAAAAGGCTCATATTTAGTTGGGGGTGGGAGAAACTGCTGAGGGTACCATCATTTGAGCCAAGAAAAATCTGGGAAAAGTAAATCTCCAATAATATATGAATGTGTTGACATAACACTGTGCTCTATGGAAGAGAATATAAAATTCAGAGAAACATGGGAAGACATCTATCAACTAATAGAGGGTGAAACAAAAACAGAAACAAAAGAGCAGTAAGCAAAAGGGCTGAAACAATGAATCATAGAAAAGTCATTAAATTCTCCTCGATTACAATGTTCAATACTAGCACCATGTTTTGAGAGCTAATGAATACATCCCTCTAGGTAGGAAAGAGAAAAGCAATACACTTTGTGAAGATAGAAGACAGATAGTAGATAGATAGATAGATAGATAGATAGATAGATAGATAGATAGATAGAAAGAAAGAAAGAAAGAAAGAAAGAAGAAAGAAAGAAAGAAAGAAAGAAAGAAAGAAAGAAAGAAAGAAAGAAAGGAAAGATATCTACATACATAATTGCATACATAGATACATAATAAAACAGGAATTTCTAACTTGATGACTATCAAAGTCTCTTTCAGCTCTGAGACTACGACCCTTTCCTTGAGATACAGTTGCAATTCTTATTCAAGTAGACCATTCTGTGCTCATGAAAGTAGGACATTTCTGAGGACATTATTTGAGAATCCTTTGAAAGAATTTTTCTTAGTGTCTATAACTTTCATATATACTTGAGGGAGAGTTTATGTTTTGTCATTAAGAGAATTAAAGAATCTCTGAATTGGCAGGGACTCCTGGCATCATTTAGTTTTGCCTAAATCTGAATAACAATCTGTTGTATATACTATGCTACAAATGGTCATTGAGCTTTTCCTGGAAGACTTTGAATAAAGAAAACTCCCTTATGTCTGAGGCCACCTACACTTCATTTTTAGGCAACTCTAATTATCAGGAAGTTTTCCCTTGCTTAAACTCAACTCTGCTTCCATGCAACATTTTCCCCTTACTTCTAGTCATTCCCAAGTCAAAGAAAATTTGAACATCTGTTGACAAATGAATGGGGGGTCGAGTGGGGATGGTCCACAACAGTAGTACCAGCCAAATGATATTTCAGACAAAAGTCAAGGAAAAGAATTAAATCTCTCTTCCATGAGATAATCTTTCAGATAACTAAATACAGATATTATGTCCCTATTAAATCTTTCAGTTTTTCTCACCAGGCTAGGCATCTTCTCCAATTCCTCCAAATTTTCTAACTGACATGCTCCCGAGTTTGTAATAGCAAAGAAAACAGGACAAAAATTAGATTTGTGCCTACTGCATTCTGTATCTCTTGCTCTTCCAGGTTTTAACTCTCTGGAACAAGATACTCTTCCCAGCTTAAGCTCATCACCTCTGATTTCACCACAACGCTGCTAACTCCAGCCTTAACTGACCCCACCTCCCTCATTCTCCTCTCTCCTCTGATTGGAAGGTTGAATGCCACATTCCTTCCAATCCTTTCCTTTACAGAGGGCAGAAACTAGACTTCTGGGTTTATTCCACTCTGCATCTGCTACTTGAACTGGTTTCAATTGTATGGAAGAAGATGCAGACCCTTGCACCAGGGACCCCCTTGGGTCTTTCGCCCACCTTGATTTCTGCATCTTTTTGTGTGTTGTCTCCCCCACTAGGATTAAGAACCTTGCGGAAAGGGACTATCTTTCTTTTTTATTAAGTGTATTCCCAATGCTTAGCACATTTTCTGGCATATAGTAGCTGCTCAATACATGTGTATTGGATTAGACATCACAAAAAGAAATTCCCTCATTTTAGGCTGTCTGTATAACTTCACATATAGGATGATGACATGATACAGGACCTATTGAACTCACAGATTACCACCCTCCTCTGTATTTCCATTCAGCTTAACATACCTAAAAATCTGCCTTTTCACTCACTTTATTGAAAATCTGATGGAAATTTGGCAAATAGAAAATGAAGTTTGACCCTGCCCTCAAGGAACTTGTAGTTTAATGGACATCAAGAAACCAAAGGGAACTGAAAAGCAGGATTGTCTGGGAACGGTTTTGAGTTTAGGAAGTCAGGAAGAGGCCAGGAAGAAAGAAGACCAATAGAGACTCTCACCAAAATAGAGACTTCCAGAAGAACTCCCTAATGGGAGAATCAGAGGAATACGGAGGGTTGAAAAGTCTTCAGAGGTGGTTAGATGTCCAGGATGTGGAAGACTGAGGTGCTGCGGGAAGTTCCAGGATCAAGCAGCATGGTGTGAAAAATCAAAGGCTATAGCAAAAACTAATAATAACATACTAAATTGCACCTACTATGTGCCTGGCCCCATGCAAAGTGCTTCACAAATACTATCTCATTCAGTCCTCACAACAACCCTGGGATGCAGGTCCTATTATTATCTCCCTTTTACACTTGAGGAAACAGAAGCAAAAAGAGGTCGAGTGATTTGCCCAGGGTCACATGGTTAGGAAGTATCTGAGACCAGATTTAAATTCAGCTCTTCCTGACTCCAGGCCCAGCACTCTATCCACCCTGCCACCTAGCTGCCCATCGTAGACACACAATATTATACAAAGGGCCATTTGATAAGTTAAGAATGGGCAGACTCATCAAGACACATGTGTGAGGAAACTGTGTAGCAGTCCTTTAAAGAAAAGTCAAGGATGAAGAGAGGTAGAAGAAGACTCTCATGTAGGACAGAGTGAGCAAAGGCAAAGCACCTGTTTACACATGTTGGGAGTGCCCTCCTACTTCTAGACATGCAATTCTAAGCCTAGAACTTTGAGGGAGTCAATTAGCTTTCCAAGGAGCCCCAGCACACATCGGTTTCTTACTGATCATACAAAGAGGCAGGATGAGAAAAGGAAGGTAAATTCTTGGATTTAAGTCTTTTAATTCATAAATTGATTTTCCCTGAAATAGCATCTCAACTGTAAGAGCACTTCCAAGGCAAAACACAAATTTTCTAACCTATCTGTAATCAGTTGAAACAGAAGCATAGAAGTACGGTATCCCCTCCATCCTTTTCCTCCTGCCAACTCCAGGGTTCTGCCACTGAATAATTGAGTATTTTTCCTGAACACTTTGAATAATTTAAAGCATTTATTAGTGACTGTTTTTTTAATGCTGATATCATCTGTAATTGATTTTCAACAGATTCCCTTAATAAATTTCACCTTTCCTAGTTTTTTATTCATCATTCATGTCACAATGGTAAATACCTAATAGAAGGGGGAAAGAGTTGCAACTTATCTTTTTCTTTCTTTCTGCATGCTTCCTTTCCTTTCCTTTTCTATTCTTCTCATTTCCCATCCCCACTCAGTCTCAGGAAGTGTAATCATTAGAGGTGTTCATTGTCTCTCATTCTTGGTGTCAAAGTTTCAGAGACCAACGATTCTTTGGATTCTTCCTCCACTGATGCAGACAGAACTCTTGTAGAGCTTTGTAAATGGTCTTCAAGAGTTCTGTGGCCATAGAATTGATCCCCTCACAGCCAACGAAGTAATGAGCTACACTCAAGTTTGGTAGGTTGGTCTTCATATTGCAAGCATTCAATCCCTCCCTATATCTGTACCCAAAATTTTATCATCCTATCATGTATTCCAGAATTTGGACTCTGTTGTCATAGACATCAATAAGCCTAGGTCACCTCCATGCCATGGGTAATAAAAGGAGGAATTCAGTCCTTCACAGGACCCATGATTTCTCAGTGTGAATCACAGCTCTTGCACAAATGAGAACCTTGGTAGCAAGCAGCAATCTTCATGCCCATCAAAAGTCTCTTCGTTGTCCTTTGGTCATCTTCAATTCTCATTCCTGTAGGATAGTTTATAGAAATGAAATTGTCTTTTGTATCAATAAAAATGCATGTAAATTATATGTTTCTTCCAGAAAAGGATTACCAATATTATCTATAGACCTAATAATAGTAGACTACTATATTGTACTTTTTAAGGTTCATCAGTCATTTTGTATATTTTTTAACTGATTTGATTCCCACAACAACCCAGTGGAATGGAAGAAAATATATGCAGAAACATCAGAGCAAAGAGATCAGTATGCACAGGTCTGACTTAGGCCAACATTTCATTGAGTTCAGGAAGAATCATAATAAAAAGACCCTTAGGATCATAGCATTGTAACAATGTACCAGGAACTATCCAGGAGACTGGGAATACTATCTCCCACTAAACAGTCACAACCCTTGGCTTCAGACCTTCACGTCTGAAGACTTCAAGATAAACAGTATACATCCATAGAGCAATGGGTGTGTGCAAGCTACAGTTCACAACCAATGAGCAAATGCCAAGAACAGCAAAGTTATCCATTCATAAAATCTTCCCTTGTTTGTCAGACTTCCCCTTGTTATTACTTATTACTTATTAATCAATCACACACGTTAGATTCAGGCATATATGTATGTATGTATTTTCATGTATATTTTTATCCAGTTTCTTCAGCCTTTCCTCAATTGAATTGTACAACTTTTTCTCACAGATTTTTGCTACCACAAATTGCTCCAGTGAATACTTTGCCTAAATAAGAGATCTTTCTTTCTGTCTTTGATTTCCTCAGGGTTAGGGTTAGGGTTAGGGTTAGGGTTAGAATCTGTGCCCCACCATAAAACACCCTCATTCTGCCCCCAAAAAAAGAGAAGGAAAGAAAAGAAAAAGGAAAAAGGAAACTGACAAATCCTAGATAGATTCAAAGAGCTAGAATCTGGATTTCGGAGGTCATCTAGCCCAATGCCTTCATTTAATAGAAGAAGAAACTGAGGAAACTCAAGAAGTAAAGGACAGCTAATGGTCTCAATCTATGGTATCCACAAAATATTCAAAGATTAGATTTCAAGCACATTGGCTGGATCCTTTGCAAAGGTTGTTTAGAAATACATGAGTAGAATGAAAGGCCATGGGTAGTCTATGATGGTCATCAAGTGAGAGAATGCTTACACCAATTCACAGAGCCACTGAACCATTGAATTTTACTCTATGGAGAGTGAAAATAACAAGTCTAAGTAGTTTAAGTAAACATTTCAGGACTACACAAAGGTTTTTTGGGTTTGTTTTAAGAGCAAGAAACAGCACATACAAGGACAAACTACTTGCCTAATCCCATGCAGGCCCTTGGGGGAAGAACGGAGTTGAGAATCCATGTCCCTGATTTCAAATTGAGGGCACACCTCACTCCTTGAAACCTCATCACTACACAAGCAATGGAGAAGACTCTGCTGCTTGAACTAGATTACAATGTAACTGGGAAATATTTAATAAATAAAGACACAATAGAAAATAAAAATATTAATATGTGGATTTCTAAGTCAATAGGTGACAGTTGGAAATCCCCTCATTTCTATTTCAGTTTGACAGCACTGTTGAAGAGGCTGCCCCTCTACATTATCACCAAAGTGGTAATTTAGTCTTCCCTTGAGAAGTTGCAGGTAGGGAGAAATCTCATCTTCAGAGAGCTCATTCTGCAGTTAACTAGCTCTCATTGTTAAGATAAATTTTCATAACTCAGCTGGCTTCTCTGAAGCTGTTACTCATTGCTTCTGGTTCTGCAGTCTGGAGTCAAGAAGAAAAGTCTGATCTTTTAAATGAGTAAAGAATGTTAAGCCCTTCCTCTGTCCCCTCTCTCAAAGCCTTCCATTACTCAGGTTAGACAGCATTGGATTCTTCAAATGGAGGGCCTTCAGTAGCATGCCATTTGGCCTTTTTCTTAACTTTCTTGTCCTTTCTGGCTATCACACTTTGCTTGTCAATGACTTCACCTATAATGGTGCCCAGAATCTTCATATGATCTTAGATGGGGAGTTTCTAGAGATCTCAGAGTTCATCAAGTTCCACCCCCTCATCTTACAAATGATAAAAATGAGTCATTTCAAGGTGAAGAGGTTTACCTGGCTTACGCAGCTCTTAAATATCTGATCCAGAACTTGAACTCAATTCAGGTTTAGTCATCAATCTCCTTTGTCATGCTCCTTCTTGGATGTGAGCAGCAAAGCAATACCTTCGCTTCCTCCTCACTTTCCTCCTCTCTTGAGGGCCTTTTCTCACCTCGGGGAGATCTTCATAAAAACTCCCCATAGGGAAAGGCTGAAGCCCTTACTCCTTGATTCTCTAGATTTAGCCATCCACATTGAACTTGTACTCCACAAAAAGCCCAGGATTATTTTTTGCCTTAATTGCCATCTAATTTTTTCATGGGTGGATGATTTTTTTAAAGTCTTACTCCAGAAATCAAAGGAAATAAATTCAAAGAAGTTGTCGGCTCCTTCTTGATAAGTACAATGACTGGACTTCAATTTCAGGTTGTCTTCATTTTGTTTCCTTTTTCTTCTTTATTATTATTTTAAAAAGAAATAAAACAATCTTTTTTTAATTTTCCAGAGAATAATAGATTATTTCCCTCTGGCATGGTAAACCCCAAATGCTGGCATCCTGACATAGTCATTGGCCCTCAAGAGGGATACCAACCATCTCTAAAAGAAGAGCCTTGCTGTACTCTCTCTCCCGTCCTAACCTTCCATTACTGCTAGACTACAATGAAAGTATGGTAAGACTTAAAGATAGTAAATGCTTAAGTCATTGGACTTAAGTCACATGTAGCCTGTAGCACTGATACTCTTGGCAGTTACGTGAGCTTATTGGCAATGCCATTTTCCAGTGCTGACTATGGGCATAATTCTCTACCCCATTTATTCAACATTCCTTTATTTCTCATTCTTGTTTTTATATTTAACATTTTTTCTTTCCTCCCACCCTTATGCCTGTCATTCATCCCCCCCCAACCCCCATAGTCTACACAAGTTTATCTGACTACAGGCATATTGAATGAGGAAAATAGGTCAACATTTTGGAGATGCTCAAGGTGCCCTGAAATTCTTCTAATAATGATCAAGACTATATTAATGAAATGCACTTTTGCTTTAAAAATAAGTAACTACAAATCAGCAAGCATGACAAAAGATGAGAAGAGCAAATTTTAGGTGAGTGGGGAAACGCATGCATAATTCATGGAACTATGAATCAATACAACCATTCTGAAAAACAATATGCAATTGTACAAATAAAGTAAATAAAAATCTTCACGCACTTTGTCCCACATATTCCACTATTCTGGGTATAAAATAAGGAAATTACTGACCAAAAATAAAGATATTATATAAACCAATATATTTATAGCATCACTTTTGTGGAAGCAAAGATCTGTACAAAAAGCAGATGTCCACCAATGGGGGACTGACCCAACCAATAATGGCAAATGAAGGTAATGGAGGAGAGAGCCAAGATGGTGGGGTAGAAATATGGACATGTAGAATCTCCCCCACATAACCCATAAAATACCTGTCAAAATGACTATGAACAAATTCTGGAGCAGCAGAAGCCACAAAATGGCAGAGTAAAAGAGATTACCAGGCCAAGAGAGCCTGGAAGGGCAACAGGAAAGGTCTATGGCACTGGGTGTGTAGCAGAGAACAGTCAGGCATGGGCCTCAAGACACGGCAGGGACAGGACCCAGAACAGGCTCCAGGGCACCACCAGCACCATCAGTTCCCAGACTGCTCAACCCACAAACGCCAAAGACAGCTTCAAAGGTCAGTGAGAAAGCTCCTTCAAAGGAACGTGGTCTGGACAGTCAGCAGCAGTCACTTCAGTGGCAGTGTCCATTTTTGGCCACCTAAAGCCCCTGGGGAAATTGAGCAGCTGATGTGAATCTCAGCCCTGAGTGTGGCCCCGGGTGAGGAAGAGCACTGGCATGGTGGAGCTGAAGAGGGAATTTACTCGCAGATTCTGGGCAGAAAAGTTTTTGGTTGCTCCCAGACCAGTTCATAGGCCAGGAGAGGAGTTTGTGCCACCTTGGAAAAACTGAGAACTTACAGGTCCAAAAGCATAACTTCCTCTTTGCAAAGGACTAAAGAGTCAAGTAACTCTCTGGGGAAATTCCTCAAAAAGGGAAAAAAATAAGACTATAGGAGATTACTTTCTTGGTGAACAGGTATTTTCTTCTATCCTTTCAGATGAGGAAAGAATAATGAATCTCATCAGAGGAAGACAAGGCTTCTGCATCCAAAACCTTCAAAATAAATATGCAATGACTTCAGGTCATGGAAGAGCTCAGAAAGGATTTTGAAAACCAAGTAAAAGAGGTGGAGAAAAAATTGGAACGAAAATGAAGAGTGATATAAAAAAAATCATGTAAAGCAAGTCAACAAGCTGAAGAAAATAACACCTTTAAAAATAGACTAGCCCAATTGGCAAAAGAGGTCCAAAAAGCCAATGAGGAGAAGAATGCTTTCAAAAGCAGAATTAGCTAAATGGAAAAGGAGATTCAAAAGCTCACTGAAGAAAATATTTCTTTAAAAATTGGAATGGAGCAGATAAAGTCAATGACTTTATGAGAAACCAAGAAATTACAAAACAAAACCAAAAGAATGAAAAAATAGAAGACAATGTGAAATATCTCATTGGGAAAACCACTGACCTGGAAAATGGATCCAGGAGAGACAATTTAAAAATTATGGGACTACCTGAAAGTCATGATAAAAAAAAAAGAGCCTAGATATCATCTTTCATGATATTATCAATGAAAATTGCCCTGATATTCTGAAACCAGAGGGTAACATAAACATTTAAAGAATCCACTGATCACCTCCTGAAAGATATCCGAAAAGAAAAAGTCCTAGAAATAGTGTAGCCAAATTCCAGAGTTCCCAAGTCAAGGAGAAAATATTGCAAGCAGCTAGAAAGAAACAATTTGAGTATTGTGGAAATACAATCAGGATAACACAAGATGTAGCAGTTTCTACATTAAGGGATTGAAGGTCTTGGAATATGATGCTCCAGAAGTCAAAGGAACTAGGACTAAAACCAAGAATCACCTACCCAGCAAAACTGAAAGAGGCACCAAGTTATATTACAGTAGAGCAAAAGGGGGAGGGAGATGAGTATTGTTTGAGAGGTACTCTCATCTGATTTGGTTCAAGGAGGGAACAACAAACTTAATTAAGTATATACATCTAACTAGCTCTTTAGGCAGTAGGAGGGAAAGGGGGAAAGAGAGGGGAGGGGAGGCTAAAAGGGAGAGAAGAAATAGTAAGCGTAAAGAGGAGTAAAAAGGAGAGAGGCTGAAAGAAGGAAGAGAAGACTGCGGGAGGTGGTAGTTAAAAATTAAAACTATTGTGGAGGGGAAGGGAGAAGAGAGAACTAAAAGCACAAATGGTGGGGAAAGGATGGAGGGAAAGACACAGATAGTAATCATAAATGTGAATGTAAACTGGAGACAGATAGTAGAATGGATTAAAAGCCATAATCCAACAATATGTTGTTTATAATACATATATTTTAAACAGGGGAGATACACATAGGGTAAAGGTAAAAGTTTGGAGCAGAATATATTGTGTTTCAGCTGACGAAAGAAAAGCAGGGGCAACAATCCTAATCTCAGAAAAAGCAAAAGCAGAAATAGATCTAATCAAAAGAGATAAGGAAGGCAACTATATCTTGCTAAAAGGCACCATAGATAATGAAGCAATATCATTACTATACATTTATTCTCCAAGTGGTGTGGCATCCAAATTCTTAGACAAGAAGTTAAGGGAGTTACAGGAAAAAATATGCAGCAAAGTTGTACTAGTGGGGGATTGTAGAATACTGAAAATAAATAAAATAAAAAATAAAACTGAGTATAGTACTTCAGGGGGGGGAAATGATCATTGAATGAAATAGAGGGCTTACAAGCATTTTTGATGAAAAAAACTAGAATTGAATAGAAAATTTGACTTTCAAACACAAGAATCAGGAGAAGCATGAAAAAGTAAACAGGAAAGAGAAATTATAAGGGGCTTTCTAAAGTTGATCCATTTACAATCCTACTTGGAAAGATAATATTTGTAACTCTTGAGACTTTTCTTAGTATTTGGATAGCTGGAGGGATTATACACACACACACACACACATACACACACACACACACACACACACACACACACACACACACACATATATATATATATATATATATATATATATATATATATATAGAGAGAGAGAGAGAGAGAGAGAGAGAAAGACAGAGAGAGAGATGGAGAGAACAGGGTGAGTTGAATAAGAAGGGATGATATCTAAAAAATAAAATTAAGGTGTGAGAGAATATATTGGGAGGAGAAAGGGAGAAATGGAATAGGGCAAATTATGTCTCATAAAAGAGGCAAGAAAAGACTTTTTCAATGGAGGAGAAAAGGGAGGATGTGAGAGGGAAACGTGAACCTTACTCTCTTCTCATTTAGCTCAAGGAGGGAATAACATGTTTGCTCAATTTGGCATGAAAATCTATCTTGCACTATAGGAAAGTAGAGGAGAAGGGGACTAGTGGGGTGGGGGTGGTAGAAGGGATGGCAAATGGGATGAGGGAGTAATTAAAAGCAAACACTTTTTGGAAATATATAGGGAGAATAAAAAGGGGGGCAGGATAGGATGGAGGGAAATATAGTTAGTCTTACACACTATGACTATTATGGAAATCTTTTGCAAAATGACACATATACAGCCTGTACTGAATTGTATGACTTCTCAATGGCGATGGGGTGGGGAGGAAGGGGGAGAAATTGGAACTCAAAGTTTTAGCAACAAATATTGAGAATTGTTTTTGCATACAACTGGGAAATAAGAAACACAGGTAATGGGGTATAGAAATCTATCTTTCCCTACAAGAAAAGAAAGAATATGGGGATAAGGGAAGGGAGAAGTGTGATGCAAGGCGTTATGGGGTGGAGGGAGGAGAGAGATGGGGAGAAAATTTGGAACTCAAAATTTTGTGGAAATGAATGTTGAAAACTGAAAATAAATAAATAAACATTACAAAAATAAAACTTTAAAAAATGAAGATAATAGTAGCTACTGTTCTGTACAAAATCGAGTGTGATGAATGCAGAGAAACATCATAGGACTCACTGAAGTAGATTAGCATTAAGATAATTAAGCAGAAGTTGAAAAACAATTTACATAATTACAGCAGTGGAAATAACAACCATCATAAAATAATGGAAAATTAATTTTTAAATTGTAAAGAACAAAGCTTATCCCAATAAAGACATAGGAGAAGACACTTTCCCATACACTTTTGCAAAGATGAGGGCAGAGAACAGTCCATAGGTGTGAAATTTGGATAAATAAGGAAAGAATGGCAGCAATCCCACCTCAATTTAGCTCTGATTCCTTAACTATGTAACAACACATTTTAATCAATCAACACACCTTAGACTGAGTAGTCAAAGTCTTTGGAAATCATTAGTTGAAATTGAATGATTCTAATCTATTCAAATAATCTGGAAAAATTGGTCTTGCCTCCAGCTGCCATCTATAAATTATCCAATCATTCTAGAAGAGAGAGTGATTCCAAGCCATGCAAACTATCTTTCCAGTCTACTTCTAAGGTGGGAAGGCAGGAATGAGCATTGTGAGAGAAGTGACATCCAGAAATGGCCATCAGCTTTACAGACATCCCAGAGCAGAAAGCGCAATCTGAGAGAAGTCCCAAGGAGAGGTCAGCTTCCTTCCCCAATGCCTGTCTAGACACAGGTATTTAATATAATCTGCTTTTTACGTTGCCTAAACATTTTTGGTAAACTGCATTTTGTCTCAGCCATTAAGCCAGGGTTAGAGAGAAATGCATATGTAAAGTTAAAAAGAGAGGGCAACCTTCCTCTAACTGGGAGGAATTTTCTCAACTGGGGGGGTCAACTCTGTGACTGAACTCTTCTCTTTTTTAAAAAAACAAATTCCTTAGATTAGTTTTTTTCCTTGAATGTTCATATTTTTCATAAAGTTATTTTCCCCCAGTATTTGTGTTGGGAGGAGGTATAAGAGGGGGAAGTAGATTTTGAGTAAATGAAAATAAGAGAAGTGAAAATAAATACCCCACTCATGGTGAATTAAAATAAACACATTTTTTTTTAAATCACAGAAGCTAAAGAGGAAATCACATGTACAATAAGAATATTTCTATAGAACTTCTGCAAGCCTTAAAGCACTTGTTCTTATTAACTAGGGGTCATTTTATTCCATCCCAAGCTTAAATGGGCTAATTATTCTAATGTTTATAGATAAATCATCAGATTTTAAATATATTTTTTCTGATTTTTTTCTTTTTAAAAATTTTTTTTATTATTAATGGCTTGCTCTCTGAGGAAAGAGTTATGAAGGAAAATCTTGGTATTCTCCCAAAAATGATATCAAAAAAATCAATTGAAAATTGTAGTTGTAGAGTGGGACCATGACAGAATGAATAGAGAGAAAGCATGAAAGTCACTTGAACACCTGATGCTCAACTCACAAGAGAATAGACCTAACCTTGGAAGAGACTTCTGAACCAGCTGAGTCAAGTCCATTTTTGTCCAAAGTCACACAGATTATAAGAGCCAGAGGACAAATTGGAACCCAGGACCTTTAGTTTAGAGACAGTCCTTCTGCTGCATTTCTGACTGCTTGACACTGAACAGGTCATTTTCCTTCTCCAGGCCCTTATAAGTCTGTAAGATTTTAGTACACAGCAAGTATAAATAAATCTGCATTAGGACAGGGAACTTACTCATAGAAAGTTCCTCTCATAGTGAAATCACAGATCCACTGAAAATCAATCATTAAACAAAAAGATGTTACAAAGTAAATAGAAAGGGAAGCCAGAAGGATTGACTGTTTGGGAAGGTTATGGGGGTTACAATTTTAAACTGCCAATTTTTTTAATCTTCTCAGCTTTGATAAATAAAATACAGTATTTCTCATGAAGACCTTAGCATGATTCTGAAGAAAAAAAATAAGCTGCTATAGTTATATGACTGAATGCAATAAAATCAACTTCCAGATGTTTGAGGTATGGAAAACATTTCGTCCATAAGATAAAGCCCAAATAATAAAACTGATATTTTTGGAGGGAGGAGACTGTCAAGGAAATTGTTTTCAAGTACTGCTAATCTGAAATAAACATGTTTTGAATAGTTTTATATGAAAAAATGTTTTCTTTCCAACTCTGCACTGAAATTGAATGGAAGCATTACAGTTCTATGTCAAATCTACCTCATCTTCTAATGCGAAATACCAAATCTTAATAATAATAGCTTACATCCATATACTGCTTTCAATACATTACCTTCCTGAATTTTCTAAGTCTCCTGTCAGGTGGATATTGCAGGTACTATTACCCAAAATCTGAAGATGAGAAAACTGATACTCAGAGACATTAAGCCTCTCGTTCCTTCACTCCCATCTCGGTGTACTGGTCTCACGTTTATAACAAACACGGTTGCTAAAGAAAAAATTCACATGCTCATTTTAAAAATGCAATATTCTTGATTTAATGCACATTCCTTTGCTCTTTCAAAATTTAATGTGAACCAAGGTGACATAAATCAAATTTCCTTTTCCCAGTCAGACACGGATTTTGGTGATTTCTTACCATCCCCTCTAGTCAAGGTTTTCCCCTCTTTCCAAGAGTTCTCTGGCAAAGTGCGTCCTCTTGTGGTCAGTGCCTAAATGGCACACATATGAAGAAAAAAAAAAGTGAACCAAAAAATGATCAGTAAGACTTCATAGGAAATTCAGGCAAGAGAATGAGAACTTATACAGAAAGACAACTTTTCGTACAGTTTACATGAATAGACTGTAATATAGAAACAAAAGGATTAATTTACCTGAAATAGATACCAATAGTGATTGCCACAGGTGGTAGGCAATCATTGCAATAATAAAAAAGATTAAGTATGCGTTTCACACTTGGTTAAATTCCTCTCACATCGTTAGCCCACTGAATTCTCCAACATTCCTCTGAAATGAGAAAGGTGAGAGTCGACTTCAGAGGTTTACGTGGATCTTGGATATTACCCTCCCAAATAATACAGTCAATGGTATTGAAGAGCCAGTCCTGGAATCAGGAGGACCTGAGTTCACATTAGGCTGTGTGGCCCTAAGCAAGTCATTTGGCCCTGTTTGCCTCAGTGTCCTCATCTGTATCTGGAGAAGGAAATAGCAAACCACATTCAGTATCTTTCCAAGAAAACCCCAAATGGGGTGACAGAGAGTTAGATATGGCAAAAAATGACTCAACAGTAACAGGAGGAGCTAGCTTTCTAGCTTTCCTATTTTCTGGAATTTATTGTTAGACAAAAAAGAGGGGAGAAGAAAGGCGGGAAGGGAGAAAGAGAGTCGGGAAGTAAGGGAATTAGGAAAGGAGGAAGAGAAGAATGAGGAACGGAAGAGAAGAGAGGAGTGAGAGAGGAAGTTCACCTTGAGGAACTCACACTTTTCCCTCAGCCACTACGTCTGTCCGCCTCTAATCCCACCCGAAAATTATAAAGGGATATGAATTCTTTGCAATGTACCGTTATCGCTTGAAAAAAATAAGCCAAAATGATAAAAATTAAGAGATATTAGGATTTACTTTGCTGTATTTTTCTCGTTTCTGATTTGAGACAGGAGAGAGAGAGAGGACTGTGATTTTTTTCAGTAGTATTAATGAGATTAAGACTAGGGTACAGTCTCAGAGACTAAAGAAACCTGTCGAAGTTGTCGTTGTTGAGTAGTTCTTCAATAATTGAGAAACCCACTCCAACCCCCATTCCCAGCCCACTCCACAGTGAGCCTCCTTTATTTAACTGGGTCGCTTTTACAACCTAAAGACAGGTAGGACCTCAAGTCTTCTCTTGGCTCTCCTCCAATAACAGAACGCCCGGGAGGGGATCGATGTCCGCAGATCACCTGAGAAGAGGAGATGCCTTCCCCTGGCACTGGGCTCCAATGAACACCTAGGGAGTAGCAGAAAAGACTCCCCCAGTCCTCCCCCTGAATTAGTCAGCTCAGGAATTCCCATGTTTTGTCGTGCTGGTCACAAGAGGCTCTGCCAAGCTTCCTTCCCTGGGTCTGCAGGTGAGGTCCTAGGGCTGCTCTGAGGATACCAGGCGTGGCCAGCTCCAAAGGCGCCGCCCACAAATGGAATCTTTGCGAAGACTCGGGGGTCGATTTCTTTAGTCAGTGTTTCCTGTTTTGTTTTGTTCTCTTCCGACCTTCTCCACACGACCGGCTCACATTCCTCCTCCCTGTGGACTGCAAAAGAGTCAAGTTTGCAGTTTGAAAGAAAAGTCGGTTTTGGTTTTTGGAGGGAGCGGGAACGAATGGGAGTAAAGAGAGAGATAGGAGTGAGGAGATAAAAAAGGCCTTTTCGTTCAAAGCACAAAACACTTTTCTTTATAGGATAAAAATTACTCTAGAGCTGAAAAGAACCGTAGGATCCCTCAACTCCAACTGCTTCATTTTATCAAGAATAACACACAAAAAAGCCTGAGGCAAAAAGGGGTTAAACTTGGACAAAGTCCTGAAGCTAGTATCTGCTGCCGAAATTTGAAGAAAAAAATTTCCTTACTTTAGGTGCATTAACACACTGTCTCAGGAGTACGAAATGAAAAGGGACCTTTACACGTGCTTATATAAATAGATAAGCAAACAAGCAAATGAGTGAATGAATGGATAGATAGATAAATGGATAGATGATAAATTGTAAAGTGGACGAACAGATAAAATGGAGACACAGAAGCTGCCAAAGGGATTGTGCGCCTTGAGATCTTCAAAGCCGAAATGAGTCCAACAGATCAGTTTTCTACCCAATCAATGAAACCAAGAAGTGTTGACTAACCGCAGTGGTCCAGACTGTTATACCTTGGGTGCACTAATGCCACAGTGAGACAGTCCCTTCCTTTGGTGACTTTTCATTGCTTGGTGGAAGACACGATGTACATATATTAGTACGAGGGAGTGCCTCACCCAAACACTACTACATAAGGTAATTGTGTTTCGATCCCACCGAGGGCTAGTTCCGTGCCTGGCCCATAGCCAGCGCCGAAACCTAGCTAATTTGATTATTTGTTCGAAGGGAAGCTCTCTATGGGGATCTTCTTAAGGAGCTGAATTGAGGGCTTCTACGGGGAAGTGACCTTTCTTCTTTGCACCCACACTTTCTCCACAATGACTCTGCTGACCTCACCAGGGAAGGGAACCGATTTAGGCTCCGCTATATACTTGGCGGTAAAGAAGGAGGAAGTTTGGGCCCACTCTCATGACAAGACCTGTAACTGAATTCAACTTCGTTTCAGCTGTCTTGAGTGTGCAGGGATTTTATGGGATGCCAGGAGAGTAGGGGGAGGCAACACAACACTCCCTGCAAAAACGATGACATCTTCAGTCACTGGCAGAGGAGCAAGGATTTCCCTCTGGGACCCTTTAGGTGCAGAATTCTCAGAAAGAGTTCCACTGACCGGGACTGAGGGGCTAATTCATACTTTCGATCCTGCTCAGGGCCACACCCTGGTGGAGCCAGCGTACAAAAAGCATTAAGTTTGCCCAGGGCCCAGCCTGGTTCTCCAAAACTGACGGGAAAGGAGCTCAGGTCCATAGCCTCGCTGCTCTCTGGGCCCGGCAAAATCCACTGACTGCCAAAGGAACAGAGAACGTGGCCCGAGTCTGAGAGGTGGCCACTCGAGCCTGGCCAGGTCCGGCCGGGCCCAGCCCAGCCCGAGCTTTACAGCAGTTTCTGGAAGGCCGATACCCAGGCAGAAAGAAACTTGGCTTCATAGACTGGTTCAGAAACCGTTTTGAAGAAGACTGATTTCCTGAGGAGGGCTGCTTCCTAATTACCAAAGCTGCCTAGTCCCGACCAAACGTTGGACTGGTTCATTTTAGACTCAGTTTCTCTTCCTCCTTGCCTTCAGACCGTTACTGTTTGACATCATGCCCTAGAACCGGTAATGTTTCGACTACATTTAGCCCTCTTTTGAGTCCTGCTCGTTCCTAGAGCAGTCCCCCGCTCTTCACTCTCCGCCCCAGGAGTTACAAGCGAAAGAACAGAGTTCATCTTTTTATTTTCTTCTCTTCTCTTTTCTTTTTTTCATTCTTGTTCTCTCCCTTTATTTTCTTCTTTCCTTTCTTTAGATACTCAATTTTTGTAGCTTTCCCTCCTCTCTGACTTTTCTATCTCTTCCCTTCCTTCTTTTCTTCCTTCCTTCTTCCCTTTCTTCCTTCTTTTCTGGGGAATGGGAGCGGAGAAAATGGAAAGCTTTAATTGACTAAAACGACCAACTAATTAAAGCATGAAGCAAGTATCCAGCAAGATCCTGGGACGGACCTCTGAGTTTACGGACCTCACTGTTTAAGCTGCAGCTGTGCTGAGCTGAGAATGAATGCTATGGACTTGCGGGTTGCTGGGAGTTTCGGGAAGCTCCCAGATCGCAGACTTCGGAAACAGTTATTTCTGCTTCCCAGAACAACTAAGGACTCCCACGGGCGTCTGAGCTTCGAAAGGCTGCTTCTAGTAGACTTACTTTTCACTGAAACTTAGGTGCTCTAAAGGCAATATCTAGATCTACAAGAATTTCCCTCTTTCTTCGCTCCCCACTGCCCCGCCCCACAGTGTGCTAGAAGGAAACAAAGCACTGTATTAGAAGGGATAAGTTTGTTGGCCTGCCCGCAGGCAGTTAGGCTACTCCAGTATTTTAAGGGAATAAACAAATCCAGGCTTTGTGGTCGGATCCCTGCAAGTGGGATTCTTCCTTCCCTGCCTACCTCCAGGCCTTCTTCACAACCAACCCTCATTCAGCTTCTTCTCCATCTATTGACCCAGAGGAATCTCAGACAATCCTCCACCCCACCCTCGTTCAGCCTAGCTCCTGAGTCAGAGGGACTTTGCTGAGGATTTCAAGTCAATGAGGGGACGGGGGATGCGGGGGAGGGACATCAGTCACTGCTCTACTCTGCTGAACGAGCCGTGGCCTCGATACCCAACCTACCCCTCACCTCTTCTGCCCCAGGCCTAAGGAAAAGTCAAGACTTTCACTCCCAGGTCCGCCCTCTGAAAGTAGTCAAGCAAATTGGAACCACTGGGCTTCGAAAGTGTCCGAGTGCGCTCCCCCGCTCTCCTTAGCAGAGGAAAAGTGCAGTACTCAAGGAAAGGATCCTAGGGGACCATGGCCTGGGGACAGAGCTCACTGTTAGACCGCTAAGTTTCTTTACTATAAGATAAAATAACATTTAAAGTATTGGAGGAGGCGTAGTTCTGTAGGACCCCAAACAATATAGCATTTTGTGGTCAGTCTCTTTTCCAGGAACCTCCGGTCCGGGTCAACCATGCTTTGCTTGTGAGGAAACCATTCCCCCGCCCCAGTTGTTCCCACGTCCCGCATTTGCAGCCTCCTCCCTCCTCTTTATTGGTTTTTACTGTTTTGCAAAAATGCTTGGTTTTTTGGTGCCTTAATTCGCATGCGTGTATGAATCAGTATGGGAGCACGTGTGGGAAAGGGAGATCACCCTCAACTTGGGGCGGGGGGGGGGGGGAGGCATTCAGAGGATTTTTAGGAGACCACGTGGTCTTCCGAGGAATCCAACTTCACTCTTTGTGGAGCTGCGATTTAAAGGAACACGCCACCTGCTGGGGGGGGAAGGGGAGGAGACCGAGGGGATTAGGTTTTAGTGTGGCCTTCTAGTGACAGCCTCCTTCCAGCAAAGGACAGTGGACGCGTCGGGCTCTCCACAGCCCTGAGTTTTCGTTTCTAGGAAGTCTTGTCTCCTGGCTTCCACCTTGGAACAACCGATGCTGGGCTTGTGGGCTCCTAGGGCCTGACGGTTCACCCGGTAAGTGATCAGAGGGATTGCCTCTCTCGGTTTCTGAAGAATGAAAAGTGTCTCTGTAGCAGAGATACCTGAACCTGGAAATGCCCAAGGGCTCCGGGGTTCTATGTGCCATCCGCACATATCCAAGGAAGCTTGGGCCTGGCCGACACGCGAAGGATGCTGGTCATATTATACTAGCCAGTGGGGAAGCCATCGCCTTTCCTGACAAGACTCTCGACTGGCCCTCATCTTCTACCACTCAAAATCCCAGCTTGCTGCCCCGAGGGGGTCCCAAGCTGTGCACCTGGAACTCAGGGAGAAATGCGAAGTAATGAGGTGTCCACTGAGCTGGGTCAGCCGCTTCCTAAGCTAGGCGAGCCAGGACCGTCGGGTACCAGTAGTATGGGCAGCGAGGATTTAGGGGCACGGGTTCCTGAAGCTGGGGCAAAGGCAACCAAGGGGAGCTAAGTAGCCCAAAGCTTGGCGGGGGACAGGGGAGGATGGAGAGGAGGGAGGAGAAAGAGGAGCCGATGGGCAGGCGGAGGGCGGGGGGGATTGTAAAGCAGCGGTGTGGAAGGGGTAGGCGGGAAGAGAGGCAGGGCCACCAGTCCGGAGAAGGCTGAATCGCGTTTGAATGGCTCTGGAAGAATGGCTCGGCCGGGAAAGAGAGCTGGGGGGCGGGGAAGGGAGCGTCGCGAAGGGAATGGGGAGGGGGAAGTGGGGGGGGCTCAGAAAGCGGAAACTTGCTTCCCCAGCTCAGTAAAGTCCCTCCTCTTCGCGTCTGGCCAATGGTGCGTCAGTTGCCCCGGCCTCGGGCCCGCAGGGGCTATAAGAGCCTCTCCGGCAGCGACCTTCCCCCAACTGCCAGACACTTCGCGGGGCTCCGAGGGAAGCATCACGCCGAGCGGCCCGGCGAGAAGGGGGCGGCCGTGGCGATCGCGAGCGTTTGCTTCCTTTGGGGACCTCGTTGCGGTCCACACCTCCCCCTCCCTCCCTCTCCCCTCCCCCGCATCCCCTTCCTCCCTTCCTTCCTGGGCTCCGGCCGTCGCCACCTCCCGTTCCTTGCGGGGCGCGCAGCAGCAGCACCCACCAGGAGCGGAGCCCCGACAGGGGCCGGACCGAACTCTTGGGACCGCTGGGGGCCACGAAGCTGGCGGGTTAACGCGCCCCTCTGGCCTCTCCCCCCTCCCCTCCCCCCAGTCTTCCCTGCCCTTCGCCCCCCGGGCTCGCGAGTCCCACGTCGTGGCCCGAGAGATGATGCAGGACGTGTCCAGCTCGCCAGTCTCCCCAGCCGACGACAGCCTGAGCAACAGCGAGGAGGAGCCCGACCGGCAGCAGCCTAGCGTGGGCGGCAAGCGCGGGGGGCGTAAGCGGAGGTCCAGCCGGAGGAGCGGCGGAGGAGGCGCGGGCGGCGGAGGCGGGGGCGCCGGAGCTAGCGGCGGCGCGGGCGGCGCCGGGGGCGGAGGAGCAGGAGTGGGGGACGACCCGGGCAGCCCGGCCCAAGGCAAGCGGGGCAAGAAGTCGGCAGGCGCGGGAGGTGGGGCCGGCGGCGGCGGGGGCAGCAGCAGCGGCGGCGGCAGCCCTCAGTCTTACGAGGAGCTGCAGACCCAGCGAGTCATGGCCAACGTGCGCGAGCGGCAGCGCACTCAGTCGCTCAACGAGGCGTTCGCGGCGCTGCGCAAAATCATCCCCACGCTGCCCTCGGACAAGTTGAGCAAGATCCAAACTCTCAAGCTGGCGGCCAGGTATATCGACTTCCTCTACCAGGTCCTGCAGAGCGACGAGCTCGACTCGAAGATGGCCAGCTGCAGCTACGTGGCCCACGAGCGCCTCAGCTACGCCTTCTCCGTGTGGCGAATGGAGGGCGCCTGGTCCATGTCGGCATCCCACTAGCGGCAGCGGCAGCCACTCGGCTCGGGCAGGCCAGGAGACCCAGGTAAGGGCCAACTGGAGGGAAGCCTTGCACTCCCCTCTCCCCGCCTCCAGTCCACCTCCTCTCCCCTAGCCACCCAGGGATCAGCCTGCGCCCTCCAGGACTAGGACTCAGCCTCCCTCCCGTCCCCTCTCCTGGCTCGCCCTCCTCTGCCTTCTTCTGCCCTTTCCCTGGTGGTACAACTGAGGCTAAGGGGTCAAGATTAGATGCTGTACGTGTGTGTATGTGTGTGTGCGTGTGTGCGTGTGCGTGTGTATGTGTGTGACAGACATACACGGGAACTCACTTAGGCATTTGGAGAGGCTGAAGGGCACCAAGAAGCAGGTACCCTTTACCGAGGGCAGATTGAGTTAGAGATAGGTGCAGGCAGAAGCCAGGCTCGTGCTTCCAAGGTGCTTCCAAGGTGCTTCCAGCCCCGATATTCTCTGATGGACATTCTCAGAGAGATGGCCTGCGGAGTCCTCCAGCTCCAGATCCCCCTGTTTCCAACTGGGACAGATCCCTAGTCAGGCTAGCTCCAGAGCTTAGCCTCAGGACTTTGTTTCTCTACTTAAAAAGGGGCTCCCAGATTCAACCTCCCCCCCCCCACACACACACACTTCCCCTTTCATTCCACCCATTCCTTTTGCCTTAATTCTTACAGGTTGTTCAAAGTTCTTTTTCCACTGTGGAGGGTTAAAGAGTAGAGTTCAATAGGGAAAAGGGGGAAAAACATCCCTATAGACTAAACTCTAAATAGGAATTTGAGCTATAATAATATAACCCAGATTTTTCCCACCTCTGGATTTTTACAGATGGCATTGCTTCCAGAGAAGGAGAAAATGGACAGTCTAGAGACTCTGGAACGGGATAATTACAAATAGTGATAATAATAATTGCAGAACGCCAAGGATTTTCTTGAAAATTGCAAGAACTGTTCTCAAATCCAAAGCATCCAGGCATGGGGAACAATTAAGAGACCAGGGGCTTTGGACACGGCCTCCCAGCTGGGCAGCGGGCAAGCCATCCTCACACCTCTACATTCTGATAGAAGTCTGAAGTTGTTGTCGTTATTTGACGAAGAATGTTTTATTTTTATTTTTTTCCCATGCATGCATTCTCAAGAGGTTGTGCCTGCCAGCCACAGAAAAGAAAGGTACTCAATGTGAATGGTCTCCATTTTAAAATGGTAACAACCAGAGGAAATGAAAAGAAAACCTTTAGAGATTTAAGAAAAAAAAACAAACTGATAGGCAAAACCAAAACAAAACCCTGGGCTCAAACTGTTTTACACACACCTGGCCCAGATGCTTCTCTTCTTTCTTAAAAATTTCTTCCTCTGAGAAAAAAAAAAGTAAACTAAAAAAAGTCAAACGACATTCTATTTATTTATTGATGACCCATGTTAAAATGCAAATAGATCTGGTGTCTAAGTGCATTCATATTTTTATGATTGTTTTGTAAATATCATTGTATATTTTTTTCTGCAATAAATGAATATGATTGAAGTTTTAAGAACCTTTAAGTTTGGACCATATTCTTTTTTTTTTTAATTCAGTATTAAGCTGGAACTAGATAATTGTTCTTTAAACTGTAAAAACACCCAAGAGAAAAAGGTCCTGTTGATATAAAAAAACCAGGGGAAAGGACAAATAAAGGGTCTTGTGATAGACCCAGGGCAAATTATTTCGAAGAACAACCTCCCTTTTTTTCTGCTGAAGTGTTCTTTGGTTTGGGGGAAAGGAGTATTGACTTCCCAAGGCACCTTGGGAGAGTGATAGGTGTAAGAACAGGCACTTTGAGACTGGAATTCAGTTACTTTTGAGGGAAAAGAATTGAATTGGAATTACAGTCTATAATTTAGAGAGATAATTCAATTCTATTATTTAAGAAAGAGAACACACCTCATTGTGAGTATATTTGTTTTAAGGGAAAGTTGATAATTTATAGAAAGGGGTGTGTAAGAGAAGACTCACACATATACAGCTGGTCAAATTTTAATATATGATGAGAAATTGAAAATAATCATCTTTACCTAGATGATAACATTCTTAATTAGCTTAATAGAAAATTCAAAACTAAGACTGTTTTCACATTAAGATGTTCATTGACTGTTGGGCCTTTCACAAATATATCTTCATCTGTGTATACATTCAGAGCAGAATATTAGGGGAAATCTGATATATTAATAATCTAAGCAATGATCAAAGGAGTTGTGGTTGGCTATTTCTAATCAAATTATCATTTTTAGGCATTTTTTGAATTTTAATTCCAAAGTCATTTGTCTGTATCTTCTTCTTTCCCCAAATTAACCTCAAAGCAAAGCCCCTGGGTTATCCATTTAGATTTTATTCCTTATGGATGGTTTTGGGGGGGGGGAAGGCAATAAGGTATAAACTTGGTTGGCCATTAATACATCAGGAAAAGGAATTGTTTATAGTGTTTATTTCCTGAGAAACTTGTATTGAATTTTATTACCCAGAAAAGTGATTAGAGTCACAGACTATATCTGACTTCTGCTGCAGGGATGTAGGCCATGTCTCAGGCAGTCCTGTGTTTATTCAAAATAGATCGGTTTGCTGGGCTCAGGTTGGGGGGTGACTTGAGTGCCGGATTGTTTTAGTTTCCCAATCTTTGAATTACCATCCACGGTTCACCTAATGGTTTGGTACATTTCTCACCCAGGATCTTTTAGATACTGGCTTACAACAGGAAACACACTGGATTTGCTGGCATTACAATAGGGGGACAAACTTGGAAATCAGACTTGCAATTTGGTGGTCCTGTCACAGACATCAGAAAGGAGGGGAAAAGTGGGGTCTGTGGAGGAAGGAAGTCTATAAAGGGATAGGGAGAGATTAGTAAAACTTGAGATAAGAATTTTCTGATTTCTCTTCTCCCTCATTTCTCTATACAAGCATTGTCTTGGTCTCTTCAATTCTGAACATTTGATATTTCTGTTGCCTTCTTATACATTATCACTGAGAGGTTCAACAGTTCATGAAAGGTCATGTTGATCTCTTTCATATCAGTGTGCATATAAATAGATACACACATATATTTTAAAAACAGACACTTAGATTTATCTTTGTTTTTAATTTCATTCTTTTTGTTGTGCTTTCTCACATCACAATATCTTTTAAAAGGAGACAAATTTGGAGCAAAATGACCCCATTTATTTGAATATGTAATAGCATGAAAGAACTAGTCATAAAATAGTTGGAAAGCCCTAAATAGTCCCCATCTCTAACTTTAAAAGGAGGGTGGGGGTTCAGGGAGGGAGAATGTGAAAGAGAGCAAAAAGTTTTCTCATAGCTTTACAACTAGAGGAGAGAACTCAGAGACCATCCAATTGAACTCTCTTTTTAAAGATGAGGAAAGGAAGGCCCAAGAACAGTGAAATGACTTGCCCAGGGCCACATAGCTAGTCAGTGCAGAGCTTCCATAAGACCAGACCAGGTCCTGTGAATCTCAGTTCAGTACTTTGTGCTCGGCACCCTGATGCCAGTTGTAGGAAATGATTGCGGAAAATATTACATGTGAAATGTAATTTTCTGCTTACTGAATATTTTTGTATCACCTAAACTTTTTCACATGCAATAAACCACCAATCTATTTTTAAAAACAAGAGTTAAACCACTAGCATTTATTAATAAAAATAATATCATCATCATGTTTTGTTTTGTTTTGTTTTAAATCAAGATGAGTCACTTTGGGGAATGAAAACCTAACCATCTCCATTTTATATTTGGTGCTTGCCTGGGTTCAGGGTTTTTGCAGTTCAGCCAGAATCCATTAAGATAGAGTCAGCATCATTGAGGAAAACTATGTAATTTTCCTCTGGGAGTGGTAGACACTTTTAAAGTGGAATATTACCTCTGCTGTGCACATACTGATTTGTCAGCGAATATGGCCATATAATCCCATTTTCTGATAGAGAGGGGAAAATAGAAAATTGGCTTTCTTACAGATATTATTTTCCTTTTATTTATTTAATACCAGTTACCTTTAACACCATAAAGACTGGAAACAATTTCTGAATAGTTGCAGGTACAGAGCTGGAAAAAAGAAAAGACTGAAACTCGGACAATCGATGCACTTAGTTACTTTGTTTCTCCTCTAACGGGATATTAATCTTTGGTTACTTTGTTTCTACCTTGATACTGGAATAAGATTCTGATTCTTTCCGTTTCCAGTTCGAATTGATCATGTAGATTTCAAAGGACACTTGGCCTTCGGGGGAAAAAAATTAAATAAATAAGGAAAATTTTGCACATTCCATGGTTTGGCAAACTCAGAACTAGCTATTTTCTCTAGTCCAGTATCAAATTCTTCTCAGGCATATGATTTCACTTGAAGTCCTGCCCAGGAATCTTTCAAAGTGAGCGTTTGTCCCGCTCTCATGATGTCAGGCGGTTTTCCCTGAATCTGTAATTTTAAGGAAAACAAATAAACCCGCGGAGAACAAACTTTAGGGAAACCCAAACAAAATTCCGGGAGAACTGAGGGCTCACCTTTGGAGGGTCGGTTGTGGAGGAAGCCGAGGAGGGACACTCGGCAAATGACAGACATGAGTGAAGGGCAAGAAGCCTGCGGGATGCCGTGGAGGTGGGGGTGAGGAACGGTAACCACCTCCAGTCATTTCCTGGAGGGCCCCAGAACCCTGGAATAGAGCAGGCGGTCCCAGTGGTACGCCGGGAAGCAGCAAGAAGGGGCTGACCTTACAGTCAGGAGTCTACAACCCCAGGATGATTCGCCTCGACAAGGAATAAGGAAAAGAATATCGTGTACCGCTCACAAGGTTTTGTGTTCCGATATCAGAGGCTTCAGCTCTCTCTGGATTCGTTCTGTGACCTGACAGGCGAAGGAAAGTGTTCCGTGGGTAGATTTCTCAAAGGCACTGAGTTCGTCAGCGGTTTCTTAAAATTGCATACCCCTTTGTAACTAGAGACTTTACAGTTTGAAACCCCAGCACCTCTCTAGGTCCCACCCCCACCCCCACCCCACTGGAATCTCACCCCAGTAAACACTGCACAGGATACTTTAAAAAAAAAAAAAAGGAAAGAAAAAAAACTTAAAACTTTTGCAAGGGCTCCTGCGACTGTAGCCCCCTCAATGTTCTTGGCAAATCAAAGCACGTGTCCTTTGAAGAAGGTGTGTAATTGGAGTTTAAGGCATGTATGGAATTCCCAGATGTCTATAAAATAGGAAGGAGCATGTGGCAGGTCACTTGAAGGTGGAGAAGGTTAAATTCACTTGCACTAAAGTCTCCCCCCATTATGGAACCCCCCCTTTTATAAGGACCAGGCGATAAGCCTTTGGAAGAGATCCCAGTGATTTTATAAAGTCCGGATAATAAATATCTGATTCCATGAATAGAAGTCAAAATACAGTTATGGCAACAGCACCCGACCCCGGAGAAAGTAGGCAGGTTGAACTTGGCTGCAGCTCGGTTTTGGAAAAGCCTCATAGTAAACGTCGGATGTTTCTTTTAAGTCTTTTAATTAATTTCTAGGGATGATTTGGAGTATTTCTGAGGGAACAGAATCAGAACGGCAAGAAAAAGGAAGAGGAGGGGGAAAAGAAAGGAAGGCAAGGGAAAGGAAGAGGAGAGACAGAAGAAGAGGGATTCACCCCTCCCTTATCTCTCTCTCTCTCTCTCTCTCTCTCTCTCTCTCTCTCTCTCTCTCTCTCTCTCTCTCTCACAAAGTTAGTAGCAACGGCTTGAAAAACAATAAGGACTTCACAGTTTAGGATCTGATTAATAGGGTAAAAGGGAGAGGGGGAGACTTCAAGATTTTTAAACCTAAGCCTGATTCTCCCTTTGATTCTTCAGATATTTTGACCACAGTCCAGATATACTGTATATTCTAATCTTAGCTTAGATACTGCCCTCTTTGGCCTTTCATAGTCAGGTCGGAGTTTGGAGGCTTTGAGGAAGAGAAGAGAGAGGAGGAAAAGGAGGGAGGTGCTCGCCAAAGCCCCTGGCACTGTGTAGCTCCCAGGGAAGGGTGAGGGTAGAGGAGGGCAGGGGAGGACAGAGGGTGGCCAGGGAATGGGAAAAGGAGGGAAAGAGGCGGCCTTCAGTTCCTGAGTACCAGAGTGGAAACCCGGTGTGTGTAGACGTGTGTCTGTGTATAGACTGGGAGGTGGGGAGGGGAGCTCAGAGGTGAAGGAGCCTGACATTTGAAAAGTGAAACAGGTAGGTTTATTTTGACCAGATGTTTGAGCTTTTCTGAAAATGTCACGTGAAGGGAACAGATGTACAACTTGCAAACCCGACCACGCCTGCTCCAGCAAAGGAATGAAAAAGTTTGAAGGCAGAGTAATGCCAGTATCAATCACCCTTCTCGTTTCTGTACGTTTTCCTGCTTAAATGTTTGTTGTCAGCCAGGCCGGGGGAAAGCGCAAGCTTCTGTGGTCTGAGCGCGGCGGCGGCAAGGTGGATCGAACTCAGTGCGCTCTCCCGGGGTTCCCCCGCGGCCTCCCGGGCTCCCCGGAGGCCTCCCTTCGGCTTTGGGGGGACGAGGAACGGAACACTTGCCCCTGCCTCCCTCAATCCCCACCTCCCCCTTCTCTTCTCTTTCTCTCCTCTTTACCCTTCCCCTACTCTCAGCACACGAAGGGAAGTTTGTTTGATCCTGGGAAACCGATCGTCTCTGGTTTGGAAAAGCTGAGACTAATCAATTGCCGTTTGGAAGCTGAGTGGGGGTGGGGATTAGTAGAGCTTGGAATGTCGGTCCTTAATCAGCCTCCAACTGAAAGTTGCAGGCACAGCGAGAAGGGTGAATGGGTGCGGGGTTCCAGGGCTCTGGGCCTCGAGCCGGACCCAAGAGCACACTCCATCACCCTCAGCCCAGCCCAGCCCAGCCCAACCCAGCCGAGCTCTGCTTAGCTCCTGAGCCTAGGAGAAGGAGCCTGCGGACCCGCGGGGCCCTAACCGGATGGGAGCCTTCTGCTCATTCTAGGGGTGCGGGTTTTCAAAATACAAATTTGTTTTTAGCCCAGAAATCACAGTATCCTTCGGAAAATTCAAGTACTTTATAAGTTTGACAGTTTGAGAGGATATATACAATTCTATTTTCCTTCGTTGAAGAGACGTGTCCGCCCCACAAATAGCTCTAATTTCAGGGAAAAGATTTCACGAAGCCGGCTATTGCTGGTTCGCCACTATATTTCTATCTACATCTTTCCTCTCTCTCTTATCTGTCTCCCATGTATTTATATTATACACGATATATCTGTGTATTATTTGTGTATCAATATCTATATTGATATAAACACAGGAATATGCAACTATATTGTAATAGATGCGCATATAGATATATATCTATATCTATCTATCTATCTATATATATATATATACGTATATGTGGTTACATGTGCATGTGAATGAATATACACATATAATGTTTGTCAACAATCATTCCTCAAATACCTTTGCCAGGACCTAGGCACACAAAGCAAAAATAACAAACAAATAAACAAAAAAACAGAATAAAACGATAAAAATGAGAAGAAAAGACAGACCTTCCCCATCTCATTAGATAGCTTACAATATACCAGGGGAACCGAGCGCATATTTAAGTCTCTTCAGTGTAAATATAAAGGGAAAATAACTAAATATACAGACAAAACAATATAGGAAAAGACAGAATCACAAAACTACTGCATAAATGTAAGGTATTTCTATAATATTCATAGATTACCGATGTGGATACATCTTCAAAGAGATTAGTAGTTTTATCTAATATCTACATCTCTAGATGTACTTATTTATTGATATAGAGAGAGGCATAAAAATAGTTTTGATATGTATTTCTGGAATCAATATCACCTATGAGATCTGCTTCCTTCTTTGCTTATTTTTATAGACATCCTAATGGATTTTAAAAAAATGAAAGGAATAAATTCCTATCTCAATATTAGAAACAACTTGATGATGCCAGGGCTTTGTGTAAGGATATGATTTTTATCCTTAGGTCTGTGTTAGGAGATATTTTACCTTAAGCTTGTTCTGTGTATTGTATTTATGTCCTCATCCTCCCCAGTCATGTGCAGATGGATTACCAGATATAGATATACAATTATAGCTATATAGATATATACATCATGAAAAGTGTAATACTTTAAAAGATTAAGTGAATGCATTGCCTCTGATATTTTTTTACTGTGTTCTCACTATAGACCATAGAAATCTAGATTGTTTTGAATTGGTTTGGTTTTGGCCCAGACTTAGGATTTCAACAGCCTAGGGAGCTCCCTGAAGTTAGAAAACTACCAATGCAGATCAGTAACTGATCTGCGACTCTCTCTCTCTCTCTCCCTCTCTCTCTCTCTCCCTCTCTCTCTCTCTCCCTCTCTCTCTCTCTCCCTCTCTCTCTCTCTTGAAGTGGCGGGGGGGTTGGGGGGGGATAGTGATTAAATGATTTACCCAGGGTCACACAGCCAGGATGTGTCCTAAAGAAGCAACCAGTTCTTGCTCCGTTAGGAAGTGCTGCCTCTGATAACACACACAGGACCTAGCCTTCAGAATATAATTCAGCCTTACCATTAATGTTCATCTTATTTCACTTTACAGCCCTAGTCACAGTAGAAATGTATTTAAGGGATCATATTAGTTTTGAGGTTGACAAACTTAAACAGACCTCAGACCAAATAATGCTAGATAAGACTTGACTCTACACTACTCCTAAGGTAAGAGGCTCCAAAATCCAGACCAAGATATATTGCCCAATTTAGATCAAGACCTGATTATTCTGTGCAGAGATCTATGGAGATCCTTGTTCATTACTTCTGAACTGACTTAGAGGGTCTTCTACCTTTTTCATTATCTCACATTTAAGAAATAGACACATCAGCGATGTTAAAAAATCTGACCAATAGATCATTCATTGCAGTCAGAAGGAAGGAAGGAAGGAAGGAAGGAAGGAAGGAAGGAAGGAAGGAAGGAAGGAAGGAAGGAAGGAAGGAAGGAAGGAAGAGAGGGAGGGAGGGAGGGAGGAAAGAAGGGAAAAAAGAAAGAGGGAGGAAAGAAGAAAGAGAGGGAGGAAGGAAGAAAGAAAGATAAAGAAAGAAAGAGAAGAAGGAAGGAAGGAAGGAAGGAAGGAAGGAAGGAAGGAAGGAAGGAAGAGAGGGAGGGAGGAAGGGAGGGAGGAAAGAAAGGAAAAAAGAAAGAGGGAGGGAGGAAAGAAGAAAGAAAGAGAGGGAGGAAGGAAGAAAGAAAGATAAAGAAAGAAAGAGAAGAAGGAAGGAAGGACGGAAGGAAGGAAGGAAGGAAGGAAGGAAGGAAGGAAGGAAGGAAGGAAGGAAGGAAGGAAGGAAGGAAGGAAGGAAGAAAAGACAAAACAAACAAAAAGCAACAAAGCCTCCAGAATCAAGCGTTTGGTTTTTGCTACTAAGGCTGTGGGTGAGTGAGGGACTTGGGGAAAGACGACTCAAAAGAGAGCATGAATTGAAAGCAATTTGCGAAGTTCTAATCATCATATGGATGTCAATACTACTATTGCTGTTATTAGTGTTGGTGTGATTGTTATTATTGAAAGGGTAGATAATTTATTAAAGGAGTCCATCTGTAAAATGATTATCTCCTTCAGGACAAGAGACTTTTTGTTTTCAAGGAGAAAGTGTTTTTTAGTGTAGTAGTTTAATTAGTGAGTTTGTGAGCATTTCTAACTGACCCCAAGTTCAAACTTGGTCAGCACTTTCGTGTTCACTTAAAACGTCTTCCTATTCCTAAAATTTAATGGTTTAAGATATTTATAAACATATATAATACATATATGTATACCATATGAAAGGGGAAATAATTTTCTTCTTTGATTGTCCTCTTTGTCTCTTTTCCTTCTCCTCCTTCTCATCTTCCTTCTTTTTCTTCTCCTCCTCCTCCTCCTCCTCCCCTCTGTCTCCCTGATATTTATACCTAACTCTTATCTCAGTCTCTGTCTCTGTGTGTGTGTGTCCCTGTGTCTGTCTCTGTCTGTCTCTGTCTGTCTGTCTATCTGTCTGTCTGTCTGTCTCTCTCTCTCTCCCTCTCTCTCTCTCTCTCTCTCTCTCTCTCTCTCTCTCTCTCTCTCTCTCTCTCTCTCTCTCTCTCTCTCACACACACACACACACACACACACACACACACACGCACATACACACACACACACCCCAATCCTCCTGCATCTAATTTTTGGGAAAATGAAAAAGAAATCCTAGGGCATCACAGAAGCCTCCCTTTTCCTTCTCTTTTTTGCACCCACTTTTGACCTCCCCTAATCTCCTAATTAAGGTTGAATTTGATGGCAGCTCCCCCCCCCCACCTCCAGAAAGTTAAGTCTCAGCCCACATCCACACCTCGAAAACCGAGAGGATCTATCAAGGACAAAGACAAGAACCCAGAGGCATTTTGGTGAAGGGAAAGAGGGGCAGCGGGAGGGAATCCAACTTCAAATCCTATTTTTAATCCCTTTCAGAGAAATAACAGCGAAAAGAAACTTGAAAGAGTAACCCTTTGTTTAGAGAGAGAGGGAGGGAGAGACAGAGAGAGAGAGAGAGAGAGAGAGAGAGAGAGAGAGAGAGAGAGAGAGAGAGAGAGAGAGAGAGAGAGAGAGAGAAAGAGAGAGAGGCAAATTCACAGAGAGAAAAAGAAGCAGGCTCAGAGACAGAGAAACAGAGAGGAGAGAGATGGACAGAGGCAGAGAAGAGCAACACAAACTGACACACAGTTAGACAAAGAGAAACAGAAACACACAGAGAGATAGAAAGAAATACAGAGAGGAGAGAGAAAGAGAGACAGAGAGAAAGTGAGACAGCAAGAGTATTAAAATCCACTCCAGAGTCGGCTTTTCCTTTACCTCTTAGGTTTGGGGAGGTTTTGTAATGGGATATCCCTTTCCCTTTTCCGCCCCTGTCTTTTCTTCCTCCCGCCTTCCCAATTAAGTCGGGCTTTGCTAATGAGCTGGGACCAAAGGTAACTAACCAGCTACTCCGCCGTCCTTCCTCCCCAGTCCCTCAAGGACCCTTTAGGAGAGAGAGCTCCTGCCCTGGCTCTCCCTCAGGGTGGATTGCTGCAGAGTACAGATGAACCCCATTTCTTTGTGAACCCTGACTCTCCACTTTGAAAGCCCACAATTTTTTTGCCACGAGCATGGAGTAGGTTGGGAGACTATAAGACATTTCGAAACAGAAGGACAAATGGGCCACGTCTGTTTCCCTGACCTCCCATTGCCACTCCCAACCCCCACCCTAGTTGCCCGTTTCTAGCCCATTGCTTTACCTTAAGCAACCTGTAACGGGAGCCTGGGACACGCCAACAAGCCGGAGGAGTTTGCTCCTCCTCACTAGTGGGGAGGTGGGAAAGAGAGCTGAAGTGATGATGGGAGGGGGGAGGCTGCAGGCTAGTCAGACAAAGTGCGGTTTATTTGGGCAGTCTAGATCTACAAAACTGAATCCTGATCAAAGTGTTTGGTAAATCATACTAAGAAGTGGATTGCGAAGAGATGCCTGATGAGCCTGGACCCAGAGCCAGGGTGAGCTTCTTTGCCACTGCTAGTACCAGCGTCTCCTTCCACCTTTTTGTCCCTTGTCTCTCTTATCTACCTGTGTGTCTCTGTCCCTAGATGTGGTCGGTCTCTTTCCTTGTATAGCTCTTTCTTCTCTCATTCTTTCTGCCTCTCAGTGTGAGTCTCTGCCTCTGAGTGCCTTTCGGTTTTTCTTTCTGACCATTCCTGTCCATATCTCTCTGCCTCCGCCTTCATTCCCTCAGTCTCTTTTCCCTTTTCTCCTGTCTTCCTTCCTTTCCCCCTTCCCTTTCTGAGGCAGTCCAAGCAGCCCACTTATCCCGCCTGGAGAAGTATCCTTTGACCCGGGTTGGTCCAAAAGCAGTTTTCTTCGGGCCAAGGCAGGGAATCAGCAGGAATTGATTTAAAAACACAAACAAACTAGAACCTCAGCCTCTAGGGCCATCCCCTTTCCCCACCCAGACAGTATTTCTTCAGTAACCAAGACACAGTGACCTACGAGCTAACTAGCTTTCGGTCTAGGTTCACCATTCCCCTCTCTCCTAGATGCGGTTGTTTGAGGATCCTCCCTTTGAGAGAAAAGGATGTTAGCGAGGTCTTTGGCTACCATCCCCTCCAGCTTCCAGCCAACCAACTAGCTGGCTTCAGGCAGGGTATCCGGGCCAAGATCGTGTCTGCCCCAGAACTACTCTTAGTCCCCAGAAATAACTCCTCAGCTTTGTCCATTACTCCAGATTGGAAGGGGAAATCATCACTTTCTCTGTCTCTCGTTTCCCCACCAACCACCAGAAGTATTCCCCAGTCTGTCCCTGGATGTTGATTCTCAGGAAATTTGGTGCTAAAGAACTCTTTGATTTCTAAAGATAAAGCAGAAGGAGAGCATCGCCCCACATACGTACACCCACACCCTGGATACTATTGTGCTCTGCTTGGACTCCACCGAATTGGGGCCTTGCCCCATGTCTTGGCTTCTTCATTAATGGAAACCTGGGTTCTTCTGGAGCATACCCATAGAGTTCTGGGCAGCCCCCATGATCTGGGCTCCTTTGCACCTCAAAGCCTCTCCTCCTCATTTGGGATACTCCGAAAAGGCCTCTTCCTCGAGAGGATCTGTTGCGCTCAGAACCAAGGGACAGAACAGAACCAAGGGACAGAAACCTCAGGCTTCCAGGTGCATGCTCCAGGATGAGGACTGGGGGGGTTGCTCACTCTCCCATCCCTTTCCTTGAAGCTGAGATCACCAGAGGCGTTTCTTTAGGAAAACTGTGTTTGTGAATCGGGAAATGGGTCTTTGATCTGTGGATTGGGGGTGAGTGCGGACCAGATCTCCAGGCAGTTGTTTGCTGTGAAGGCTGCTCTACATGATTTATGGCAAAGGGCTTCTTACTGACACTTCCAGATGCCAAAGGCCTTCTCTGGGGGTGGGGGAATGCATGAGTATGCACACACACACACACACACACACACACACACATAAATATACATGCGCACCCAATAACACATATACCTGACCCCATTCTCACATTTCTGAGCCATCTACCAATATGCAGAAATACGCATGCATTTACCTATGGGTATGCACCATGCCATACTTTGGCAAGTTAAATCAATAAGCCATTGTTAAGGGCTTAGTACAAGCCTGGAGCTAGGCTAGGTGGTGAGGAGTCCAAGAAAGGCCAAACTTCAGTCCCTGACCTCCTAATGCGGGAGAAAGCATGTAAGCAATCAGCTAGCTACAAGGTCCAGAGAGAGGATCATCACACACACACACACACACACACACACACACACACGCAGATATGCACAAATACACTTTATACACATAGACTGCCACACACAATATGTGCATGTATCTAAAGTCACTTCTATGTCAATCTGTATCTATATCGTTATCTACATCTAGAGGTAGTTAGGCAGCCTGGAGTCAGGACAACCTGAGTTTAAATATGGCCACAGACAATTATTAGCAGTATGACTCTGGGCAAGTCACTTACCCTCTATTTGCATCAGTTTCCTCATGTTAAAAATGGAGATGATAATGGCATCTTCCTCCCAATGCCATCGTGAGGATAAATAACATAACTCTAAATCCTTTACCATGTAACAAGAGCCATATAAGTATTAGTTATTGCTAGTCTAGTATATCTATAATCTATATTTACATTTATACCTAATCTATTTCTACATATCTACATCTATACCTGCATCTGCATATATTTACACTCCATACCCATGCAGATTTATATATAGATATGTACATATCTATATATGCACATATACGAATATTACATATATATGCACATCCCATACCATCACATACATGCACTATGTATACATACATACAGCATAGACACATATACAAAAAACATAGATCCTCCTATAATCAATTTTATTTATATTATAGTTGGGAGCACGAGCATGCATGCACACACACACACAGTCACACACAGAGATACTATACAAACAAAACATAAACACACCATTATCCATACGGCACATACACATGCACACACGTACAAATGTTCAAACGTTCTACATTCAAGGATACCTATTAAATAAAAATGCACACTTTTCATTTATAGATATACACACAATAGAGACACACAGAGGTCCCAGGTCATCCCTAGATTCCCAGTTCCCTTCTGGTCCTGAGCCTGCTTGTTTTCACTTTCCCCTTCCCCCACTCTAGTGGTCAGGGGGTTTCAAAAGAAGTGGAAGGCATTTTTTTTCCTGTCCTTGTCCCATTTTCAAGCTCTCAAATGGTCTCCAGGGGAAGAGGAAGCGTGTATGGTTGATATGGTAATTTATGTGTTATGAATCAGCTTATATGGGACAAAGGCCCATGTTAGTACATTGGACCACATATTTTGGATCTACAAAAATAAAATATGTTTGGGCATTCTGGATCCTCTCAAATCCTAAATGTTCCTCCCAGTCTATGGATGCTTTGCTTGTAAAGTTCTGGGGTATTTGCGTTTCTGAAAAATGGTCCCAGAGCCCAAGTGCTGAATCTCTCGGATGCTCTGAATGGAGCTTGGTGAGACCTGAGGGTCTTAGATGTTTGGCATTGTGCCAAGTCAGATAGAACTTTGACACTTTGCAGTGAGGGGAGGAGAGTGAGCTGGTCCACCTAGGCCTGGCCAGGAAATATAATCCTTTTAATGAATGCTAGAAATTTGTGGGAGGTAATACTTCCTCTCCTGCAGGGGCACATAATGAAACTACTTGAGCTTTCTTTTTGGTTCATTACCTGGGAAGCAGGTCAAATTGAGTTGGTAAGGGCAAAGCAAGCTTTCAGGATTTAGGTCAGTCCTTGCTCAAGCTGGCTACACTTGACAGAGAGCACTGAAAGTCTCTAATATCAACCCTCAAGTAAACTCTTGAGATGCCTTTGGTTCCCTCCCCAAGGGAAAGCTCCCTTCCCAAAACGACTGTCACTCTTGCTCCATCTCCACAGTGGTAGAGATAGGGGTTGGAGGGTGATAATTATCTTGGATTCTTCTTTGCAAGATTAAAGTCCTTTAAAGGAAGGTTTAGTCCAGCAATGATGGTCAAAGGCAGGAGCTGACTACATACAAGCTGGGCTTCTGGCTGCCAGTCATTTACGGGCATAAGGAGCTTCTGGGATTACATGAGTCCCTTGCATCTAGCAAGGGTTGAAAAGACAGAATGTTTGGGAAAGTTAATGTGGGTTTTAAAATCCTAGGGCCAGAGTTTTAAATATTTCATCTCTAAATCGTAGTTTATATGTCCAGGGTTGTTAGGTTACTTTTCTCCCTACCTACTCCTTTTTGCCTCAGTTCCTCATCTGTAAAATGAGCAGGAGAAGAAAATGGAAACCCCTTTAGTATCTTTGCCAAAAAAACTCAATTGGGGTCATGAAGGGTCAGATATAATTGAAGTGACTGAACTACAGCAAAACCTCAGGTCCCTGCAGGGCTGTTGTGATGATGGAGTGGGATTGTGCCTTGCAAAATGTGTAGTACCATAGCAATATCTATTATAATTATTCTTCTCATTAGTGGTGATATGCTACAATGTTACTAATCGAGGAAGGCAGTGGGTATAGCAATTGGAACTCAGAATCTGGAGTCAGTAAGCCCTGGGTTCAGAATTTTTTCTCAGATGTTTACCAACTATGTGTGTGTGTTCCAGGAAAAGTCACTTAATCATGCTCATCCTTAGTCTTCTCATCTGTGAAATGGAGCTAATAATAGCACCTACCTCAAGGGATCTTTGTGAACAATAAATAAAATTAAGCGAAAACTACTTTGCTAACTTTAAATAGTTATTGGTATGTATATATTAATGTTGACCCATTGTCACAATGATTTTCTGTTTCATGTTCCTTGGGCTAGTGAACATCAGAACTGTTGTTGTGTTTGTGGTTTTTACAAATGAATAAAAGTATTGATGTGACAACTATAGCCTCCTGTGATTTTGGATTTTACTAATATACGATATTTGTAATGAATAGCAAACATCAGCTAGCTTTTATATAGCATGTTAAGGTTTGTAGAAGACTACATATTATCTCATTTAATCCATGCAACATTCTTGTAAAGAAGATGATTTTAATACCCCATTTTACAGATTATAAAACTAAGTCTAAGAAAGGTCAAGATTTGCCCAGGGTCAAACACCTAGCAGTATTTAAATTCAGGTGTTCCAGACTTGGGGTCCAATTCTCTATCCACTCTGCCACCTAGCTGCCTACAGTAGAAACTCCTACATTTATAGATCTGCACCTACTCTGTAAATTTTTGAACATTGTATTTTTCCCAATGACATGTAAAAACAATTTTGAACATTCATTTTTAAAAAAATTGAGTTCCAAATTTTCTCCCTCTCTCCCTCTTCTCCCTCCCAACCAGGAAGTAAGCAAAACTATATATTCATATTAATCATATTGTGAAAGAAGACAAATTTAAACAAAACCCACAAAAATAAAGTGGAAAGAAATCTGTTTCGCTCTGCATTCAGACTCCATCAATTCTTTCTCTGAAGGTGGACAGTATTTTTTCATCACGAGTCCTTCGGAATTGTCTTGGATCTTTGCATTGCTGAGAATTAACTAAGTCATTCATGGTTGGTCATCATATAATACCGCCATCATTGTGTAACTCCTTTATACATTAAAGAATTCTTTGGGACCACTTAGAGGTTAAGTGATTTGTCCAGGGTCACCCAACTAGGACATATCAGAAGCAGAAATGAATTCTGTTCTCTTTCTTTTCTATTTTTGTTATAGTTTTTTTTATTATAATTAACAATTACCATTATTGAAATAAAGCTAATGGTCTAGGTGACAGTTTGAACCAGTGAGAGAACGCTATAAGCAAGTGGTCTACACAATAGGCAGAATTGTCTCACTAAGACAAAATATCAGGCTTTGTCAACTCATGAAGAACTGAAGCCAATTGAACAAACAGACAAAAAGAAAACCCCCCAAGTGATTTCTCCCCTCTTTCCTTTACCCACACCTTCTCAAAGAACGGTGTGACATTCTTTAAAAGGAAATTACTTTTCTCCTGCTAATATCTGAACGCAAGATCAAAAGATTTGGGTCCCTTTTTGTCTTTCCTAAGTATTTTTAAAGAGTAAACAACCATTTTTATCCCCCAAAAAGAAAAAAAAGGAAAAAGCCTTCCTCTCTCCCCCTACCCACTTCAAGGCTATCAAATGTTTAGCAGCTGAAGGATATTCATCTTTAGGAGGCAGGCCAAAATGTCAATAAAAAATTAATTACTTCTCAAACATATGGGAGTACTTACAAGACCCAAATGTGATACTGAGTATTGATATCTAGAGGAAACTGAATGAGATACTTTCATATTAGCTGGTCAAGACCCTGTCCCCACTGAAGGGAGCCCAAGCCACTGAACTGTTCATTCTTCTTGACAGCATCCCAGGAGCTCTTGCTTAGGACAGGTCAGGAGTCCCACAAACTAGCTGTGTTCAGGGTAAAGACCTATGTGGGTTTAGCTATCTCTCTGCCCAGGGATACATGTGGTAGCATTTACTTTCAACAGGAAAAGTATTCATTTAACAACATGAACCAAAGCCTTCATGATAGCAGGTATCTGTGGCAAGGAAAAGATGGCATAGTCATATGGGTAAAGACACTTGTTTGTTAACAAGTGATTGGAATCTGCCTGCCAAATAGATCCGGCAGAATGTGCAAATCATAATCATCAAGCAATTCTCATGTGCCAGACATGCTGAGTTCTGGGGGTACAAAGAAAGGTAAGAGCATTTATACAGTCAAGGAGCTCAGAGTGCCTGGCACATAGCAGATTCTTAACAAATGTCCACTGACTGACTGTAGGCATGCAGATCCATTCAGTCTCTATTTGGTTTCACTGTATCCACTTTTCTTGGTGTCTACATTATGTTGTGGTACTTGTATCTCCATACAGTGCCTTTATGTTCAATAATGAAAATGGGGGATGTGAAAAGATACCTCAGTCCTAGCTCTGTACACAAAAGGTCCTAAAAAGATAGGGTTCCAAGTCCTGCCTCTGAGAAGTACAGTACCATCTGTGTGGTCTTGGGTAAGTCATTGCAACTTACCTTCTCAGTATTCTCTAAAATTCTGCTACATATGAGTTGCTAATGGTCTTGATGGGAAAAGTTCCACTTCCACATCTGTGAAGCCATAGACAAGAAGAGAAATGGGTGAGGAGATGGATTTGGACTGGGAGAACACAAACGATCTTATATTTAGGTGTAGAAGGGAACTTAAGAGCTCACCGATCTAAGTACCTTATTTTACAGAGAAGAAAATAGAGACTCGAAGCGGGGGGAAGGAGAACGCCGGAGGAAGAAGAGTAAGAGAAGGAAATAGAAGTAGAAAAGGGGAGGAAGAGGAAAGAGAGTGGGAAAGAAGAACATGAAAAAAGGAGAGAAAAAAGCAAATGAGTCATCACTCTTTTTTATTTCTGCTTGCCTCTCACAACAGTGCATGATCTCAATTGATCCTTATAGCTACCCTCTTAGAAATGTCTACTATCCCCATTTTATAGAGGAAGAAAATGGAACTTAGAGAGATGAATCACGTAATCAATCTACAACCGTTTATTAAGTACTTAGTATGTTGTAGGAACTGGGTTAGGTTGTTGTCAGAAGACAAAAATGAAGCAGTTCTTCCCTCAAGCAACTGATAATTCATCAGGGGACAATGGGTATACACTTGATTGTGTCTCTTTTCCTAAGAGTTGGGGTTTGACATATGCTTCACAAACATTCAGACCCTTCCATCTCCAGTAGCTCAGTGACAACTTAGTCTGTTCGTGTGCTGCGGCTATCTCTGAACCTGTTGAGCTGATGTGTGTGCACCTCAGTCTAGCCTCCTACTGCCTGAGTCTTCTATCCCTCCCACTGAAGTCCCTGCTCCAGTGATTACTTTGCATCTTGTCATTCAATCTAAGAGACAGAGAGAGACAGAGTGAGAGACAGAGAGTGAGAGACAGAGACAGACAGAGAGAGAAGTTGCTAAGTCAAACATGAAGTCACTTGAGACACCCTTCAGGATTCAATACCTCCTTTCAGGATTCACTACCTCTCTTCTGTACCCAATTTGGGTTCTGAGACAGAAAGGGCCTGAGATAACCCCTAGCTTAGCTGCCTTTTGTTTGTTCAGTCATGTCCAAATTTTTGTGACCCCATTAGGGGTCCCTTAGCAAAGGTGGAAAAGGTACTAGAGTGGTTTTTCATTTTCCTTTCCAGTTCATTTTACAGATGAGAAAACTGAGGCAAACAGGGTTAAGTGACTTACCCAGGGTCACACAGCTAGTAAGTGTCTGAGACTGGATTTGAACTTAGGTCTTCCTGATTCCATGTTCAGCACTCTATCCCCTGTGCCACCTAGCTGCCTCCAAAACATACACGTAGTAGATGCTTAATAAATGTTTATTGATTATTTTTATCTCTCTCACTTTTTCCTCCATTAAATGATCACTTTTAAAGGAAGGGTGTGATCCTGAGTTCCAGAAGGCTCTTTGGTGGGAATACAAGCTCTGAACTTCTATCAAGTTGGTTGCTATTTGCAGTTTGGGGATGGTCACTTAAACTCCTTAGGTCCCCAATCCCTAAATTGTAAAATGAGGGAATTGAGTTAGATGATCTCTGATGAAAGTGTAGTGATTTAAAAGGGTTTCCAGTATGGGCGAATTTTTTTTTTTTTGCACTGTTATATTGTTCTAAGATAAGTCTAAGTGCCAAGAAGCTGCTTAGCAAAGAGTTAGTAAATGAATGATGACTTCTTTTTCTAGTCACAGCAATCCTTCCAATTAGCTATTGGGATACAGATTTCTGTTAAGAAAAGGTAATGCCCACAGTGTTGAAATTCTAGATCCTTGAAGGAGTCTCTGTCACCATATCTTTTACATTGTGTATGGTTTTTGGTCTTTGGGGAAGCTTAACTAAGTAAGGAGAGGTTCATCACCAGGTTGACCACAGGGACATACATATTTTGACTGCAGAACTCTGAGAGCCTTTATCCTAAATCACAGGTGTCCATGGCAATGGAGAGATGCAATCTAAGCAATGAATAAGTTCATTTTCTTCCACAGGATGACTATAGTAGGCAATTATGTTGCATAGTGGTTAGAGAACTAGACCTGGAGTCAGAAAGACTTGAATTAAAATCCAGCCTCAAATACTTATGAGTTGAGAAAATAACAATCTCTCTGAACCTCTTTTTCTTCATCTGTAAAATGAAGATAATAACTGTACATATCTAACAGGGTTTTTATAAGGATAAAATGAAGTCAAATATCTAAGGTGCTTTACAAATCACAAAGCTTTATATAAATGCTATTATTATTTTAATGAATTTTATTAATTTTTCATTAAATTAAATTTTATTGATTTTTTACTAAATTATTAATAATAAATCAGGGGGATGTTGTGATACAATTTTCCTAGAATTTTTCAAGATTAAGGATAAAATTTTTCATCTTATTCTAGTGGAAAAGATAGAACGATGTAAACTGGTGAGAAACACAATTACTCGTTCTAAGAACTCTTTCATGGCCAGGTTCAAAGATGAAGGTGCAATGTCAATTTTGCAGGCAGGAGGTCTCCAACGGAGCATGCCAGGAATCTCTGGTTGGTCTTGTGCCATTTAATATGTTCACAAATGACTTGGATAAAGTCACAGAAATCATGGTCATAAAATGTGCAGATACCAGAAAACTGGGAGATCTAGTTAACAAATCAGACAGAATCAGTTGTCAATAAGACTTCACCAGGCTAGTGTGTTAAGTTGAATCTAATAAGGTGGGTTTCATTAGGGATAAATAGAAATAAAGTCTTCCACTTGCTTACAAAAATCAACTTCCTAAGTACAAGACATTGAAGACTTGTTCAACAGCAGTTGTTCTTTAAAAATTCTGGGAGTTTGAGTGGACAACAAGTTGCACGTGAGAAGCAGCCCAAAAAGGAAATGTTACTTGAGGCTTCATTAAAAGGGGCAGAATTTCTAGGAACAGATGCTAAAAAGCCCAGTACTCTGCCCTAGGCAGATCTCTTCTAAATATTAGCTTCAGATAGAGGAATATTGTTTAAGAAGGACATTGACTAATTGAAAAGTTTCCAAAAAAGGGCAATTGGGATTGGGAAAGGACCCTTCATGTGTGAGAACTGTGAAGGCACAGGGTGTGTTTAGCCTCAAGCAAAAAAGACTTAGAGCTATCTGAAAGGGAAATATGGGTGGGAATCCCAGTCTTTGGAGGTCTACAATGGAGGCCAGGTGATCACTCATAGTCTGTGTATGTAGTTCAGTGGATAGAGTCAAGCCAGAAGTCACAAAACTTGAGTTAAAATTCCACCTCAAATATTTACCAGTTGTTTGACCCTGGGCAAGTTATTTAACTTCAGCTTGCCTCAGTTCTTTCATCTGCAAAATAGAGATAATAATAATAGCATTTACCATCTAGGATTGTGAGGCTCAAATATGAGGATATTCAGAAAGGGCTTTGCAAAACTAACGTATTGTATAAATGCTCATTAGTTGGTATTGCCGTTGGTATGGTTATCCTTATTATCCTTTTTCTTTATATGCAGGGCTAGCTCACTGCTGAGGTCCCTCCCAACTCTTACATCGGGATTCTTTGAAATTACACTTTGCTGAAGTTGCCAGAACTGTTTTTAGGATGGGCACAAACAAGGTTGTGCCTCATGGTCCTCATATGCAGAGGTCACATGCTGTGTTCATGGGCCACCCTTCAGTCTCTTGTCAACACCCTGGAAAGAGGCACCTGAGCACGTTATCTCTTTCCTGCTCTCTCTGCTACAAGTGTAGTCTAATGCCCCCTCCCGTCCCCCAACTCAATTCTCTCATCTCCCAGGGAGATGCTTACCACTTAGACTAGACTGAGGTGTGTTATACTTGCCCCATCACCTGCCCCACCCTTCTCACCCCAGCCCTCTACAACATTTTCCCCACATTCAGATTCCTAACTATAGCTCTGTGAGTGAGGATGAGTAAGAGTAAGAAAGATAATATTTTAATATATAATATCATATAATATCCCAGCTTCAATGGCTGTTACCTAATAAAACAAAACAACAGAATATGGGTAGACAGTTTAGCTAGGAACTCAGCTTACCTTGCCCAGAACTGGGAGAGTACTCAAGAAATATTATAAGGGGATTTTTCCTCCTTTATGTTGGCACTCGAGATAGATATTCCCAGGGGCCCTTCCAATTAGACCATCTGGGCTCTATGATTTAATTCTGATGTCTGATGTGCAATCCAGAGCTAATCTTATTTCTAGGAGTTTCCAATTCAAATGTCAAATTGTACAGAAACTGTAAATATTGCAATTAGGAAAAAATAACATCCTATGTAAACTGTGTTGTCTGTTCTCAATAGAAGCATATGGTGAGTGTTTTAATTTGGAGATATTCTGCTCATTTCTTGGACCTGTGGGGGTGAGAGAAAGGATCTTTGAGATCTGAAGAGGCATCCCAACTGCTCACATGACCCCTACTTTAGGAATAGAATAGTCTCATATAGGGAACCTTCTAACTCTGTGTAGAGTTAGAAGATAGGAGTTTTCACTGTAATCCCAATCAAGAGCATCATCATAACCATTCTCAAAGGGTTGTATGATCTCACCAATTGAAGACTTCCTTATAGATGAGCCAAATTGAAACCCACCATACCTGTCTATCCTGAACCTTTTGTCCATGTTCACTCAGCTACGCCAGTGGAAGCTCAGCAAATGTTCTATGGGCCTGCTTCCCTTTTTCTTCCCATCTCAGGACTTTGTCCATCTGCCATTCCTTGCTTTTGCCCAATGTCCAGCAATCTTCATTTTTCAGTCATGGCATCCTTTCCTCCTCTTCTTCCTTCTCCTCTTCTCCTTCTCCTTCTTTTTCTTTCTAGAACTTTTCATTTATTCTCTATTACAGCCTATCAACACCAACCCTACCTCTCTCCATTTCCCTCGGTGGGATGTTCATCTTTATTTCTTCAAGACAATGGTGTTCATTGTATCACTGTCATGTTGAAACACTTGCAAATTGCTAGTGTTGGAAAGATGGACCATTGATTTTATACTGATCCTGAGGTCAGTAACAGAATTTTGCTACTTTAGAATTCTGCTCACTCTCCTCAGCTGTGTGCTCAATTCAGTGGTTGTCTCTGTACTACCCCTCTCACTTCCAACAACTGTTGAACAAACTCTATGGGGCATTCATCCAAATACATGTCAAAATTTGAGCAATAGATGTTTTTCATTTGCTGAATCTTTATTGTGCTTGTGTGTGTGGGGGCAAGGTAACATTCTTTTGAGTGATTATAAATCTCTACTAAGAAGCTCTGCAAAGTCTTTGGTCTTGATGAAATTAGCACCAGTCATCCATAAACAGATATACCTGAAGGACATCACCATTTCCAGGGAACCTTTTCATGGCCAACAGTCTGAACTAAAACAGTAATATCAATGAAACAGTATCAATCAAAATGATCACAGCAAATAGTTATAATAGCTCCCAATTCAATTTCTCTATCCATTTTCTAATTTAGAAAGTACTTTTCCTTATAACAACCTTATAATGCGTCATTATTTTTGTCCCTGACTCACAATGGAGGAAACTGAGACTCTGAAAGGTTAAGGCCCATTGCTCCTTGCTAGATGAGTGACAAGCTTCAACAGTTAGCAAAGGTGGGAGACATAAGATTGGAATCCAGGCTTTCTCATGCCAAGAGCAATTCACTTTCTCATACTACAAACGGCACAAAACACAAGTTAAGAACAAACTGAAATACACTGTCAGTAGCACTTGTTCCAAGGGTCTTTGTATTTTTATTATATTTGTATTATTTTTATTTTATATATTATGTTTTATTATATATAATTTTACTTTTCACAAGAATTTTTAAATTGATACCATTTGATTTCACAACACCTCCATGTTCAAGTATCTCTCCTCTCCTTCTGCTGCCCCAAGAGCCCTATTTTGCTCATAATACACAGTTATTTTAAGGACTTACAGTAATGACATGGTCCCCATCTATTTGGCTTTAGGCATCTTATTTCAGACTTGTAAATATTCAGAACCCAATCATCATTGCTCTGAGTCGCAAGTTCCTGTTATTTAAAGAATGATTAGCATCTCTGCCTTAATTTATACGTGTTTTTATTCTTGTTAATTCCTGGCCTCTTTGGGATTGAGGAAAAAATCAAGTTGCCAGAAACTTTTGGGTGAACAAAAAAGACAGAGTATCCTACAGGTACTGCAGGGGAAATTGGGAAAACAGTAGATCTTTGGTTCAACTTTGTTCAGTACTCAGTGCAAGCCCCACTCTTCTTTCTGGGATGTGCTCACACTTGACAAATAGAACACCAAACAGCATATTATCACTTAATGCAGGTTGGGCAGGGTGATGAGTGTTGAGTTATTCACTCAACATCCACCCCTATAGAATAATTATTACTGTTTTTAAACACAAAGCAACAAAACCAACCAGAACTTTATCTGGTTCTGCCAGTAAATGCAATATTCCACACCATTAGACCAAGTTAATGACAACCATACCCTTTCTGCAGGTAAAGCAACTGTGTCACACATGGACAGTGGGTGACTGAGGCCACACAGGCCACACAGTGACAGTTTTGTGGCCTACAATTAATGTTTTTATTCTGATCTTCATGGATCTCCAAGCAGTGGTCAACACAGAGATTTTGGCAAAAGAGAAAATAGTTCCACTTTGACAAGAAAAAGAAGATTCACACACTGTTGAAAACTACTAAATAAAAGACTTTAATGGATTCTTTTGCCACAACCCACTACACACACACACACACACACACACACACACACTTTTCATTTGAAAATTCAAAATAAAGCAGATTTAGAAATCTGTAAGTAGGGAAGAAAAATGCCAGAATCTTTTAAGTCTATTTCATTGCAAAAGGTTTGATTATATTTGAAAATAAGTTTTTGGTGACTTTTGGATGGTATAGACAGGTCTGGAAATGTCAGCTCTGGAAAGGTCTCCCCTTTCCCATCCTCCCATAGAAATTGAACCTTCCATGATAACAAAGGAAAACAATTAAGGCCACTTGCTTCATGATAACAGCTGACAATGAGTATATCATCCTGTCCTCCTGCTCTCTATCAAGAAGAGGTAAATGTTTCATTATCTCTTTCCTAGGATCATTATGAATTTGGATATTCAACTTTTTTCCTTGTTTTCTTTGTGGGCACGTAGACAGTAACTGATAGATATTAGCCAAAGGGTAAAGATGCCTTAATCACTTTTATCCCATTAGTTCAAAGTGATGTCCAGAAGACTTGGAATAATTCAAAACTCCATGAAAAATTCATTAGTCAGTCAGTCTGTCTGTCAACAAGTATTTATTAAGCCCTTACTATGTATCAGAAGATGGACTTAGCTCTGGGGACAAGAAGAAAGGCAAAACTATAGTCCCTGACTTCAAGGAGCTGCTCTTCTAATAAGAATACATACAACATGCACACACACACACACACACATATATATATACACACACATACACACAAAGGCATAGGCATATATGCAAATATGTGTTATGTTAACATACATATTTATATAGAAAGACATTTACATATAGATGTGTATATATATGCACATGTATATATAAACAAGTATATATACTCTATGCTACATGTATACTATGCACTATATATATTAAATAGCTATCAGTACATATATATATGGTATGTAGTGTATAAATATTATATAGTAATATTCACATATATATACACTCCACACTATGTATAGTGTACGTATATATGTATATATATAAATGTTTACACACATAATATACACATATAAATGAATTTATGTATACATATAAAATTAGAAAATAGTGTAGTGGTGGGGTATATCTGTATATATAGTATGAAATAATATCAGAGGGAAAGTTTTATCAATCTTGGGGTTGCGGGGGAGACTCCTACAGAGAATGGGACTGGAAATAGATTTCTGAAGAATTCCTCCGAATTGCCACCTAGAAGCATTTGGTACATGTTTCCTTTGGAGTTATAATAGAAAGATTTGTTCCATTTTCTCCAAAAATAACTAACTTACCCTGGGGGAAAAACATAGTTTTCATTTTGAGAACTATATAGAATCTCAGACTCTTTTAGCTGGAAGGGGCTTTAGAGGCATCTAGGACAACCTAGATATGAAAATAAATTCCTTCTTCAGCATACCTGACAAGTGGCCATCAAGCTTGTCAGAATTGAATGAGTATCTGGCAACTGTGAGGAGAGTGAGGGAGGGAGGCAGGGGAGAGAGAGAGAGAGAGAGAGAGAGAGAGAGAGAGAGAGAGAGAGAGAGAGAGAGAGAGAGAGAGAGAGGGGATCAGTTGGAGGCAAAGTAGGTGAGCACCCCAGATTTCAATATTGACTCAAGGAGGATCTTGCACACCTCTTAGGTCTGGAGAACTTGGCCCCTAATCCATGGTTTCTTAGCATCATTCCTAGCATATTGGGTGGCAGTATCTACTTCAGGAGTCAGAATGAACACAGATTCACAGCTCTACAAGGAGATCCATTAAGACTAAAGAGAGTTGTGTGAGCAGGTCACAAAGAAGATACAATTCCTTCTAGTAGCCAGGAGCTATAGGAGCCTTTGCTACATGTGCTTATTAAGAATATACTTGTGGGTTGCTACTAGCAAATAAGAAATACAGGTAATGGAGAATAGAAAGTTATCTGGCCCTACAGGACAAAAGAGAAGATGGGGACAAGGGAAGGGAAGGATGATAGAAGAGAGGGCAGATTGGTGATAGGGGAAATTAGAATGCTCGGTGTATTGGGGTGGGGGGAGGGGACAAATGGGGAGAAAATTTGGAACCCAAAATTTTGTGAAAATGAATGTAAAAAAGCTAAATAAATAAATAAATAAAGTCTTGGAGGACTACATGGGACACCCCCCCCCCCCAAAAAAAAAAAGAATATACTTGTGGGACAGAATGTGGGACAGAATATTCAATTTGTTGTCATGGATGTTTTGGAACAACTGTTCTTTCTATAGTCTCTCACTAAACGCTCTTCTCTCCAAAATTAATAGAGCCAGCTTTTATCATTGAGAATCCTCACATCATTATGATAGGGAGCATAGTGGAGGGGGTGTTGTGTATGTAGCAGTAGAAAGATAACCCCCTATCTCTCACAGAACTCTGATTGTAGATAAGCAGAGTCAAACTCTAAGAACCTGATTGTCAGTGAAAATGGTACTTAGGATAATTGCTTCAGAGTTTTGATAAAATAGGGAAAAAATAAATGTACTTAAATGAATATCATCATCTTCATCACCATCACTGCATAGTATAGTGGGCGTCACCTTAAAATCAGAAAACGTTATATTCAAGTCTCACCTCTGGAGCATATGGACTCAGTGACCCTGAGAAAGTCTCTTCACCTTTCAGCAATCCCAGGCAACACCCTAAGACTTTAACTCAGAAGCTGGTGGAGCAGTGGATAGAGAACTAGGTCTGGGATCAGAAAGTCCTGAGTTCAAATGTGAATTAAGATTTTTGCTGTGAGATCTGAGACAAATCAGTTAACCTCAGTTTCCTCAACTGTAAAATATGTCTAATAGTAGTACCTACTTTTAAAAGCTGTTGTCATGATTAAATGAGATAATATTTGTAAAAGTGTTTAGCAAAGTGACTTGCACAAACTTATTCCTTTCCCTTGACCCCTCCCTAAATTGTTAAGCTAAGCTTTCAAAGGGGCGAGGGATTCCAATAAAGAAAGGCATAAACACACATTTATTAAGTACCAGACACTATTCTGGGTGCTAAGGATAAAAACACAAAAGATCATCTCTGTTGTTGAGTAGTTTACATTCTACTGTGAGTAAACAATACATGAGGGGAGTACAATCGAGGATTTCTGTTTGGTCAAGGAAAGAGATGGCAGTCCTGGTGCCTAGATGGGGGGATGTAGAGCATGTTCTGGTGTCTGCTAGATAAAGTGGGTTAGGTTGAGTTCACACTGGCCATTAATCAGAAGAGCTCAGCCTCTGGACAGACTGTCAAATGCTGAATAGATTCATTCACTTTCCATCTTCTGCTTTTACCCCTACCCCCAAACTAGGTGGGGAAGCAAGTAGCACAGTGAGGAGACCAAGTATTTAAAGTATGAGGGAGGTGGAAGATGACATACCACAAAAAGAAAACATAAAGTCAGCCCATTTGGCTGGAAGGCAGAAGGAGTGAGGAGGAAAATGGGAAATACGTCGAGAAAGGTGGGGTGGAGTCCATTTGGATAAGGCTTTACAAACTGGAGAGTGTACTTTGCCTTTCCCCTCCCAGAAACAAGAGAGAGTAAAGGAGCATCTTGAGCATGAAAGTGGTGTGATACTACCTGTCATTATGTGTGTGTATACATGCACACACACACACATATACACATGCATACCTATACCCATACTCATACACACACACATATTTGCACTACATTGTATTACATTATGTTGTATTTTATTATTTCATACCATATCACATATTTGGAAAGTATTGGAGCTCTGCATTCCATATGAGTAAAAGAAGGTGATAGAGGGGGTAGATCTCCTCCTGTTAATAGACAGAACTTCCCTGTGAAGGAGAAGGTGTAGCTTTTCCCCTAAAAGTGATGTTAAGCTTAGGTCCAACCTACTTGTTCTGCTTTTGTTTGCTTCAGTTTTGTAAAGTTTGAGGTTTGAGTTTGTGGCATTTCTGTAATAGTGTATTTTTATTAGCCAGAGTTCCAAAGGAAAAGACAAAGCAAACTGGGTTCTGGAACTATAATGATACATATTTACCTAAATGTCTCTTCCCCAGAGCCAGGCCATTGAAAGCATGAACAATTCCTCTTGGACAGACACACACAATGGGTCTTACTATTTTCTCAAAAATAGGGGTCTCACCCCATGTCCACATAAATGTTAGCCATTTCTTCCTCTTACAACCTTCATCTCTGTAGTGTCCTGTGCAGTCACCATGGATTGACAGGTGTCCCATCTCAAACTCTCTAGGGCAGCAGAAGTATTTTCAGTCCACAGTAAGTTTCTTGAAAGTAGGGACTGATTTCATTTATGCCTTTGAATCCCCAGGGCACCCTACCATACAGAACCTAACACCAAGTAACAATTTAATACTTATGCACTAAATTGAATAGTTTGTATTTCTAAATTTGTTTTGTTAGAAGAAATGTGTATTCAACCAAGCATCCAGAATGGGAAAACAATAATTCCCTACCCCTAGCCATAGTAGATGTTTTCAGGATCTGCATGAGTTCAGTGACATGAGTGCTTTCTAATGGAAACCACCACCACCTCCTCCTACACAATTCTGCTCTGTGCCCTTGCCTAGGGGTTTGAATTTGAATTTTTGTTGAATTAAAGGCTAAGTTATTGATCCAGGTGAACTTCTTGGAGATTAGGAGAACCTCTGGTTTATCAGCTCTTCTAAACATAATACTGACTAGTAGAATCATAGCCAGAAGGGAACCAGTGATCCTACAAACCCTTCTTTCTTTCACAGTGGGTTGGCCAATTGGGGAAATCTGGTGACATTTCTCCACTATTGTTCCATACCCAGGACATAAAATACCTGTCATGTTATAGGAAGTAAGATTGGAGTTGATAAAAATCACGAGTTGTCTTTATTTTTTATCCCTAGCTTTAAAAACGCCTTTGGTTCTGTTGTCTTGGAAGCAGGGCTAAGAAATTGAATTCTAGAGGAGTATATCTAACAAAGGCTTAAGTTTTTCCAGTTTAAGACCACTGAGGAAGCTGGGGCAGGGTATTGATTTAGAACATAGTGCGGTGACAATACCAGCTGCAGGCTTTGGAGTCCTTGGTGAAAGCAGCAGGAGTAGTAGCAGCAGTTTCAGGTGTTTCCTTCACCTATAAAATGATTGGGCTAGACTAAAGGACATCTTAGATCCCTTTCAGTTCTAAAAATATGATTCTTCAATGGGGAAAAGGAATAGAATGAACAATAGTTATGTGAGACTCATTCCCACCCCTCCACTTCCCAAGCTATCGTAAAGGAAAAAAAAATCTTGGGTTCTTACAGCCAATATAAAATTGGTCTCATCCTCAGCACCCATTGTTGTTTGGCCACAAGTTGTCATTTAGGAAGAGTATGTCTTTATTATTTCCTAGTTATAAGACAGATTAAGAAAGCAATCAACTTATAAGAATGAAGACTATGATAATTTCATTGAATTCTTCCTATTTTCATCACTTATTAGTAATGACTTATTTTTGCCAGTCAAGAAGACTTTGCTCTCCAACAGTTTCTATCATTAAAGTATGTATTTGTGTTTGCCTGAGTGTATAAATATCCTTCAGAACAAGGCTTTTTTATTGAAAAATGGAGATGATAACTGCAATAAAGCTTATTTGCTACCTTGCTCTGCAAGAGAGGTAGGTATCAGCCCTCACTAAAACATCGCCCCTTCATGTGCATCATCAAAGGGAAGGTTCCAACCTCTCTAACCTTTTCTTGTGAACCATCCTCTGGAGTATTTCTGTTTCTTGCTTTGCTTTGTGGCCACTAACCACAGGAAGAATTTGTCTTTTTTACATATGATGGGAATAATTTACTGCCCTTAGAAATATTAAAGCACACACACACACACTCACACACATACACACACAGAGAAAGAGAGAGAGAGAGAGAGAGAGAGAGAGAGAGAGAGAGAGAGAGAGAGAGAGAGAGAGATGTTAAAGTAATATTAAAAGTCTGCCTAAAGTCGATGGAAAATAAGGACATTGAAAGTTAATGTTAAACTTTTAGCTGAGACTCCATCTGAGTTCCTTTGTAGACTCTGGGAAAGGTGACAGATGGAATACAGCCCACATATAGTGCAACTCTTAGTAGTGACAGGGTGAATTCAAGGAAAGGAGGAAGGCAAGGTGAAGGGTTAGATGCTCTATTTACCTGATGAGACCATTAAGTGAATTCTTATCAAATTTATGTCTAGTTTCAAGATGTGTCTACACTGCCTAGAGAAAAATGTTAAAAATGGTCCTTGAGCTTTTCAAGCTGGCTCATCCAGCTGTTTGCTTTTTTTTAATATCAGAGTAGTTTAAGTGATAATAGTGTAGACAATCTTCTAAGGTGACAGGTTTTTTATAGCATAAGAATGATTCACATGGAGGTGTCCGTATCTAAATGGTCATAATTTTAGATCCTTCTTCCTGTCTTATAATCTGTACATTTGTGGCATGGTAGAATTGAATGTTGGCAAAAATTACAAATTTATTGATATTACTGAGACATGAGACCAAGGACATGTGTGTCAAGGAGAAATCAGGAACTGTAATCTCATTTTAAGCATGTAATATGTTGTGAAAAAATCAGGAACTTTTGCCTTTCCTCTTCTTTCCATCCTACTTAAAAAAACATATGTTCCAGTATGCAATGAAATAAATCCTCCAGTTTCAAACATCACAAGTCTGTCATAGGGAGCAAATGGATTCCTGTTTGGTGGCTGTATATTCTTATTTTTTCAATGTAAACTTAAAAAAAATGTTTGGTCTAAGTTATGATTAAAATGAATCAATATTCTATTTCTTATATTTTTAAATGACTTTCCCCCAGGTAGAGAGGAATTTCCTGGTTTCTTAGTTTTAACTTTGAAAATAATATTTTTGGTAGTCCAAAATACATTTTGAATAATTTTATGAGGGTCTGCTATATAAAAGCAAGGAATTTGACCTTTAAAATTATTGAACATTTGTATTATTTTTCTAAGCTCAACAACATTTTTCAACCTTTACAAAAATGCCATATAAGTTTACTATTGACCTGGGCCTCAGGATTTTGACTGCTTTTCTGGGGGTGCATTTTTTTCTGATCAAGACAGTCTCTGAATTACCCTAGGACCTGGGGGATGGCATTACTGAATGTATATCATTACCTAATAGTCATAAAATACTTCTTAATGTTTTTTTTTTCCTGCTAAGCTGAAGTTTTTCAAGATGCTAAACAATGACAGTTGCTTGAATTAATTTATTGCTTCATTTACAGTCATAATCACTGTTTTCCATAGAAATGAACAAATAGAGAAAAAGAGAGAAAAGACAAAAGAAAATGAAATAAAAATGAAGAGGGATAGGGGAAGGAAAATTAACAAAAGAAGAAAAGAATGAGGTAAAGGCAAAAAGGAAAGAGAAAAAATAAAGAGGAGAGAGAGAAAGAAAATGAAAGGAAGGAATAAGAAAGAGAAAGAAAGAAGGGGGAGAAAGGAAGGAAACAAAAGTAAGAAAGGAAGAGAGAGAGAAAGAAAGAGAGAAAGGCAGGAAAAAAGAACAAACATAAAATAAATTATAACTACAGGAAGAACCATGTTCTGGATAAAGACATTTTTCATGATTCTTTTAAGTATGAAAGTCAGCTCTGCTTCAGATCTTAATTAATTAAGCAAGAGAATCTTGGTTTTAGAAGAAGGGCATCCTCCCCCTAAAATTTTATCATTTTGTTCCCACTAAAATAAGACTAAGCTCATGTTTCCAAAGCCCATTAACTGTACAAATGAAAAACAATGGGACAGCAGATTCCTTTAAGACCACTGTACCTCCAAAGGTCCCACTCAGAGTATCAGGAGCTTGTAATTTGTGAGCCCAGGCTTGAATGAGATCATTTCTGCTGGTGATTTCCAACAGCACAAGATTTCTTCTTCCACAGAAACACTTTAAAAGCATGTCAAGCTGGGAATAAAATATTTTCCTATTTTGGACTGAAATCCATCATCATTCTCTATAAACAACTTAAAGACTTTGATTAAACCTCTAAAATATTACCTTTGACTTTTCAGTCTGTGTTCATGGAATACTTAGTTTGAAGCCAGGCAATCTTTGTGAATTCCCCACTGGAGAAGGTTAATGGAAAGAGAACACTGCGGCTTCAGGAAGATAGTCCCAGTTTTACAAATTGCAGATCCCAAATCCCTGCCGGATTGGGGCACCTCCATCAGTGAAAGGGAAATATTTCAGTCTCATTATCAACCTAAATCCTCCTTGAAAGTGCTGGGAGCATATTTTCAGGGACAGAAGGAGAATCTCTTCCATCAGAAGAGTTCCTGATCAGAGTTGGCAACATGAAACCCCATGAACTGGGATGCACAGCTTTGCAAAGCACGGCAGGTTTTTGTTTTCTCTTCTGAGCTTCGAAGAGGACATTGCAAAAGAGACCCAAAATGTAAACAGTAATTGGATTTAATTCTTGGAGATTCTTTTACTGGACTTTGCTTTGTGTTTCCCCGATCTTATTTTTCAAATAAAACTAATTAATAGAATCTGCCAGGCAAAAGAGTCCAGATGGCTCCATTCTGTGGTGCTAATTATGATTATTTTTATAAATTAATCATGCACATGCTGTAATTTATGGAGTCCCTTTCAGGCGGATCAGAGAGATTCGGCTACACAAGGCATAGCAATGGGTTTGCATCACTGAATTATCTCAGATGTGCCATTGTCTCTGAGCCATTATCTCCCTCAATTTCTTGCCACCCACTCTGTACCCTCTCCTCTCATTGAAAACCTGACATTTGCTGGAATGACCAAACTGTGGGACCTAAAAGTTTGGGAGAGAGAGAGAGAGAGAGAGAGAGAGAGAGAGAGAGAGAGAGAGAGAGAGAGAGAGAGAGAGAGAGAGAGAGAAAGCGGGTCCTAGGAACCCTTCACCCTTCTCATTCTCCTTACTGACATGATTCCTGCTTTCAAGAGGCAATAACTCCAAATGGCCCGCATGGAAATGATAAACAGCCTGGTGTGCTTTCCCTTTGAAGGGGTTCTCCTGCAGAGTATCATATTTACAGAAATTGCTATGGAGTCCGGGGAGCAACCCAATCAACTGCATTGAAGTGGGGTCTTTTGATCATATTCAGTAATGTGATCAAGGATCACGTGGGTATCCTCTAGCCTGCCTGCCTGGCTATGTGCTAAAGAGGTGACAAGGGAAATGGAGAATTCATCTGGCATTGGGACCCAAAGACTGATGGAACAAAGCACACCTGTGTCCAGAGTATTTTTAAAGCACTGCTGAGGAATGGGAGGCTGTCTAATCCCATCAGCTAGAGAAAGTGGGTAGTCATGTACCCCTGGTAGTCCATCAGCCTCTTCTTTTGCAAAAAGAAAGAAGAGGAAGACACTTAACAATGACTACAATGATGTAAATAAAAGCAAAATCAAAACAAAGTTAAACTGTGTAATTTTAATGAGCAATTTGCGCTCTAGAAAAGAGATTAGGAAGTGGATCTTCAACTTTTCCTTTGAGACGTGACGATTATGGGTGCAGACCGTTGCATATACTGAGACACTAGCTTTGCCTAACTTCTTCTATTTTGATGGAAAGTTCTCTGGGTAATGGGGATAGGGGAATTATCCAGAAAGCATTTTTTGTGTAAGAGTAAAATGCATCAATAAAACTTTGAATAATCAAAAATTAAAAACAAAAATAGAAAAAACAGTTTGGGAGAGCTGATTTTGAAGGCTTCTTTAAACCCTTGTGGTCCTACTACAGCTTGTGGTCCTATGACTTGTCACTTGGCTGAAGGGTCAGTTTGGCACAACAGTCAATTTTATTAATCTTTTGAACTAGAACTTTTTAGTTACTTTCTTGATCATGCAAATCACTTCCCACCTTCAAATTTCAGTGTTTTTTTCTAGAAAATGGGGGGCAATGATACTGGAACAAAGTCCATCATAGTATTGTGAAAATCAGATGAAATAAATATTTTGTACTCTCTGAGGTGATTTATGAAAGTAGGCAAATATTCAGGAAGAATTTGGTGTAGGGTAGCAGAAAGAGGACTAAACTAACAGTCCATCATCATCATCATCATCATCATCATGTTTGGTGGTATATGACTCTTCAGGACACCATTTGGGATTTTCTTGGTAAAGATTCTGGAGTGGTTTGTCATTCCTTCTCCAGTTCATTTTACAGATCAGGAAACTGGGGCAAGCATGATTAAGTGACTTGCCCATGGTCACATTGCTAGTAAATGTCTGAGGTCAGATTTGAACTCAGGAAGATGAGACTTTGTGACTTCAGCCCCTGTACTCTATCCACTGTAATACGTAGATGCTCCAACAATAATACTTGACATTTATCTAGTGCCTACTATGTGCTAGGCACTATGATAAGTATTTTGCAATTATTATCTCTTTTGATCTCCACAAAAATCCTGAGAGGTAGATATCATCATTATTCCCACATTGCAATTAAGGACATGGAGGCAAACAGGTTGAGTGACATGCCCAAGTTCACATAGCTATTAAATATCTGAAGTCAGATCTGAACTCAGGTCTTTCTAACTCACCGCTCTCTATCCACTGCACCACCTAGCTGTCCCTAACATTTACTAACATGTTAACATAACACTCATGTGACCATGAGTAGGTAACTTCATCTCTCAGTTTCCTCACTTTTAAAATGAAAGGACTAGAAGCAGGGAATATTGGAAAGACCACTGGATTTGGAAATAGAGGGTACAGTTTTGAATCCCAACTCTTCCAAAAAATATCTCTGACATTTTGGGTAAGCCCCTGAACATCCACAGGCCTTAGATCCTTCACCTACAAAATGAGAGGGTTAGACTAGATTATTTCCAAAGTCTCTTCCAACTCTATAATTATGAAAATGGGGAAAATATTCCCTAAGGCATGTGTCTTACCCACCTGGTTACAGGATCCTAGATCTTGGGCTGGGAAGGACCTCAGAGTTCAATACTTTCATTCTACAGACAAGGAAACTGAGGCCGAGAAAGAGGAGAGTGTTGGAAGACATGGCCTCTGAGGTCCCTTCCAGTTCTCTCCCTATGATGATTTGAACAGTGAGTGAGATATATGAGTTGGGTTTGATCTAATGCCCATACAAACACTTTAAAAAGCACAAGGCACTTGGTCAGATGGAAGGCATCACTCCTTTCTAAACACTTTTGCTCACATTTTTGATCATTTTCCATTAAAATGGAAACTACTTGGGTATACGTGTAGATACTAACATTGTCATGCAGGGCCAAAGACCCTGCCTTGCCCTTTCTCCTCTCCAACATATAAAACTTGCACGTGTGTGCACATACATATACACATAGTCAATCTCAGCACCTTTCATTTCACCCAGACATGTACATTAGGCATGGCTCATGGATGGATTAATTGAGGAAACTTACAGATGCTGTTGAATTCCGGCCAATAATTTTTGTTGATGGATTTAAGCCGAGATAGCAGATGGGGAAGGCAATCTTTCGAGGACTAGATAGTCTTTTGAGAGAAGAGGTTCTCAGCTCTCATTTAAATTACAAAGTAGAGTCAAAGATGACTGGGCAGAAACTAGTGCTGCCTGAAAACTTTTCTTCGTGGTGGAGCTATAAGTGAGGAAGGACACTTTCACTCTCAGAAATGTGATACTGGAAAAAACAAATGAGAAATTCAAAAGAATCAGTGGAAAGTAGCAACACCACATTTGTGTTGATGGATCATAAAGCAGATTCTTATAAAACATGAGATTTTGCAAAGTGCCAAATGTACATTTTCTTATTTGAATCTCACCACCCTTCTCTAAGGTCTGTACAGACAACAGATAGTTTATTATTACCACTTTTTACCTATAAGGCAACTGAGTCTCAGAAGTACTAAGTGAATTTGCCCGTGATCACACAGCGATTAAGTTTAAGAGACGAGGTTTGAACACAATTCTTTCCAACTCCTAGCACTCTATATACTCTGTCATTAGCACTCTATATACTCTGTCATTAGTATCTGAGTAACAAATGGCTGAGTTTGAGCCTCAAATCCATCCTTTAAAATTGATGTTCATTGTAAATTTGAGAAAGTGACGCAATTCTAAATATCTTCTCCGACCTTGCTTTAGCCAGAGTTGTGCTCTCACATTATCCAAGTTCTATAATTAAAGAGAAACTTAGATATACCAATATCATTACTCCTATTAAAAAGATAGGCAAATCAAGGCTTGGACAAATGAAATAAATGATTGATTAAAATTTACACAGTTAAGTGGCAGGACTAGAACTTTTAGTGAGGTCTTCCCACTCTAGGTTTGGTGCTTTTTTATCACCAACACTCTGCTACTAATTTGGGTCCTTTCAGTCTTCAATAATATGATAGTTGAATCATTATCCAACTAATAAAGTGAGGACAGATTCAGATTGGAAGCTTCTTGAGGACAAGAACTATAAATTCTCTCTTTGTCTTCCCAGTGGTTAGCACAGTGCTTTGTAAGCAGTAGAAACTTCAGGGTAACTCTGCTGATGTTTATGTATTCAAGAGAGGACCAGACCATTGAAAAGAAAAAGAGTCTCATGGAGACTTCTAGCTGAAAGGGATGTGGGAGAAGAACTCATTTTCCTAAATGAAAAGGGTAGAATTACCTCTGAAATCTAATCTTTCTTTCTCTCTGAAAAGGAAACTATAAAGAGGGGGCGAAGTGTGTGAGCAGTGAGGATAAGTTTAGCTTTGTATAGAAAATAGTAAGCTCTGTATAAATGCTATATCATACATTCACTCATGTATCCATCTATACCAATCTGTTGATTCAGTCATCTTTATCCTCCTCCTCCTCCTCCTATATTTAGCCTTCTCACCCATCATCTCTTGATCTGTAAATTGGGCATAATGATACCTCTGGCACCATCTATTTCACGGGTTTTTTGTGACAATAAACAAAATATCTACAATGAGTTTTGTATGAATGTTGAGGTAATTATTTTATTCAGGTGTGTATATGAAAAAAACAAACCTGAGAGGAATGGCATTTTTTAATTTACTAAATCAGCAAGCATCAATTAAATGCATATTATGTGTGGCACTGGAGATGCAAAAGAGGAGAAGCAAATGGTCTCTCTCCTCAAGGAGCTTACCTTCTTCTGAAGCAGGGCAATGAATATGATGTCCTGATTCTCTATTCAAAAGATTTTTTCCAAATATTCAATGTATCTCCAGTGACTTTTCTTGGGGACTATCAGTATCTCATGACACTGACTCAGCCACAGGAACACAGGTAACTGGATTAATTGATTGACTGAACGATCTCTGCTTTCATTATGTGAGACCTCTTTCCAGTAATGCTGACTTCAACTCATCGACACTTTAGAAAAACATTCATCGACTTCTTTGATTGAGCTGATCACTGGGTGGGTGATTTGATGAGGATGAACATCCCAGAACTTATCCGGGATGACCCTCGTATGACAGTTTGAATGTCTGTGTCAAAAGACACATAAAAATAATAAAGGGTTTGCGTTTGGGCCAATGGATCATCACTGGGCGATAATCCCAATAGTTTGACAGGTCAAAATCTAAAAGGACCTTTGGAGGCCTTTGAATCCAATCTCTTCATTTTTCAAAAAAGGGAACTGAAGCCCTTGTCAATTAATTGACCTGCTCACAATCCTTCAGGTAGTACCAGAGACAAAAGCTGAACCTCATTCCTTTGACTTTAGATTCAGGTTTTCCTCACTTTTTCATTCTGTTTACAATCCATCTCTTATCAACTGACTCTACTATGATTTCTGTGGACCACATTAATCAGGACGATGCATAAACCTCAGGACCCCCAAGACATTCCATTGTGGATTTCCAGGGTCCATGTGGCCCATGGAGGTATGGACCTGAAGTCCAAATATTTATTCATTGACATATTTTGGACTGTTTACCACATGGGAGGTGGAAAAGGAAGGGAAGCAGCCTGTTGTGTTATCCAACTCCAAAAGCATGTCAATGTCTGCATCCCCAAAGGCTATTTGGCAAATTTGGGCAAGGTGCCCACATTGTTGAAGGGATGTTTGTTCTCAAGCCCTAAGAAGGACTTTTTTTTTAATACTTGAAATATGACTATTTCTTGGCACCCCCTCCCCATCCTCCAGAGGGGTTGTTTTCATCATAGGACTGATCTATTTTCAGCTCAAACTCAGCTGTGCCTCTCCAGAGAGGAGGCTTGTTTTCTCCTTTTAACTTTATTGCACTTAATATGGGACCATTTAGCAATTTTCATACAATTTCCATCAGTCTGCAGGCCTGGGACCTCTTGGGCTTTTTCATGTTTTGCAAATCCAATAATGTGTGTAGGCCTGGCAAGGCTCTCGTGTGTCTGATGCAGAACCAAGACTTCACTTGCTTTGAATAGCATATCTATAGGTGAATGTGGGGACAAAATGTTAATGTGGAATAGGGGGAAAGAAGAATGTCCTGGGGCCATGGTTCTCATTGTATAAGATACACTTGTCTTTGAGGGGGCAGCACAAGACAATAGAAAGAATTCTCAATGGACAGTAAAGGCAGAGCAGGATTTCCAGCTGTGCCTCTTATTTCCTGTGAAGCGGCTAGATAGCATGGTGAATAGAATGCTGCACTTGGAGTTACGAAGCCCTGAGTTCAAGTCTACCTCATACACTTATTGGTTTGGTGATGCTGGAAAAGAAACTTAGCCGTGCCTTAGTTTCCTCATCTGCAAAAAGGTGTTGGACCTGACTTGTAAAGTCCAAATTTGGAAACCTGTGACCATATACTTGACCTTGACCAATTTATTGTTCCCTGTATGGAAGAATCCATCTATGACCTCTCTATTTTTGTACATACTGCCCTCCATATCTTAAAAGTTTCATAGCTTCCTTCCCATAGCCTTTAGACAACCCCAGTTTTCTTTACAGCTCAGCTTCTACATGGGCCTTTTCTTGCCCTCTCCTATATCAGTTGGCAGTCTCCTCCCTTCACAGATTATTTTTATACCTACTTATCTTTCTGTGCTATTTATCCTCTTTCCCAATAAAAGACAAACTCTTTCTTGCTTGCTTCCTGGGAGGGAGAATCCTAGCACATAGGCACAAGGTATTTTTCTTCATCCCCAAGACATAGTACAGTGCCCAGTACACAGAATAGATGTCTAATAAATGTGTTCAATAAAATTGGATTGAATTAAAAGAAAAAGAAAAGTCACTCTTTTCCAATAGTTTTCATGCCACCCAGCAAATACAAGCTTTACACTGAAAAGTGAATACACACTGCCTACTACTATGGAAAGCAATTTTGGAGAGGTATGGGGTAGAGAGAGACTAATAATTATGGGAGACAGCAAGGAAAAGTTTCTGGAGAAGGCCATGTTCTGAAGTTAAGGAAGTTAGGGGTTGATTCCAGAGGTGAAGATGAGCAGGGACCACATTCCAGGGATGATGGACAGCCTACATAAAGCAAGGAGGTGGGTAAACAAATAGACCCATTTGTCTGGTGTGTACTGTGCAAAACAGAGGATGAGGTAAAATAAATAGGAGAAAATATGCTTGAGACAGTGTGGAAAGGGATTGAAATAATAGAGAACTTTGTGTTGTGTCCTACAGGAAATAGAGAGCTCTTGAAGCTCACTAAGCAAGGGAGGGGCATGGTTAAAACTTTGAGAAGCTTTAGGCACATCAATGTGTCAGCTGTGGAGAGGATGGGGGAGATGAGAGAATGTGGGTAAGGTGCTGTTTTCAAAGAATCATTATACCTTTCACCACAGTGCATGGACTTCATGGTAAGCAGAGTAAATTTTTGCCCAGGGTCAAGTTTTATAAATTGAGCAGGGGCAAGCAACATGAACATCTTCAAGTCAACCTTTTAAGAAAAACATGGGAGGAAAGGAAAGGAGGAGGCAGAAACCTTTGGCCGTAGCAAGAGCTTTCTACTGGGGGAGCCCACTTGGGTCACGGGAGCAGGGTAAAGGAAGCACACCATTCATCAGCTTCCAATTGGCAGTAATGCTTCTCACTAAATAGGTGTCAAACTCTGCTGTTTCTATGTTGCTGAAGGACTCTGAGTGCTGTCAGTTTGTTCCAGACAAAAGACTTGCTCATTCCCTCTAATTCCAGGTCTGGGGGAAACATTCCTCCTATTTGTGCTGCTTGACTTAGTCACTTAACATGCATTCCTCAGCATCCTTTCCTTAGGTTTGCCCAAAAGACAAATATACAAACAAAGAAGAAAACAAACTGACCCAAGATTCTAGATCAAAAATCTAGAAAGATCTGATTCATATCTTGTAATCTACAAGGAAATATTGCCTTTTTATTAGTAGCAAAGCAATTATCTTGGCAACGTACTCATACATATATAGATAGATATACACACATATATACACATATGTACACATACACATATACACATGTATACACAGGCATATATTTGTATATATTATGCACACATACATGTGCACATGTAAATATGTTTTTCATATATATGTATATGTGAATTATAGAAAACTGAACTTGATAACTGTTCTTTCTCCACTTTGTTGTTACCATGCTCATTTGCAAATGATCAACAGCTAGCCAGGCAGAAACAGATTCCTAACCCATCAACCTATGGGCTTCAATACTGGGGGGAGGGTCAATCCACATCACTTTTTCTGGAGATAGTTGATTTTTCCCCTTTGAGACTTCCCCTAAAGCACACTGAATAAATACGAAATTACATATAGTTTGTTTAGGAATGATGCCTTTAGAAGTTCCCATGAGGACTTCCAGAAACATCTGGAAAGCACATTCACATAGAAATGTGTTCTAAGATGTTGAGAAATTCAACTTACCTTCCTGGAACGTTGAACAACCAACGATATAGGAAACCCACCTAACTCTAAGCTCATATCGTTTCCCTTCCTTCCCATCTTTTAATAGGGATCAAAGAATCTCTCCCAACCTTTCATTTTAATATACAAAACAAAATACAAAAGAGGGTTGTCTGTGAATCCATGAATCATTCTTCAAAATACTTGCTTTTTAATTAAAAATGTATAGTGAATTCAACCTTTTACTTTCAAAACTATCCTGCTACTCTGTACTTCCTTCTGAATTTCCTTCTTTTTTCCTTCCCTGCTTTTATTTTTTCATCAGTATCAATAAATCCCTACCTTAAGCCCTTCTGAAATTAAAAGTAAACAAAAAACCCCTTATAACTAGTACACAGAATCAATCAAAACAAATCCACAGAGTGGACAAATCCAAAGAGATGTATTTATTCCTGCTTTTGGAACTCATGACTTCTGAAATCTTTCAAAGTTGTTTTTCACTACAGTATTGTTGTCATTATAAGAATTGTTCTAGTTCTTCTCATTTCGTATTGTATCAGTTGCTACTTCCAATGATTATGTGAAATTATTTCTCTAATTATTATAGCACATTAATATTCCATTTTGTCCAAGTACCAGAAATTGTTCAGCCATTCCCTAATTTATGGTCATTCTCTTAATTTTAAGTTATTTTTTCCCCTTTCTCTTCTTTGGGATCTGGATTTTTAAAAATTATTTTTCATTTGAGACTATTCCTATCCCTTTAACTACTCCCCTTTGGCAATCTCAGCTTCTTTGATATGTTTCTCCACCAAACAGTGTGTGCATGCAAATCTCTTAATCCGTTTCATATAAGAGTGAGATCCACCAGATGCCAACTCCCCTCAATTGCCTTTCTCTATATCACCAAGCCTTATTATGAGAGATAGTAGATTCTTCCCCCTTTCCTCCTTTCTATACAGGTGTATTCCTATTGCTTTCTCTTTAATTTCCATTCTGAAAATTCTTAGAACCAAACCTGTAGATGTTCTATTTTTCTTTTCTTTTTTTTAATTTTTTTTTGAAATTTGGTGTAAATTTTCTTCCTTTTTTTAAATATAAATTTATTTATATAACTTTTTAAATTCATTTCCAGAAAATTTTGGGTTCCAAATTTTCTCCCCATTTCTCTCCTCCCCCCACTCCAATACACCAAGCATTCTAATTTCCCCTATCACCAATCTGCCCTATCTTCTATCATCGCTCCCTTCTCTTGTCCCCATCTTCTCTTTTGTCCTGTAGGGCCAGATAACTTTCTATTCCCCATTACCTGGATTTCTTATTTCCTAGTGGCAAGAACAGTACTCAACAGCTGTTCCTAAAACTTTGAGCTCCAACTTCTCCCCATCCCTCCCTCCCCACCCATTCCCTTTGGGAAGGCAAGCAATTAAATATAGATCATATCTGTGTAGTTTTGCAAATGACTTCAATAATAGTCCTGTTGTGTAAGACTAACTATATTTCCCTCCATCCTTTCCTGCCCCCAATTGTTTCTATTCTCTCTTTTGATCCTGTCCCTCCCCAAGAGTGTTGACTTCAAATTGCTCCCCCTCCCATTGCCCTCCCTTCCATCATACCCCCACCCTGCTTATCTCCTTCTCCCCCACTTTCCTGTATTGTAAGATAGGTTTTCATACCAAAATGAGTGTGCATTTTATTCCTTCCTTTAGTCGACTGTGATGAGAGTAAACTTCATGTTTTTTTCTCAGCTCTCCTCTTTTCCCCTCCAATAAAAAGACTCCTGCTTGCCTCTTTTATGAGAGATAATTTACCCCATTCCATTTCACCCTCTCTCCTCCCAATACATTTCTCTCTCACTGTTTACCTTAGATTTTTTAAGATATGATCCCATCCTATTCAATTCACTCTATGCTCTCTGTCTCTGTGTGTGTGCATGTGTGTATGTGTGTGTAAGCACATGTGTACGTGTATGTGCACGTATGTGTGTGCATATGTGTGTGTAATCCCACCAACTACCCAGATACTTAAAAGTTTCAAGAGTTACAAATATTGTTTTTCCATGTAGGAATGTAAACAGTTCACCTTTGGCAAGTCCCTTATGACTTCTCTTTGCTGTTTATTTTTTTATGCTTCTTCTCATTCTTGTGTTTGAAAGTCAAATTTTCTTTTCAGCTCTGGTCTTTTCCTCAAGGATGCTTGAAAGTCCTCAATTTCATTGAAAGACCATTTTTTCCCCTGAAGTATTATACTCAGTTTTGCTGGGTAGGTGATTCTTGGTTTGAGTCCTAGTTCCTTTGACTTATAGAATATCCTATTCCATGCCCTTTGATCCCTTAATGTAGAAGCTGCTAGATCTTGTGTTATCCTGATTGTATTTCCACAATCCTGGAATTATTTCTTTCTAGCTGCTTGCAATATTTTCTCCTTGACCTGGGAATTCTGGAATTTGGCCACAATGATCCTAGGAGTTTCTCTTTTTGGATCTCTTTCAGGTGGTGATCGATGGATTCCTTGAATACTTATTTTACCCTCTGATTCTAGAATCCCAGGGCAGTTTTCCTTGATAATTTCATGAAATCTGATGTCTAGGCTCTTTTTTTGATCATGGCTTTCAGGTAGTCCCATAATTTTTAAATTGTCTCTCCTGGATCTATTTTCCAGGTCAGTTGTTTTTCCAATGAGATATTTCACATTATCTTCCATTTTTTCATTCTTTTGGTTTTGTTTTGTGATTTCTTGGTTTCTCAGAAAGTCATTAGCCTCCATCTGTTCCATTCTCATTTTGAGAGAACTATTATCTTCAGTGAGCTTTTGAACCTCTTCTTCCATTTGGCTAATTCTGCTTTTGAAAGCATTCTTCTCCTCATTGGCTTTTTGACCCTCTTTTGCCAATTGAGTGAGCCTATTTTTCAAGGTGTTATTTTCTTCAGCATTTTTTGGGGTCTCCTTTAGCAAGGTAGTGACCTGCTTTTCATGCTTTTCTTGCATCACTCTCATTTCTCTTCCCAGTTTTTCCTCCACCTGTTTAACTTGATTTTCAAAATCCTTTTTGAGCTCTTCCATGGCCTGAGCCCATTGGATATCTATTTCGGATGTTTGGGATACAGAGGCCTTGACTTCTACGTCTTTCCCTGATGGTATGCATTGTCATTCCTCATCAGAAAGGAAAGGAGGAAACATCTGTTCATCAAGAAAGTAACCTTCTATGGTCTTATTTTTTTTCCCTTTTCTGGGAATTTTCCCAGCCAGTTACTTGACTTTTGAGATTCCTCTCCACCCCTGCCTCACTAGTGCTTGGGGTCTGAAATTCAAATGCTTCTTCCCAGCCACAGGGCTTTCAGCGGCAGGAGCAGCTGCTATTCAGGGTAGGATTACATTCAGGTTCTCGGGTGTGGAGAGGGCCGCCTCCCAGGCTCAGTTCCCTCAGGGGGGTTATGCAGAGACCTTCAGTAATGAACCGGAGCTCCTGCCCACTCCAGGAGTCCTTGGCCCCTGCTGCCTCTGCTGCTTCCTCCTGAAAGGGCCTGAGTTATGGAGACACCCTGCTCCCCTCTCGGCCAGCCTAGAAGTCTCTCTTACTGACCTGTAGCGTCTGTAGGTGGAGGGACCTTCGTGGCCACCAGAGATTCCGTCCCTGAAGCCTGCTTGGATCTGCCCCTCTCGGTGCCATGTGGCCAACGCAGGGCTGGGCTCTGCTCCGGGTCTGGTGGGCGACAGACCTTTGGTGTCAGTTTTTCAGGGCTCTCTGGAACAGAAATCTCTTCTACTCCGTTGCTGCGTGGCTTCCACTGCTCCAGAAGCTATTGGGAGTTCTTTATATAGGTAATTTATGGGCTGTGGGTTCAGAGCTAGTATATGTGAATCTTTCTACTCTGCCATCTTGGCTCCTTCCCCCTCTATTTTTCTTAAAGGAATACTTCAATACCCATTGAAGACATAAAGGTTCTGAAGAAATACCTGATTTTTCTCCCTCATTAAAATGTTAGTCCTTAATTATCATATTATCCTGTTCTGGTTATTTCCTCATGTCTGTGATGCTCTCTCTCCTCATTTCTACCTCCTTGGGACCTTGACTTTCTTCAGGGCTCACCTCAAATGCTATCTTATATGCAACACTTCTTATGATCTCACTAGCTACCAGGATCTTCCACTCTACGTTTACTCTGTATCTACTCTAAATACATCTTGTATATATTCTAAGCATGCACACATTTTCCTCCTCTATTAAGATATAATCTCCTTGAGGGAAGAACCTATTTTTATTTGTTTTTGTTTTATTTTCCAGCTCTTAGCTTAGTTCCTAAAATACAGTGAGTGTTGAACAAATTCTCCTTTCCTGACTGATTGAAATCTATACCTTATAGATACAGACAGGGAGGTTAAATGAATTGTCCAAAGTCATTAAACTACGAAGTTATGAAGTCAAGATTTGAGATGTCTCCTTACTTGGATCCAAGTATTTTTTTCTTGCCTTGACACCATTCTGTGTATATATATACTATTTTGGTTGTTGATTTCTCCATTCATCAAATCTTGATGGAGCACCCCCTTGTGTTTCGGTGTAAGGGAGCTGAGGAAAGAACAAAATGACACTGTGTTTGTGTAAGTTCTTATATGACACAACTGTGCTTGACATCATCACTGTATCTCTACTGCCTTGCACAATGCTCCAAAACAAGGCACTGTGTAGAAAGAGTAACAATAGGAGGTAGGAGGATGGAGGTTTGAATCTTGTCTAGGGTAATGAAGGGGAAGGGAAGGAGCATCTCTTAAGTGTCTACTATATGCCAACTGCTGTGATAAGTACTTTACACTTCTCATTTAATTTTCACAAAAACCCTATCCATCTTACAATTCAGGAAACTGAAAAAAATAGAGAATAAGTGACTTGTCCATGGTCACAGAGCTAGTAAGTGTGTCAGGTGGAATTTAAACCCAAGTTATCCTCGTTCCAGGCCGAACACTCTATCCATTGCAACAATTAACCACCCCTACATGTTTTCTATGTTATCTCATTTAAGCTTCCTGACAGTCCAGGGTACTGGAATATTCCAATGATACATATGAAATAGCAAGATCTCATGGAAGATCTCTATTACCTTCATTGATTCCTTTCTAGAAGGTACATGGGAGAACACAGGAAAGAGATTAAGCGAAGTTCCCAGGGTTGCACTCAGTTAGTATGTGACTAGGCTAGATTGGAACTCAGGGGTTCCTAACTCCAGGCACAGTGCTCTGTCCGATGTAGGTGCCAATAACTGTATGACCAGGGCAAGTCACTTAAACTCGCTGAGCCTTACTTTCCCCATTTATAAAATTGGGGTAGTAATATCAATACTATCTACCTTGCAGAGGTGTTGGGTTGACTTTCACATGAGATAACACAGTGTACGTGCTCTGCAGACATAAAGATGCTAATACATCATGTCCTCTGCTGATCTGGATTTTCTGGCTGATTCCATTGACCCCCACCCCCCACCCCGCACTTGATTCCAGGCAAACAGGAATGCTTACTTCCCTTAGAAGGTCATGTTCATTCTCTTGTCTTCCAGCATTTTCATAGACTGTCCTTCATGTCTAAAATAGTTCTTTTCAAGTTTTATTCATCCAAACCTCTAGTTCTCTTCAAGTTTTAGAGCAAGTACACCTATTCCAAGGAGACTTCCTGTATCCCCTTGAACTGTGAACCTCTCCTTTTGTGTTGCATTTATCTTGCATATTTTACTGATGAATCTATATAAACTCACCTCACTCCAGGTAAACTCCTTGAGGCTAAGAATTTTTGTGTGTGTTTTTATATCCCTAGAATAAATAAGGTGATTGACACATGAATTGAATTAAAAACTCCCTCTTGCACTTCGTTACTATTTATGAACCACAGGCAACTTATTTAAATTCCCAGTGTCTTAACTCTCTCCCTGTGACTTTACTAAGTCATAGAAGGATTAGGAAAGGCATTAAGGGAGGCAGTTCTCCTTACATTATTTCCAATACTGAAAAAGTCGTAGACTCTTTGGTAGTAAGTGTGCCATTCCTAAACATAGTAGGAATGTTTGTCCAATTGAAGGGTTCTTAGTACCCTGAGCTGGGATTCCCTTAGAATTCCTGAGAATTATGGCTGACAATCTTGACTTAAAGTACCCTGGGATGCACTATCTTGTTCATCACTGTCTCTCCTAATCAACTTCATCATTTTAGGATAGGAGGAAGTTGTGTGTTTCAAATTGTGACTGCATGAACATAAACCTCTCTTAGAATGTGTTATCAAAGCTTAGAAATGGAAATGAACCTTATAGAACACAGCAAGATGGAACATCATCAAGCATGGCATCATGGATGGGGGAAAAGAGTTTATCTGTCTCATCAGTCATCAAATGACTCCTGTAAGGCTGTTTGGATGAATAACATGCAACTGGATCAGAAACATAAGGATTTAGTTAAAATATTAAAATTTACATAGATTGGGGGTTGAAATGGGGAGGAAATATTTGGCCATCTGCTTTTAGCAGTTCTTCCAAACAGAAATGGTCTGATTCTACAATATGCAGTTTGGAACCAAGGCTCTTCTTGTAAATCTGCCGAAGTTGCTGCTTGGTCAAAATTTTATTCTCTTGTAACATTAGTCAGACTTCTATATTCTTCCTCTCCCTTCCTTTGTCTTTATCTCAATTACATGTAAAAATTTTAATGCTTTTAAAAAAATCTTGGGTTCTAAATTCCTCCTTTCCCTTCTTTCTCTCCCTCTCTTCTCTTCTTGAGAAGGCAATTTAATATAGATTATACATATGCAGTTATGAAAAATATATTTCCATATTAGTCATGTTGCAAAAAAGACCAAAAATAAACAAAAACCAAGAAAAACAAAAAAAAACTTCTTCAATTGGCATTCAGACTGCATCAGTTCTTTCTCTAGAGGTGGATAGCAATTTTCATCATATATTCTTTGGGAATGTCTTGGATCATTACAGTGATGAGAATAGCTAAGTCATTTACTGTTGATCATTGTACAGTACTGCTGTTACTGTGTACAGTGTTCTCCTGGTTCTGTTCACTTCACTTTGCGTCATTTCATATAAGTCTTTTAAGGTTTTCTGAAACCATCCTGCTCATCATTTCTTTTAGTACAATAATATTGCATTTGTATTGATAATGCACTTTTGTTTATTGTTAATGTAATTTTGCTTCTTAATGGGAAGATCTCTCCCATCCATTAATAGACCATGTGACCTGCTTAAGTCACATGGAAGCATGAGTGACATGAGTCAAGTCACATGGGGTGGAAGGGATGGAGCAGGAAGGGTGGAACAGGAAGAAGCAGAGCTAGAGCAGAACTGAGAGGAACTTAGAGAGCATTCAGAGTTGGGAAAGGCAGCAACTAGCATGAATGGGATTGTTTGTGATTTGTTTAAGGGAACTGGTTTGTGGGAAGCGTAATAGAGGGGAGACTTGGGGACGGTAGTGCCCCCTGCATTGTTATTATGTATGAATTTGTTTGTTGCTATGATGATTTGGCTTTGATGGATTTGGTGTTTGAATAAATGTTTTGGTTCTGTCTTCCATGTGGAGTCTATGTTGTATTTTCTGATTCAGAATAATGCTTATATATTCATAGCTGCCATAGGAGTTGTGACTATCTTATCAACACTGCAACATTATGAGGGGTGGAGGGTGCATTCAGAGAGGACCAATACCTTTAGTATGATGGTTGCCGAGCCCTTCTTGGGGCTCTTTCCACTTTTGGTGTCCACCTGTTCCACCCAGCTCTCACCTGTAGCTCCAAGAAGTTGCAGCACGCACAGCAGCCACACCCCAGTAAACCATTTCAGCAGATGGGCCAAACCAGGTTGAGATTAACCAAGGGGTGTCAAACCCGTTGGTGAGTTAGGGGGGTGTCTATCGCAAGCATGTGAAGACTTCCCCTGGTGGAATGAGCAGATGAGAACATTTTGTTCCAATGGCCATAAAGGCAGCTGAAGCAGGCAATGTGGTCTGCTTAGAGCTTGGTTAGACGCTAAAGACGCCAAAGTCATCCACTGCATCCTGAACTATCACCAGCTATCTTAACTCTATCCTGCCACTGGACTATGATGTCTCTGCAGGAGAGAGTGAGGCTGATGACTTTGTGCAACTCTGACTCACTTAAATCCAATTTTCACATGAATCAAAAGATATCACCCATACCATTTTACTATTATACTTCAGAGTCCTGTGGTGACAGTCAAGTGATGAAGCAGCAGGTGTGGATACACTGGAGTTATAGTCACAGCCCTGCACACAGGCAGCCCAGGCTATAGGGTCATTTCTCAATGGAAGCAGCAGTGGACCTTGGCAACCCCTAGGTGTCTTAGCAGCCTTTTAAGGATAGCACTGTTTACCTCCTGTTGTGAGGAAGGGGGCTATAAAAGATGCCTTAAAAATTGTCTGCTTACCCAACCCTGGCCTGATTATCACAGCAAGTGGGGAATCCTACTCTGTGATCAAAACACGAAAAAAAATGCATAAAATGAACAAAAACCCCTGCCAAGATGATTGCACTCACCATCAGCACATGGAATGTGTGCAGATTTATAGACAACACAAAATCCTATATTCCTGAAAGACAAACTGCTCTTGTTCTAAGAGAACTAAACAAGTATTGCTTTCAGATAGCAGCCCTGAGTAAAACAAGTCTGGCAAATGAAGGCCAGTTTGCTGAAGTGTGAACTGGATACGCGTTTTTCTGAAGTGGCTGCAGTGAAGGTGAGTGCCGTGAAGCTGGAGTTAAAGTTTTGCAACCAAAACTAATCTAGTTAGCAAGGGGGTGTGCCCGCCAGAAGGAGTGAGTGACAATGCAATTGCCACTTGCAGGAAGATGCCATGCCACCATCATCAGTGCCCATGTACCATTGCCGGCAAGATTCTTGCTAGAGTCCTCCTTAATGGACTGATCCTTCACCTGGAAGATGGTCATATACCCGAGAGCCAGTGTGGCATCAGAAAGGGCTGAGGAACAGTTGATATGGTGTTTGCTGCCCAACAACTCCAGGAGAAATACACGGAGGTTTGAACACAACGTTTGTAGATCTGACCAAGGCCATTGACACTGTTAGTCATGAGGGCTCATGCAAAGCTATATCAAAATCTGGTTGCCTGGAGAAGTTCATCTGTATTGTATGTCAGTTTCATGATGGCATGTTTGCCTGGGTTTTGAACAGCGGACAATGCTCTCGTGCCTTCACGGTCACCAATGGAGCGAAACAGGGCAGTGTGCTTGCTCCCATGTTTTTTAGCATCATGTTTTCAGCCATGTTGTCAAATGCTTTCAATGAAGATGAACACATTATCAAGGTCAACTACTGTATTGATGCTAAGTTCTTCAATTTGAAAAGGCTGCAAGCCAAGAGCAAAGTGGAGGGAGTGTTGGTGCATGATTTTGTTTGCAGATGATTGTGCACTCAGTTCAGCCTCTGAAGCTGAGATGCAACAAAGTATGGATCAATTCTCTGCTGCCCATGCTAGTTTTGGCCTAATAATTAAGACCAAGAAAACACAGGTGCTCCATCAGCCACCACCACACTATCCATACGTGGAACCATTGGTTACAACAAATGGAGAAGTTTTGAATGCTGTGGATCAGTTCACTTACCTTGGTAGTGTACTTTCCAGGGATGTACACATTGACAATGAGGTTGATGCACTCACTGTAAGAGCTAGCTCAGTGTTTGGGAGGCTCCGAAGAAAAGTTTGAAAGAGAAGAGGTGTTAGACTGACTACCAAACTGAAGGTTTCCAGAGCCATTGTGCTGACCTCAATGTTATATGCCTGTGAAACATGGACAGTCTACTATTGCCATGCCAGGAAACTGAATCACTTCCATTTGAACTGACTTAGGAAGATTCTGAGGATGATCTGTCAGGATAAGGTACCAGACACTGATGTCCTTGCTCGAACTAAACTGCCAAGCATTCAAACTATGCTTCAGAAAGTGCAACTCCTATGGTCTGACCACGTTGTTTGAATGTAAAAATATGTTTGCTAAAAAGACTATTTTTTGGAGAACTCACATGGGGCAGATGATCACATGGTGGTTAGAAGAAGTGATCCAAGGACACTCTCAAGGTCTCTTTTAAGAACTTTGGATTTGTTTGTGGGACATGGGAGACACTGGCACAGGACAGCTCAGCATGGCATGCCCACATCACAAAAGCTACTGTGCTCTATGAGCAAAGCAGAATTGAAACAGCACAAAAGAAACGTAGGATGTACAAATTTGGAGTAACCACTCCAATGTTCACATGGACTCTCTGTGCCCAACTTGAGGTAAAATATTCTGAGATCACATTGGTCTGATCAGTCACACTTGTACACATTGAAACTTCACTTTATCATGGTGATGTGATTTTGGTTCTCATCAAAAACAAAGGACAAGCACAACATTATAATCATATACCACAATTTGTTTGACTATTACCAACAGATGGACATCCCCTCAATTTCCATTTCTTTGTCATATCCCCTCAATCTCCAGCTCTTTGTCACAACAAAAAGAGCTACTATTAATATTTTGTATATATAGATCATTTCCCTTTTCTTTTGATCTCTTTGGGATACACAACTGGCAGTGGTATTGCTGTGTCAAACGTTATGCAGTCTTTAAGCCCTTTCGGCATAATTCCAAAATGCTCTCCAGGGTGGTTGGATCAATTTGCAACTCCAGCAGCAATGCATTAGAGTCACTTTTTCCACTTCTTCCTACATTTTTCATTTTCCTTTGTTATCATATTTGCTAATCTGATAGATTTGAGATGATATCTCAGAGGTTTTTTGATGTGAATTTCTCTAATCAGGAGTGATTTAGAACATTGTTTTCAAATGACTAGATAGTTTTTATTTCTTCTGAAAACTGCCTGTCCATATCATTTGACCATTTAGTAACTGGAGAATGACATAGTCTTACAAATTTGACACAATTTTGTTTATATATGCGATAAACAAGACCTTTATCAGAGAAACTTGCCTAAAAAATTTCCTCTAGTTCTCTGCTTCCCTTCTAATCTTGGCTGCATTGGTTCTGCTTGTACAAAATATTTTCAATTTAATGTAATCAAAATTAGGCATTTTTCATCCCATAATGTTCTTTATCTCTTGTTTTGGTCATAAATTCTTACCTTATCCACAGCTCTGACAAGTAAACTGTTTCCTGTTCCTTTAATTTGCTCATGGTATCACCCTTTATGTCTAAATCATGAACTCATTTCGATCTTATCTTGGTATCCAGTGTAAGATGTCTATAATATACCTAGCATTTGTCAAACTGCTTTCCAATTTTTCCAGACACTTCTGTCAAATAGTGAGTTTTTTGTCCCAAAATCCTGGATGATTGAGTTTGCCAAACATTAGATTACTATGATCATTTATTATTGCATATTACATACTTAATCTGTTCTACCAATCCACCACTCTATTTCTTATCCACTTTGATAATTAACATTTAAAATACAGTTTGAGATCTAGTAATGTTAGGCCACATTCCTTTATATATTTTTAATTGATTCCCTTAAATTTCTTGGCCCAATGAATTTTTTTTTATTACTCTTTCTAGCTCTGTAAAACAATTTATTGGCAGTTTGATTGGTATGGCACTGAATAAGTTGTTGTGGTTTTTCCTTGATTCTCAAAGAGGACCATGACATCAAGAAGATGATGACATGATTTGCAATTGACTTTGATTTGGGTTATGCAAAGTCACCAACCTCACTTTCTGCTCCATAGACATCTGGGTTCAGTGGCCAGATATCTATCAGGATGACTGGATCTGACCCAGGATGTAGTGGGAGACCTTGGATCTTTTAAGCTAAGGTCTTTTCAGTTTCTCACTTTGAGTGAGGTGACTGGCTCAAACCAAATAAATTAATTTAGGTAGAGTTGCCATTTTTATAATATTGGCTTAGCCTACTCATGAGCAATTAATACTTTTCTAGATGTTTAGATTTGTCTTTGTTTGTTTGGAAAGTGTTTTGTACTTGTGTTCATGTAGTTCCTCAGTATCTCTTGGCAGGTAGACTCCCAAATATTTTATGTTGCCCACAGTTATTTTAAATGGCATTTCTCTTTGTATCTCTTCTTGATGGACTCTTCTTTTGTACTATATACAAATGCTGATGATTTATGTGGGTTTATTTTATATCCAGAAACTTTGCTGGAATTAGTTTTTTTAGTTGATTCCCTTGGATTCTCTAAACATACAATCATATCATTTACAAATTTTGATAGCTTAGTTTTCTCATAGCCTTTGCTAATTTCTCCAATCTCTCTTTTTTCTTTTATTCCTTTAGCTCCACTTCTAGAACAATGTTGAATAATAGTGGTGGTAATGGGCATCTTGGCTTCACCTGTGATCTTACTGGGAAGGCTTCTAATTTATTCCCCTAACATATAGTGCTTGGTGATAGTTTTAGATAGGTACTACTTATCATTTTGAGGAAAGTTCCACTTATTCCTATATGTTATGGTTTTGTTTTTGTTTTTTTTTAATATGAATGAGTTTTGTATCTTATCAGAAGTTTTTCTGCACCTACTGAGATAATTATATGATTTTTATTATTTTTATTATTGATATACTCAATTATGCTGATAGTTTTTCCTAATATTAAAAAAGCCTTATGTTGCTGGTATACATCCCATCTGGTCACAGTGTACAATTTTTGTGATATGTTATAGTAATGTCCTTGCTAGTATTTTATTTATAATGTCTTCATAAATATACATTAGGGGAATTGGTCTACAATTTCCTTTCTCTTTATCTGCTCTTAATGATTTAGATATCAGCTCCATGTTCATGTCATAAAACGAATTTGCTAGGAAACTTTCTTTGTTCACTTTCCTAAATAGTTTATATAGATATGGAATTAATCATTGTTTAAATATTTGGTAGAATTAATGTGTGAATACACCTGGTCCTGGGAATTTTTTCTTGGGGAGCTCATTGATGACTTGTTCAATTTTTTTCTCTAAGGTAGGGTTATTTAAGCATACTCCTTTTTCTTCTGTTAATCGATACAATTTATATTTTTGTAAATATCCATCCATTTCACTTAGATTGTTCTCTGGTTCCAGCTATCAAGGCAGTTTTCCTCTATATTTTTTTTTAAATGTGATGTCTAAGTTCTTTTATGGATTGTGTCATTCAGGTAGTCCAATAAATGTTAAATTATCTTTCTTCAACTGTTTCTCCAATGAAATATTTCACATTTTCTTCATTTTCTCATTATTTTGATTTTGTTTTATTGTTTCTTGATATCTCATGGATTTAATATCTTCCATTTGCCCAATATTAATTTTTAAGAAATTATTGTCTTCTGTGAGCCTTTGTACTTCTGTTTTTTCCATTTAGCCAATTTTGCATTTAAGGAGCTCTCTTCAATTTATTTTTTTTCTGCCTCTTTTACCACTTTGCCAATTCTATTTTTAAGGTGCTATTTCTTTACAGGTAATGGGAGGGGATGGGTAGGTGGTACAAAGGCAAAAATGAAACATTCTTTCCCCTCTAGAGGCTTATAAGTGTTTGGAGACAATAGGCACACAAATTGCTCTCTCATTTTCTTTTATATCTTCTCTGAGTTTCTTTCTTCTTCTACTGTCCTCTATAGGTTGACTAGAGGCTGATACAATAGGAGTGCAATAAATTCCTGCTGTATAGAATGAAATGAAATTGAAGACCCAGGGAGATTCTTCAATGTATTAACAACAGGGTGTTATTTTTGGAGCCAGAAAACTCAAAATATTGTTCAAGTTATAGCACTTTGCAAACTTTAGTGCACATATATGTATATGGATCTACTGATACGTGTGTGTGTACAACTCACATATCTGATTAGACATACATATATACATACATACATATGTATATGCATGTGTTTAAATATGTATATAGACATACAAATGTGTAAGTTATTGTTTTAATTGCCTAGTTTAATATACTCATTAGACAAATAAGAAAACAAAAGTCCAAAAGAAATTGACTCTGAGATGAAAAAACAAGTAAAATTCATAAAATAATGCCCTTGTTGGAATCATACAGAATGATTTTTTCTTCCTTTTGTACAAAAAATGTGCTAAATTCCAAATGCTACACATTAAAAATAAAATTTTTATGTAATTAATTGCTTAAAGTTGACTTTACATCCAAAGAATTGAATCCAGACTTTTTTCTTGCTTTTCCAGCCCCTGGAAAATAAACTAGTCAGTTTATAAATGGATGATAACTGTAAAATATCCTAAAGAAACACATTTTGTTAAGCCATTTTTCAGTTGTGTTCAACTCTCTGTGACCTCATTTGGAATTTTCTTGGCAGAGATTCTGGAATGGTTAGCCATTTCCTTCTCCAGTACATTTTACAGAGGAGGAACTGAGGCAAACTGGGTTAAGTGACTTGCTTAGGGTGGCACAGCTAGTAAGTGTCTGAGGCCAGATTTGAACTTAGAAAGAAGTGTCTTCCTGACTCCAGTCTCAACATTCCATCAACTGTGCTGTCTACTGCCCTAAGATAGGCATAATTATTAGATTTCAGCAGAGAGTCATTTTTTGGTGGAAATAAAAAGATTTAAAAGCCTTCAGTGTGAAAAAAAATAGTGTTATTCACAATGCATTGAGGCATACATGGAAAATATAATTTACTGTTGAATTTTCATAATTTGAAAATAGCATGTAGCCTTGGTGACAAATACTTGCTGTCCAAGGATGAGCCTAAGTGAAGAGCACCTCACTAACAAAATTCTTGCCATTAGGTGGAAGTTTCTGTATGACAGAGTCAGGATTCAGAAAGATCTCATTGGGTTAGAACATTAGCTTAATCTAAGGAAATTAAATTTAACATTGAAGCATATGAAATTAAAAAGTCAATGTCATAATTACAAGATAGGTTAGACACGGTTAGATGGCATTTGATCTGAAAATGATCTAAGGGTTTCAGTGGTGTACAAGTTCTATGTGGGTCTCCTGTGATATGACAGACCTTGGATTTCCTTTAGAGGCTAAATAATGGATGATCTTGTTGCATACTTCTTGAATTATATCATATCTTCACTCACTTCAGGGAAGCCCACTGAGGAAAATCCCTGACAAGCTACAGAAGATCTAGAGAGGAAGGGAATCAAGATGCTGAAGTTCTATGAGTTCATGCATTATGATCATTTTTGAGGAAGTGAAGAAAGTTTGACATGGAAAGAAGTCTTGTGAGGAGAAAGAGAGGAAAAGATACTTCTCTTCAACTATTTGAAGGATTATCATGTGAGAGAGAGGTTGGATTTATTCTCCGTGGAAAGTAGGGTAGGGAGCAATGCAAAGAAGTTACAAAGAGGTAGTTGGCATTTTGATTTAATGGGGGGAAAACCTTTTTGACTATGAGATATGAGCTATTCAAAGGTGAAATGGGCTGCTTTAGAAGGTAATAAATTACAATTATCCTTGTCACATCATGGAAGTTAGGGGCACCCCTGCGATCTGGAAAATCCATGTAAAATTTTTTGACCCCTTTTTACAGTGAAGAAGACTGATTTTTTTTTTTCCTTTTTTCCTTTTTTTCTTTTATGGAGTATTTATAGTACCTTACTGTAAAGTTAGAAATTAGGATTTATATATACTTTCTCTCTCTCTCTCTCTCTCTCTCTCTCTCTCTCTCTCTCTCTCTCTCTCTCTCTCTCTCTCTCTCTCACACACACACACACACACGTATATGGATAGATAGATATAGATATATACATACATATATTATGCATTTCTGAGTTTCTAAACTTTTTTGTGTTGCTAACTGGCCTTTGTGTGACATCTGCATATTTTATAAAACTCCACCAAAATTCCCATTTGAATTTTTTTTTTTAATGCAGAGCTGAGATATATCAAATTCGCAATGGGGAAAGTCATGAAGTGGGAGGGATAATTATACTCTTTAGTGGAGGTTTTCAAGTCAAGTGAGAATCATCAGTTGGCAGGCATGGTGTAGAAAGAGTGCTTTTTGAGGAACAGGTTTCAGTATATGGTCCCTGATGTGTCTTTCAGCTCTGATAGCCTATGATTCTTTGATTTTTCAGATGGCTTGCTTTCCTGTGATTCTACTATTTTTAAACTCATTGGAATCTGTTTTCCCCATATTTAGAGTGAATGCCACATTATACCCAGCTTTACTCTTATCAGAAACTCTAATATGAACTACTGGATTTCCCTTGGGGCCCAACATTTCCATTAATGTATCCTGATATTCATTGTTTATATGAATTGAATCCAAATCTTTCATGATTTCCTGTTGGTTTTTGAAAGATGAGATTAATATATTTGTCATTTTCCACAATAATTCATTTTTATTACAGGTGACAGTGGAACCTCTGTGTTTAAATTCTAATGCCTCAGTATCCAATATGCCACATGAGGAATTGGAACTTGAGAGGATGAAATTACGAAGAAGAGATGAATCAGCCTAAGTACACATAGAAGATATTCAGGCTGGACATGACATGGATTTCCTTGTTTAAAGAGATTAATTTGCAAGAAATAAGAGAGAAGAGTCTAGTATTTATTGAAAGGATTGTTGAGGAGGGTCTCAACAACCCATATACTTACTTTTCCATCTTTTCAAGATCTAATGAGTAGGGGTGAGGGACATGATGGAGTCAAAAGCAAGATGAACTGCTAATGGAAAATGGAGAGTTTTCTGAGAGTACAGAGTTCTCTACAAAGGAAGGGTTTAGGAAGACCTTTCTCTTTCACTCTCCAGACTTCAATCAAGGGAACTAAACTGAGGGAGTTGAGATGGTTTTGCATATCCACAACTAAGTATGGTGATAAGATTTCAGATAATCAGCTTATCCCAAGGCAGGCATGATGTGCCATGGAATGAAACCAAGATAAACTGATATTCTTACAGTTGGAAAGCAGAACTTTGGGTTTGGGTTGTGTTGGGTGTGACAAGTTGTTAACCTCTCTTAATATTGTATCATTTAAATTTTCTTTAAGAATTGTTATCATCTGTGTTCATATCTGATCTTTTATCTATCTCCCACTTTTGATATTAATTGCTTTTTTGAAGGCAATTTCATTTTAACTGAATTTGATTGCAGTTGCCACATTTGAATGCCAAAGCAAACATCATAAAAGAGGAGCTCTCTTCCAGCAGATAGGATACTCATTAGAAATTTTGTGTCAATGATTACAATTCATTTTATCTTAAAGTATAACATAGGTGTCACTCAATATTCTTATTATGAGACTAGTAGCAGCGAGACAAGTAAATAACGGATAGAGATGAGACACATTGCTCAAGGAAAATGTACTGAACTCATAAACTATTGGATGTGGATCAAAGAGAGAAAACAAGATTTTAACCTGGGTGACAAGAAATGGTAATGCCATTAATAATCATGGGAAAGCAATACAGGGAACTGACTCGTTAACTTACTGGCTAATGAGCTCCATTTTGAATTGCTCAGTTTGACATCAGTGTGAGACATCCAGTTAGGACAATGGAAATCTAGAAACAGAATTCCAAGTTGAAGCTGGGGCTGAAGGAAAAACAAAACATGTTTTATCTGCATGTTGATGACTGCTGAAGTTGAGAGAGCATTGGTTACTAGAAAAGAAAAAGCAGGGCAGAGTGGAATGTGTGCTTGACTTGGAGTCAGGAAGACTTGGGTTCAGATTCCAACTGACATTTATTAATTGCATGATCCTGGAAAATAATTTTACTTCTCTGGATCTGGGCTTCTAATTTATAAAATGGGGGTAATAATACATCTAGTTCTGACTTCACAGGGATTTTTGTGAGGTTGGAATGAGACAACATATTTTTGCAAAGTACTTTGCCAATTTTAAAGTGTCATGCAAATGTTAGTTATCAGTATTTTACAAAAGAAAGACAGAAAAGACAAGGACTGAGGATAACAAAGGCTTAGAGAGTGCTATGCTAAGAGAATAGGAGACAAATAGGAATAGAGAGAGTTTAACTTCCAAGGGCAAGCAGGGACAATGAAACCATGAAAGAGGACAGGGAAGGGGGAGACCTCCAGAGGCAGTGAAATGTCACAGAAACCAAGAGAAGAAGCTTCACCTGAATGGAGCAAGTGTATAACTGAATATATGAAACATCATGAGTGGTTATTTCCTGAGTATAGCAATCATGTTTTAGAGATCATTAGAAACTCAGGGAATCTCTTATGACAGAAGTTTCCCTGCCTTCAAATTATGTGAAGTCTTGAATGTGTTATCATAGTTCAGATCTTTGAGAAACAAAAAAATATTTAGATTCTAGAGGAGGTTCATCCTTACACATATATAGAGCAAACTCTGGTAGTTCCTTAAGTTTACTTACAAAGAAACTGAATTAGTATTTTAATTGAGTGGCAGCTACCACCATTATGTCTTGTTATGTTTAAATGGAATCTGGAAGATGTCTCAATTAGAAAAACCTCTCAATTAAGTGTGCCCCTTAGTTTCAATTATCCATTCTGAAGACTTTTTTTTTTTTTTTTATCACAGAATCACATTAAAATTCAAGCTTTTGGAAAGAACCAAACATGCCTTAGAGTTCACACTCAATTCAGTTGAACTGGGAAAGTTTTTGATTAGAACTGTGGTTTCCTTCAGTGCAGCTGCAGATCAAACAAGACAGCAATCTGCTGATTTACAATATGAATGCTTGCTGGACTTTCTGAAGGCACAGAACTTTTTGTTTTAATTTGTTTTGTTTTTAAGAAGAAACTTCAGGTTAACCAAGACGGAACACAGATTACTTAGATGTTTTTCAAAAAGTAGCACATCTAAAAATCCCCTGGAATGCTCTGAAACTTTGTATCTCCTTTAACCACTTAACATTTTTAAAATAGCTTGAGAACTATGTAATTTAAACTGAAAATTAACAAAAGGGGTTAAAGTCAGCTTCATCCAGATGCATGCCTAAGAAACATAACAGAATACAGTATACCTTGGGGCAAAAATAATGCATGCAGATAAAAACAGAAATCTTTAAAGGGATAAAAGTCTGGCACTTATTAGAATAATTTTCCATCATTCCTATTTAGGTTCTCTGTATGTAAGTCAGAAGGCAATTTGAAATTTTCTCATTAGACAAGATAGAAGAAACAGACTGAATGAAAACTGAGAAGATAACTTCAAAGAATGAAAGAGACACAAAGAGAACCACACATCGAGTTTCTAAAGAGCCATATTATCCATACCATGAAAAGTTCCACCACATGGAATTCAGAATCGGAATATGCAAACCTTGTTTGCAGACAGAAGAATGTTGCACTGTCTATGTTGGCTGCCAGACTGGATTCTAGGAGCTTAACGCAAGGTTTAGGAGAATGAAAAAGTGAATAAATGAATGTAAAGTATTTATTAAGTAATTACTATGTGCCAAACACTGAGTTAAGTACAAACACAGACACAGAGACAGTCCCTGGCCTCAAAAAGTTTATATTCAGCTAGAGAAAACAAGACATAAAGGGGGAGTGATGGATAGGAAAACAACAGGTTTGGTTAAGCAGCAACAGGTTTGGTTAAGCAGGTCACAAAGCCTGTACAGGAATAAGATAGAACTGATTTGATCATAGCTGATGGTCCCAGAATGGAAAGGCCGCGAGGTGGTGGATTGAATAAAGCGCCAGAACTGGAGTGACAAAGATCTGCCTTCAGATCCAGTCTGATATTTACTTGCTGTGTGACCCTGGGCAAGTTACCTAACCTCTGTTGGTCAGTTTCCTCATCTGAAAGGTCCTCCCTTGCAGGCTTATTAAGAGGAGAAATTGAATTGAGATTTGTAAAACACTCTGATATCCCTAAAGATCTTTATAAATGTTATGGATGATGATGATGATGATGGTGATGGTGGTGGCAGTGGTGAGTGCCGGCGGCAAGACAGGTAATGAGGGCTACAGAAGAATGCCAGAGAGTAGAAGGAGAAGTGAAACATGATGGCATGGGTTTTAGTTAAATGGTGGTCTTAAAGATGTTGTTTTAATTCAGGACAGTGGGCAGAGGAGAGAAGTTCCAGAGATGAAAGGGTTGAAATCTCCAGGTTTCAGTCTCTGATATAGGCATTATTGAGTTGTGGCTGAAAAGATTTAGATGAGATAGCTGGAGAGTTTTGGAGAGGTTTGGAGAAAATACAGTTTGGAGAATATCCAATCTATAAATGCATGAAATAAAAGTGGAGGAGGAAGAAATGACCATCATTGCCACAGACAATGAGCTTTAAGGTTTACAAGGTGATAATAATATATTACTATCAACAGTAATTATTATTACTATTATTTTTTTTAAATCTAGTATGTGCCAAGCACCATGCTAAGCACTTTACAAATATTATCTCATTTTTTTTCTCACAACAATCCTATCCATTTTATAGTTTAGGAAACTGAAGCAAACAGAGTATAAATGACTTGCCTGCAGTCACATAGGTAGTGTGTGAGGTGGAATTTGAACCCAGGTCTTTCTGTGCCCAGGTCTAGCACTCTATCCATTGCAACACCTAGCTGCCCCTAGGTGTTTTATGCATTATTTAACTCTCTTGGCATTCCAATGGTTCATAGAAAATAGAAAGATCTACTGGGAAATCTCTTAGATGCTTTCTAGAGGACACATGAGAGAACATGGCAAGCATCCCAGAGGGTGAGGTGTGGATGGACATTTGCATCCCTCAAGGGAGTACCTGCATGGATGACATTCCAAATCCACTGGAGAATTAAGGTGCTGCAATGTTGATAGTAGAGCTTAAGATTATAAATAAGTCACATAGCAACATCTGCTTCTCTAACTAGCCTCACAGCTATTCAAAAACAGAAAAGGTCTAGAAGGACTTTCTCTTCACTTCCCATTTTTCCTGGGAAGGGAAATTAATTTGAGGCCTCTGGATAACGGATTCCAACCCCATTCACTCCCTTGGTTATCTTAAACAAGTCACTTATTTCTCTGATATTGTTTTTTCATCTGTAAAATGCAAGGTTTGAACTAGCTGGTTCCTAAGTTTGCTTCCAGCTCAGTAGCTATGATTTTATAACCAGGTCTTTTTCTTCCCTTCCAACTGTATTTATGAAGGACCTACCATGTTTAAGGAATTCATTAGGGAGGGAATCCAAATCCTCCCCTATAACTGGCAGGTAGAATCACCATCTCTGAGGGAGATGTTGCAAGACTGAATGGAAATCAGTAACTACCCAAAAGGGGTTTACATTGGGTTAGAACACAGAAAATGTACGCGAGCACATGATCATCTAGAAAATGTTACCAAGTAGGGGGCTAAGGATAGATGATGGAGGTGGTCTTGAAAGAAATCTTGGAAGAAAGCCAGGGATTCCAAGAGATAGAATGAGATTCCTTAACTTCTACAACAGATCTTTCCAAAGAAAAATAGTGATGGTGAATTTTGGAACTGATGAATCATCTTGCCTAAATTTGATCACTTTTGTATTTCTTTTGGGAGACCCTCAAATCCAGAGGAATAAGAGTAGAACTTTTCTCAGTCTGGGAACATCCAGGTGCCATATGATGCCAAGAACAGTGCTCTAGTACTAGTGCCAAATATTCAAGAGGAGCACATGATGTTTGTCTCTTTTAAACTGCAGCCTTTAGCCAGATGTTGGAAATATAACTAACCAGCTGTGGGCAAGTATTTCATGAACATACTATAGTTTTCAAATGAAAACTTTATTATGTACTCATAAAAAATTGAATCCTACTTATTAAAAGATATATTTTTAATGTTACATATGACAGTATTATTCTTAAAGAGGCTTCTTATTCAGTTCTGAATGGCTCCATTCCTTTCTCATATCATCCCATTAGTCTTCCATATGCTTGAACCAACACAGCTACCTCATACTATGTTTTCCTTTGTCTTAATATATGATTTAATTTGAATTCCTAGTGAGTTTCATTACTTTAACCAATCAACTCAGCAGCTGCTGTGCTGTGCTCAACATAGGTTTTGATTATTGCCTAAACCACTGAATGGTTAAGTGACTTGCTCAAGGTTATATAGGCAGTATATATCAGAAGTGGGATTCCAACCCAGATCTTCCTGGTTCTGAAGTCAGTTTTCAGTTCAGCATTAATGGCATTGTCTTTTTCAGCAATGAAGGACAAACACAATATATTAGGATATATCATATATCTTAAGTAGGAGTAGATATCTTCTCAGAAGGAAATTATTCACAATCTATAAAGCAAGAAGTAGTCATCACAGAAATTAATGTAGAAAAGGACAGAGGCTTTGTTAATGGAAGATATACATATCAAATGCAAACACACACATGTGTGTGCGTGTGTGTGCATATGTATATGTATATATTGTATTGTGTTGGGAGTCTAACCTGGTGTTGAGTTCTATGTTTGTGTATGTGTTTGAGTATGTGTGTCTCCCATTAAGAAAGTCACTGTGTTTTTCTCCATTAATTTCTGTGATGACTGTTTTTTGCTTTACATATTAATTTCTTTCTGAGAAGATACCTACTCCCATCTACATACCCTCACATAGCAACTGGAATTTGATCAAAAGATTGTCTTTTCCATTCATTCTTTTGTTTTTTGATGGAGAATATGGTACAGCCTGACGGGTATCCACCATGGGGGAAACGCTGGGATAGAGCTGTGTGTAGTAGGGTTGCTTAAATTAAATTAGTGCTGGAATGAAGTCCCAAGTTATTCATGCAAAGGCTTTCCCTGATGACTAGAATGCATTATCCTTCACCTTCTTTCTTAAAGGCTCAGCATGAGTGCTACCTCCTGCATAAGTCATTTCCTGAATATGAATATTTGGTGGGGCTGATGCTTAATAGGTACCAAATTAAAAAAAAACAAAAAACAACGACTTTATCTCTAGAAGTATAGTGTGAGGAATTGTGTATTAAAGAAATTTCCTCCCCCCACCAAATATTCATATTTGTTTCCCTACCCCAAATTGAACCACCTTCCCCATTGTTTTTATGACTTTTGTACATATTGTTTTGCATAAATATATTTACATGTCGAAAACTCATTTTGTATTGTCAGAATCTAGCACATCACCTTTAATAAGTACTTATAGCATCAATGAATAAAAAAATTACTAAAATTAATAAAAAGCAATGAATAAAGGCAATGAATTAGAAACACTGATATCAGAAAACCTGGATTCATTTTACCCTTTGAAGCTTAATAGTTGTGTGCTCTTACATAGTTCCTTTGATATTCTTGAGACTCAGTTTTTTCATCAATAAGATGAGGCCGTTTGACTCGACAACTTGGGAGGGGCCTACAACATTTAACTCACATGATCATTTAAGAAGATTTTCGTATTATAGATTAGGAAATTGAGTCAAGAAAAAACTGTTGTCCATTATTAACAGCCAAATATCATTGAAAGAACGTCGGTGCTTATGGACCTTGGTACTAACAAGATGGAGAACTGGATATTTTCTCTAGTTCTTCCTAACTTCTACCACCCTCCATTTCCCACCACACAGACACACATAGACACACACACACACACACACACACACACAGTAGAGCAGTGACAGATGAATTCACAGTACAGAAAACCATAAGCCCAGCAAGTTAACAGCCTTAAGAATTGAATGAAGGATGCTAATCCTTAACCCATTAACTCACTCCCTCTCTCCCAATTGCTTTCAGACTCCAAGAGAGTTCACTAACTGATTCACAGACTTATTTTGTGATATAAGTATAGAGGTTCCCCTCTGGCTGTAGAGCTTACTGATGCACTCGACCTCTGTTGTAACAAGCAGCAGGCAGTGACTTTACCCACCCAAATTAAAAGATGTGGAGAAGGGGAAATGAAATTGAGATTGGGATTCTTTCTGTCAGGGGAAGCTTCTAGCTTAGAGAAGTCCAAGACTGCAGAGCCCTGTTGGCAACATATACATACATATCTCTCCCCTAACTGAAAAAGATGGCAAATACTAATTCAACCTAACCTGAGTTCAACCACAGTAGGAAAGAATGGAGGGAATTGAGACAATTTTTCTGCTTATGTTGCTAAACCAATCCTGTAATTGAAGAAAAGGGAAGGGGAGAGAGACAGAAATACATCTCGGGGAAGGATGGTCCTAGTAGAAGTGAATTTGGGTTAGTAAATTCCACAACATAGAAGGAGGCACTAATTGAAAGAATTTACAGATATCCTTTATAAGCAAACAAACAGAAAACCACTATTCTTCAAGCTGTAGCAAATATTCATTAAATTGAACAATTCCTATGAGAAAGAACAAATTCTGCAACTGCCCAGAGAAAAACTTAAAATTTTAATAACAATACTGTTTTGCATCCATGAGAAACCACAGAAAGGAATGAAATAACATATCCCTAAAACAAATTCAAGACATGACCCAAAATGACATACCATGCAAAGATGAGTCTAATAACCAATAAAAATAGGGCTCAGCAAAAGAAGTACTTGAAGCATCTTTGGGAAAAAAATAAAAATAAAACAGACAGGAGCAGATCATATGACTTGGAACAACTGTAATCAGCAGAAATATAAGAAGGGTAAATAAAGGGGGAAAGAAGTAAAGAAATCAATTACCCCACCTCTAGAGGTTATTAAAAAAACAGATTAAAAATCTAGCCTACCATTTTTTAAAATGAAAGAAAATTAAGATATCTCCCCCCAAAAAAGTTACATATAAGTACAAAGATGAAAAAAAATTTAGATAAATAGGAGAAGCGGCTGTAGAAGAGCAGGTGTGAAATATCATGGAATAACCCTGATAATTTCCCTACAGGTGAATTGATGAGGGGATATAAATTATGAGAGGGAGACTAGGAGATTGAGAGGATTGTGTGTCACAAAAAAATGAACACATAAACAGTGAAAATAAGACAGCTTTTATCATATCTGAGCAAATTGAGGGGCTATAAGGCAATGGAAAAGGTAGCAAAAATGAGATTGCAATGGGGAAAGTGAAAATGTGAGTCATCTATCCATTGGAGGAGAGGGGTCCCTCTGAAGAGCCCTCCTTTTGGGGCAGATGTATTTCTAACAAGAGATGGGAACTTTACAATGGGTCCAATCTTTGGTAATTTGGTACACTGGGAAACAACATCCTCTGAGAATGTTGTACCTCCATATAGAACATATTATCTGAGAAGGAAATTGGAGCTCCGGGGTGAAGAGGAATCCAAAGGGAAGGATATAGAGAGAGTATTTCATAGAAGATGGGAAAGAAAATTATTACAGGAAGGATGGGACTAGAACTATACTGCATAGTTTGGAACAGAGGGAAAGTTCTACCATGAATCAATACTTTTAATTCTCAATATATCCCTTATTAATTAATTCTTCTAAGAGTGAGACAATACAGAAAAAGAAACAATGGGGAAACCTCTACCAAACTAATAATAGAAACTATTTTTAGAGTAGGCAGCTCAAACTTCAGTAGATTTAGTTCTGTGAGCAATATGAAGAGATCAAAGATAAATAATAATATAAATGATAAATCAAAGAGAAAATATTCATGATTAATAAAAAAGGATGAAATTTAGGAGGTGAGAACAAGGAAAAGATGTCCTTTTTAGGAAAAAAAGGAATAAGAAATGGAAAAAATGTCAAACAAAAGAAGTTAAACAAGAAGAGAAGTAGATTTTGAATTTTGAATCATTTAACTGAGAGTAGATAAAGAGGAAGGAAATAGGGAAGAATTTGATAACTAAATAAATAAAAGAAAGAAAAAGAAATCAGTAAGCTAAGTGAAATTCCAGAACTAGATAAAGGATTAACAGAGAGGTGAGAAATGAAACTACTAAGAGAGTTTATGGGAATAGTGTTGTGTCCATGTAGAAAAAGCAAAACTAAACATAGGGATTAAGCACAGATTTAAAAGAGAAAGCGGAACCAAACAATTTTAACTAATTAAAATATGAGAAACAAATGGAGAACAAGAACTAGCTTGCATCTTTCATTGTAACTGAACTCAGTAGAATGAAAGAGAATAGATTAGATATGAAAATGAAATCTAACAATCTATAGTTTACAAGTAACATAGAATCAAAACGAGAGGCTAAAATAACATTTACAGTGTATCAGATGAAAATGAAAAAAGGTGCTGTTATTACATGAAAGAAATATTTTTTAAAAAAATCAAAATGTAAACAATAAAATTCCATTATGTGACAAAACCATAGAAAACAAATTAATTTCAAAATTAAACTTCAGTGTTCCAAATGGCATAGCATCTAATTCATAAGGAAAAAAAATACTTGAATTAAAATAGAAACACAGATAGAAATACATTTATAGGAGACTTTAGTCTGATCAAATTTAGTCCTGATCAAATCTAACAAATATACATATACATACATACACACATACATATATGTATATAGACAAACATGTATCTCTCTATCTATATAATATCTTTATATTATATCTATCTATCTATGAATACAGAATGGGACAAATTGTAAAATTTAGAGAATTTAGTTGTTTAGAATTTAGATTTATGTTGTATTCTAAATGGGGCCACTAAAGAATATATATTTATGGAGAAGGGGAGAATTTATGACTGGACAAGAGATAGAGAACAGTACAAAATGCAAAATGGATAATTTTGATTACACTAAACTAAAAAAAAGTTTTTATACAAACAAAACCAATGCAACTAAGATTAGAAGGAAAGCAAAAAGTAGAAGTAACTTTTTGCAGCCAGAATTTCTGATAAAAGCTTCATTTATCGAACACATATAGAACTGAGTCAAATTCATATGAATACAAATCATTTCCTAACTGATAAATGGTCACAGTATGTAAACATGTAATTTTCAGATTAAGAAATTAAAGCTATCTCTAGTCATACAAAAATGTTCTAAATCACTATTAATTACAGAACTGTAAATGAAAACAACTCTGAGCTACCACCTCACACCTATAATATTAACTAATATGACAGAAAAGGAAAATGATAAATATTGGAGATGTGGGGAAACTGGAACACTAATGAATTGTTGGTGAAGTTATGAACTGATCCAACAATTTTGGAGAACAATTTGGAAAAATTAGGTCTATTAGGTCTGTAAACCAAAGAGATCATAAAAATGGGGAAAGACCCATATGTACAAAGGTGCAGCTCTTTTTGTGGTGGCAAAGAATTAGAAAATTGAAGGGATGTCCATTAATTAGGGAATAGCTGAACAAGTTGTGGTACGTGTATGTAATGGAATAACATTGTTCCAAAAGAAATAATGAGCAGATGGATTTCAGAAAAATCCTGGAAAGACTTACATGAATTGAAGGTAAGCTTGAGCAGAACAAGAATATTGTACACAGTACCAGGAATATTGTTCAATGATCAACTATGATAGACAGTTTTTCTCAAAAATACAATGATCCACGAGGATTCCAAAAGACTCATGATGGAAAATGCTATCTACATCCAGAGAAAGAACTATGGAGTCTGAATACAGTTTGAAGCATATTATTTTCACCTGTTTTTTTTCACTCGTGTTTTTTCACCTTTTGTTCTGATTCTTCTTTCACAACATGACTAACATGGAAATACAGTTAACATGAGGATACATGTATAACTTATATCAGATTGCTTACTGTCTTGGGGAGGGGGGCGAGAGGGAGAAAGAAAAATTAGTATTCAAAATCTTAATAAAATGAATGTTGAAAACTATATATATAAAGGGGAAAAAACCAAAATACTGTTAAGTGGGGAAAAGTATATATATATATATATATATATATTTATCAACTTTACAAAAATTGGCTATGCATTGAAGCATGGAACAATTCAAAATAAATATTAAAAGACATACACACTAAACACAGCCTCTAAAGACTGTAGCACAATAAAATCACAATCAGTTGAGGAAGTGTGACTAAAAAAGGTAGTATTCACTTAGAAAATAATGAAATCCTAAATAATGAGGTGACAAAAACAAATCCTAGAAGCCATTTTGAATCCTGAAAATCTTTTAAAGAAAAAAATAATAATGATACAGTGTACAAGCTACTCTTAAAAATTCAGAATGTGACAAATACAGTCTAAATGTCTATCTTTACCTCAACCAAAGAAGAATAAAGCAAACAAAAGGAAAATTATTGACTGATATAATTAATAGATATTAATTATTTTTAAATAAAATCTTGGTAAAATACTCTATTTTAAAAAGCATGGTCTTGGTCGCAGATTTTTTTAACCAGGAATATAAGGTTGGTTCAACATGATAGAAATTATCAACATAATTAATTATATTAAACTATCATAAAAATATAATTATTTGAACCAATATAGAAAAAAAGTTTTTTATAAAGTATTAAAAAATACTTATGAAGTAACGGTAGAGAGGAATGTTAAAATATTTTTAAAAGTATCTAAGCCAAAAGCAAACAATACATGTAATGGGTATTAACTAGAAGCCCTATCAGCAAATAGAGAAGAAAAATAAGTGTACTGCCTTTTCCTGTTTTTGTTTTCCATAGTTCTAAAATTGATAACAATAACCCGTAGACAGAAAGAAAGGCCTCATGATAGGAAAGGATAACTTAGGACTATCGCTATTTTTTTCATCTCCTATTTCTTTTCCTGCTTCTTTAGACATCATCACCTTGCCTTAACTGCCTTCTCACCCTGGAAAATACCTCTTCTCCATGATACTCTCCTTCTATTTGGTGAGTTCTCGCATGAACCTTCAATTTTTGCAGGTTCCCACTCTTCTCCTGACTCCACTGTTGACTTTCTAGCCTTTACCATCATGCAGCCAAGTGGATACTTTCTCCTTTCTCCTTTAACTTTCGAGACCCTTTTTATGTATTCATTTTGTGCATCAGACTATAAAACTTTTACCACAAGAACTGTCTTTTTCTCATATTAGTATTCCATATGTTTAATACAGTCCCTGTCTCATGGGAAGATACACTTAATAAATTCTTGTTGACTTGATTTAATTTGGTTGATGATTTACTTAGGAAATATTAGGGAATCTTCAAAGAAACTAGTCAAAACAATGAATTGTGAGTTGAGGTGGAGCCAAAATAGCAAAGCAGAGAAACACTTAGTTGAGCTTTCCCAAATTCCCCTCCAAACAACCCTAAAATAATGCCTCAAATTGAATTCTGGAGCAGCCTAATCAACACAAAGTCAGTGAAACAATTTTCTAGCCCAAGAAAACTTAGGAAGTTGGCAGGAAAGGTCTGTCTCCATAGTTTGATGTTTGAGCCTTATACAGGTGCCCCAGACCCAGAAATGGACCTTGGAGGTGGCTAAATTGGCAGCAGTACCAGTTTCAGGAGCTCTTAATCCATGGCAAGGAGGTTGGTCAACTGCTCAGAAAGAGATTTCAGGGAACTATTTGCTGGTGTTGGGTTCAGAATCCTGTTGCATTGCCAAGATGCAGTTTTGAGTCACAGTCCAAGAGCAAAATTAAAAAAAAATTGCATTTATGGCCACAGGGCAATGGGAACCCTCATTTCATTTCCAGGGTAGAAAAGAGTGCTTGCAGTCACTGACAGGGGAGTAAATACCCCAATCTCAATTCTAAGACAGAGAGCAGTACTAGCAATTGAGGCTGCAGGTGAGGTGTGAGGGAACATGATAACACTGACAGTACCAGGAAGAGTACTAGCTTTGTGGGTTACAGGTGAACAATGTACCTTTTGGAGTAAAGATCAGAACACAGACCAGAAGATCAGCAACCACACCTCTCCTTAGATCATATTACTTAGAATGCAATGTAAACTGACGGATCTCCAGAGTTGGCTCTGAAAACTGCATCGGGGAAAAAAATAAAGCTTGGGGTGGTGTCCTTTCCACTCTGGGAAGAAAGACTAACTTTAATAAGAAAGTAAAAGTCAAGAAATAGGTTGGAAAATGAGCAAATAATAAAAAAGAACCCAAACACATAAAGCTATTATAGTGACAAGGAAAATCAAGACCCAAGTCAGAAAACAATGAAGTCAAAACAGTTACATGTGAAGCCTCAAAGAAATGTGAGTTGGTCAAAAGGCCCACAAAAAGAATTCCTGGAAGAATTCAAAGAGGATTTTAAACATCAAATAAGAGAGGTAAAAGAAAAATTGGGAAAAGAAGTGAGAGTGATGCAAGAAAATTGTGAAAATAGAGTGAGTATCTTGATAAAAGATACACAAAAATACTGAAAAAAAGTAACAACTTAAAAAATGGAGTTGACCAAATGGTAAAGGAGGTGCATTAATCTACTGAAGAAAAGAAAGCCTTAAAAAACAAAATCAGACAAATGGAAAAAGAGGCACCACAATTCACTCCTTAAAAAGTAGAATTGACCAAATAGAAAAGGAGGAACAAAAACTCAATGAAGAAAATAATTCCCTAAAAATCAGAACTTGGCATGTAGAAGGTAATGGCTCTATAAATCACCAATAAACAATAAAACAAAGTAAAAATAATAAAAGAAAAATGTGAAATATCTCATTGGAAATACAACTGACCTGGGAAATAGATCAAAGAGAGATAATTTAAGAATTATTAAACTATCTGAAAGACATTGAAAAAAAGCCTGGACATCATATTTCCAGAAATTATTGATGAAAACTGCCCTGATAACCTAGAACCTGAGGGCAAAATAAACAACATCAAAGATGAGATATTAGAAGCCTTGGCCAACTCCTTTGCTCTGTCAGATTTTTGATCTGTTAATCAGTTTTGTGAAAAAAATTCTCTTCTTTCGTTTTAAAAATTTTCATTACATATGATATGGTTCTTTGGGATGGGGGAGGAAGAGACATACAATGAACTTTTGGCATAAAATAAAAATTATTAATAAAATCTATTAGTGAATATTAATGTTAGGATGGTTAAGATTTATTTCAAATTGAAGCACAGAATTCCTAAGTAGAACAATATTTTACCAAAAACAAGGTACACTACTTGCCTCCTTTTATTCATATTTGAACCAGTTTGTTGTTAGCTTGTAGTAACTATCCACAGCAGTGTGGTAAATAGTACATCGGATGCTGGCCTTGGAATCAGAAAGACCTTTGTCTGAATTCTGCCTCATATAATTTGCCTTAGGTACATCTGCCTTGAATTCTTCTTTAGAAGTGTTTTTTTCCTCTATAGAATCTTACTGCTTTATGAGGCAGTACCTCTCACTCTCATAAGCTCTTCTGTAAGATATTGCAAACTGGAGTATATTCTCAGCTGGTGCTACCATTTTGTTTGTTTGGTTTTGGTTTTTTTCTTATATCTCTCCATTTGGAAAGTAGATCACATTTTCTGACTAACACTTAGATTTCTTTGGTTTTCTTCATTGGATAATCTACTTACACTGGTCCAAATTCTGTGTGAAATTGTTTTATTTGATGTTATTGCCATTCCCTATAAACATCTCTTGGCCTTTACAACTTGTTTGAATGGATGAATCAATCATATAATCAATTAGCTTTTATTAAGTGTTTAATGTGTGCCAGATACTCTGCTAAGTGCTGGGGATGGAAAGAAAAAGAAAACAGTTCATTTCCTCGGAGTTTATATTCAGATGGGGAGATGTATATGTTTAGAAATGTAGAAGATATACTTAGTTTGAATTTAAGGCAACCTTAAAGTAGAAGGCACAGACGCTGGAGGAGTTTGGCAGGGAACCAGGGAAGACAAGAAGAAGATGGGACCTCTGTTGAGTCCTGAAGAAATCCAGGGAAGCTAAAAGGCAGAGGTGAAAAAGGAGAGCAATCTAAGCAAGAGGAACAGTCAGTATAAAGGCATAAAGGCAGGGGAGTGAAGTATTGTGTGTGAGGAAAAGAACATGGTTGTATCACAGAGACGGTGGAGGCTAGCAATGATTAAGAAAACTAGGCAGATAGGAAGAATTCAGGTCAGGGAGAGCTTTAAATGTCAAACAAATGAGTTTATATTTGACTGTTGAGGTAATAGGAAGCCCATGAAGTTTGTGTGTGTGTGTGTGTGTGTGTGTGTGTGTGTTAGGGTGTGATATGGTCACATAACATATGCTTTAAGAAAATCACTGGCAGTTGAACGGAGAATAGATGTTAGTGGAGAGAGACTTGAGGGAGAGAGACCAATAAGAAAGCTATTGTAATATTCCAGGGGACAGGTTGTGCGGACTGAATAAAGGTTCTGGCTATGTGAGTGGGGGGAAGAGATTTGCTAAAAATACTAAAAATAAGATTTGGCAGCTGTTTAGGTTTGTGAAGTAGGTAGCAAGAAGAAACTAAGTAAGGCATAGAACACGTAAACCTGGGCTGTAGAGAGCTGGTGCCTCAACATAAACAGGGAAATTCAGAAGAAGGTTGCTTTTGGAGAGTGAAGGTGCCGGTGATTGTGTCTCACAATTTGTTTTTAATTTGTGACATTGAATTGTAAATATCTAATTGGTGAAATGGAACCAGAGATTAGAAGAGAGATTATAACTCAATAAATAGGTCTGGGAGTCATTCATATAAACATAGATGAACCCAGGAGAGCAGGTGATATCACCAAATGAGAGAATATAAAGGGAAAATGAAAAGGGGACCAAGAACACACACAATTAGTGGTCATGGAACAGATGGAAGTCCTGCAAAGGAGAATGAGATGAGTGAACAGATCAAATGGAGGATAGCTAGTACATACACAAAAGATGAGACAGTATTAAGGAAGATGAGGCAATCCTTAGCATCAAAAGCTACAGAAAGCTATATCAGGATGAGAATTGTCGGGGGAAGGGAGATACTAGAGTCAGCAGTTAAAAGATGAAAGGCAACTTCCCAAATGAAAATTTTAGTGAGTTGATGAGGTCCAATTGGAGTTGTATTGTATGCCATATTTTTTCCCTCTATTGTGTTCTTTCTTCTAGTTTTGTATTCATTTATGTTCTTTTACCCAACAAATTGGAAGTCTAAATCTACGAAGATAATTTAAGAATATCTGTAATGAGGCATTTCCTGTCAAAAAAAATTCATTGTTTCTGGTGTTGTTTGGCATTCTTCATCGCCATTACTTCTCAGTTCATTTTTTTGGAAACACTGTTCTTGAACTCTAAGTATCTATTTTTTTCATTGAAAAATCCTTTATCTTTGTCATTCCTTACTACTGAACCAAGTATTTCCAAAAATTCTAGCCTTTCTTGTTTCTGTCCACTTTTTCACTGAATGTACTGGCAGTACAAAGAGAAAACTTTACTTCCTAGTACAAGGGGGCTCAGATGCAGATCTAAACTACCCAAGATGCCATGGAGCTGGAAGTAGACACTTGTTTCCATTGGAAGAGTAGACCAGAACTGTCTGCTTCTTTAAAAACACCTCCTTGAGAGTGACTGGGGCTTTTTCTGCATTTGAATCTGAGGGATCAGGTCTACATACATTCCAAGCAATAAGGGAGGAGGGTCCAAGAGCAACATCCTTCCTCATTCCCTCTACCTTTACATCACATGACTTCAATAAACAGGTGTGAAGTTTTGGCCTTTTCCATTTTAGATACAGGGTTTCAGATCTCTGACCTGGAAGCTCAAGCCATGGGCATCGAGGAGTCTACCTATCCAGGCAAGGACGAAGCCCCGATGTTCAAGGTTTTCAGATAGTTGGCTAGCGGAGCTTTAGAGTCGAACTCGATGGGGCTAATGTTGCGCAGGTACTAAGTTAAATTGTGGGTGTAATTCTGACTCATTCCTCAGAAACAGAAGAGATATAGGAGAAGGATTGTGCTCTGGAGGCATAGGGAGGAATTATTTTTTTCTGTGACTCTGAAGTAAATATCCCTTTGTAAAAGGCAATCCAATGTTAAGTGGCATAAGGAATTGAGAGACTAATCACTGGAGGGGATACAAATTAGTTGTGGCTTGAATCAAGGGCAGTGAATATGGATTTGCCAACCCACTGCTATAAAGGTACTGGAGAATGCTTGGAGGAAGGATGTGAAAGGTAAGAGAACTGGTCTTGGAAGAAGGGGGTCAGAAAGACCCCATATCTCCATCGGGATAGTAGACTCAGATCTGGAAGGGACTTCAGAGGCCAAGTCATCAAACCCTTCATTTTACAGATGAGGAAATCAAGGCTCATGGAAGTTCAATGACTTGCTAAAGGTCACGCAGGTAATAGAAGCCATATAGGATCCCTCCCCTAGTTTCTCATAGGGTCCAGTATCCAAATGAAGGAAGGCATGAGATTTTACATTATTTTGGAGCAAGAAATAAGAAGAAATTGAGCCACATTCCATCACTTATGCTATGTACTATAGCTCTCATGTTAAGTTAGAATGGGCAAAATGACTGTTTCAAATGAAGGAAAAAATGCACTATGCAAAGGAAAATACTTGAGTCTACACAATAAGGGATACAGAAAGCTTTTATTCTTTCTGGAGGCAGGAAGAATGAAGGAAAATTCCAGGGGCATTTGGTCTGTCAGGATTTTGAAATTCACAATTTAGATTTGTACTCTGACTCATAAAGGAATAAATTCTAAGTAGGACAATGACACTTCATATTTGGAATGACCATCTAAGGATTAAGAAATCATATTATCTGGATTGTCGATGTTTTCAAATTAAGTGTCTATCAATAGAACCGAGCAACTTTTCTACAGTAAATTATCTGGAGGACAGAAGCCCATAATCCAAGCTGATTTAGGCATTTTTCTTCTAAGAGAAAGTGCTAGACTCTGTCTACAATGTTTCCAGTGTGCTTGAGTAATCCCAAACAGGATGTCACACTAAATCCATAAAAACAAAGACCTTAAAAGCAAGCTATTCTTTCAGTAAGTGGGTTTGATAGCATGAATATTTTCATCTTTACAATTTCATATGAATGTCTCTTGCTAAAAGGTAAGGAATTTTTCTGGGGTTGATTGTTGCAAAAAAAAAGTCAAAGTTTTCATTTGGGCCAGAGAACATAAAGAAAAAGGAGTGACTTATTAAATACCATATCCATGTATTGTTCTAGGTGCTGAGGTCTCAGGGGCTAAAATGAAACAGTCCCTGCTCTCAGGGAGCTTATATTTTGCTGAGGGCAGAGATGTACCTAGATAATTAAATACAAGACATATCCAAAACTGCATGACAAAAGAGGCTATTGAAATGATCCACATGAGAAGTATAAGAACTTGAAATGATTAGGGTGGTTCCTGTGTTCATGGACAGAAGGATTTGGAAGAAGAATTGACAAAATATACAGTAGGACCTGAGTCATGGGAGAGTTGTAGATGACCACAAGGTGTCCGTTAAGATAGCAATGAGCTCTGCATTGTCATGAATCCGTTGTTCATGCCTTTTGGTAGGCATACAACCTTGATGACTACATTAGTTTTCCCTTCACTATGGCCACTCCAGTAAGATATGCACCCAGCTCTGATTTCAGTAAGCTGGGCTCCATTTGCCAGTCTTTTTTCACTCAGTGTTTCTATTTGGATTCAATACCTGCTGAGTTCTTTTACAATAAGAGCTGTTAGTCTTTCAAGTCTACTGGATTTTGTATTGTTTATAAATGTTTACAAATTCCATGTACCAATGGTGAATAGAATTATATTTGCAGATGTTTTTGTACATTATGTGTGTGTATGTGTGTGTGTGTGTGCGTGTGCGTGTGTGTTCCAACTGCAGGGTGGAATCCCTGCCTACCTTGGCAAACAGGCTTTTTTTCTGGGTTATAAGGAAGAGGAGTTTAATCCCCAGGAGTTCAAGGATGCCTTCATTGGCCATATCTATAAAAGTACAGGAAATAGACTGTCCTGTCACAATCACAGGAGAAGTCTCTCACTTAGTCATTGCTGGCAAGACCTTTTCAGAGTCCTCCTTAACAGGCTGATCCTTCACATGGAAGATGGTCACCTACCTGAGAGCTAATGTGGCTTTAGAAAGGGCCAAGGAACAGTCAATATGGTTTTTGCTTCCCATCAACCCCAGGAGAAATGCCAAGAGAAGAATGGAGGTCTGAACACAATGTTTGCAGCTTTGGCCAAGGCCTTTGATAACACCAATCGTGAGGGATTATGGAAAATTGTGTCAAAATCTGGTTGCCCAGAGAAGTTCAACAGTACTGTACATCAATTTCACAGTGGCATGTTTTCCCAGATTTTGAATAGTGGATGATATTCTTGTGCTTTCCCAGTCACCAATGGAGTAAAACAAGACTGTGAGCCCAGCTGAAGTGGAAATGGGGGATAGAGCATGTAAATGGAGAAACAAATGTGAAATTATTTGGTAAGAGAGAAAATAACAAACTTCCTTATTTCTTTATTTTCTCTTTGCTTCACTGGCAAAGTTTCCATTCCAAAGATTCATCAAAGTGTATTTGTAACTGAAAGTCATTTCATTCATGGCCCACTGAAGAGGGGAAGTGGACTACCAAATAGATATTTCTGCCATTTTGATTGCTTTTTGACATTCTTCTGCCCAAAATTACAAGGGTAATAGATTAACTTCACTTCTGATGTGACCAGGTACAATCTTTTCTCAATATGCATGCCATCTGCAAAAGAATCTAGCATGCTGATCTGATAAAGAGTTATTTAAAACATAAAGAGATGGAAAGCTCTCCAAAAAGTGAATGGGGTAAATAGCATGTTTATACAACTGCTTCCTGATGAGATGTCACTGAGACCAATCCCAAGTGAACAGAGTAAGAACTCCTTCACTATCCAGTGAGCAAAACTCCCTCTCTGTTAGTGCCTGGTCAGGCAGAGATTAAAGTCATTTTCCTCATGTAATTTGAGGGATGCCAAAACATTAAATTGCCCCCACTTAAATGATTACATCTCTGTAGCTACAAATGCCAAAATAGAGGGATCATGTTCCTTGTATGAGTTTTGTGCGTGTGTGTGTGTGTGTGTGTGTGTGTGCGCACACGCGCATGCTTATTATATACACTCACCACTGGCAGAACGATCAATAACATGGTACAAAACCACATTTCTTTTTCTTCTTAGATGGTTGTAACAAAACGTTTCACACATCAAAGGTCATTGTGGAATCATCAATGAAATTAAACAGGTAAAAAGTCTTTGTATAGAACATGTTTCAAGAACTGAGTCTTGTCCTTTGTGCAGGGACATTTAAATCTCAACTGCATAGAGAAGAACATGGGATAATTAGATGACATCTCCCTGATAGTGCATGTTTAACTTTAATAATGATTTCTGATAGACCTGCTTTCTTCTCATTTGTCCACTTCAAGAACAAAGGATGACCAACATTCCCAGGCTGATTTAACTCTGAAACTTTCTTGGAGATCATCAGCCCTTGAAGTGTCATATGACTGGCTGATGAAATCATTTCCATGGAGGAAAAGAATTTGGTGAATTTGAAGTCATAAAAAGATCTAAGTCCTTTTCATCATAATCTTGCGAAGCAATGAGATGAAAAATTCAGGACCCATGAAATTTGAGAAAATGCTTTGCAGTTCTTTCAATTCAATTCATTAAACACATATTAAACACCTACTATGTGCCATGGTTTTTTCTGAGCAATCCCTTCAGTTACCAACATGACTGCTATTCTATTTGTTCACCCAATTAATTAATGAAAAAAGAAATTTACTGAAGCCTCTACTATGTCCCTGGCTCTCTAAGTGATGAGAATACAAAGAAAAACAAATAGTCCCTATCACTGAAGCTATTGGGGGAAGCAATATGTACATGAATAACTCTGTACAAAGTATATATCAGAAAGTATTTTGTTGTATCAAAAAGTTCATTGTTACATGCCTGTGAAACATGAACAGTCTACCAGTGCCATATCAGGAAACTGAATCGTTTCTATTTGAACTGTCTTAGGAAGATTCTGAGGATCATCTGGCAGGATAAGGTACCAGACACTGAAGTCCTTGTTCGAACTGAACTGCGAAGTATTCAAACGATGCTTCAGAGAACACAACTCTGATGGGCTGGCCACATTGTTCGAATGCAAAATGTACCCTTGCCAAAAAGACTATTTTATGGAGAACTTGCATGGGACAGGTGGTCACATGGTGGTCAGAAGAAGTGAGAAAAGGACCCTCTCAAGGTTCCTCTAAAGAACTTTGGATGTGAATGTGCAACATGGGAGATACTGGCGCAGGACTGTTCAGCATGGTGTGTCCACATAAGAAAATGTGCTGTGCTCTTTGAGCAAAGCAGAATTGAGACAGCACAAAGTAAATGCATGATGTGGAAAATTTGGGATATCCATCCCAAATATGCACACAGACTATCTGTGCCCAACCTGTGGGAGATTGCTCAGGGCTCGTATCGGTCTGATCAGCCACAGTCGGACACACCGAAATTTCACTTTACAATGGTGATGTCATTTTGGTCCTCTTGGAAGATGAAGGACAACAACCAACCATCCAACCAACCATATCAAAAAGTACAAGGTAAAATTGTGGTGGGAAGGACACTAGCAGCTGGAGGTAAGGGGGATTAGAAAATGCTTTATGTGAGTATCTTTTGAGCAGAGTGAGTCTTGAAGGAAATTAGGGAGCCTAATAGGCATAGGGGAGGAAAGAGTGCATTCTTGGCTTGGGGATGGCAGGTGATGGCAGATGGGTAGTACCATGTCATGAGTGAAGAACAGTGTGATGCCTTTTCTGGTCGGACCACCTGGGGTGGTGCAAGGAGGCAAGTAACAGATAACTAGCCTAGAAAAGCTGGTGAGGAATGGGTTGGGAAGGTCTTTAGAAGATAAATAGGGGAGGTGATATTTGATCCTTGAACCAAAAGGAAGCCACTGGAGCTTATTTAGTGACATAACGTGACATGATTCTGCTAATTTTAATTAGGATTCATGCTTCTTCATTTCAGCAAAAATGTCTATTGTTCTATTTTATTATTATTCTGTTTTACAGACACTAAGTAATCACCTCTTCTGTGTGAGACATTTAGGCCATAGAGTGCTAGGCATGGAGTTAAAAAAACAAACAAACTTGACTTTCTATCTACCTAAGATAGTAACTGGCTATGTGACCCTGGAAGAAGTCACTTAATTACTCTGAGTCCTAAGTGACTCCTTAGAATTAATCTACTAAGCCATGGAGAAGCCACCATCTATATTGGTGATGAGAGTTCCCACAGTGGCACTTCCCTTTACTGGAGACATTGTAGATCCTTCTAATACTCATCTGTGGTCACAGTTTCCTTGTCTGTAAAATGAGGATAGTAATAACACTTACCTCACAGGACTGTCGAGAGGAGATAACATATGTAAATGGCTGTGCTCCATGTATTAGCCTGCTATTGTTGTTGTGGTGGTGGTTACCATTATCAATATTTTGATGATAGAGAAATGAATTAAAACTCTCAAGGACAATGGGGATGCATTTCCTATTATTTATGACTATATTCTCCTCTTAGCTCCCATTACCTACTACTGCCTAATACAAGGATCTACCAACACTAGAGACTTATTAAAGGAACATCTATACTCAGTGGATGGGAAGCCCAAGAATTGGCCCTGGTCCTGAGCAGACAGAAAGGCCTGCCTACCAGTCAGTAAAGAACAATTACTACCCCTGGGGGGAGAGGCCTTGCAACCAAGTGTTGTCATAACGTTGACATTTTTTTGTCACATCATAATGTTCCACTACCTGGAGTGGTGACTGAATTGGTCCATAATAACCATGACTAATCTGTCTACAGCCTAGACATCTCAAAGCACTTTGTTCACATCCACCTAATGTGTTTGTTGGGGCAAACATAATCTCTATTTTCAAGATGAGGAAATTGAGGCCTCAAGGTTTTCCGAAACATACAGAGCCCATACTTGGCCTACCTGGATCTGGAATGTAGATCATGGAATGCCAAATGTATTGCTCTGCCGAATCCATCACATATACTATACATGCACCAACCGCCAACCACTACATGTAGGGGAGAAATAATTCCTCTTTCAAGGTACCAAAGTTACTGTTCACTCAGGAATTCTTCCACTACATGAGGCAAAGATGGAATCCTTTGGAGAAACACAGACTCAGAATTGGAAGGCACTTCAGTGACTATCTCATCAAAATTCTATTTTGATAGGAAGGAGTAGAATTGGAAACTCAAAATTTTATAAAGTGTATGTTAAAATTGATTTAACATATAATTGGCGAAAAGTAAAATTTACATTAAAAACTATCTAAATGAAAATCATCTCTAACATCCCTGACAATTGGCTCCACAGCCCCTGCCTTCTGATCTTCAGGGATGGGGGAGTTGCCATCTCTTGAAATGGCCCATTCCCCTTTAGGATAGATATATCAGAACATGTTTCCTTATTTCAAGTAAGAATTTTCCTCTTCACAATGTTTCCTCAAAATTTCCTCTCCAATTTCCTCTCCAATTTCTAACTTCTGAGACCAAGTAGAGGTCACATCCCTTTTCCATATGAGAACCCTGGAGATATTTGCAGATAATTATCCTGTCCTCCCCGAATCATTTCTTATCCGGGTTAATCATCCCCATTTCCTTTAATACATGGTCATATGGCATGATCTCAAGGCCTTCCTTGATACCATCTGGACACTGTCCAACTTATCAACATCCTTCCTAAAATATATCACCAAGAACTGAGCACAAACTTTCAACTGTTTTTAGCAGAAAAGAGGACATTGGGACTACCAGCCTCAATTTCCACACAATGTTAGCTTTCTAATGTTATCATATCATACAACTCATGTGTACTATGAAATTAAATAAAATCCCCTGAGAATTTTCTGATAAACTACTATGTAACCATACCTCCCCCATCTGGCATTTGTGCATTTAACCCAAGTTGGAGACATTTCATTTATGTCTAATGAGTTTTATCTTGTTCAATCTGCCTCAGTGTCCTGGACTGTGAAGGTCTTTTGGAATAATCATTCTTTTGTCCATCTCTTATCATTGTTCCTGACACATAATAAGCATTTAATAAATGTTTTTGAGTGACTATCATTGATATTAAAGGTTTAACCATTCTTTCTGGATTGACCCCATTCCAGAATAGTGTCACATAGGTGTCCTGAAGAGGTAAACACATGAATAAATCAATACTTTTAGCTTCTTTCACTAATTATAGAATTGAAGTCATGTATCCACTGCCATAATTGAATTACCTTTTGAAGAAACTTAGAGCTGGATGAGTTTGTACTTCTGGACCAGAACACTTTCATTTTTCACAGGAAGAAGGTTTAATGCCATCTTGGATACCCCAGAAGGTTCGGAGTTAGAATCATCTTTGGAGAGTAACTAGCTCAACTCTATCATTTTATAGATGGAAAAAACTGAGGTTCAGAGAGGTAAAAATACTTCCCTGAGGTTACACAGTAATTAATGAGAGTCAGGTTTCCTGGCATTCCTGCAGAATAATATGTATGGTCTTTGCTGCAGGATGCTACATTTAGAAAATATAAATATTTTAAAGAATTATTTTAAAAGATCATGCAATGAAAATAATGAATACCATCTAACACCACTATCCCTTCTTCAGCACTACAGAAACTAATTTCCAACTAGGAATTTTTTCATAACACCCACTTCCAAGTAAAAAGCAAAACCAAGGTTGCAATCTCTGTCCTGGCCTGTCTCACCCTACCTCTCCCCAAGCACCAGCTTACTTAGATACAGTCTAACAGATTCTAGAGTCTTCCCCATCATAGGACTGGTAACCTGGTATCTGACTTTTCACCTGAGTTGGTATTTGGGGGATTTTTCCCTTCTCATGGGACCAGTACCTAGGGTCTTTTCCACAACATGATGGTATCCTCCAGAAACTAGCACACTGGCCAGTATTGGAGTCTCCTCCTTCATGGTTAAGTGCCTTTTGTCCCAGACACCAGAATGGCCAATTCTCTCTATGGTCCTCTGACCTAAGTTCTGTACCTTTCTCAGAATCTCACTTACCTGCCATCACAGTGTCATTCACATAGACTGGAGTGGCAGAGACATACCGTGAAGACTCAGAAAACCTGGGTTCAACTCCCATATGCAATATTTACTAGCTCTGCTCCCTTGGTCAGTCTCAAACTCCATGGGCCTCAGTTTCCTTATTTGTAAAATAGGGGATGGAATAAATGGTCTCTTATTTCCTTCCAGTTCCAAATCTATGGTCCTATGACATCTAAAACCTATTCATTAAATTGAGTCAATTCTAGACCCAATTGGATTCAATTCTTGAATTCCCATTTATAAAATGGCAACTTTACTTTCTAAAGAGAATTTTTTATTCATTGATGTTAAGCACTCAAGTGACTATAATACTATCATTACCACATACAAAAAGATCCATGTCTCATAGAAACTAGATGTCAGTGTGAGCTTTGGGGAGCTCACTGATCATGATCTTGACCTTTCCCACCAGAAAGAGACTTGGTGTAAGGAATGTTCAAATGTCCTGTGAACTAATGATCCAGCCCACAAACATTGGTTTAAAAAAATCGTTATGAGGAAAGTCTAAGATTCTAGAGGGGTCTATGTCTAGTCATTTTATTATTGGCTATATATTATCTAATCCTAGAATCGAAACATGACCCATAATGTTCATGTTTTTTTCTTTGATGGCGAAATGTAAAATCTCATGGTTTTTATACAAGTTTTTTTTTTTTTCAGAGAACAAAGAATGAGATTTAAGTTATAGCACAGACATTCTAAGACAGAAATTCAGTTATCTGGAATTTTTTTCTAGAATGTTCAGTACAAGAGTGGGAAAATTGGGCATGGGAATGATAGGATGGAGTTTCATTATGCTCATAACCCAATCAAGAAATACATCTTAATAGAAAATCTGGCTGTCTTATTTGTCAAACCATTGTTCAAACTCTTTCAGTTGTTGGTCTCCCCAGCCCTCCAACTTGTCTCCATCCTTCTGTCAGGAGAGCACACCAGACAGAAACCAATTCTGTGGTATGGCTCCTTTGGAATTTGCTAAGTCAAGATAAGTTTCTGCTTTCTCTTTGTGGGACATTATGCCTTAGGAAGCATTGGCTCTCAAAACCCTCAATTGCAAATAATCCTCAGAGGGCTAAAGAGTTGACAGTCAGCAGGCAGCCAAAAGCAAAATGCCAAAGCAGGACAGATTTATTTACTGAGGCCTCCTTCGGGTGCCCTGTGTCCTTCTCACCTCAACCTCTATTCTGGGCCACTTGAGACCACCATACTCTTTCCTCCCCACCATCCCCACCAAACTTTGCCCATTCTAAATCTTACAGTCACAATCATTCTCATATCTAGACGACATTTTTGTTTTGCTAAGTTCTGATCTCCCAATAAACCACCAAGATAAGCAGTATATTTTACCATTTTACAAATGAGCCAATAGGGACATAAAGAAGTCAAGTCATAGATTTACAGTTAGAAGAGATATAATTGTATCTTTATCTCTGAGAATATCTAACTCAAATTGTTTTCCATTCTCTTTTAAAAATTTGCATTTATTTTTTTCTCTCTCGCCATCAAAGAACAAATGATCATCTAATATATTCCATGCCAATTTCCCAGATGAAAACATTGAAAACCAGAGAAGTTCAGTGAGTTACTCAAGGAGAAACAAATGGAAGAATCATGATTCGAACTCAGGTCCTCTGACACTGAGTCTGTCGTTCTTTCCTTCACATCGCGTTGCCTTCATGATAACATATGTCCAAGGTTACATGTCAAATTGCTCTTGCTTTACAGATCACTTTCGTACCCAACAGTAGCAGCAGAAACAGCATCAACTTCAATAGTTCCTTAGTATCTCTTGGATGAAAGACAAAATCCTCAGGTTGTCATTCAAAGGACCTCAGAATGTGACTCCACCTACCTTCCCAGTCTTCTGCTTCAGCGCTTCCTTTCACCTCCTCTGTTCCAGTCCAACTGATGTACCTGCTCTTCTCCTGATGGTACATCCCTTCTCTTCCCTTCGCACCTTTGCACAGGTGTGGCTTCCTTCCTCCTGCCTCATTGAATTCCCACCTTCCTTAAAGGAAGGCTCAGGTGTCTCATCTCAAACACAAGACCTCTTTCTGATACACTGCCTCTTTCCCTACCATGATCAGTATTTTCTCTCCTTTGAAATGATTGTGTACCATTTTGTATTATTTTGTATTATGTTATCTGCCTCTATGGTGTATCGTCAGAGTCACCCGAGGGCAGGAACTACCACTTATTTATCTTTGTGTCCTTAGGAAATGAAAAGTGCCTTCCAAATAGGAATGCTTAATAAATGATTGTCAAATAGAATTAAAACTAGAAAGAAAATCATTTTTTTTTCCCTATGGTCCTCTGACCCAAGTCCTGTACCTTTCTGAGGTAGGAGTTCTTAGCCTGTTGTGTATCATGGGCCCTTTTGGCAGCCTAGTGAAGATTACAGACACTTATCAGAATCATGTTATCAAACGTAAAACAAAACACCAAGGATCGCAAAAGACACCATTTATATTGAAATACAGTCATTAAAACATTAAATAAAAAGTTTTCCAACCCCAGCTCGGAATCTTTGGGTTCCTTCACACCTTAAGATGGTGTCATTGGAAGGAGAAACATAAACTCTAAGATTGAGAGCTTGAAGACTTAGAACTCCTCATGGCTAATCCCCTTATTTTACACAGGCAGAAACCGAAGTCCAGAAAGGTTCAGTAAATCCCTAGCTTCCTTCACAACTGAACTCAATTGGCACCTTTTGTATGAAGACGTTTTTGATCCCCTCAACCCTCCTCTAATTCTCTGGTTCCTTTGCCTCCTCCATGCCAGGTTACCTGGTATTTATTTTATATTTTGGATCAACATCTTTATAGTACCTGTTCTCACCCTGCAATAAAATGTGAGCTCCTTAGGTCAGGAATAGATTCTTTTCTCTTGGAATCCTTTGTATCTTTTGGGTTGGCACATGGTCTCGCACATACTTGATGCTTAGTCTACGCTTGCTAAGTGATTGATTGATTGATTGATTGATTGCCCAAGATCACACAGGTAGTAAGTGGTAGATCCAGGGATTCGACGCTGAGGTCCTCAGACTCCCAGACCAGCATTCTTTCCATATTTCAGCCCCCCCCTCTGCTCTCCATGCCAAACGTGGTTTAGAGGATTTGGATATGTGCACTCTTCTGATTATTTATAAAGATCCTTGTAATATTTATATACTTTTTGTGTGTTAAAATATGGGGCATACCTTCAAAGTTCCCCCAGAGCGAGGGAAACAAAAATATATTCCTCTACCCTGTTGACTTTCCATACCTCTCGTTTTCAGTCTAGGATCTTTCACCAGGACATTAAATTCACTTAAAAGACGTTTTTGCAAAGAGGAAAATGAGGATTCGATGGACTGGTTCTTTGCTGCCAACATTCCTTCTGATCTGCCCACCCACAGTGACTTACTTGTTCCCCTCGAGACTTCTCCAAGCTAGCGCCTTTGCCAAGCAGCTTTAGCAAAGGCATTTGTTTTAGGCCGTTCAAGTCAAGCAGTTGGCCTTCACGTCAGATACGTTGTCAGGCATTATTGCTGTTGGTACTACTAAGTGAAAAATGCTAGTGGTTTCACTTACCTGGGAATTCTGGAGTCTCCTGTACCAGGTAGGATTTAAATATTTCATTAATCAGAAAGAAGTGCCTCCTTTATCCAAGGCCAGGAGATCTGTTCCAATTTGAGGCCTTGATTCCCAGGATCACTTGTTCTTTCCAAGTCTGCAACATGGTAGTCTGGTATTGGGTCCTTTCCACAAAGTCTTGTCCCCCCAAAGTCATGCAAACCCATTCTAAAGTACTTAAAAGACATCAACCTGTAGCAAACAGTGAAACAAAGGCTTACTTCCTTGCAAGCTGAATGTAAATTCATACACTGCATCCAGCTCATCAGATGGGCTAGATGAATTATGTAATTCAATTTGGCCAATGTTCTTCAGCACACAGCACAAATAGTTTTCTTTGGTTTTCCTGGATGTTGTTCTAAGAGGGAGGTAGCTGGAAAAAAATGAAAAATTACAGGATATGATTCATAAAAATCCCACATCTTGTTCTTTTTTTCTTGAATGTGCAAATACATTCTTCTTTTAAGGGAAAATAGGGCTTTGTCCTTTGGTTATAATTATCTCAACTTGCCTGTCTTTAATTTGGGACCCACCACCCTGAGGGCATCAGGGAGCATCAGCAAATGAAGATCTTAGTCTTTAGCTGCTAAATGTATAGAAGCATATTCATTTTTGAAACATCATTTTCCCCAGATAGGAATGTGAGAATGGAGTCATGGCCAGCACTTTGTATTAGAGAGAAAAGCCTTGGAATCCTAGGTTCAATTGTCTGACAGTCCAGAGCAGAAGGTTTCTCTCTGGGAATGGAAACATTGATCTCCCTCTCATGTGCAGAGAGAAAAGGATCCTCCCATTTTTAATCATTTTGGCAAATGGACTTAATTTATAACGCTTCCTTTTTCAGTTACTGCAACTGTAGGTGGAAATGCCCACACCCAAGGAAAGAATCATTCAATATCAGGTGGGATGAATGGGGGAAAGGGGCTGTGCTGTTGCCAAGAGTGCCCACATATTTTCAAAGCTGAGGAGTGTTGCAGATGGTCCCTGGACCTCAACTCTCTTGAAGCAGACAGCTGAGTCAGCTAGCTTACTCTGAAGTAGCTGAAAAAGATTGTGAAAGCTATGACTGCCCTAACCCTAGGTAAAATGATTCCTCAGGGTTTGCACAGTCTAACCCATTTAGAGATTAAAAGGGAGGACATAGGCTAATGGGAAACTATGACATGTACGTGGAAGAATGAGGTCCTAGAACTAAAAGGATCGTGGGAACCATCTTGTCTAAAGGTTAATTTTATAGAAGGGGAAATGGAGGCTCTGAGAAGCCTAAGGCAGTAATAAGCAATGAGCATTTATTAGGCCCTGATTATGTGCCAAGGAACTTGGTTAGGTGTCATGTCTAAAAATACAAGGGGAAAAAAGGTAGCCTTACAGTCTAATGGGGCAAAATAACAAATAAAAGGGAGGCAAAGACGAGCGGAGGTATCCATGAGGGGACATGGTATGAAGTCTAGAATGTCAGAAGTAGAGCTTGGAGAGGAATGAAAAGCAGTTGTCCTGAGTCCTTCCTTACCAATAAGAGAAGGGATCCACCTGATGTAATGGAGCTCCTAGTGAAAGAGTTGAGGTTCAAATCCAAGTTTGCAGGATTCCAATTGAACCTTGTTTGCATTATTGGACATTCTACTTCCAACCCTTTGCACAGGTCATCCCTGTTGTCTGCAATCCATTACCTCTTTGCTCAATCATATAGAATTCCACCTTTCTATCAACACTTCCTTCAGATGTCACCTCCTATATGAAGTCTTTTTTGATTCCCCCAATTGCTGGTGCAGTCCCCCCCTCTATGAAATTGCTTTTTATGTATTTTGCACTTGATAATATGTGTCCACATCATCTTTCTCAGTCTTATGGAATGTAAGTATCTTGAGCACAGGGGCTGCTTCATTTTGACTTTGAATCCCCAGTATTAATGGCCAAAATTTGCACAAAGTAAGCTTCAAATAAGTGTTTGTTGAGGGGATGGATGGATGGACGGATGGATGGATGTGCATTTTGCCCACTTGGTCAACAAGGTGCAGTTTCAGAGCCTGACTTGGAGGAAAAAAGACTCTTCTGGAAGGACTGACCCCAACAAGGTCTTACTATGGTTGAAGGCCCAACCTATATAACCATCCTGCTTTAATACCCAGACTCCTCTGACCACAAGGACATATGCTATTTTTCTTCTATGCATTTTAACTTAGAGAGAGACTGCTTAGAGAAAGACTGCTTTTCATTGTTTTGGTTGATGTAGGCTACAGGTTTAACTCTGGTAACATTTGTTCATCAAATGCTTGGAGGAAAGCATCTCATATTTAACGTATTAAAACAAAATAACCACTCTCAAACTTCTGAAATTCAGTCCAAGACTCTTGTGTCTCTGGGCTAACCCCTCATTACTTCAGAGAATTAGGGTGGGTGACTGAAGCGAATCATAATGAATCTGAGGGATTATATATTTTCCACTAACTGGGAAAATTTTCACCAGACTGCCATTTCCATAGACAAGACACCCATTTACATGCCTTCTCCCTTCCCCAAAGATATCAAATAATAATTCAGCAAAAAATAGATTTAGTCTGAATTTACAAAAAAGGGGGAGGGGAACTTATAAACAAGAGATGTGATCAAAACTATTCATTGAAAGTTGTTTAACTTTTTAGAGTATCACATTTCTCATCACTAAAATGGAAATAATAATTATACATATCTATATATGTATATATACACATACATACACACATGCATATATATATATATACATATATATATATATATATTAATGCTCAGAGTAATTTAGAAGAAAGTGTTCTCTATAAGGTAAGGGGACATATTGTCATTCTAAGTCAATGGACCATATGTATGCCCAGAGAGGTGTGACTCACAGGGGACAGGGTTGAGGCTAAAGATTCTCTCAAAAACTTAAGAGCTCTCCTCCTTGAGATAGAAGATCCATCCAAAACTAGAGTTTGTATATTGGGAGCCGAGGGTCCTTAAAGAGAGAAGCAGAATACATTTCCATTGACTCATGTATGGCCTCTACTACACACCACTATAGAATCAGAGATCTCATGGGTGCTGAATACAATGCTCTTTTTCCTTTTTGTTGTGTTGAACTGGACATAAAATAAATTCTGATGTTTACAAGGGAAGTGCAGGGTGAATTCACAGTAGAAAGAGAGGGAGAGGCCCCAAACTGAACCCAGTTTGTGTAAATCCAAAGCTTTAATTCTGAGCCATAAGTTCTATCTATTAAGTCTGGTTTCTCCTCATCACTTTCAATCTTTGTGATTTAATGGTGTCTTAGCAGGGAGATTAAAGCAAGTTTCCTACTTGTTTCCCCTTGGAGTTTAAAGTGAAGAAAGGAAGAGAAAGGGATTTCATAATAGTTTGGATCTGGTGTGATTTTTTTTTTGCATTGTATAGGAGATATGAAGATTTCCTCTTTTATCTCTATCAGTTAAAAAAAAACCACATTGACTCAAAGAGCATTTATCATAGTGGATAGTGAGGTGACCTTTGAGCCAAAAGATCAAGGTTCTACTACTGGCACATAATGACTGTAGGATCCTGGGCAAGTCCCTTGATCAAGATCACACTTCAGTTGTCCACATCCATTTGGTGGTTATCTGGAATGCCCTCAAGCAGTGTTATCAGAGCGCCTAAAGTTACAGGCACTATGGTAAATGCAGATGAAAGGAAGATGTAAAGGAAATGGTGCCTGTCTTCAAGGAGCTGATATTCTAATATCAACTAGAAGAGCAAAATAACATGTAAATAAAAATTACATATGAAATCATTGGGCATTATGAAGGATAAACTTGGGGATTATGAAGAATAAACAATTAAGGGGGCCAATAAAATAACTCCATCATGTTGGAGGTGATTGAGATGAGGTTTTTTTAAAATAATCTATTTTAAAATTCATCTTTAAAAATTTTCAACTCCAAATTCTGTCCCTTCCTCCCTCCCCTCCTGAGTCCATTGAGAAAGCAAGAAATATGATATCAATTATATGTGTGAAAATAATGCAAAACACTTCCATATTAGTCATGTTGCAAAAACATACACAAGAGCAAGAAAAATAAAATGAAAAAACTATGCCTCAGTTTTTACTCAGAGTTTATCAATTCTCTCTTTGGAGGTGGAAAGTATTTGCTCATCATGGATCCTTTGGAATTTCCTTGGATGACTGTACTGATGAGAATAGCTAAGTCTTTCACAGTTGTTAATCATTACAATATTGTTGTTGCAGTGTCCAGTATCTTACTGGATCTGCTGACTTAATTTTGTGTCAGTTCATGTAAATCTTTTCATTTTTTCTGCTCATAATTTCTTATAGCATAATAGTATTTGATCCTAATCATATACCATGACTTGTTCAGCCACTCCCCAACTAATGAGTATACTCTGAGTTTCCAATTCTTTGACAACACCAAAAGAGTTGCTATAAATATTTTTTTTTTTACATAAAGGTCCTTTTATCACTTCTTTGACCTTTGGGATGAAGACCTAGCATTGGTATTGCTGTGTCACAGATTAGGCACAGTTTTATAGTTCTTTGAGTGTAGTACCAAATTGTTCTCCAAAACGATTAGACCAGTCAATACAACCAATGTCAGAAGGAAAGCAGAAAACTGGGGGGAAATTTTATAGCAAATTTCTCTGATAAAGTCATCCTTTTCCAAATATGTAGAGAACTGGGTGATATTTATAAGTGTATGAATCAATCTCAAACTGATAGTCAAAGAAGATGAATAGGCACTTTTTGAAGAAGAAACAAAGCTATCAATAATCACATAAAATACTTTAAAGCACTATTGATTAGAGAAATGCAAATTAAAATAATTCTGAGGTACCATGCCACACTATTAGACTGGCTAATATAAAAATGACAAATTCTGGAGGGAATGTGGGAAAATTGGGACACTAATGAACTCTTAGTGGAGTTGTGAATTGATCCAACCATCCTAGAAAGCAATTTGGAACTATACCCAAAGGGCTACACAATGATACATACCCTCTGATCCAGCAATACCACTACAAGGTCTGTATCAAAAAGAAGTTGAAGAAAAAGTAAAAGGGCCTATATGTACAAAATTATTTAGAACAGCTCTTTTGATGGTGAAAAAATTGGAAATTTAGATTTCCATCAGTTGGGGGATGGCTAAGCAAGTTATGGCATATAATTGTAATGGAATACTACCATGTTATAAGAAATGATGAGCAGAATGCTTTCAGAAAAACCTGGGAAGATGTAAATGAAATGACACCAAGTGAAGTGAACAGAATCAGTCGATCATTGTACATAATAACAACAATATTATAGATTGACCAACTGTGAATGACTTATCTATCCTCAGTAACACAATGATACAAGGCAATTTTTTTTTATATATTGGCATATAATTTTATATATCTTGTGTTATATAAGTTCCATTGTTAGGAAAGAAAAAAAGGTTTTCTTACTTTCAACTTTATTAATTTGTTTTGATTTTCAGGATTTACATTTTGGTATTTAATTGGAGATTCTTAATTGGTTATTTTTCTAGCTTTTTAAGTTGTATGTCCAATTAAATGATCGGACCATTCTCTTTTTATTGAATCACATATTTAGAGATATAATCTTTCACTTATGTACTGTATTGATTGCTTCACACAGATTTTGGCATTTTTGTCTCATTCTCTTTAATAAAATTATTTATTGTTTCTGTGATTTTTCATTGACACACTCATTCCTTAGGATAGATTATTTAGTTTTCAAATAATGCTTAACATTAACTTTGTTACATAGATAGATAGAAGAAAGATACATTAATCATATTATGATCTAAAAGTGTGTATTTAATATTTCTGCTTTTCTGCATTTGGTTGTGAGTGGTTTTTTTTTTTTTATATCCCGCTACATGGTCATTTTGGAGAGGGGCTGAAGATGCTATGTACTGCTTAGGCAAGGGCATTTTCCTTTCTATTTCCATTCAATTTTCTACAGAGGTCTATCTTATCCAATAACTTTTCTAAAATTCAGTTTACTGCTTTAATTCTTTTTATTTATTTTATGGCTATATTTATTTACCTCTGAGAGGGAAAAACTAGGACTCTCCCACTAGTATAGTTTTTCTATTTCCTCCTGTCATTCATATAATTTTTCCTTTAAAAACTTAAGAATGCAATGTCATTTGGTTAGGCAGCTAGGTGGCACAATAGATAGAGCAATGGGCTTGGAATCAGAAAGACTCATCTTCATGAGTTCAGATCTAGCCTCAGACCTTAGCTACTTGATCCCTAGTGAGTCATTTAACCCTCTTTACCTCAGTTTCTTTATCTGTAAAATGAGATAAAGAAGGAAGTGGCCAATCACTCTCGTGTCTTTGTCAAGAAAACCCCAAGTTGGGTCACAAAGAATCAGGCACAACTGAAACAAATCAACAATAGCATACTATTTGGTGCATACATGTTTAGTGTTAACATCATTATTTCATTGTCGATTGTGTCTTTAATAAAGATGTAGTTTCTCTGCTTATCTCTTTTAATTAGGTCTATTTTTTTCTTTTGTCTGAACTCATGATTTATGCTCCTGCCTTTTCTTTAACTTCAGTTGAAATATAATAGATAATGTAAAGGGCCAAGGAACAGTCGATATGGTGTTTGCCCCCCAACAACTCCAGGACAAATGCCAGGGCTCTCTACACATTTGTAGATATGACCAAGGCCTTTGACGCTTTTAGTCATGAGGGCTTATGGAAAATTATATCAAAATTTGGTTGCTGGAGAAGTTCATCAATATTGTACATCAATTTCATCATGGCATGTTTGCCCGAGTTCTGGATAGTGGATAATGCTCTTGTGCCTTCCCAGTCACCAATGGAGTGAAACAGGACTGTGGGCTTGCTCCCATGCTTTTAAGCATAATGTTTTCAGCCATGTTGACAAATGCTTTCAATGAGGATGAGCATGGCATGAAGGTCAACTACCATACTGATGGCAAGTTCTTCAATTTGAAAAGGCTACAAGCCAAGACCAAAGTGGATGGAGTGTTGGTGCATGATTTTCTGTTTTCAGATGATTATGCACTCAGTGCAGCCTCTAAAGCTGAGATGCAGCAAAGTATGGATCAATTCTCTGCTGCCTGTGCTAAATTTGGCCAATAATTAACACCAAGGAAACACAGGTGCTCCATCAGCCACCACCACACCATCCATACGTGGAACCATTGGTTACAACAAATGGAGAAGTTTTGAATGCTGTGGATAATTTCACTTACTTTGGTAGTGTACTTTCCAGGGATGTACACATTGACAATGATGTAGATGCATGCATTGCCAGAGCTTTCAGGTTGTGATTGTGGATTCTTTCAATTTCTATTTTACCTTCTGATTCCAGGATATCAAGATAGTTTTCCTTCATATTTTTGAAATATGATGTATAGCCTCTTTCTTTGTGACTTTCAGGTAGTTCAATAATTCTTAAATTATCTCTCCTTGATCTATTTTCCACATCAGTTATTTTTTTCCAAGAAGGTATCTCACATTTTTTCCTATTTTTTCATCCTTTTAACTTTGTTTTATTGTTTCTTGATGTCTCATGGAATCATTAGCTTCTACTTGCTCAATTCTAATTTCTAAAAAATTGATTTCTTCAGTGAGGGTTTGTACCTCTTTTTCCATTTGGTCAATTTCACTTTTTAAAGATTTATTTTCATCAGTGAAGCTTTGTAACCCTTTTACCATTTGGTCAATTCTGTTTTTGAAAGCTCTTTAATCTTCAGGATTTTTGTGTTGTTCTTGTTTCTTTTTTTTAATAAACCAAACAGTTAATTGTCCTTTCTCATCCTTAGAGCTTGGAAAGATGTGAAAGATACTAATTTCATCCACTGAATACCAGGTCATTTCCAGTCCTGACTTTTGGACCTATGACTCACAAATAGGTACAGGCAATGAACTTGTGCCTGGTCCCATTCCCATTGCTAGTGTAAAGGGCCCCTTAATCTTTTTTCTAACTAGTTGCCTGATCCTCTGAATATCTCTTGCTTGAGAGATCCTAAAGCTGCTGCTGTTACTGCCATGACCTCCACAGGTGTTGTTGTTGTCATGTGGTCTCTAGGTCAGCCCCCACCCCAATGTCACAGACCTCTTTTTTTAAATATTCTAATTGTCTTGGGCTGGAAGACATCTCACCTTGACCTTTCTTTGGCTTTGCTGCTCCAAAATTCAACCTTAGACATGATTTTAAAGTTGCTTGCAGGAGAATATTGAGAGAGTGGGTATAGTCCTTCCTTATTTTGGTCTCTCCCCCAGAAGTCCTTGAACAAAGACTTAAAGAAAGCCTAAGATTTTAAGATGTAAAACTGATAAGGAAGAGGATCCTAGGTACAGGGATCAATCTCTACAAAGACCTAGAGGCAGATGATAAAATGTTGGGGGGGAATATTAAATAAGGCAGGCAGACTAGAGAATTGAGCGGATGGGGGAATGAGAGGAAATGATGCCCAATCCAACTGAAATGATTATTTGGAAGCTGATTGGGAAGGGATTGAAATTAGGTGTTTGCCTAAAAGACGAAATGACATTGCTGAAGATCCTTGAGTAATAGATACCATGGCCAGCACTGTTGTCTACTAACTGCATAAATCTAAAGTAAAACCACCAAAATGCAAACAATGTAGCTTAATTAAATCCTAGTTAAGTTTCTCTTGAAAATCTTGGGGAAATGATAAAGAAATACGGGCTAAAGATAATCATACAGTTGAGTGAGATTGGAAATAGTTGAATGGACAGGCCCAGTCCCTAGTATCTAATGGTTTCATGCCAAGGAGTTCGAAGGAAGTCTCTGGCTCCTTGACATTTTTATAAATGTCTTTGACAAAAGCATAAATAATATATCTTTTTGAGTTTCTAGATGGCATAGGGCTGAGAGGGTTAATTAACTTACTAGTTGTCAGGATCAGGATCCCCAAAGATTTTTTTCCGGTCAACATGAGATGAATGTCATAAGATGAAATAAAATGCAAATAAATGCAATCTCTTAAAGATGGAATAAAAATAACTTCACAATTACAAGATAGAGGTATGGCTAAATAGTAGATCTAAGGGTAAGCGGTGGTGGGGTCAGTTGACTTCCAACTCAATATAAGTCACCTGTGGAGTATAGTCAATAACATCTATTAAGCACCTGCTATGTACTAGTGTTGTGAGGGGCTCAGCTAATTTAATCTTGGGCTGTATAAGGGAAGTAAGAGGAAAGGTGGGACCAAGTGAATAATAATTCCTCCATATGGTGCTCTGGTTACATCATAGCTTTAGTTCTAAGTGTTATACTTGAGAACAAACATTGTTAATCTGGAAAATGTCCATGGAAGAGCAATGAGGAAGATGAAAGAACTTAGGTTGATTTCATATGATTATTTATTGAAGGAAATGATTTGACACATATATTCCCTTAAAGAGCTGAAGAATTGTTAAATAGAAAATTATACATCCTTGTCCTTCTTGGTTCCCAAAGATAGATCCAAGAGCAATGAGTTGAAGTCACAAGGGGAAAAACATAACTTTGAGGAAAGGCAATATTTCCTAACAATTAGAGCTGATAAACTATGGAATAAGCTGCCTTGGAAAGTTATGGATCCCTCTCTAACACCAACAGATTTTCAAGCAAAATTGAATTTTCAATTGTTGGGTATTTTGTAGATGAGTTTCTCATTAAAGTATAAATCAGACTAGATCACCTCAATCCTTTATGAACTTGTGAATCTATGAGGTTATCAGGGGAACACTTACATTTTTCCCCCGGTTTTCCCTTGCCTTCTCCAAATGACTGGCTCTCCATCTTCTCGTTCCTATGTTCTCCTCCTCCTTCTTCACTTGTCTTCAATCTATTCCAAAGAGCTATGATAAATTGTGAACAGACACTCAGACTCACACATCCTATTCCATGAAGTTTATATCTCTTCTTATCCTACAGTGTTCTACCACTGAAAAGTATAATTTCTAGTGGACAATGGCTTTAGTTAGTCATAGAAGAGGATAGAAATATTGTCTAAATCAAAGTAAACTGGAAATGTGATGAGGGCTCAAAGGTCAGCCTCAGGTCTAAGTGGTTTTTAGCTTGCTTAGACTTAATCAAGTGTTGGAAGTTTCTAAGCAGGTTTCTATTTTCCTACATTTCTTTGTATTTCTAGCCCCTTAAATGGTAACTGACACAAAGCAGTCATTAATAAATGCTAGTTGACTTGACTTACCTCAGTTTAACACACACTTTGAATTTTCAAGGTGTAAACTAGTAAGATCACTGAGCTTGTGGGATGCAACTTTAAAATCGGGAACGATTTTCTAGAGAACCATGCAACAAACAAACGCTCCATCTGGATGGCCACCCAAAGTCCACATACTTAAAAGCAGCACTCCTACCAGTGAATATCTGTGTTTTGAGGGGCAGATTGCTAACCACATAGCCACTGTAAAGAACTGCACCCTAGAGTGTCAGAGTTGCCCATGGTAACAAAGCTGGTAAGCGTCAGCATGAATCTTGGGTACCCCTGGATGGAACCCAACTTTCTGCACTTCCAGTCATTACCTAGGATTTATCTAGTATGTCATCATTGAATTGGGAGCTATGTTGATGAAGATGGGATGGGTGAATTCCCCACACAAAAGAAATCACAGATCCTTTATAGATTCATGTATTAATGAATAGAATGGAATTTTATAAATGAATAGAATGCCTAGGATTTATAGAATGCCTCCTATGTACAAGGAACTGTGTTAAGCACTTAAAAAGTATTTAATCCTTATGTAAAAACACTTGGAGGCAATTGCTACTATTATCCCTATTTTACAGTTGAAGAAACTGAGACAAATAGATATTAAGTGGCCCAGGCTCACGCAGCTAGTAAGCATCTGAAGCCAAATTTGAACTTGGGTCTTCCTGACTCCAGGACAAGCACTATATCACTGTACCACCTAGCTGCCCTTGTATGGGCTCTTGTTTCTGTTGACATAAACTGTGCTAATGTTATAAGCACTCTTTCCATTCATTTAATGAGGCCATATTAAGTTAGCATTGTGGGCAAGATACTGATAGAGTAGAACTTGTTCACTTATTCCCCAATGGGTGAATTTTGATTGGGGAATGGCAGTATATGAGTGTGATGGAATATGACTGCACTATAAGAAAGGATGAACTGATGATCTTTAAAAACATCGAAAGAATTAGTTAAGATAATGAAGAAAAAATGAGCAGAACCAAGAAAATAGTATATACAGTAACAGTAATACTGTTTTAAGAACAATTCTGAGTGACAAGGTCATTGTGATTATAAATATCTAAATTAACAACGAAAGATCTATGAAGGAAGATGCTACCTGCATCCAGAGTAAGAACTAATAGATGTATAGAATGTGGATATATAATATGTATACTATATATATGATATGTATATTACATATATATACAAACACACATGTATACATATATATGTATGCGAGAGACACAGAGACACATACACAGAGAGAGACTGAGTGATATCTAATGGTAGCCATCTCTAGGGCAGGAAGTGAAGAATGAAAAAAGGGGGAAAAGAAAGTTACATGATAACTTTATTATGTATTTAAAAGAAGCAGCAAATTGTACATAATAGATTTGAAGCTCAATTTTTTTCACTATATTATGGACATGCTTATTTTATTAAATTCAGAATAAAATAAAATTAAAAAAACAAATGGAATAGAATAGCTTCATTTCAAATTGCTTTTATTCACACTAGGACAACAGTGGAGTCAAATGATGATACAAAATACAGGAGAAAAAGAATTTTTTAAAAAATAACCTATGCAGAGGATGAACTCGACAGTTCTCTATAGACTAAATACCAATTCTCAGCAATGTTTGGGAGCACACCAGCGGATTTTCCAGTGAAGGCTTACAGATAAAAAATGTATCACAAACAAGAATAATAATCCAGAAGTGTGTTCAGCAGTATTCATTTGATTGTATTTGTATCGATCCTTGATTCCAGGCTAATTCTGTACATCTGGGACAAGCTCATGGCTGCAGAGTTTTCAGAAAAGTCTTAGAAATGTCTGTTTTTCTCAGCAACTCTCAAGAACAGGTCATTACTGTAGGTAGCCAAGCCAGTCAAGGTCCAATCCAGTGATATGCCAAGGATAGCACAACAGCTTCATCACAGAAACAGAGAGTGAACAGAAAGAGAGAGAGACACTTTAATTGGGCCACTGAACTAGGAAGCCCATTGGCATATAGGTTGAGAAACCTGGCCTAGTGACTTAAATCATGACAATTTGTCAACAAACATTTATTAAATGCCTATTATGTGTCAGGCACCATGCGATTATGACAGTAATAAGAATAGCTTTGCCCTTTAAGGTAGGGGATAGGGTCTGTGATTTACCTTATACAGGGTACTCTCAGGTAATGAAAATCCTTCCACTAATAGAAGCTGTTACTTTCTCCAGGACTAGTAGTTTTAGAAAATTGGCCAGAACACTAAAAATTAAATGTTTTGCTTAGGGATACACAACCATTCATGTCAAAGGAAGAACTTGATCTTCCTAGCTTTGAGACTGCTTTATAACCACTATGCCATGCTGTCTCTGTCTCTGTCTATCTGCCTCTTGTCAGTCTGGCTCCCCCTGTCTCTCTCTCTCTCTCTCTCTCTCTCTCTCTCTCTCTCTCTCTCTCTCTCTCTCTCTCTCTCTCTCTCCTTCTCTCTCTCTCTCTCTCCCTACCCTCCCCTCTCTCTCTCCCTACCCCTCTCTCTCTCTCTCTCTCTCTCTCTCTCTCTCTCCCTCTCTCTCTTCCACATATATATTTACATTTATTCTGCAGATTCACCTGTGGTATCATATAAAATAAAATTCCCCTGTCTGTAAGTTTCTACTCTTTTTTATTTATGCACTGAATAACAATCTCTAGACCCTTGTTCTAAACGTCATGCTAGCTCCCCTTCTATTTGTATATTTATTAATATTCTAAGTTATTTGTTGTTTACACAGGCATCCATCGATGTAGTACGTACACCGTAAATTTTTAGCTTCTTGAATGGTGAGTTCAAGTCTTTCTTTTTTATACTTTGCAGTGCAAAATACAATTAGATAATAAATGGGTATCAGAATAATTCCCACTTTACTTCTCAGGACTCTAATCAATTCTTTAAGACTATAAATTCCCAAGGATGTACTGTCTTACATTGGTAAAGGGAGTCCACATTTGAGACCCCTCCATCTCAATAAAATCCAGGAACCCATGTCCAGTCTCTGTCCTTTGACTCTGTCCTTATTCTGTCTCTCATAAGGGATCACAGTGCCCTCTTTCAACTTGACATCTGGTAACTAAAATTGTAAACTCTTGTCTGGCAGGAACTGAATTTTGGTATTTTTTAATTCATTCCAGTTTGATGACAAATTATGATCAATGGAAGATAAATAAGCTTCTTGAGGGCAGGGAGTATTTCATTTTTGTCCTTTTATGCCCAGCATCTAGCACAGGGCTCTGCACTCCATCAATTGATTTTATTATAATCCAAGTAAAGGTGAAGACAATGGTGGGGACAATACCATTGTTCAGAAAGCCTGATGGAAACCAGAATTGTCCCTTCCACAGGGGTTATTGTCCCCTAGGGGAGCTTTATCATCATCTGATGATGAGGACCTAATGATAATGATGACAGCAAAGAGAACCCTTCATTTCTCAAATAGATAGGGCAGGTCATATGGTTTCCATTTCTTTAGGATATGAAAATACTTTCTTTATGAAAACTATTCAACAGGTGTGTTCCTCCCCTTGCTTCCCCCTTTTTTTCACCCACATTATTTGCAGGTCTGAGTGATTTCATTCTTTAGGCAGCAGAGGAATGCAAGAGAAATGCTGATTTCTGGGATGATGAGGCACTCTGCGGAAGGCTGGCTTCTGACCTTGGAGAGAATTCCCTTCTCCTCCTAATTACCTTTTGGGTTATCTTATTGAGGTTGCCCAAACAATAACAACCTGAGTGGAAACTTTCAAAGGGAAGTCAACAAGAAATGGATGATTTTTAAAATAATTTTTAAATGCCACCATAGGTACTAGAAAACTGGTTAAGAGAAATTCAGCCTGGGAGGATTTTTTCCTGTGAGTATTCTTGCTTTTAGTTCCATATGGATCTGTAAAGAGACCAAGTCAGTTTACAAATCTTTATGATTGATTTTTGGAAAGCAAGCAGAGTCACACTCTTAGGGAGGTGGTTAGTAGGATCCAGCAAGAACACGTCTTCCATGTGGCTCAGAGCTCTTTGTGTCTGAAGGCATCCTCATTTCAAGTCCATTCATTCAGCCAGGAAGCATTTTTTCAGTTCTCCAAATCCCCTATAGTTGCCAGGCTCTGAATGATGTGAAGGTAAAATCCAAAGTTCATCCTGCCTTAGATATGACAGAGAGGTGAAGGAGAATGTGGGTGGGACAGGGAGAAAAGCGAGAGCTTGATTTCAGCTGAGTATTTGAAGTGTGACCTGTAATTCTTTACAAAAATATGCCAGGTGAAACGGCAGCAGCTCATCTTCACATTGTGTCAGCAGCCTAAGGTGGGATCTTGGCTCCACATCTTCTGTCCTCTGTGACTTGTGTGTATGCCTTGACCTCTGGGCCTCAGTTTCTCACTCTAAAAAGATGGAAGGTGGGTTAGACTATATAATCTCTAAGGTCTCTTTTAGCTCTAAATCTGTATTCTCTGGGCCTATGGCTTAGTTCATGGCCTCATTCTCTCATCTGAAATTGTTTTTTCTCCTTTTTGAAAGATTCACATCCTTCAAAATTCACACTCACACGTATAAACAATCTCCATTGTGAACAAAGAAGCATTTACAATGTTTCCATCAAGTACATTTATTTGTCTGTACTATGCCCATCAATGTGATATTCATATTGAAAAGGCCTGGCATTTCTGGAAAACTTGGCTTTGTATAAGTATTTGGTAACAGGAGACCTTTTCTTCTTGTTCTCATTATCTGAGCACTTTAGTGTGTCTTTGTATTTTAAAAAATTAAGGACTTTATCTTCTCACTCCTCTCTGCTGATTTATAAATCTTCATTCTTTTTTCCCAGTGTGGGCATGTTGCAATATGTGTGTGTATATATGTGTGTGTGTGTCTGTGTGTGTGTGTCTGTGTGCGTGCATGCTCATAGGCATTTTCCTGCATTTGTCAAGCAGAGTCCATCAGAATGAGGCAGATCATTGATAAAAACAAGAGGAGTCAAGTTTATATGTAGACAGAAGACTGAGCAGTCTCCTTTGGGAAACTATTAGTAATGATAATGATGATATGATTGTGTGAAGACCTCTCCACCAGGTCTGGTGTGTTTCACAAGTGTTGATATTCTCCAAAAGCCTCTACTCCATCCCTCGGGGCAACCATTCCTCTAATGGCATAATTAAAACACAGTGGTGCTCTGGGATCAGAAACACATTCAGCCATGATTAATCCTTTGCAGAGTTTCTCTGCTTGCACAGACCCCAACTCTGAGCCAATGCATGCGTCGCCCTCTCAAGGTAAATGGATGATTCATCTATGAATGCACCATGAGTTGGACGGCTGAGACTTGGATTTGCCAATATACAGTAATGCAGCAGCAATCCACAAACGTCAGTTAATTTACAGGAGGTTGCCAATACTTGTTTCTTCTCCATTCCCTTAAAAAAAATACAAGGCCTGGTGGGGACAAAAAAGAACACACAAAAATTTTGCATTTTCAAGTGAATTTTAAAGCAATACAGTTATGTTTCTAATTAAAATATTGTGTAAAATTACTAAACAACATGAGAAGAAAAATCTCTTTTTAAGTCACAGGCCTCACTGCCCGAGTCTCTTTAAAAAATGCATTTCTTGAACCAGTTGCAACTAATGAGCAACAAGAGTGTCATGAATTTTCCATGAAAACTTGGGAGAAAATTTATAAAAAACGTAATCAACCTGATGAATCGATATTAACCTTTTGCTTCCTAAAACCTAAGTCTATTTTTTACCTACCTTCCCTTTCAGATTACCCATTTCAAAGGGTGTCTCAGATTTCTAAGATGTTAAACCAAGTATCCGGCAGTTTTTGTATATGTAATAAAAGTCTTTAAAATTAAAATAGTAATCCTAAAATAAAAAAAAACAGCACATGAAAAATAGGGTCTGACTATAACAAAAGAGAGTTATATAATTCTCTTTGAGTGAAACCTTTCATCTTTGATTTACAGGTTTGAGCCCTCTCTAACTCAAACCACATTTCTGCATATCTTTCAGAGCATGGCCTTCGCTCAAACCTTGTTTAAATTAAGGTTCCTTTTAGATTTCTGAATAAAAGCATGACAATCTTCACTTATTGCTTTAATATATCCTTTGAGTTAGGAAAATATATTAAAAAATGAACACCAAACGGTTTCCAAAGAAATGTCAGGTATTAAATACTGTAAGAAGAATCCTGAATGGTAATATTTTTACCTCTGATGTTTTAGGTGATTGAGCTGCACATGAAAACAGAATACTGGAAAAAAAAAAAAACCTCCACATCACAATATGAGTTGATTTTAAACTCAGAAAATAAATTTCCAATTTTCTTTTTTTCTTTAAACCTTTTGACCATAAGGCAACATGTGGAAAGGTCAAGGGTCCCTTACTGGTTAAAGGCACAGCTCTCACTTAATACAAACCAACATGAAATCAAGTAGCTAATGCTATTTCTTATGTAACATGAACAAGTTTCAAAACAATACTCATCTAAATTCTCCCAAGTTTCATCAACGATGATCAACCTGTGGGTTCTCACATGTGAAAATAGCATAAATGAACCCAGTAATTAGCTTTAATTATAAATCTAACCCAACTTATTGGGTGCCAAGAAATACCTGAGTCACCGAGGTGCTCGTGGGGAAAACTCAAGCATCCTTAAATATGTGGCCTCAACAAAACTTTTGGGGCAAAATATGGACATCTTAGAAAATTTATTCTGTTTTCAAAGCAAATGTGAGTCCCTGTGGACCTGAGGCTCAAGACGATTGTCATTCAAAGAATGAGGAGGAGGATTCTTAAAAAATGAAGAGACCTCTAACCACCAAAGAAACCACAGTCCTCCCATATGTGAGAGCCTCAAGTGGGATGTGAGTGAAACAGTGATTGCATTCTCAAAGAAAAAAAATTCATTTTCATGCATGATCAAAAAAGAGAGTTCCAAATTGTGCCCTACCACAGAACTGTTGCCTTCAGGATTTGAATTTTGAAGGAGGTAGCACTTGCTTTCAGGGTAAAAATGCCCTCATCCCATTTCTTTTCAATTTTGACCTCTCACTCGCTAGAATTTGCAAGGGTGTAAAAACAAAGGTACAATATGTTATCTTGTTTGCTCAGAGCTGAAAACAAATCCTGTACACAATTTAAAACCATGTGAAAAAAATTAGCCTATCGAAACCAATTCAACATGTCTGAAAGAATATTGTTAGGGCTTTCCCTCAGATCGCCCTTGCCATCACCATCCCTACAGGGTGGATGGTGCTGAGGGTGCGGGCTAGCCCAGGGCCAATTTCTTGTCTGCCAGTGGGTCTCATAGCACATTCAGAGCCCACATGTTGGAGGCCATCCCTCCCCAGTTTCTTTGCTGTAACTTTAGAATCAGAGTGGTTACATTGAAGGAGTCTTTCAGACCCTTTCAAGTCCATCCAGAGGACAAGTGAAGCTGCTGTGTGTGCTCTGTGCCCAGTGTTTATGTTCCATTCGATACATGCCACCCAGGCGGCAGACAAGACATGTCTGAGGGTGCTTGGTTGGGGGTGGGGGGTGGGGAGATACACAATGATGTCACACACAGGAAATACCGGGGCAGGGGGAACTTGGCACTTCACAGGGCTGGATCTTCATCCATGGGCTCGCCAGCAGGTCTGTAAAAATAAACAGGCAATCAGAAGAGGGCCGAGGAGTACACAATGACATGGTAGATTTTCATGCATAATCAAAACTGATTTTTCAGCTCTCTCTGATGTTTATTTGGGCAATTCCGCTATCCATAAATAGAGTTTCTTTCCTAGGAAGTATAAACACATGTCAAGTGGAAAAACATTCTAGATCCCGGCAATCACGGCAAACATTCCTGTTTCTATTAAAACATGTCAGAATATTTTATAACTCTCGCTTCAGAAAAGCTCATGGTTTCTATCTTGCAGAGTCAAAGATGTTAATGAAAAAAATAATGATATTATCCCACTTGAGAGACATTCATTCACAAGGTTTTCTTGGGCAGTAGATTCCAAAGATCAGAGCAGCTTACCCAGTCTGGGAGTGGGGGTTCTGCACAGGAGACCTTTCTGCTTCTGTTTTTTCATAACTGGATTGGCGGACTGCCTGTGGGCCTTCAAATCAAATTCTGAATTTGATTAGCAAATTACTGCCAAGCACCCAGGGTTTGGACTAGAAATCATCTCTGGTGCTTATCTAGTGTTATTAGGCATCTTCTCGGGGCTCAGTCAGTTGGACAAAACCAAACCCAACTGCTTCAGATTTTCAACCCAAGATCTGAATTTCACATACTAATAATGGTTTAGTGGAGGGACAGAGTATGTGTGGGGGAAGGGCTTCAAAGACTACTTTGTGAGAGATGCAGAAACTGGGGCAAAGAGAAGCAACTTTCTCCAGGCCTCTGCAGATGCTTCCTTAAAAATGTTACGCATGCATTCCCCTGATAAACTTAAATGCTGACATGTGCACAGAAAAAGGAAAAAAAATGAGGAAACACACATGTATGCATGAACTCTCTCACACACACATGCCCACACACATAGCTACAAACACACACAGCCCTTTATTCAGATGAAACTACTGTTCAGTCTTTTAGCCCAACTTACACATTCTGTTCACTCTATTTTGTATATTTTCTTTTTTAAAAATTTGAGGCTTGGAACATACCCCAAATCATGGTGGCAATTTTATGGCTTGGAAATTTTTTAATTAGAAAATTGTCACTTCAAATGAAATAAATATTATTGGCAGTACTAATGGCCAATATTTTATGAAATAAAATATGAAATTTATGAAATTTTATTAAAGAAACTGAGACTAATCTATTTAGAGGAGGAAGGGACCTCAGAGGTCATCTGAGTGTTGCCCCTCTTGTATAGATGAAGAAACTGAAGTCAAGACAGGTTACATGGATTGCTCATTATCATATAGCTAGTGAATGAAAAAAAATGGAATTTGAACTCATGTCTTTTGATTCAAACTTCAGCATACTTTCCACGTTCCGTGCTACTTCTTTTAAAGAAGACTACACACACACACACGCACACACACACACACACACACACACACGTATGGATATAGACATAAAAGAGATAGATATCAAAGTAATAGGTATAAAAGAGAGATATCAAAGACCTTATTCTTTTAAAATATTAATAGCACAGTACAAAATTTTGGCTTTGTATCTTAGCTCTTTCCTTTAATAATCATGTGACCTTGGATACACTTGACTTTTCTGAGCCTGTTTACCCTAGCCTCTGTTAAATTAGGGGGTTGTACTACATTATTTCTAAGTATATAGATATATGATGTTATGGCCGTGCAACATTGGGAATCAATAAAACTCTCTGAAACTTCATTTCTTCATCTGGAAAAATGAGAACATCGAACTATTAATCAGTTAATCAGTAAGCATTTATTTTAAGCCTTCTTCATTCTACTACTATTTTGCTAGGTATTCATAAAACGAAGATCAACATGAAAACATCTTTGCACCTATGGAGATGATTTTCATTGGAGGAAGCATGCAAATGGATAAAATGTATGGACAAAATAAATACAACGTAGCTTCAAAGTCAGGGGTTTTGATAGGGGATGGACATTTAAGAAGAGAAATGGGAAAAGGTGGTGCCCCAAATGGATTCTGTGAGGAAGTTGAGAATTCTAAGAAGTAGAGATGAAAAGCAACTGAATACCAGGCATAGAATTTTGCACATGCAGGTACAAAGATGGGAAATGTGTGTAGAGAACGGTCAAGAGGCTTGTTTCACTGGAAGGTATGAAAGGGAGCAATGGGTAATATCTGGAAAGGTTGGATGGAGCTAGACCAAGAGGGAGCACACGCTGTCCAAGGGCCCTCTGAGCTACAAAGCTGATGATGACACAGGAGGTTATTGGAGACTCAAAAGGACTTAGATGCCACTACTAGTGAGTGGGTTTAGTGAACATATTTTCCTGCATAAATTTTCCACAGGTGCTTTTTTAATAGAATAAGGATATTATATATCCTTATTTAGAAGTTCCATAAATACTGCATACAGAATTTTACAAAATAGATGAGTAAAGATTACTAAGCATATTTGGAGAAGTGAGACTCCAGTAAGAACTAGAGTCCAAAGACATTTTTAATGAATAGTATTGTATTGAGCATCTATTTTTTTTTAAAACAGCCTCTTACACATGGAATCAGAGCTTGTACTTTAGGAAAATCGGAAGCATATTTTCTAAATAAGTAGCCTTTTGCATTGGGAATTGTGAATTATATAAGGTCTTGTTTTTTTCTTCTTGTTTTCACGGGCATTTGCAAAGAAAATGGCAGATGTGAGCAGGCTACATCTCATTACAAATGTGGAATCATGACCGTGGTGAACTTATGGAGGAATAAGGACAGCAAAGAACGACTAAGATGGGGCTTTTGTTATTGTCAGGAATGCCCACATGGATGAGATTACAGATCTAATGGAGGCTGCTAGACAGCATGGTGGATAAAGCATGAAGGTTGGAGTCAGGAAGCACTTTACCTCAAAGCTTCAGTTTCCAAATGTATATAATGAGGATATTTCTACCCACCTTACAGGGATATTTTATGGCACTGGATAAAATGAGGATGAACTGGTATTCATGAATGTGAAAGAAGTTCTCAAGACATTACCCCTGCCTTTTATTCACTTTCTTCACTTCCCAATCTTGACCGAAAGTACATCAATTTTAAAGGATGTTGTCCTCTGTTTTCATATCTTTCATCTTGTCCTATTGCTCTTTATTCCTGATCAAACCTCATTCCTCTTCCTCACACATCATACTTAATTTCATATATTTTGCCTTTGTGCTGTCATTTCCCTCTTTTGTTGAAGGCATTCCATTCTCACCTCCACCTCAAAGAATTTAAATAAAGGTATTTAGCAAATACCATTTTCTAAAAGAAGGCTATCTTGATCCCTACCCTATTGCCAGCTACCAGTGCCTTCCCAACCTAACTACCTTATACTTAGTTATTTCATCTATATTAACTGTATATACTTATATATGTACATTTTGTGATCCAGGAGAGAATTCTTAAGAATAAGAATCATTTTATTTTAGGTGGTTATATAACACAGTGCACTGGAACTGGAAGACCTGAATTCAAATCTGACCTCAGGCATTTACTAGCTGTGTGACATCAGGCATTGCATATGACATTGTTTGCCTCATTTAACTCAAGCATAAAATGAGGATAATAAAAACACCTCCCTCACAGGGTCATTGTAAGAATTAAATGAGATACTATCTACAAAGTGGTTAGCACAGTACCTGTCATATAGTAGGCTTATTATTTTCTAAATTTATGTTTCCAGTGCCTAGAGCAGGGCTTGGCACATAGTAGTTACTTAATAAATGCTGATTAAATGATTTTAAAATTTACTTTAGCCATTTAAATTGTAAGTCAATACTTTGTCCCAAAGATTATCTTTTTTCTAACTATTCTTTTTATTTGTTAAGAAATCTTTGTAAACTATGTGAGGATTTAGTGCTCATCCTTCCTTCTAGTTTTAGGACACTCTATCTTGACTTATCTGTATTTCACTGGGTCTTTAATTGAGTTGGAATCTGTTATTTAAACCCCCTTTCCATTATATCCCTCATCACTCACTTCCTGACTCATCTTCCTTTGCTGCTGGCATATCCCTAGGGCTAGGATGTATAAAGCTACCTCAGCCTCTTCCAAAATAGGGATTCTAGTGTTCTTCAACCTGACTTAATTAGGTTATTTGATCTAATTATCTTCTGGAGAAATAGAATTGACCCCATCTGGATTTCAGTTCCATTAATTTTAGGCCTGACACAGTTACATCCCCACACTGCTCCCTACCCCAATTCTTCCTTTAACTTTCCCCATTTTCTTCTCTGGCTGCAATCAATCAGTATCTGACACTTTTTTTTTGGAGATTTGGGGGAGGGAAAAGTTGAATATTTCAGACAGAATCTTTGAAGTCTTAGGGATTCTTAATCTGGGAGTCACCCTACGAAGAATGAATCAAATTTCTTTACCCCCTACTCACACTATAGCATTTGTTGTTAAGGAGGAAGGTGGCAGTAGGGTAGTTTTGGGCACTGGATGAGGCATACTGGAAAAGTCATTTTACCATAAGAGAATGCCAATATTCACCACAGGCACAAACCCATGACAATAGATCAATGTGCTGAGAGTTCAAACACAATACTAGTCTCTTGATTCCCTGAGCAGAAAAATACAAGACTTGTAGCTGAAAGAAAATAGGGTTTGGAGGACAATCATTACACCTATTAGCTGTCTCTATGATACTTAGAGAATTTCCTCCTCTGCAAATAGGATGAGTGATATCTATCTCAAAGCACTGTTGTGAGGAAACTATTTTGTAAACCTCTAAGTGTTATATTCAAAACAAACAACCCCACACACACATTTGCCTAGTACCATAAGATTTCCAAATCCCCTTATAATAATCCTTTTCTTCTTTGACCCTTAGCACTCTGTGGGATCATTATCACTATTTGTTTCACTCTTCACAATGACCACCTTAAGAAAGTAAAAGGGGAATTGTTTAAAAGTTTCCATAACTCAACAGAGTCACCCAATCTTTCCTATGTTTGCCATTCCAAAGTTCTTGGATTTTTCATAATTTCCAATCCTGATTAGATGTTCCAAGTTTTCCCAACATCTTTTCTCATTCTGTCTTTTCTTTTCTCTCCCCAAAGGCTTGTTTGACTGGCTCCCTTGGCTGTGTGTTTCTTGCTCTTTACCCACACTTCTATCTTTCAATTATCTCAGTGGTGTCTTTTTGCATGATAGAAAGTGAAATAGCATTTAAGTAAAAAGAACTGGTTTCTGGTTCTTGATTTAGGTAATATGACCTTTAAGACCTTTGGCAATTCCCTTTACTTCTTTGGACCTCAATTTCTTCATGTATAAAATGAGGGGTTTGGACTAGATAACTAGAACCTAGCAGGTATTTTCAGCATTTCTGCTAAACAATTCTAGAACTGTTGTCAATTAATATTCAATTTCCTTTTGCCTCTGTGATTCTCATTTCCCACATTATAAATCAAAGGGATTACATTAGAGTCAGTCTCTAGAAGAGACTTTAATATTCCTTCTAGATCTAAATCCATGATTCTAGAATCCCATGTACACAGATAAGTTAGATATTGATATGGCAAGGAAAGTGAGATCTTTTACTGTTTTTGCTTTAGTATAATCAAGAAATTTAATGTCTCTATTTGTTCAAGGATCCATGGTCATTTAGATTGTAAGGCCAAGGATCCTGGAAGGGTGGATTGGAAAGGCAAGCAAAACAGGATCTTTTGCTGTTTTTGTTTTAGGATAATCAAGTGCCTCTGATTGAATTTTGCCTTTATCAACCAAGAGTCTTTACTGGGTAAAGTTCAGAAACAAGAATTTCTTTAACTAGAAACTGTATATGTATTCATATTATTAATATGATTAGAGATCTTCCCCACCCATTAATGGGCCTGCCCACTAAGGGGAGTTTGATAAGCGAGGCTTTATAGGAAGGCCCATACCTTTTGTTAATGATGCTCTGGCTCTACAAAAGGTATAAATACTCTGAGGGTGAAGTTTTACTTTAGGGCTTAACTTTTGGAAGAAGCTTTGTTTGCCAGAAGAGACTCTGGGAAGCTGCCAAGGAGTCACCTGGCTTTGAAAAGTCAAATGTTGGTGCTTCTCTCTCTGGCAACTATGGTCAGAGAGTTGGACCCATTCGTTGATTTATGTTATATGTATTGCTTATGTCAGACAGTTTGGAAGTGCTGTCTGTTGATTTTTGATTTCTCTGTATTCTCTGAAGTTCAGGGTGCTGACTTTTCCCCCGAATTAAGTGAATGACACGTGCTTGATTAAAGTGATTGCTAACCCCTCAAAACTTGCTTTTCCTTTTAGGAAAGCAGACAAAAGAACCTGTCATAGAGGTTCCCCTGTGTAAGTTGTGGGGTTTACTGATATAGATATGAACATAATCTGGCTTCTACCCAAGTCAGATGGGAAAGAGACATACCTAATGCTTTGTGCCCTTTATGAAGGGAAATGAAGTTCCTGATTGGAGCTAAAGGTCATATACATTTGTGGAGTACTTGATGGGAATCAGAGTTTCTTTGGTGAGAGATACTCAAGGTAGGTCAGAGAGAAAGACTGTTGGAACTGAAGACATGAAGGGGAATCCAGCTCTTTAATATGCTTCTGATTTTCAGCCTGCCTCCACAGAGATCTCAAACAAAGGATATTCTTGAAGTGTCTGCAGCTTACCCAGCATCCTCCCATAGCTTGCTTAGTTGAGCTGTATTATACAAAGTATATGCCAAATAAATCTTATATCATGACTTAGGAGATAGAGGTCAGCCTTGAAGTCAGTAAACCCCAGATTCAAGTACTACCTGTGATAGCTCTGCAAACTCTTTAAGACTGTACCTTAAACACACTGATAGACAAGTATAATATTGGAAGTTTTACACTCCAATAAAATCAAAGGTTTAGTACAAAGAAAACAAAATCAAATCAAGGAGGAGTAATAATGATTGAGTGGAGTCAGAGGAGGTCTTATGGAGGAGATGGAGACTTGGGTTGAACCTGGAAAAATACTTATAATGATAAATTGTGATAGTGTGAAATACAGTGTACATTCTGTGTAAAGGAACACAGGTGATGGTGAACAAGATTTCATTCTGTTGGAAGTATAGAATGACTGGTGTAAAATATGCCTGTAAAGAGAGGTTGGGGCTAGATTACATGGGCCTTTAAATTGTAAACAAAATGTTCATGTTTTGAAGATCAAACCAACCAGTTGATCCCCAAAAATAAACTAAATTAGCATTGTATAGTCAGAGGTTCCTTGGTCCCTTAATATTAAGAATGCTAGTTTACAAAAAAGAACATTTGAAAAGTAAAGAAATATAGTATTAGGGGCGGAGCCAAGATGGCAGAGTAGAAGGACGCATGTTTACGAGCTCCAACCCACAGCCCATAGAATTAATGCAAAAAGAGACCCCCCATAACTTCTGGACCACTGAATGGTATACAGAAACGGAGTGGAAGAGATTTCCTTTCCAGAGAGCCCTAGAGAGCCGTCCCCAGGGTCCACCGTGCCCCAGAAAGCAGACCCACCCCAGTGCTGCCCTGGCCACGGCCCCAGAGAAGCTGATCCGAGCAGGCTTCAGGGACGGAAGCTCCGGCAGCCGGGAAAGTCCCTCCACCCTCAGAAGCTACAGGTCAGTGAGAGAAACGGCTGGCTGGCTGAGGAGAGTGGGGTGTCTCCGTGACTCGGGCCTCCTCGGGAGGAAGCGGTGGTGGCAGAGATGGGGGGGGGGCAGGAAGCGGCGGAGGCAGAGGAGTGGGCGGCAGCGGAGGCAGGCAGCAGCGGCCGGCCCAGGACTTGCCCAGCAGCAGGCAGGATCTTCATTACTGAAAGTCTCTGCATAAAGCCCCTGAGGAAGCCGAGCCTGGGAGGCGGCCCTGCCCCCACCCCAGCACCAGAACTAAAGCTCATTGATTAGCAGCTGGGCAGGTGGCGTGGAAAGCCCATTTGAATCTCAGAGCCCAAGCACTAGCTGGGCAGATCTAGGTGGGGGTGGACAGGAATCTCAGAAGTCAAGTAACTGGCTGGGAAAATGCCTAGAAAAGGGAAGAAAAATAAGACTATAGAGAGTTTTTTCCAACAAATGCAAATGATCCCGACATTTGGATCTGATGACGAGGATGTATTCTTGCCATCAGGGAAAGACGTGGAAGGCGGGGCCTCAGCACCCCAGACACCCCAGGGGGATGTCAGGTGGGCTCAGGCCTTGGAAGAGCTCAAAAAGGATTTTGAAAAGCAAGTCAGACAGGTGGGGGAAAAACTGGGAAGAGAAATGAGAGAGATGCAAGAAAAGTATGAAAAACGGGTCAATACCTTGGTTAAGGAGACCCAAAAAAATGCTGAAGAAAATAACACCTTGAAGAATAGGCTCACTCAATTGGCAAAAGAGGTTCAAAAAGCCAATGAGGAGAAGAATGCTTTCAAAAGCAGAATTAGCCAAATGGAAAAAGAGGTTCAAAAGCTCACTGAATTTAATAGTTCTCTCAAAATTAGAATGGGACAGATGGAGTCTAATGACTTTACGAGAAACCAAGAAATCACCAAACAAAACCAAAAGAATGAAAAAATGGAAGAGAATGTGAAATATCTCATGGGAAAAACAACTGACCTGGAAAATAGATCCAGGAGAGACAATTTAAAATTTATGGGACTACCTGAAAGTCATGATCAAAAAAAGAGCCTAGACATCATCTTCCATGAAATTATCAAGGAAAACTGCTCTGACATTCTACAACCAGAGGGCAAAATGAGTATTGAAAGAATCCATCGGTCACCACCTGAAAGAGATCCAAAAAGAGAAACTCCTAGGAACATTGTGGCCAAATTCCAGAACTCCCAGCTGAAGGAGAAAATCTTGCAAGCAGCTAGAAAGAAACAATTCCAGTACTGTGGAAATACAAACAGGATAACTCAAGATCTAGCAGCTTCTACATTAAGAGACCAAAGGGCATGGAATAGGATATTCCAGAAGTCAAAGGAACTAGGACTCAAACCAAGAATCACTTACCCAGCTAAACTGAGTATAATACTTCAGGGGAAAATATGGTCTTTCAATGAAATAGAGGACTTCCAAGCATTCTTGATGAAAAGAGCAGAGCTGAAAAGAAAATTTGACTTTCAAACACAAGAATGAGAAGAAGCATGAAAAGGTAAACAGCAAAGAGAAGTCTTAAGGGACTTACCAGAAGTGAACTGTTTACATTCCTACATGGAAAGACAATATTTGTAACTCTTAAAACTTTTTAGTATCTGGGTAGTTGGTGGGAACACACACACACATGTACATGCATGCATGCACACACACATACACACATGCACACACACACAGAGACAGAGAGCGCAGAGTGAATTGAATAGGATGGGACCATAGCTGAAAGGAAGTTAAGGTAAATGGTGAGAGAGAAGTGTGGTAGGAGGAAGGAGGGTGAAATGGAATGGAGTAATTATATGTCATTTAAGAGGCAAGTAGGAGACTTTTTTTGGGAAAAAGAGGAGAGCTGAGAAAAAAAAAAAACAATTAGTTTACCCTCATCACATTTGACTAGAGGAGGGAATAAAATGCACACTCATTTTGGTATGAAAACCTATCTTACAGTATAGGAAAGTGGGGGAGAAGGAGATAAGCAAGGGGGGGGATGATGGAAGGGAGGGCAATGGGAGGAGGGAGCAATTTGAAGTCAACACTTGGGGAGGGACAGGATCAAAAGACAGAAGAGAAACAATGAGGGGCAGGGTAGGATGGAGGGTAATTCAGTTAGTCTTACACAACACGACTATGAGGAAAGTCATTCACAAAATTACACAGATATGGCCTATATTGAATTGCCTGCCTTCCCAAAGGGAATGGGTGGGGAGGGAGGGATGGTGAGAATTTGGAACTCAAAGTTTTAGGAACAACTGTTTAGTATTGCTGTTGCTACTAGGAAAGAAGACATACAGTTAATGAGGAATAGAAAGTCATCTGGCCCTACAGGAGAAAAGAGAAGATGGAGACAAGAGAAGGGAGGGATGACAGAAGAGAGGGCAGATTGGAGATAGGGAAAATTAGATGCTTGGGGTATTGGGGTGGGGTGAGGGGATAAAAGGGGAGAAAATTTGGAACCCAAAATTTTGTGAAAATGAATGTAAAAAGTTAAATAAATAAATAAGTTAAAAAAAAAGAAATATAGTATTAGCAAAAGGTATGGAGGTGAGGAATACATGGGAGTATTGAGCCACACATGGGAGATGACCTCTGGAAGTTTCATTTGCATCATAGAAGTTGATAATTTAAGCAAGATCCTATATGCATTTGGTGCTGGTGGTCCACTGTAAAGCATGTTTATCTTTCATGAGGTTCATGGTATAGTGTGCGATAGGATGTGGAAGACAATGGTCACATGTCTTCAAATGAGATGGTGGTAGTAGTTACTTGTCTTTCCCTCCCACTTGGCTTTATGTTTTTCTTTGTTTCATCTCTTTGAGCATATATAGTAAGATTCTAAGAGAAAAGATCTGGAACTCTTCTGATTGTTTTTAACTCTTTTAGGGTTTTCTATGCTAATCTAGAACTTTGGCATAAAGTGCATCAGAGATGAATTCAGAGCCATGAAGGCAAGTGCTTCATTTACATCTTGATTGAGTTCCATTGCTAGTCCCTAGGAATCAGGAATTAGCAATGGAACAGGCATCGTAACATAACATGGATCACCTAATGGAAATAAAAGTGAGGAAAGGAAGAAGATCGCTAATAAAAATAATAATAATAAAGAAACAAAATGGGGGAGAGGGAATAAAGAGAGCTGGAAACTAACTATGATATTGACTATAACTCCAGTATATGCCCACAATAATTTCTGAATATTAGTTGTTGGATATAAATAATGATAATAGTGATAAATAACTGATATTTATATTATGTTTAATGTTCACAAAATACTTTACAACAATTATATCATTTGAGCAGGACAACTGCTTTTGGAGACAGATACTGTGAGTGTTATTATCCCCATTTTTCGGATAAGGGGCGTGAACATAGAGGTAAAGAGATTTGCGTTAAGATCACGCAGCTGGTGAGTGTTAGATCCTGGATTCAAACTGAGATCTCCCTGGTTCCTGAGCCAATCTACCACACTATCACTGAAGTCATGACCACAGAACCTTACAGTTTCATTGAAAACATGCTATCTTTGTTGGAGCCAGGTTCATCCCCAAAATACATTATGCCCATCCACATACATGAGAAAACAAAACAGTCTGAAAATGCTCAGGCAGAGAGTGGGGAGAGAGCAGGAAGGAGAACTCTCAAATCACATGAATCATCCAGAGTGAACTGAAAAAGATGAGAGTTGGAATGGCTTTCCCTGCTCATATGTTGTCATAAGGCTCACTGTCCTTTAAATATATCCCAGGAGTATGTCAACACTGCATAAAAAAGCACATGACACTTTCATTGTGGCTTACATTGGGTTAGAAAAATATAGTTTTGCAGTGATGGCAGGGCCAAACAAATCATGAGTTTTGATATTCTCTATAGAACACAATGCTCAGTTCCACTAGATATAGACTCTGTAACCCTGTTTTTCCCCTAGGAAGTTTAACTGCATTTGTTCTTAATAACAATTATTATATCCTCACAGAAGCATAAAGAGGATAATCATTTATGGCTATTAATACAGCAGTTAGAATGTAAGCTTCCTGGGGCATGGGATTTTTTGACTCTTGTCTTTATATGCCCATTGCCTACAACAAGGACTGGGCCACAGTAGGAGCTTAAGAAATGTTTGTTTATTGAAATCAAATAAGAATCTTATCATCATAATTCATTTTAATTACAACGAAAGCTGGGATCATCTATGATTCAAAGCAGAAATCATTCCCCAAAGAATTACTGGCACAAAGATATGAATACTTTTCAAAGAAGAATTTTAAATGACTAATGAATAGGATATGATGCTGACATATGAACAAACACATGAAAGATTGCTCCAAATCGATAATTGTAATAAAATCCAAATCATAAAAATGCTGATATTTTACACATCAAATTAGCAAAGATGGGACCAGTCCATGCTGGAGGGCTTGAGGAAACACAAGCACACAAATATGCTGTTGATGCAATTTACTTCAAGGATTATACCTGAATGATAGAATGGTGTTAAGAAAATGACTAACATGTCTGTATATTTTGATCCAGAGATACCAGTCTTAGTTATATACTCTAATAAAAGTGAAATAAAGAAAGACACCATATGCAACAAAGAATTTATAATAGCAGTTTTTGTAATATCAACAATTTGGAAATAAAGTGGATCATGAACCGAAAACAACAAAATTGGAAAACAGAAGAGATCTCAATAGCCATCAAATCCAACCCATAAAAGGAATCCCCACTATATTTTGGCATTTTTGGGGTCTCAAAGTAGTCAACTTTCTTCTGTTTAAAGACTTCAAAGAAAAGAAAACCCACTGGCTCTCCTCACTTCGGCATCGCTCTCATTCATAACGTTTTCATGTTATCTAGCCTAAAGGGACTTCTCCGCTATTTCTGCCTATGATAGCTGATTCTGCCTCCTGGGTCCAAACAAGTCCCATTTATAGATTTGAAGACAGCTAACATGTCACTCTGAAACACAGTGTGATAGATCACTGGATTTGGGGTCAGGAAAACCTATAAGATGTGTGACCCAGGCAACGTATATATCAGTTTTCTTATCTGTAAAATAGGGGATATAAAAGTGTTTCTGTCCCAGAGTTTTTGTGAGGATGCAATGAGATAGTGTTCTAGGATGCTTAGCACATTGCCCAACATGTAATAAGCATGTAATAACCCTTAAGAAATGTTTGCTTCCCTCCTTTTCTTTGAGACTTCTTTTCTCTGTGTTAAATACACCCAGGTTTTTCATTTGATGCTCACATGTCATGAACTGCAACCCCCTCCCCATTCTGGGGGTCCTCTTCTGAACACTCTCCAGGTAGTCAGAGCTTTCCTTTATTGTTACTGCTACTCTCTTTCAGTTTTCCAGTCATGTCTGACCCCTCATGAGCCCATGAACCCTAGCCCACCAGACCCTTCTGTCCTCTACTCTCTCCCTAAGTTACCATATTGAAATTGAAGTTTACTAAGCCGCAGCTGTTTTTCAAAGTAGCTCATATATACCCATGCCTCACCACCTTATACATACAAAGTTTACTTTTAATACTAAAGTTAAAAACTTTACACATCTCTTCCTATTTAATTTCATCTTATTTTATTCATTTTTAAAATTCAATTTTATTTTACTTTCAGAGCCATATTTTCTCCCTCTCATTTTTTCTCCTCCTCCATTGAGAAAGAGAAATAAAATCCATGCTACAAATACGTAGAGTCAAGTAAAACAAATTCCCAGATTGACCAAAAAATAAAAATATGATATTCTATAAGGGTATCACTTCCCTATCACCAGATGGTAGCATTCTTCAATTTCTGTCTTTTGTGGTTGGTCATTGTGTTGACCATGGTTCTGAAGCCTCTCAAAGTTGCGTGTCTGGGAGTGATTGCTACTAGTTTAGAACTTGTTCCTCTGGTTTTGTTCCCTTCACTCTGCATCAGTTCATAATTATCTTCCTACCTTTCTCTGAAGTCAACTCCTTTATTGTTCCTTACAGCACAATAGTGTTCCATCACATACATATCCTGTAACTTCTTCAATCATTCCCTCACTGATGAGCACCTCTTGGGTTTCTAATTTTTTGCCAAAACAAAAATAGCTGCTCCTTTTCCTCTTTCTTTGATCTCTGTGGTATACAGACCTAGTAGTAATATTGCTAGGTCAAAGGTATGTACAGTTTTATAACTTTGGGGACATAAACCAAAGATAAGTAGCCAGGGTCAAGCACAGATTTCTGGGGTACACCACTGGAAACTTCTTGTCAAGTTGACAATGAATTATTAAGAACGATTATGAATCTGGTCATCAAATTAGCTATGAAAGCAACTGAATTTATTATTGTCTAAACCATATTTTTCCACCTCCCCATGAAAATAAGATACTTTATCAAAACCCTAGCTAAATTCAAAATAAATTATATTTTCAGCATTTCCATCATATATTAGTTTAAAAATCTTGTCATAAATGACATCAATCAGGCACAAGTCATGCTTGATGAATCCATGCTGGGTCTTTGTAATCAATGGTTTCCCTTCTGGACTTTCAACAATGATCCCCTTAATGATTTTTAGAATTTGCCTTTTGGTCATTGACAGAGAATCAAACATTTTGTGGTACATGAATCCAATGGAATATTACTGAGATATAAGAATTGGTAAATATAAAAAAAACACAGTGACAGGGACAGAGTTAGATGAACTTACAAGAAGTGAAGTAAGCAGAACCAGGAAAACAATATACACAAAGACAGTAATAGTGAAAGTAGGGGAAAATCTAAACTTGAATGTTATATAATCATAATAACAAACGGCCCACCTCATGTCACACACACACACACACACACTCACCTCCTACTCTTGTCTGCAGAGCCATAGCATTTTGCAGGTGGAAACTGCATTTACTGATGGATCTGGTTGATGTATTGATGAGTTATACTGAATTAAATTCATTCCCCCCCCTCTTCTGTTCTTTTATTATAATAAAGAATGGATTTCTGGGTTAGGGTAAGTCTGGGAAATGGAGGTGATATAGAAAACAAGAGATAATAAGAATGTAAAACAAATAACGCAGGATCCTATGAGGACATCTGGATATCCATTCAGAACAGGAAGAGGTAGGATTCTTTTGAAAGGATTATCAGTTTGCAGCTGGAAGGAATACTGGTGATTTAGAGGTGACTTCTTCATCACATTATAGAAGAGGAAATTGAGGCCCAAATAAAGTTATGTGACTTGCCTGAGGTCATAAAAGTAACAAGTGGTAGGGTCATGATTCCTGCCTCATTTTTTCTCCTTTTAAACCTCCCATACTTATTTTTGCTGTGTTCTGTTGAAATATCCCTAGTATTCTTTTTTCCTTTCATATTCATCATCACAATAGTTTCTTCTGACAATAATCTATCTGGATCCAGAGTAACATTTTCCCTGATATTCCTGTTTTACATAAATACAAAGTTTTTTTCATGATAAATATCAATACATCAATTAGTGCTCAAATCCATCTACATGATTCAATAAGGTGAAACATTATCCTCATAATCAATATTTCTAAACCAGAGTTGAATAAACTGACAACACCCTTTTGAGTTTTCAACTTGATTTGTACAAACAAAATCAGGGAACCTGGGACTGGAACATCCTAATTCTTTATTTCCAGAGACTTAGAGCTCACCTTGGTTTTCTGGAGCCATGTGCTCTGACTTCCAAGAGTCAACTCTAATATTGCATTGACTTTTCAGGGAAGAAGGTAGAATCATGCTTAACTCAAATTAGTAAAGTTTATACTGCCATTAGCCAATGGGAATTTGTTAGCCTACTTGCAAGCAATGGGCATGCAGATGTGCTTTATCAGAAATGACACTTTTATTTAATTGACTATATAGATGGAAGTTGGTGACATCCAGCTTTATTTTCTAGGACCCCAACTTTTTCTTTGCAGAGGTCAGGAGTTATGTGTGTGGAATGTGGCATTTTTGGTTGATTAGTGGATTAGTTTTTGTGAACTGCTTGGCCCTTTCTGGACCCTTCCTCATTTACCTTCCCATTTTCCTTCACTACTTGATAACTACCTTCTTAAACTGCCATTTTTTCATGCCTCTCCCTCACTCCCAAATGACCCTTCACCATATAAGCATTTTCATAGTCTCTCTTTCTAACTCCTTCTATAGAAATGGAAATTGACAGTCTTGTCATTTCCCTTCTTCCCCAAAAGAAAATTCAAATGGACAAAAATACTTCTAATAGGCTTTAGGCAGTAGGATTCTATCCTTTATTCACCAATGGTAAAATGATTTTGATATGTACTGGCTAACAAAGGAATGACTTTACCCAAAATCTGAGTACCAAATGAATAATTCCAAACATCAATATATCTTCCTGCATAACTTGAGAGTATTTCCTATAAAAAGTGCCTAGCTTTTATTCTTCTCTATCCATACTGTTTTTTTTTTAATTTTTATATCTTTCAGATTATATCATAGACTTTTAAATGGCAAATTTGTAACCAAATCCAGGTTTTTTTCTATTTCATTATCTAATTTTGAAAGTGATGGGTCTTGATCATTGAAAAGAGTTGATGTCTTTCTCAGTAGGTCTGAGACAAAACAGCTCGCAACCCTCCCCTTTCCTATTTTTAGGGCCCTAATCTCCTCTTGAGATGAATGGAGGAGATAGTTCAACTGAAATGGAAGTACCTGTTTGTACAAGTCATTTTATACTTTTCCCCCTCTTGTAAGGAAAAAAGTTTTTTTACAGAAAAAAATTTTTTACAGAAAAAATTTCAAGCTGCATTCACTTGGTCTAGCACAAATGAATGCAAATGATCCTGATGTGAAGATTGTAAGACACGATGAATTTATTAAATGCAGATTATATATGCTATAGGCATGTAGTATGAGCATTTCACACCACCTTTACCTTCAGATGACCATGTGAGACCACTTGGCACTGAAGCCTGACTTATGACACAGCCAGTCTTCACCAGCAAAGACTTCTATTAACCTAGTGATAAGCACGCAATACTGGATGAGTCCCTGGCACATAGTAGGAACTTAGTAAGTTCTAGCTGACTGAAGCACTGACCCAGGAAATCTAGAATCCATTACTGCCAAATACTACTGAGGCTTTAGGTTACCTGCGCCTGCTGATATGTCTTGTAATCACTAATTATTTTAAGCTGTGCAATTGAATGTACTGAATTAATTATAATGCATTTCAGTCAAACTTGGATTTGGCTTTCCTTCCCTATATTAATAGAGTTTTAAATTATAAATCCTCAATTCCAGCTTTAGCAGATGTTATGGTTAACTCAGTTTTACAGCCCTCGGATGACAGACAACTCACTGGATTTGGCCAGAAGAATAATTACAGTGCATTTGGATTAGAAATTTGGGTTCAACCCCAAGCTTGGAGTAGCAGGGGGTTACTTCATCTAAAATAAATTTGTTCTCATGGGCTAGCTGCCTATACTGAGATGCCTTCCAATATGCTCATGCATGGCATTTGATTGTAAGGCTAATCTCTTGAAAGTGGTTATGGTCAGAAAAAAAAAAGCTGCATTGTGATGAAACCTCTTGCTAAAAGCTTATGCCTGTCCTGTGTCTTTAATCTGCTTCCTGACCAGAACAAGATGTTGAGTTTATTGAACTCCAAAGAGCTAAGAACAACTAAGATGAAGAAAGACATTTTTTTCTTTTCTATACACACACACACACACACACACACACACACACACACACACAGATTTGTGTATCCTTGGGAGAAAAAAAGGCTTTCAAGGGATGCATTTTTGTTTATGGAGTTTTATTACTAAAGGGAATCTGAGAAACTCAAAGAGCACAGGCTGCATTTTACATTCAATGTAAGTGTGTGATCTTGGACTTTTCCAGAAGCATTACCTGACCCTGTGTTCCCAAAAGCTGCGCCAATGGAACACAAGCTCTGGTAGGTTTGGTTTAATTCCACAAGCATTTCAAATACCAGACTTGACACTGGGGATAGAGGGATAAAATTAAGACTGTTCTTGCTTTCAAGAAGCTTATTTCCTACTTGGGGGTGGGGAAGTAACATTATATGCCAGTAACCAAGACATAGTGATTTTGTTCCCTCCAAATAAATGACTTTCCAGGTATTCTGAATATAATTTGTATGTACATAAGTATGTGAATTCCTTGAGGACAGAGGTCATGTTTTTGCCCGTCTTTGTTGTAGGGTCTAGAACATGGCAGGCATTTACTGAATGCTTTTGTTGATGCTCTGCTGCTGAATATGATAATGATGCACTAGGGGAACTAGCTGAGCTTAAAAATAGGGATATTTAGGGTTGGAAGTGAGACGTACACCAGGTATCCATGCCCCCAATCAAAAGTACAGAAGTAGGCATCAGGAAGAGCAAGGCCTCAATCTGTGAATTTTGATGGAGCTGGAAAGACTTCAAGTACAGGGCTAGTGATTCTTGTCTGTTGTTCAAGGACCAACCTAGCTAAACTCAGAGTATACCCTACTAAACCCCTAACAAGCTGTGACCAGCATTTCTGGCTGTGGTAGCCACTCTAATGAGATGACAGATCTGTAAGGTCCTGAAGAAGCTTTATCTGACTTTGGCATACACAAAAGATTCTTGGCATTTGAGTTAATCATAGAAGGTGTATAATTTTGCCAGTTTGCCCTCTTTTCTGTCATAGAAGCTAGATTTTAAAGAAATATTGCCCATGGCACCATTCATAGAATACAATGATTTGTTTCAAATGTATTAACAAACAAAGGCCTATATAATAAATATAATTATATATTTATACAATAATTATACATTTATACATATAATTATACAATAAATATCCTGACTTTTTCAATTTAGGCACTCTTTCTTTTTACTATGATTTTTCTTTAAAAACCTAATCATTTGCAAATCAAAGTTAAATCAGTATCATCTTCATATGACTTCTTTTTCAGGAGAGCATGTTTTTTCCCATTCAGTGTTCTATTAACTATTTTCCTCTGAGATTTTAGTCATTTCACAGAACAGTTAAGCCCAATGACTAGTGCTAGTTTCCTTCCATTCTCCTTTCTTTCCCTTGACGTTCCTAGTCATGAACTGATAAGAAGCCAATTGTGTTAGGAGCTAAAAATCCAACTTCAATATTATAAGCAACATGGAAACATCCAAAGAAAGTCATATGTGACACTTTGTACAATCCTTAGTTGTCTTTTCCTGAGTTTGAACTTAGCACTCATCCATCCACACTCAGCAAATTCTTCAGGGGCAGAGTACAAGCTTTCTGTCTCTGGGTTTCACAGAAAGAACGAAACTTTCACATCACATTGTCTGAGCTGGTGTTCTCAGTGGTTTGGAAGAAAACAAGTCAGAGTGGCTACAAATGGGAGGGAGGAAGTAGAAAGATATTCGCCTACAAGATTTAAAAGCAAGAATGTGTGGGACTCAACCCACCTGACTGAAAGGTACTTCCAGAGCTCAATTCATACCTGTGGTCTTCCTTAGAAAAGCACTGGTCCACATCCACAGACAGGGAAGCTAGGGCAGAGACAGTCTCTCTTTCCTCTTGCTCTTGCTCCTGAGTGCCAGTCAGATCACAGCCTGAATACCTCTCCACTGACTTCCAGTACTTGCCTAAAAGAAAGACACATCACAAGTTATGGCTGTTTGAACCTGCACAGACATTAGTAGAACACCTAGAGCCAACAAAGAGGGGTTGGGAAATTAAAAATTTCTATGTTCCCTGCAGCTGTGGTCTCTCTACGTGGAGGCAAGAACACCAACTAGGATGTCTTGTTTCAACAGTGCAAGAAAATAATGAGATGAATCAGTTTGTGATCTGAGAGCCCATCTTTGGACTTGTAGTTTGCCTGTCTGACAGAGAAGCCAGCTGTGACATTGTTTGGAGAGGGAGTGGTTTGGGGGACTCTAGAGAAAGTGAGAGGTAAAGGCAAGATCAGAAAAGGCGGATCAAAGATTTCTACCTATCTCTCCCTCTGTCTCTATTTTTTCTCATGTTCTCTCTTTTTCTATCTCTCAGTATTCTCTCTCTCTCTCACATAATCTATCTCATATTCTCTCTCTTATTCTATCTCTCTCTCTCTCTCTCTCTCTCACACACACACACACACACACACACACACACACACACACACTTCTTTCCCTCTCTCTGTCTTTACAAAGCCCTAAAACTAAGGGAAAACAAAACCCCAGCAAAGCTTTCAGGAAACAGAAGAGTCAGGTTTATTAGTCCTGGATGTACTTTCTCCTCCAGCCTCAGGGTGTGGGCTTGAACAATGAGTTATTGAGAACTTTGCAGCACAAGCCCTCATGGGTTTGGAGATCCATACATTAAAAGGCAAATACTGCAGGTATGTGTTGTTTTAGGGAGAGTGGATCATGGTGTAGGGTCTTCATTGCATAAAAACACATCAAAGTGACAAAAGTGAAGGATTCAGGGTTGGACTTCTTGCTTCTCCAAAGTTATTCTTAAAAAAAAAAAAAAAAAAAAAAAAAAACAAAAATCACGCACTGGGAGTGGAGAGGCAGGGATTCTGACCACAGGGTGACCCGACCAATCCCATAGAGAAGCAGGTTAACAAAATCTCTGCAGTCCAAATAATGAAGGGGGAGGTCTGGCATGGTGATTGCTGCCTGGGGTAAGATAACATCACAGGTCTTTTACCTCTCATCCTGAATGAAGAGGGGGGATGGAGGGAGCCCCCTGAGCTCAAGGAGGAACAAAATTATAGTGAGCTGAAACTGAGCAAAAGGCAAATTAGGGGGTATGGCAGAGAGGAGAGGTCACCAGAAAGAGTGGGGTATAGCTGTTTAGAGGCAGGATACAGTAAGGCATAATAAAGGCAACATTACTGGAAAAGGAAAATTCCTCCAAGTTCCAACATTTTGGTTTTGGTTTTTTGCACCCCGAACCTCAGGAGGAGAGGTAGGGGGGGAGTTGCACACCACATTGGATGCTTTTTTTTTTCCAAGGGAGGAAGTATTCCACACATCCATAGGTTATTGGTATCCTGGGACAAAATTCCATTTGTACCATGTTAGTTAAAGCCCTGAAGAGGAGAATTTGCTTGGACAGAATTAGTGGCCAAATTTTTTCCCCCAAAAAACTTGCCCTTAGCATAAGCATCTTGTTCACAGTCTAGGGACCACATGGCCTTGGTCTCTCTCTCTCTCTCTCTCTCTCTCTCTCTCTCTCTCTCTCTCTCTCTCTCTCTCTCTCTCTCTCTCTCTCTCTCTCTCTCTCTCCTTTCATTTCAGTAGTTTTTAAATTTTTAATTTGGTTGAATTCCTTTGACTTTCCTTTCTTAAAAATACCTTGTACTGATCATTCCACATCTGCCTTTTTACCTTCTCCATTCCTCAAATGAGAACACAAGAAGAACAAACCTCATTACAATTAGGTATAGTCAATTACACCAAATTTCTTCATTGGCCATACCACCCTCTCCCCCGAAACCAAGTTTAATCCCTCATCTCTATCAGGAGGTGGATAAAACATTTCATTATGAGTTCTCTGGAATCCTAATTAGTCCTTTGACTAATAAGAGATCAATACAATAATATTTCATCAGATTTATATAGTATAACTTGTTCATCCATTCCCTAATATATAGGCACTCTCTCAGATTCTGTTCTTTACCACCTCAAGAAAGGCTAGGAATTTTTTTTTTGGATATTCCTACAGTTTGTTTCTCCTAGGACTCATTCCTCCCTCAATTTCCACTCCTCGTAATTCCCTCTTCCCTCCTTTCCCTCCTCTTTCTATGTTGAGTGAAATCTATTTCTGAATCAATCTCTCTCTTCTATTTTCTTTTGATCACTTCAGATGAGGGAAAGGATCAGGTATCGGCTGTTCCCCTCACCCCTCCTTCTTGTGTGTACGGATGTCTACTTTTGTTCACAGATTATGTGAAATAATTCCCCCTAATTTCCTCTCCCTGATCCCTCACCGTATTCCTCTTTCCATTCTTTTTTGAAATCATGAAGATCTAACTCCTCCTTGAAGATGGAGTTTGGTATTTTCTTCCCATACTTCAATGGAAGCACTTTATCCTTGCTTAATCTCTTGTAGTTTTCCAGTTACGTTGATATTTGTCAGTTTCTCTTCACTATTATGTTTGAACATCAGCGTTTCTCCTATGCTCTGTTCTTTTCATCAGGAATGCTTGTTCTTTGTTGTTTGGTCATTTTCCTGTCATGCCCAGTTCTCCATGATCCCATGAGGGGTTTTCTTGCCAAGATACTGGAGTTGTTTGCCATTTCTTTCTTCCTTTCTTCTTTCTTTTTTTTCCTGACAAGGCAATTAGGGTTAAGTGACTTGCTGAGGGTCACACAAGTAGGAAGTGTCTGAGGCTGGATTTGAACTCAAGTCCTCCTGACTCCAGGGCCAGTGTTCTATTCACGGCACCACCCAACTACCCTTGACTATTTCTTTCTCAGCTCATTTTACATGTGAGAAAACTGAGGCAATAGGATCAATTGATTTTTCCAGGGTCACACAGTAAATGTCTAAGGCCAGGTTGGAGTTTTCCTGGCTCCAGTCCTTCTGCTCTATACAGTGTGCCACCTATTTGCCCAGGAATGCTTAGGCACACTTACATTTAAAGTTCCGTCTTCCTCCAGTAGCATTGTACTCAGTTTTTGACATACAAATTATTCTTGGCTGTGAGCACATATCTTTGTTTTTTGGAATATAAAAATCTCAAGTTTTCCACTTCTTTGTAATATTGTTTGTTAAACCATGTTTTATACTCACTGCAATTTTTTGTACTTGAATTCTTTCTTTCAGGCTGCTTGTGGTATTTTTTTCTTTGACTTAAAGACTCTGAATTTTGGCTATGATGTTCTGGGCATTTTAATTTTAGAGTCTCTTATGAGAGACATTCAATGAATTCTTTTCATTTATACTTTCCCTTCTGATTCTAAGAAGTCTGAGCAATCTTTTTAAAAAGAGGATTTCTTGAAATATGATATCTGTGTTATATTTTTTGGTCATGGTGTTCAGATAGTTCAATGATAGCTATTTTTCTCATCTATCTGTTTTCCAAGTCATTTGTTTTTGCTCTTCGATAACATATTTTCTTCTGTGTGTTCAGCTTTTTTATTTTGCTTTAATTCTTGTTGCCTCATGGAGTCACTAGATTTTCTTTGCTCCATTAGAATTTCTGGATGCTTCTTGCTTGGGCGGGGTTTTATATCTCTTCTGTCAAACTATTAATTCCATTTGCAGTTCTTCTTTCAACAACTCTCATTTCTCTCTTCTCTTCTATTTTTCCCATTAGTGTTCTCATTTCATTTTTAAATGCCTCTTCTTTAAAGAAGTATTCTTGTTTTTATCTCTTCTAGGAAGAAGGTGGCTCTAAGGTCAGAGCAAGGTATCACTTGAAGCATCTAGTTTAGCCTACAGAAAAAGAACCAAGGCAGGAATCCAGACCAAAGAGGAGACTACAGTTCTGCTGATTTGAACCAATAGAGTTTTTCAGCTGGCTCATAGGAATGAAGTCCCCACCAGTGGCTATCTACTCTTGTACAGACCTAAACCCAGGTAAAGAGCTTGTAGAGCTCAGACCAAGATGACTGCAGTTAGACTTTGCCCTGAATCTGAGTACTTTGGGAACAAGGCAGAATCTCAGCCTATCCTTGAAGTCCTAGGATACAATAACACTCAGTAATCCCAAGAAAACAGCAACAAAATCAGCCCATAGCTCCCCTCCATGAATGTGATAGATCTTAGTCCTAACATCAAGTCTGAAGTCATGAAATAGGTTGGAAGAATGGGCAAGCAGACAGCAATAACAAAGAATCCCATCATGGTGAAGAGCCACCCCATGCTGCTGCTGTTTTGAACTTCCTTCTTTCTCAGTATGTTGCCCAGGACCTCCCTTCCCAGGAATGCCAGTCCATTGTGCCAGTGCTCTTTTCACTCTGTCCTGTAGTTTTGACCCAGAACTGGGTAGTGGGCAAAAAACTGTCAATTGGTGCAGGCCCCTGGAATGTTGCCCTGGTATTGGTCAAGTGAAATCCCAAAATGCCATGGGACTTAATTTTTCACTGGTGCAAAGCCTTTACCAGGGGGTTGGATTGTTATCTAGTTTGCTCCTACCCCAACTCTATTTCCAGTATCTAAAAACCTCTTCATGAATCTCAGTAGATCAAATTTAGCTCGACAAATGACTCAATGTAATTTTCTCTTCTAAATTTTCTCATCAGTATTTGTCATGGTGCCTTTTGCTAGATCTGTTTGGAGAAATGTGTAGAGTAGAATTCTCTATATTGCTTCCTACTACTCCATGACCTTGACTCTGTCTCTTCCACAAAGTCCATCTTAATTGTAAAATGTTTCCTTATTCTCCCCCATTAATGTCCCTTGCCAACAACAAAAAATATACTTTGTCTTTATTTTCTGTAGAATGATTTAGTGACCTGTTGTCTCCATCCCCTCCAATAGAATGGGAGCATCTTGAGAGCTAAGACTGTTTCATTTTTGGCTTTGGACTTCCAGTTCCTCACCCAAAGTTTGACAAAAAATCTTTATTATTGTTCAGTTGTTTTTTCAGTCATTTCTGTCTCTTTGTGTCTTCATTTGGGGTTTTCTTGGCAGAGATACTAGAGTGGTTTGCCATTTCTCTCCCTAGCTTATTATACAGATGACAAAACTGAGGGCAACAAGGTTAAGTGACTTGCCCACAGTCACTCAGCTAGTAAATGTCTGAGGCCAGATTTGAATTCAAGCAGGTGAGTCTTCCTGATTCTAGGCTCAGCACTCTACCCACTGAGCCACTAGCTTCCCTGGATAAAAAAAAAGTAGATATTATTAATCATGACTGATTGCTTGACTGATTGCCTGCACTAAGCAACTTCTATATCTGAGTACAGAGTTTACAAGGACTCAAGAACAACCAGGCAAGACTCTAAAAGTTCACATATGACACTGGCAGATCAGACATGGATCCCTTGGAAAGTTCTGCCATGAATGGAAAAACACAGGGAAAAACACTCCCATTCCCAATGAGAACAGTTGAGAAAACATCTGCTTTTCTGCTCTGGACTTATCCACCAATTGGAAGCCTGCTAGCTAGAGTGAAGAAGATCTTTTGGGCTGATTATGAAATTTCCTCAATGGGAGCACAGGAATTATTTATTTTACATATTTCTAAAACTCTGAGTTAAGTTTTATACCCTGTTACCAATATACTCCAAGTAGATATTAAAGTTCATACAATTCTTTACCAATCTTAGGAGAGGGGGAAATCAGATATCTTATACAGCTATTTTTGGCATGGTGGTAGGGATTCTTAGTCAAACAAAGGATAGAGGTGATGACAAAAGATAGAATAGATGGTTTGAATTTCACATATTTGAAAAACTTTTGATCAAATAAATAAGAAAGGAAATAGTTATATCTTTTTGGGGGGATTTGTATTCATTAGTATGAGTCTGATAACAATGATTCATTTATCCATATTTATTCTCTTTATATCATCTGGCATATACCAATATGTATCTTTGTTATCTCTGTTATTAGAATGTAAGCTCTTTGGAAATAAAAATCATTTAATTCCTTGCATTAGTATCTTTAGTTCCTAACAGTGCCCCAAACACAAAAAGATAATTAAGTAAATGCTTGATGACAGATTTGCTAGACATATAACAGACATACATAAGACCTTAAGCCATTCCCTAATATATAAATGGTCAATGGATATGAATAAAGAGTTCTCAAAAGAAGAATGGCAAACAATTAACAAACATATGAAAGATAGCTCTAATCCACTAATAATAAGGAAAATGAAAATCAGAACAATTCTGAAATTCTACCTCATACCCAGAAAACTTGAAGAGATGACAAAATGTGGGAGTAATCAGTGTTGAAGGGTTTTTAGAAAGACAGGACAACTAATGTTCACTCTTAGTGGAGCTATGAATTGGTGCAGCCATTCTGGAAAGCAATTTGAAGCAACTCAAAGAAAGTGATGAAAATATCCATACCCTATCGCCCAGAGATTCTACTGCTAGACATGTAAACCAAAGACATAAATAACTTTTAAAATTGCCCTATCTACATCAAAATATTTATAGCAATGCGTTTTTGTATTAGCAAAGAACTGAAAACCAAGTACCAGTTGTAATGCATGAATATAATGGAATATTGCTATGTTGTAAGAATGATATATGATAGGGGAGGAGCCAAGATGGCAGAGTAGAAAGATTCACATATGCTAGCTCCGAACTCACAGCCCATAAATTTCCTGCAAAAAGAACTCCCAACAAATTCTGGAGCAGTGGAAGCCACGCAGCAATGGAGTAGAGGAGATTTCCATTCCAGAGAGCCCTGGAGAACCAACCCCAAAGGTCTGTCACGCACGGGAGAGGAGCAGAGCCCAGCCCTACCCTGGCTGCATGGCACTGAGAGGAGCAGATTGGAGCAGGCTTCAGGGATGGAATCTCCGGCGGCCGCGAAAGTCCCTCTGCCCACAGGCGCACAGGTCAGTGAGAGAGACTTCTGGGCTAGCTGAGAGGGGAGCAGGGTGTCTCCATAACTCAGGCCCCCTCAGGAGGCAGCAACAGGAGGAAGGAGTGGCCAGGGCCTCCCAGAGTAAGCAGGGGCTCGGGTCCATTACCAAAGGTCTCTGCATAAACCCCCTGAGGGAACTGAGCCTGGGAGGCGGCCCTGCCCCCACCTGAACACCAGAACTGAATCTCACACTGAATAGCAGCCCTGCTTCCTACTGAAAGCCCTGAGGCAGGGGAGCAGCATTTGAATCTCAGACCCCAAGCACTATTGAGGCAGGGGTGAAGAGGAATCTCAGAAGTCAAGCAACTGGCTGGGAAAATGCCCAGAAAAAGGGAAAAAAAAACAGGACCATAGAAGGTTACTTTCTTGGTGAACAGATGTTTCCTCCTTTCCTTTCTGATGAGAAAGAACAATGCTTACCATCAGGGAAAGACATAGAAGTCAAGGCCTCTGTATCCCAAACATCTGAAACGGATATTCAGTGGGCTCCAGCCATGGAACAGCTCAAAAAGGATTTTTAAAATCAAGTTAGACAGGTGGAGGAAAAGCTGGGAAAAGAAATGAGAGAGATGCAAGAAACAGCATGAAAAACGGGTCAATACTTTGCTAAAGGAGACCCAAAAAAATGCTGAAGAAAATAACACCTTGAAAAATAGGCTAACTCAATTGGCAAAAGGGGTTCAAAAAGCCAATGAGGAGAAGAATGCTTTCAAAAGCAGAATTAGCCAAATGGAAAAAGAGGTTCAAAAACTCACTGAAGAAAATAGTTCTCTCAAAATGAGAATGGAACAGATGGAGGCTAATGACTTTCTGAGAAACCAAGAAATCACAAAACAAAACCAAAAGAATGAAAAATGGAAGATGATGTAAAATATCTCATGGGAAAAACAACTGACCTGGAAAATAGATCCAGGAGAGACAATTTAAAAATCATGGGACTACCTGAAAGCCATGATCAAAAAAAAGAGCCTAGACATCAGCTCTCATGAAATTATCAAGGAAAACTGCCCTGATATTCTACAACCAGAGGGCAAAATAAGTATTCAAGGAATCCACCAATCACCACCTGAAAGAGACCCAAAAAGAGAAACTCCTAGGAACATTGTGGCCAAATTCCAGAATTCCCAGGTCAAGGAGAAAATATTGCAAGCAGCTAGAAAGAAATAATTCTTAAGTATTGTGGAAATACAATCAGGATAACACAAGATCTAGCAGCTTCTACCTTAAGGGATTGAAGGGCATGGAATAGGATATTCCAGAAGTCAAAGGAACTAGGACTAAAACCAAGAATCACCTACCCAGCAAAACTGAGTATAATACTTCAGGGGAAAATATGGTCTTTCAATGAAATAGAGGACTTCCAAGCATTCTTGATGAAAAGAGCAGAGCTGAAAAGAAAATTTGACTTTCCAACACAAGAATGAGAAGAAGCATGAAAAAGTAAACAGCAAAGAGAAGTTATAAGGGACTTCCTAAAGTTGAACTGTTTACATTCCTACATGGAACGACAATATTTGTAACTCTTGAAACTTTTCAGTATCTGGGTAGTTGGTGGGACTACACACACATATACACACACATGTGTACACACACGTGTACATGTGTGCATGCACACACACATACACACATGCATGCACACACAGAGACAGAGAGCACAGAGTGAATTGAATAGGATGGGATCAAATCTTAAAAAAATTAAGGTAAATGTATAAGAGAAATGTACTGGGAGGAGAGAGTGTGAAATGGAATGGGGTAAATTATCTCTCACAGAAGAGGCAAGCAGGAGACTTTTTAGTGGAGGGAAAAAGAAGAGAGCTGAAAAAAACATGAAGTTTACTCTCATCACATTCGACTAAAGGAAGGAATAAGATGCATACTCATTTTGATATGAAAACCTATCTTACAATACAGGAAAGTGGGGGAGAAGCGGATAAGCAGGGTGGGGGGGATGGTGGAAGGGAGGGCAATGGGAGGAGGGAGAAATTTGAAATCAACACTCTTGGGGAGGGACAGGATCAAAAGAGAGAATAGAAGCAATGGGGGGCAGGATAGGATGGAGGGAAATATAGTTAGTCTTACACAACACGACTATTATCGAAGTCATTTGCAAAACTACACAGATACGGCCTATATTGAATTTCCTGCCTTCCCAAAGGGAATGGGTACAGAGGGAGGGATGGGGAGAAGTTGGAACTCAAAGTTTTAGGAATAACTGTCGAGTATTGTTCTTGCTACTAGGAAATAAGAAATACAGGCAATGGGGAATAAAAAGTTATCTGGCCCCCTCTAGGACAAAAGAGAAGATGGGGACAAGAGAAGGGAGGGATGAGAGAAGAGAGGGCAGATTGGTGATAGGGGAAATTAGAATGTTTGGTGTATGGGGTGAGGAATGGGACAAACAGGGAGAAAATTTGGAACCCAAAATTTTGTGAAAATGAATGTAAAAAGTTAAATAAATAAATTTATATTTAAAAAAAAATGATATATGATAAATATAGAGAAGTATGGAAATTCTTTTGGGAAATGACATAAACAGAGCCAAGAAAGCTATATACATAATGGTTACAGAAATGTAAATTGAAAGAACAGCTACAACAAAACTAGTGAAACAAAGTGGAATCCATTGATAATAACCATGGCTGACTTCAAAGAAGAGATGCAAGAAGACATATCCCTGTTTTCCTTGAAGCATGATGGAGGGTGACTGAAGGTGTGGAACTAAGGCAAACAATGTGAGTATTTCTTCATGTGTCGATGTGTTTTGTTAAACTGTTGAAGTTTTTCATCTTTGTTATAAAGGATGGCTCAGAGAGAGGTGGAGGTGTAGATGAAAATACAAAATGTATATGTGAAAATCTATTGACAAAAGTTTTATAACTTGTATCCTTAGTTTAATGTTGTATCAACACTGTGCAGTCAATGACATAAGGGAGATTTCCTCTTAGAATGGAAGCAGAGCAAAGAACCTGATCTACACCAACCCTAGACTATGAAAAGTTATCTGAGACCCACCTTTGTGGGACAAAGCCAAAGTAGTTTCATAGCATTGAGCCTCAAAAATATCTAGGTCGTTAAGACTTCCTTTCAGGATGTTGGGTCAAAGACACAAGATATGGGGTGATGCATAAGGGATAACATATTTCCTGGCCCTTCTATGAATCAGCTTAGACATTGCTGCATAGTCCCTAAGTAGCATACTTCAAAATATTTTTTAAGGTGCACAAAGCACATTCCCCCACTAACACTCTGAAAGATCTCTTCTATGCAATCATGACTTCATTTTCCAGGCAAGTCTCCAAAATATGAAGGGACTTACTCCTGATGGAAGTATAGTATGGTGGAAAGGGAATTAAATTTGTAGCCAAAAGAAGAGTAGTTGAATATTCTGTCACTTGTTCCCTGTGAGAATTTAAATAAATTGGTTCATTGATGTAGGTCTGAGTTGGCAAAATGTGGCCTCTAGACTAAAGGACTTTGGCGGTCTCTTTAAGCCTCTAAGTCTTTGAGATGATGATGAAGAGGAGAAAGAGGAGAAGGAGGATCTTATGACTTCAAGTCTTCCTATCCTACTTTTCACCACATCCATGGCACCATTCCTCCTCTGGCACATTTCAAACAAGATTCAACTTAGTCAAATTTGAATGATTTGCCACTTTCCAGGGACATCACTATGAAACCAGTGTTTTGAATGTTTCTTTCTTTAGTTGTTTCTCACAGTTGCCAAGATGTGGTCCCAAAAGGAGACAATAGATCTGGAGCTTCCCTTCTTGCTTACCCCCTCCCCAATCAAGAGAATGAAAGCTCCTTGAAGGCAGGGATAGTTGTGTTTTTCTCTTTGTATGCCAACACCTATCTCCAGGTGGACTGGATTAGTCATAGTAATCAAGATCCTCCCTCCTCCCAAAACTGACTTTCACTTATCTTTGCAGTATTATGCCAACACTCCCTGCATACCAATTCCATTCCAGTCAAACAGTCCTGCTCCATATATGCCATTCTCTCTCTCATCACCTTTCCTTTACACAGACTGTTCTCCATTCCAGGAACACACTCAATCCTCATCTTACTCTTTGAACTCCTAGCTTCCTTCCAAGCAGACCTCAGGTCCCAAGAGACTTTTCCTGATTCTCCCAGCTAATATTCTCTTTGTTTTAAAATTGCTTTGTATATACTTTGCACTTTTGTCATGTTACAATGGAGAGCCAGTCTTGAAATCAGGAGGTCTTGAGTTCCAGTTCTGACCTTGGCACATGTTGACTTCATAGCCCTGGGCAACTCATTTAACTCCTCTGTGGCCTAGGACTGAGGTAAGGCTTTTAAGACTAAAGACTGCAGATCAGGTGGCAATTTGCCTATGGAAAGGGAGCTCTGACCAATCACTGAAAAGATTTAGAATTTTGGCAGGATATGGGAAAGCCTCCATGGTCCTTTAATTCTTCTGTGATTCTACAATGTCAACAAGGCTGCTTCTGGCCCTTGGTGCCATAACTCTCCAACTGGCATCACATGATTACAGTGGAGAAGGAAAAGAAGATGTTTCCTCTCTCTAATTTTCATGGCAATATTACCTACAAGTCAGCTAGTGCAGGAAGCTGGTCCCTGGGCTTCCTTTGCCCTTTTGTTGGTTCTTTGCTAATCTTAAGTGAATTAACATCTCAAAGTGGCTATATCCAGGACTGGGGATGTCTTTGTGAGTTTTAAATGTCTCAAGGTCACACTTGAATTCAGAAACAAATGGGCAGTAGGTGGGATGGAAGGAGAAGGGATTCTTTGACAATCATTTTCCTATTTTGGAAATATTGATCACTAAGAAGAAGACAGCTGGTGCAGACCTGGCCATTTCACCAGAAGACTTGTAAAGACAGTGCTGAGCTGAGGTGAAATGTAAAATGGCTAATTACTAGTATTGTAAATTGCTTTATGTTCTAATGAGGTTAAAAATTAGCCTCCTCCAGCAGAATGGAGCAGTGAATACAAGTTAAATCACTAAATTATGTTTAATTTGTTCTTTTAACCTGTACTTGTGAGTTTTCTTTGTTTAGCATTCCTTTTGTAAGAATGAAGAAATTACCTGTGCCATACTTCATTCATAATCTAAATTGCATAACCCTTATACTTTCTCTTTGTGGAGTCCTATACATTTAAGACTTAAGTAATTTCTCTTCAGGGCAATGGGATGAGTATCTTAACAAGCTAAAGAGAAGAAGACAAGGCAAGCTCCCCTTGGGCTAAATCTGGTCCAAATCCATTGCTTGGGTACAGAAGAGGCCACAGTCAGTATCTTGAGACCTTCTGGTAGCCCAGTAACACTTCTGTCAATGCTAGGCTTATCCTGATGAATAAAAAGTCCACACCTAGTGGAAATAAAAGGATTTCGTATATATTAATCTATATGTGTGCTGTAGCTCTCCAATAGAGCACAAGCCCTTTGAAAGCAGGAATTTGTATTACTGGCACCCAGGAAAGGACCTGACACATAGCAAGTATTTAATGAAAAGTTATTGAATTGAAAGCTAATGTTATCAATAACAAACACAATTATTCCAGAGGAGAAATGAGTCACGGGTTCTATCCAACCCATAATCAAAATGACAATTCATGCTTTGAACTCTAGCGTGGCTACAAGTTTCTCTGAATGAAAGGGAACTTTGTTGCCTAGAGTATAATGAGCACTTGGTAAGCATGTGGGTCAGTGAAGATGAATCATTGGAAGATTGGCTACCTCTCAAATGCATGCAATCCATAGCTAGGAAAATGATACAAGACATGGAATTAGACATGGGTTCTGGCAGATGCTCTATGATAACAAGGCAGATATTTTGATATATATAATGAATTTATACCCTCTAGTCCCCAGATATTAAGGATAAATACATTTGGAATAAGGGCATTCCAGTACTTCTGAGATCAAGGAAGGCTGCAATATGTATCCATCTCCAACCTCATAATTTATAGGTTGTGTGAGGTGGAATTTGTCATGTAGAAACAGATGACCAAGAAGCTCTTAATTGGGGCTGGTCCTTATTTCTGGCCTGGTCCTTATTTCTGACCCCTGAAAGATAACCAGGGTCTGCTTTGACTCCTAAGCCAATATTTATTAAGTGCCTACTACGTGCCAAGTATTATGCTTAGCACCGGTGATTTAAAAAATGGGGCAAAAGACAGTCTTTGCCCTCAAGAAACTTACAGTAACAGGTACAAAATCTCTCTTAAGAATCACATCATTACCACCCTCACCTCCCTTAGATTATATTATATTTTTATACCTGGTAACCTGAACAGTACATTTTTCCATGTTTCAATACCTTTCTTATAAACACATATTTAACCAGCATTGCCATTTAATGGAATAATTCTTATTGATCTGGATTTTTGATAGCAAAAGGAGACAGGGAGTGGAATGGAAACAAGAATTGATTAAGCATTTACCATGTAAAGGCACAGTGCCATATGCTAAGGACAAGGAGGATTCTGTGGACTTCATCCTTTCCCTAAAAACTTCTGATTTTTTTCTCCTACATTCTTGTATTTTGAAAGATTTCCACGCCATTTAGGCATGGCTGACATTGTACTGGGGGCATACACATGAGCTCATTCAACAATATGTCAACATAGACATAACATAGACATGGCTGGGTCATGTAGATTTTTTTTTCAGAAGCAGAGAGGACAGATGACCAGATCATTGCTACCAGAAATTATACAAAAATCATCTTTAAAGAGCCCCAACTTTTTGCAAGGAAATAATTAAAACTGTGAAACAGATCTCTATAGGTGGTAAAAATGTAGAACCAACTAATTACCTTAAAAGGCAAAATCAAGTGGCCAGAATTATATACCAGAAGATCCTACTCTCTTCCATAAACTGAAAAAACCCTAAAATCTAAATTTCAGTTATTCAAGAAATAAAGAATATTATAATGGTGGCATCTTCAGAGATCAAATTGTTGTCTATAGTTGCTGAAACCTAACAATAACCCCCTAAAAAGTAAGAATAATGTTTTCAATAGATATCACCACACAGAGAACTCATAGCTTCTGATATCCACGAAATGAAAGGTTCTCAAAATATCCATATATAGGCGAAAATCAAAACCATGTGGCAGCAGAATGAAGACATCTTCCTTGCCCTCCTATTTATTACTAGAGTTGTCCCAAAGATGTTTTGGGGGAGCCACCTGCAGAAGTTGAGCCCACACCCCAATGCTTTAATTGAACTGCAAAAAGAAAGCACTTTAGTTACATGCCCAATAATCCACTGAATGTTACACATGAAAGAACAGTAGCAAGATAGTGACTTGCCCCATTAAATATGATTTAGAAAAAATAAGAATATTATCAATGATAAGACTTTTATGGATCTGTGGTTTCAGTGGGATTGGAAATTTCTAGGAGGTCAACTTCTTCCATCAATTCAGATTGCCAATTCACCTGAAAGTAATCATCTCCAAGGTTTGTTGAGGGTATTGAGAGGTTAATGGACTTTATTCATGGTCACATGGCCAGAATGTGTCAAAGGTGGGACTTCAATCCAGGCCTTTCTCCCTCCAAAGCTGTCTCACCTCTCTATCCATTATGCCTTGCTACCACTCCTCTGTCTCCTCCTTTTCCTCCCTTTTTATCTTCATCTTCATCATCATCATCATCATCTTCTTCTTCTTCGTCCTACTCTTCCTTTTCTTCCTCCTTTTCCTTCTCCTTCCTCTTTTTCTTCCTTCTCTGACTCCTCCTCCTTCTCCTTCTTGTCATCCTTATTCTGTGCTTACTATGCAATGTTTTAAGCTCTGCAGTGGCAAACAGGATACTTCTCTAGTCCTTACTCCCCAGGAGCTAGTGTGCTAACAGAGAAGACGAGACATACAGAAAGTTTCATCTGCAAGTTAGTTACATAGAAATATCCTGTGGTCCTTAGGGTGCAGCAGCAAAGTAGAAAATGATTCTTATTTAACATCATTTATTTGTTTGTTACTAACGTAATGCCAGGTCTCATAGCTGGTAAGTGGCAGAGGTAGGGCTAGAATCCACATTCTACTCTACCACACTGCCTCTAATATACAGAGAGGTAATGGTGCTATGTGCTGTGTGGAAACATAGGGAAGACTAAAAGTGGCCTGGTCCTTATTTCTGACCCCTGAAAGATAACCAGGGTCTGCTTTGACTCCTAAGCCAAGCCTAAATGCAGGTGAATTGACGTGTGTCTATGAATAGTGAGTCCAGAATGGTCATTCTATCTATAGACTTGGAAATTACTCAGAATGAGTAACAGTGTCTGCTGGGCTAGAAGAAAGGAATGTCCAGGCTCCTGGCTGTGTTGCTAGTCTGTCTCCTTTGGGAAGGGGCTGGTTGGTAAAGTCAATGGAGAGGGGCCAGGCTGTTACCAGGTCTTTTTTTTTTTGAGGGGGGCTTCTGGTATGGGTTGTTCTCAGCTTTGTTGAGGAGTAAGCAGCTGGTTTCCCACTCCCCAGAGTTAGTCATGTCTGGCTGAAGGAGATTGGGACTCGGGGATGAATGGCAGTTATCATCTTTACAAGGAACTCGGCTTCCATTTCTCACTTTCCCTCCCCCTACCCAAGCAGGGAACATTTATATTCGACAGGGAGAAAATCCAGATTGTTTCTAAGCAGAAAGGAATTTGTATACATTTCTGCTTGGGGAAAATTGTCCAATATTCTTACCTTATGGGAATACATGCAGAGTTGAAAGGGTTGTTTCCCCAGGCAGGCATGCAGCATGGACTGCATAAATCATCCCAGGAGCCTTGCCCAGTACCATGCGTCCACACTGAGATGGATACAAACACCTTTCCTCTTTCTTCCCCCCTTTCCTCATTCTCTTGCTACCTTTCCCTTCTTTTCTCTCTATTCCACTCATTCTCCAATTTTCTCTTTCCATATCTGTCTTTGCTCCCCTCACTCTTACTTTGAAGAGGAAGCACATTGTGCTAGTGTTGATATCAAGGACCTGTGGGATTGAATTGCCTCTGGAGGTGACTAGTTGTAGGATCATGGGTAATTTAACTAACCTTTTGAAGCCTTTGTTTTTTAATCTGTAAAAAAAACACAGGTCACTGATTTAGAGCAATAAGAGACTTTAGAGGCCGATCCCCTCACTTTGTAAAGAAACTGAGGTCAAGAGAAGCTAAATGCTTGGTTTTACATCACATAGGTGAGCAAGTTCCAGAGCTGGGATTCTAACCCCAATCTTCTCAATCTAAACCCAGTTCTTTTTCTAAGAATAGGAATAATGAGTGTTCCCATTTATAGAGCAAACATGTTTCCTATATATTAAGTCTCATCATCTCATTTATATTAATACCTGTGGAAATTGTCAATCACTCAGTCAAGTAGTATTTTTAAAGCACCTCCTAGGTATGCTAAACCCTGAGAATCCAAAGAAAGGCAAAATATGTTCTCTACCATCAAGGAATTTACTATCTAATGGGAGAAACAAAATACAAGGGGAATAACGGCAGGACAGATGCTCTCCTAACAAAAGAGCAATGAGTCCAAGGATTAGAGCGTAATGGGGCTTTAGGATTCTTCCAACAGAAGTAGGTATGGGTGCCAGCATTCAGTTAACAGTGGGTGTCTTGTGTCCTGGTGGGAAGTGCACAATGGGATAATGGAGTTTGGGTTGGGGAAAGAAAAGGTTATTAACTCCTTTTGGTATCAGTATATAATGCTGCTCCATTTTGAGTCCACTAGTTGGTGGGATGAGGCGGGGGTAGGTATATTTAGGTTCCTGTTTCTATCTGGATGGGTTGACTAGGAAGCCAGCATAATCAGATAATCATTCAATCAATCACAATCATTTCTTAAGAACTTTCTGTGTGCCAGCCATTTGATTAAGTGTTGGTGGTAAAAAGAAGGAAGCAAAAACTTCACTGTCCTCAAGGAGCTCATTGAATCATTGGAGAAATGGAAAGAAATAAAAAGATATTGATACTGCAAATAAATCATGCACATATTGCTGGGTGAGGTGTATTAATCAACTTGACACCACATATTGGGGTATTAAGGTAATTAAGATGTAAGAAAGTAGGTTTGATTTAATTAAATTTATATCTCAATTAACCAAAATGCTTGGTGGAAGTGGGTCTTTCATTTAATTTTTAATTTTCTGGCTAATTATGGGTGAAGCAGGAAAACTTTGAAATGGAATATCATCCCTGAATTAGTACATAGACTCCCCTGAGATCCCACAGTAACGGAGTGGAAGACTCAGGATTCAATCTCAGATCTTCAGATCAAATCCAGCCCTTTTGGGACTCTAAGGTCAAGCCTCTAGAGCCACAAGGGGCCTTAGAGGTCATCTAGTCCAACTCCTTCATTTTACAGATAAGATAGCTGGAGCCCATGGTAGTCAAGGGACTTGGCCAAAGTCACATAGGAACTAGTAATACAACTGAGATTTAGATCAACATCTTGTGGTGACAAAGTAAAAAAAAATGGGTCTATCATGCTGCCTTAAAAATGCCTTGGGCCAGAATCTAGAAGAATTCATCAGAATTAAAAATGACAAATCTCAACAATATGTCTCATTCTCTAACTCCACCTTTCCCTAGCCCCTGGTCTCCATTTCTTCTGGAATGCTAAAAACCACCACAGTATAATCAGTACTTTGGTTAGGAATATAGATTAATTGGAAATTCCAAATAAATTGATGTTTTTTCTCTATAGTTGTTTTTAGTGCCTAAATACAGAGGATACAGAGGAGAATATTGGTTTCCACTGGGATCCCAAGGTAGGATAGTGAAGCTATTTTGCTGTCCAAAGTAGACTTGTTTTTAAAAGCACTCCTATTATTGTCTTGATGAATATTGTTAGGTATGAGCTTCTCTTTGTCCCAGCTTCTTTGGTTTTAGGCAGAGAGTCTGATTCCACAGTCCCTACAGAGACAAACCTTCACTGAAATAAAGTAGGGGAAGGTTTTATACCCATCATTAATCCCTGCAGCCTTTGTTCTGTCCCTGGGACCTCTGACTCCTCATCCAGACATACATTGGTTTTGGAATATGGATCTTGGAGCTTTCAATTACCCATGTGTTTGAAAACAGGAAGCTCTTGATTGTGTGGTCAGACCCTGGGCCTTAAATAAATACCAAAAGGGAAATCTGCCTGGAAGACCTGGTGTGTCTGGGGATTCTTTCCACCTCAAGAATATCTGGATTGGTGTATTTTCCTCTAGCACTCCCATTAAGGCAAGCCTAACCCAACCCAAGAAAATCAATAAAACATGCATTCCTAAGGAAGAGTTGTGAGTAATTACAGGGAAGGGACATTGCTTTCTTTTAGATGAACTCTTCAGAACCCAAGAGAGAGACTGGGAGTCTGTCAGACTTGCAAAGTCTATCATGGGGGAAGATGACAGGTATACGATACAAGGTAATTTTAGAGGAGAAACATAAACAAAGAGAGGAATAAAGAAGGGCTTCATGGAGAAGATGGTACTTGAGTGGAGTTTTGAAGGAAACTAGAAATGCTAAGAAATGGAGCTAAAAAAGGAAGGATATTTCAGAGATGGAGTATAGCCAATACAAAGACACAGAGATGGGAAATGTATTCTCTCTGATAGGAATAGCAAGAAAACCAGGTTGTTGCGAGTGTAGTTTGTCATTCGTTTTCAAAGGGGGCATGAAATCAGGGAGGTGATGACATGACTTGGAATTGACTTTGATCTGAATGACAGAGGACTAAAACAGGGGTTAGGTAACTTGCCAAGGGTCACACATCTGATGAGTATTCGAGGTCAAATTTGGATTTAGGTCTTCTTTAGTCTAATCCCAGTGCTTTAATTACTGTACTACCTAGTTATGTAGCAAGAAGCCAATATTTTAAAGTTAGCTAAGTACTTTACCTACATTAATTCATCTGCTCCTCCCATCAACCCTACAAGCATTTTATAGATGATGCCACTGAGGCTGAGACACATGAAATTACTTGGATATGATCATATAGCAAATAAGACTAAGAGGCAAGATTCAAACTCATATATTCCTGACTTCAACTCCATGATTTTGTCCATTGTGCCACACAGTCCTTCTAGAGGAGTATCTATGGCCATATAGAGTAAAAGATAATCAATAACAGGCAGTGAGGCAGAAGGCAAAAGGGCACCAAGATGTGTAGAGGTCATTTGTAAGTCCACTGTTTGTAGTTGGGTGGGAGAGCATCTGGATATTTCAATTGCATCCATTTGCTCAAGTACAAAATGGGAATAATAATAATGCCTTCTTCTGGGGTTTTTGTGAGGATCAAATTAAATATCTGCCTATAACCACAGTGCTGATACATAGCTGGCGATGAATAAGTGCTCATTTCCTCCCTACCTACCTCATTCCCTATCTCCCTTCTTTTTATATGAGTCTATAAAATCAGCTCAGCAAGTTGACAAATACATTGAAGGTTGGTGGAGGATAAAAATATTTGAGGAAATATCTCTGGGTCAAAAAGGCAGAATGATTTGACTATATAAATAGCATCTTTCTGAAGGGGGTGGAAACACACATTCTGGTAGAGTTTTGAGCTTGTTTGAATTTTAATAATGGGAGCACCCATTACTGTTATTGTTCAATGTGACATAGCACTTTACACAATTGGATTTGAGCCTTTCATGAACATTATGAGATACACAGCAATAGGTGGCGATTTTTTTCCCAATTTCTCTCAATAGGTGGCCATTTTTCCATCTTCTTTAATAAATCAGGTGTCCCAAGGGGCAGTCTCAAGCAGGGATTTCCATGAGCTCTCCCCCAAAGTCCTCCAAATATCTGTAAAAATGACTTTTAAAAACTTTAGAGCAACAGAACCCACAAAATGGCAGAGGAAACAAATCCCCAGTGCAAAACAACTTGGAAAGTCAATAAGAAGTGTCTTTTGCATCAGGCAGGGAGTGGAATTCAGTGCAGAATGGACCAGAGCAGGCCTCAGGGGATAGAATCATTGGCAGCTGTGGCAGTTTTCAGACTTTTCAAACCACACATGCCAAAAAGGTCAGTGGGAAAACTCTGTGGGACCTGGGTGAAAGAGGGGTATGCAGTCTGGCTGGGTCTGACCCCACTCGCAGGACAGTGTTGGCAGCAGTGGCAGCAGCAGCAGCAGAGACTGCTTCTGGAGCTATGGGCCCACAGACACTGAGGGATACAGTGACTGATACAAACTCCCTGAAGCCTGGGTAAGTACACCCACCCAGACCCCCACTGAAAGCAGAGTTCTACCTGATGAAGAGTCAGAAAGTCAAGTGTTTTGCTGGGAATATGAGTAAACATTATAAACTAACTCAGACTATAGAATCCTATTTTGGTGACAAGGAGGATCAGGGTGTACACTCAGAGGAGAACCATAGAGTCAAAGCTCCTACATCCAAAGCTTCCAAGAGGAAGATGAATTAGTCTCAGGCCATGGAAGAGCTCAAAAAGGATTTTGAACAACAAGCAAGAGAAGTAGAGGAAAAATTGGGAAGAGAAATGAGAGTGATGCAAGAATATTATGAAAATGGAGTCAACAGCTTTCTAAAGGAGACCCAAAAAGTATCCTGAGGAAAATAATACCTCAAAAAATAGACTAAGCTAAATGACAAAATAGATACAAAAAGTCAATGAGGAGAAGAAGGTCTTAAAAAGCAGAATTGGACAAAAGGAAAAGGAGGTCCAAAAGCTCATTGAAGAAAATAATTCCTTAAAAATTAGAATGGAGCACATGGAAGCAAATGCCTTTAAGAGAAATCAAAAAATTATAAATTAGAACCAAAAGGATGAAAAAAATATATAGACAAGATGAAATATCTCATTAGAAAAATGATTGACCTGGAAAATAGATCCAGGAGAGATAATTTAAAAATTATTGGAGTAGTTGAAAGTGAAGATAAAAGAAGAGTCTATACATCATCCTTCAAGAAATTATCTAGGAAAACTGCCTTCTTATTCTAGAACCACAGTGGAAAATAGAAGGGGAAGGAATCCATCAGGGCAACTCCTAGGAATATTTTAGCCAAATTCCAGAATTCCTAGGTCAAGGAGAAAATATTGCAAGCAGCCAGAAAAAAACAATTGGTGTATTGTGGAAATACAATCAGGATAATACAAGATCTAGCAACTCCTACATTAAGGGATCAAAGGGCTTGGAATATGATATTCTGGAGGTCAGAAGAGCTAAGTTTAAAAGCAATAATTACCTACCCAGCAAACCTGGGTATAATCCTTCAGGGAGAAAAATGGAATTTCAATGAAAGAGAGAACTTTCAAGCATTCTTGATGAAAAAACCAGAGTTGAGTAGAAAATTTGATTTTACAAATACAAGAATCAAGAGACACATGAAAAGGTAAACAGGAAAAAGAAATTATAAAAGACTCATTAAAGTTGAACTTTTTACATTCCTACATATAAAGATGATATTTGTAACTCCTGAGATCTTTTTCAGTATTAGGGTAGTTGGGGGAGAGAGAGAGAGAGAGAGAGAGAGAGAGAGAGAGAGAGAGAGAGAGAGAGAGAGAGAGAGAGAGAGAGAGAGAGAGAGAGAGAGAGAGAGAGAGAGAGAGAGAGAGAGAGGGAGAGGGAGAGGGAGAGAGGAGAGAGAGGGAGAGGGAGAGGGAGAGGGAGAGGGAGAGGGAGAGGGAGAGGGAGGAGATGATGATGATGATGATGAGGGATGCATAGGTAGGTAGGTAAGTAGAGAGATAGCACAGGGTGTGCTGATTAAGAAGGGATGATATCTAAAAAATAAAATTAAATAGTGAGAGAGAATATATATTGGGAGAAGAAGAAAGGGAGAGATAAAATGTGGTAAATTATCTCACATAAAAGAGGCAAGAAAAAGGTTTTACAATGGAGGGGAAGAGGGTGGAGGTGAGAAGGAATGAGTAAACCTTACTCTCATCAGATTTGGCTTAAGGAGGTAATAATATACACACTCAGTTGAGTATCTTACCCCACAGGAAAGTAGGGAGGAAGGGGATGAGGGAATGATAGAAGGGAGGGCAGATTGGAGGAAGGGGTAATCAGAAACAAATACTTTAGAAAAGGAACATTTCAAAGGAGAAAGTAGAATCACTGGGGGGTGGGATAGAATGGGAGGAAATATAGTTAGTCTTTCACAACATGACTAATATGGAGGTGTTTTGCATAACTACACATGCATAACCTATATTGAATTGCTTGACTTCTCAATGGGGGTAGGTGGGGAAGGAAGAAGGGAGTGAATATGGAATTCAAAGTCTTAAAAACAAATGTTAAAAAATTATTTTTACATGCAACAGAGAAATAAGATATACAGGCAATGTGTATAGAAATATATCTTGCCTTTCAAGAGAGTAAAGGGGAAAGGGATAAGAAAGGGATGATAAAAGGGAGGGCAAACTGGGGAAAGGGGTAATCAGAAAGCATGCCATCTCAGGGTGGGAGAGAAGAAAGATAGGGGAAAAAATTGGAACTCAAAATCTTGTGGAAATGAATGTTGGAAATTAAAAATAAATAAACTTAAACCTTAAAAAAGTCAAGTGTCCCAGCCTGGTAAGGCTCCCAGGTGCATAGCTGCCTGTATATGACTATAGAAAAAATACAAATATCTATTACATGTTTTATGAATTACTATCTCTCAGCCTAGTAGAAAAAAGGTATGTTCCCCTAAGCAATTCCTGTTATTAATTTTGAAATTACACACCAAATGAATTTTGGGAAGAATCTTGAACCTGAATTTTCCCATTTTTCCCAACTGTCTGGCTTTACCCTGGTCAGATACTTGACTGACCAGAAATATGGTCACTGTAGTTGATCTAAGAATCCACTAAGGAAGTAATAAATACAGGAAATAGTTCCATGGGTGCTCTTTACTTCTTCTTGTCCTTTAAGATGTCCTGAAAATTTCAATCTGCAGGCACCTAAAAATCAGGCTAAGTTGATAACCATACAGTGACTTGGATTACTCTTCATTTCCTTGTATGCTCTCCTTTCCATGGCTAAGCTCAGAAATAGAAAAGGGTCAGAAGGAAAAGGATGATGCTGCCATTGGGCCCGTGAGTGCAGGCAGCTGCCAGGCAAGGGGCCAATGCTAATGAGGGACTCAGGCACCTGCACACCCTCAGCTGGGGGCTCCCCTTCCAACCAAAATTCACATACAGCCTGTCAGCACCTCACTGTATGCCTAGAGACTCAGCTCTCTGGGAACCCCACTGAATGGTTCCCACATGCTTTGGGGCCTGCCTCAGCACATTCTCATAGTTTTCAGATAGCACAAAAGAACCCTTCAGAACCCAGCTGGAGATGGGGTGGAGAGCAGCAGAAACCGGAACACCACCCCAGATGTAAAGGAGGCATGGGGGGATATGTGTGTGAGGGTGGACTTGAAAGGAAATCTCTGCAGGTAAACAAAGTGTAACTTTGGTAGCCAGAGCAAAGGCATTGAGAGCTGGTCTAAGATCTTAAAGAATTAATAACAAATCATAAATCCTACAAACCTAAATTGGAAGATCATGTGGGTCCATGGAAAGAACACTGATTTTGGAATCAGAGAACTTGATTTTAAGCACTTTCCCACCTCCATTATGAGTGTGCTCTTGGAAAAGTCCCTGGATCTTCATTTCCTCATCTATAAAATGGGGCTTTTACACTGTTTGGTATGTAAGGTTCTTTCCAATTCTAGATTGATGATACCATGAATTCATTTTGAAGGTCAGATCACATTCTTCCACTTTGAAACAACATACTGGTACCCTCCCTGACACCAAAATATTTCTTTAAATATATTTGGTATTTAGTTATAGACATACATGGTGTCTCTACCCCCAAAAAAGAATGTCAGTTCCTTGAAGACAGGTAGTATTTAACTTTTGTCCTTGCATTGCCAGCACCTAGGCCAGTGCTTGGCATACAGTTGGTACTCAGTGAATGCTTTCTGATTGGTTTGAGATACCAAGAAATAAAAAGAGAGCATGATGGCACAGTGCGGAGTTCTAGACTGAAATCCTGGGTTCCAGTCTCATTTTAGCTTGTTCCTCATGGCATCTGCTCAGGTCACCGCTCCTGTTTTCTCATCTTGAAAATAATGATGTTGAGTGAAATGCTTTTGAAGCTCCCTTCCACCCCAAGTCTCTGATCGTAAGAGCACACTTTAGAAGTCAGGCATAGTGCGTGATAAATGGAAACAAGAATGAATATAAGCTAACATTTATAGAGCTCTTATTATGTGCCAGGTACTATGCTAAACCATTAATAATTACTATCTCACTTGATCTTCAGAGCAAATCTGAGAAGTATTGCTCTTATCTCCATTTTACAATTGAGGAAACTGAGGCAGAAGTTAATTGACTTGCACAAGATCCCACCTCTGCTAAATGTCTGAGGCTGGATTTGAACTCAAGTCTTCCTGACTCTAGGTCCAACACTCTATCCACTGACCTATCTAGTTGCCTTAGATTAGGTAAGAGATGGAATGGGAGGAGGAGATTCATGCAGGGACTATAGGATATGAAACAAAACTTCAAGATAGGAGTGACTCCCAGATCCAGAACACTTGATTGGGTGGTGGGGCAATTTGTTTGTTTCCTCATTAGCCCAGCCAAGTTACTATTCCCTGAGAATGTGTCCATGGTGATAATATGGCAGAGGCTCCTAGGAGATCTGAGTTTGCAAAGAGATAAAAAGTTCATCAGACCAGGATGGAGGTGGGAGGCCAGATTCTCAGCACCACTTGGTCATTAAATAAATGTAATTCATTGAGATTGTACTGTATGCAGAGTGCTGGGATAGCTTTTGAGGAAGTACACCATTTCAATAAGCTACAGTGCCTGCCTTCCTGAGACTTCCCATGTGACAGCAAGAATCCGCTCACTTTTTTGTGCAGCTTAAGATTTAGAACTCCAACTTTACAGCTTCTTCAAAATCCAATTGCATTATTTTTGGAGACAGACCAACAGCAATGTAAAAGAGATCTGTATCAGAAAGAAAAGGGGACCCGAAAATTCCGATCTCTGATATGTTGGATTAACTAATGATAGCAACTTGGCGAACTTTTTTGCTCCTGTGCAATTCATTTGGTGGACTTTTATGGTAAGCTTAACAATATTGAATCAGCAAACATTAATAAATAATGATAAAATTATAAATAAAACAATAAATTATTCACAAAAATACAACTAGGTGGTGGATTGAATGAAATGCTGGATTTGGAGTCCGGAAGACCTGAGTTCAAAACTATTGTCAAATACTTTCTAGCTGTAAGATCTTGATCAACTTACTTCTCCCTCAGTTTTTCCACTCATCTAGAAAATGTGGATAATAATGGCATCTAACTTCCAGGATTATGAAGCTAATAGTTAGAATTTATAAACTAATCCAAGGTTTGCAACATGTTCATCCTTTTAAAAAGAATTAATCATTTGAATTATTAATTATAATACAATTATATATAATATAAAATATTAACTAAAATATTAATTTTATTAGTAATTATATAAATATAATTAGAATTAATTAAATTAATAAAATAATAACTAAAATATTAATAATAACTAATGATAATTGCCAATAATTTTTAACAGTGCCTAGCACATAGTTATACACAGTATATGTATGTACATACAGATATAATGCCTTAAGGTATGCAAATTGCTTTATACATTAATCCTTTTTGAGTACTAATCATTTCAAATATTTATCCTTAATAAGGGCTAATAACAACTATCAATTATTATGAGCAACAACTGGCATTCATCTAGTGCCTTAAGGTTTGAAACGTGCTCACATAGGTAGGAAGACAGGGCCAAAAGTGACCCAGGAAAGGCATGCAACAATAGGTCATGGTCTGAATTAATGGAGGCAATGCCCACATTGATGAGATCAGAGCTCCATTGGAGTCTCTAAGTTATGAATGCATGATAAATGGTGGCTGGTATTCAGTAATGTGAGAAGATAAATGATTTACTCTTCATAATGGTTAGGCCACTTAAAAGATAAAGCATTTCTATTTCCCCTCATTCTTCCACGTAACAAAATGCTTCAGTGGTAAGAGTGGAAAATGGAAGGATTTGGAACATCAGGCAAAGAAGATCCTAAATGTAATATTTGAGGGATGTGGCTGGCAATGGCATCACATAAGAGATTGCTAAGCAAAGAACTCAGGAATTATTTTTTAGCTATAAATATAAAACGGCTTGCAAAAATCACAATGGCAGGCCATCCTAATCTCTGGGCTCTAGTTCTCTGGGTGAGTTTAAATATCTGTACCTGGTATTATTGGGGGGAGAGGGAGGGACTTAAAACCACTAATGAACTCTGAAGACATACTTTGAATTTCCGTGGTCTTTTGTAGAGAAGCAATGGCATTTCTATTTGGAGTTTGGTGCAGAATATCTTCTGGGACAGGATCCAGCTGCAAGAAGAGAAAGGAAAAATATATGAGCAGCACAATATTAGTAATATACCACAAACCTCACAGAGAGAGAGCCAGGGGAAGCCAGAGAATCCTCAGGAAAAACTCCACTGGGAACAAGTTTGTGTTTTACTAGTATTGGTTCTAAAAATGAAGTCCCTGTTTTATCTCTCCATTTGTAGCCATGTAATTGAATTCCAAGGGGCTTATATATTGGCTGCAGGGCTAATCTATGTAGTCTCGGGAGCAGGTGCATGTCTGTGTATTTTTCATTTTTTAAAATGTTAGTTATTCGTGTCATTTCTGTAGGCTCCACATAGACAGAATTTTATTGCATCTGTATACACAGCTGGGCACTCAAAACACAAACCTTCGATGACATTCTGGTTGAACTGGAGAGTATGTTCTGTTACCTTTACTTTCCAAGGGTCTAAACATCTTGCTTAGATATTCAGACACTTTATAGTAGAAAGCTGTAAAACATGACTGCTTGTGCTGCGCATTTGGCACACAGAATCTGGACCCAGATCCATTATGCTACTCTCAAGCCCTCTTCATAGTCTTCTATGCCTTTATCCCCAATCTCGTTCCCAACTCTGACTCTAAAAACAGTATTCAAACCAACATCACCATTCCTGAGAAAGATATCATAATTTCACTAGGGCTCCAATCACTATCTCTTTTATTTCTCTATCTCAAAAAAACTCTTCCCTGTCTAATGCTTCTCTTTATATGTTGTTTTTCCTTATTGGAAAATCGGATCTTTGTATGCAGGCATGGTCTTTTTTTTTGTATTTATATCCCATTTCTGCGCATAGTCAGTACTAAGTAAGTACCTCTCATTCATTCATTTATTCACTAATACCAAATGAAAATGTAGAGAAAGCAGTAGGGGAAAACCAGAGTAAATGTATGAGATTATATTTGTCTTCCTCTATAGTTTAATTATTATAACTCATCAATAATAATAATTTATACTATATAGCTACCAGTCTTTAATCTGGCCGAGATGATGCTTGTAACGGGACTGAAAAGATTTTTGTCCTGGGGAGGAATGTCTTGGCTCAAAGTGCCAATTAATTGCATGAGATTCTTTCCTCATTGGAAGAGATCAATGCCTCAGGCCTTCATGAGGGCAAACCAGAATCAGTGAAATCAAGAGAATCGTGAGATCTTGGGCTCTTCTAGCCTCAAGCATCAAAAAAGAAAACCATGAGTGCAACCTCTCTTCAGGGTTCTGGAAGGAGAAAGACTCTTGGAATGAGCTGACATGTGGAACTTTGATTATGTTCCTATCTTCAGTTTGCTACAGGAGAGAATTTGGGAAATTTCCCTTTTAGTGAGATCTAGGACTTTCTTTGATGACTCGAGTTACCTCACTCCCAAATGGAAGGGCTCCTTTACTCTGTGTTATCTGGTATATATTGTCCTATGTTTATTGTCTCTGATTTTAGTGTGTGTGTGTGTGTGTGTGTGTGTGTGTGTGTGTGTGTGTGTGGGTGTGTGTGTGTAGAGCTTTGGGTAATTCATGTACTATACAAGAGAGACAGCAGTGGTGAAGAGGTAGAGCATTGGACTTAGAGTGAAGAACACTCGAGTTCAAATCCTGCCTCTCTTCTGACACTGGAGTGTGTGAATATAGACAAGACACTCAAATTCTCTGAGTGTCAGGCAACTTCCTAAGAATGATATGAGAACCTATATTTGAAGATTGCTTTTCTACTTGCTATCCATGTGACCTTGTCCAAGTTGCTAACTCTCTGCATCTGTTTCCTAATTTGTAAAATGGAGATATTTAACTAGATGACCTTAAAGGCCCCTTTAAGCTCCAAATGTATTCTTCTTCTTTATTCTGTTAGGGAGGAGGAGAGATCTGCATTTGTAGATAGAGTTTCCCACTAAAGAAATCCAAGATCCTTGGGATATTTATATATTTGGGGTTTTAAGGTTCTCCAAATGTTTTATTCACAAGAGCTTTGTGAAGTTCTTAGCATTTCAAATATTATTACCACCATTCTACAGATGAGGAAACTGTGGCTCAGAGTGATGAAGGATGTTTCCCTGTTTATACAACTTGCAAATATTGGAGCAAGAATGTGAACTCAGATCTTCTCACTCTCCACCTCATGCTGCCATTCAATTTAATTCAATTCAATCATTTTAATGCTTTTTCCATGATTTCTTTGGATTTTTTTACATTTATTCATCTTTTATTTATTTACTGTTATTTCCATGCAGTCAGTTCCTTGGAAGTAGGTATTATTTGTTGTGTTCTCATGGCCAACCCTAGAACAGGACTTGACCTACCTTGTTGAATTGAATTATATTCTGAATGGTGGATTGATTTAATAGAATTTCAGCTGGAAGGGGTCAATGGCCATTTTATTCAACCATTCTGCACTTGAAGAGACAACCCATTATAGCTGTCCCAACAAATCATCATTGAGATTTGACTTGAAGATCTCCAATGGAAAGGAGAAAGTCTCTCCCAAGAAGTCTATTCCATCCCTGATAGTCATGAAACTAAAAATACTTCCAAGAAAAATTTTTATTACAACGATTCATGAGCATTGGTCACCATTAATGGTTTAATAACCAACTAACAAAGAAATCTGAAACTAAAAGTCACTTCTGATAAACCAGTGAATAAGAAGAAAAAAGAAATTCCATGAAGGTGAAATATCGATGCCTTTCAGCTGTTTGGATGCTGTAGAGACACTGACTCTTGTGGGTAATCGGACTTTGCTGGAGTCATTAAGTCATAAATTAGAGCACTTTCAACAAACTGGAGGACTTTTTCATTAAAAACATTAATAATAATAATGCTACAGTCAGACATAGGAGATGTAGGAAATATTAACTTCCCACCAATCTGACTTAGCTGATAATTCCCTGAGAGTTACAAGATAATTTTTACATATCCTTTCTTAACCTGAAGCTCACAGCCAGTTTCTACTACTTCTAAAGTCCATTCCCCACAATGACTTCCAGCAAATTTCCTGCTTCATCATCAGTGAGGTTCTTCTTGCCCTACCTTTCACAAGAGTCAAGCAGATGTAATCATCCACCAATAAAGTCCTGAAAAAATCATAGTACACTCTACGTAGCTTATGAACAATACTGTTATAAAAACACTGTAAAAATCACAAGGCCATTGGCTTATTGAAGCCATGTTTTGGGGGGCTTCCTTGGAATCAGGCATTCTTTTGCCAGAAAATCTCATTTCTATTGGTTGACATGCCTTTGGACATTGGCTCGAAAACCAAGGAGTGTCCCAGGAGAGGATCCAGCCCCAAATCCCGCAGTGCAGAGAGAAATCACTCGACACCTGACAGGCACAGCACCAAGCCCATCAGCAGCACCCCTACTTTACATAGTTCTTGGCATGCTCTGGACCTGCACAGATTAAATCTCAACAGAGCACTCACAATTCTCACTTTGAAATGAATTTTCTGACAGCTACATAAGGATATATGAATGTGTCAACCCTGCAAAGAGATTATAAAATACTCAGAAAGATTGTTGACATGATGTAATAGCATCCATGGATGGAGGGTTATAAAGTGCCTTGTAACCTCATGATCTCTCAAAGTCTCTTTTTGGCATAGGAATTTTCCATTTAATGGGATACCACCAGTTGGTTTTAAATTCCTAAGTTCATGGACTTGGAACTTAGAAGGGACTTCAGCAATAATTTTAGTCTAATCCACTCATTTGAAAGATAAGGAAACTGATGCTCAGGAAAGGAAAGGAAAGCACATGGTGAATTTAGGATTCAAATCCAGAACCTCAGACTTTTAAACCAATGTTCTTTCTAAGGAACCACACTGTCATAACTTTTTATCCCAGCTCTTTGGTCCTTGAGTCCAAAGTTTCCAAAAGGATAGGAGTATCATTTCAACACTTTGTTGATATGGATTTTTAAAAAGATTTATTTAAGGTACTTAAAATTTACCAAGTCATAGAATTTCAGAAGCAGAAATTAATCGATAATCAATTAGAGGCATTATTAAGGATTTATTACATGCCAAGTCCTATGATAGGCACCAGAGATACAAATACAAAATTTAAGCAGCCTCTATCTTCAAGAAGCTTACCTTCTGGCCAAAAGGAGATATGCATATGTAATTATATACATTATTGCTACAAGATATTTTAGGTGGAGGAACTAGTAACAGAGTATGGGAAAGACCCTCCTATACATGCTAGAAATTCAACTGGGTCTTGAAGGAAACTGGATTCTTAGAGGTAGGAAGTCTGAACAGAAAGTCAATATTATCAATAAATTAGTTCCCTAATTAGTTCACTGGAAGAGCTGAGGTGGCGAGGGGGGGGGGGTTGGCATTCACACATTCTCTCCTGAGGTTGACCTTTCCCTTTTGGAACTTCTCTGGCAGGAAAATTTCCCTCCTTCCAAATCAAAAGCTGCCTTGTCTCTTCCACCACCTGGAATATTCCTGGATATTCCTTCTGGGATTGGAGGGAGGGAGACAAGTCAAATCTCCCTTCTACAGGGCAGTTCTTTAAATAGGAAAAACAGCTTTGACTGTCACCTCTATGTCACCTCTTCCGCAAAAGAACCTCCAAAACAAATGAGTTATTTCAATGGCCAAAAATGAATCTGAGGACCCTACAAAATGCAAGAACTGCCTTGCTAGTCTTTGTTGTTTAAAACCAACTACCAGTATTTGAAGACAAAATTGATTGGTAAAGATTTTGTAGAAAAATACCAAATTGTGAGAGCACTGAAGGTCTCTTATAACACTCAGTAAATATATATGTTTGGTAGAAATGGAGGTTGAAGGAAGTTAACAACAGTTTCCTTTACCTTTTTGGGGAAACCTGAACTGTGTCATTTATCAAGCTATACATATGCATTCTGTTTTCTTTCTCTGCCTCAAGTCTCTCCCCACTCCATACATCCTCTATCTAACATCATGTTTAGACTCAAGTGCAGGGTTGACCATGTTACCCTCACCCCATCTCCAGTCAATAAAATCCATGAGTTTCCTAGTAACTCTAGGATAAAAATTTAACTCTTTTATTGGTCTTGAAAATTCTTCACAACCCAACCCCTCTATCTTTCCACTCTTGTCCTATTTTCCTCCCTTTTCCAAGGACTGACATTCCATCTGCCATCTCTATGACTTTGCATTGGATGCCCCTAGGCCTGAAATCCTCTCTTCTTTCCTTTTCACTCACTCTGTATGGAATATGTGTGTATCTATTTATATAATTGTAGGCTCCTCCATTACATTAGAAGCTCCTTGAAGATAGAGATTTAAAAATTTTTTAATTGTCATCTAGGAGATGAATGAAGAATGTCTGACCTGGTGCTGGGCCCTTCCTCAAAATGGAGTTCCAGGAAGAAATTATCATTGGAAGAAGGGGATCACAGAGGAAAAGGGATGCAAGGGTGAGGCTACAGAGAGAAGAAAGAAAGGATGAGGGTGGAGCCTTAGAGGACACCCATGCTTTGGGGATAGAGGAGGAAGGTGAAAGAGTGAAGGAAGCTGAAGATACAAGTATTAGAAACCAGGAATGAGCTCATCCTAAGACTTGCTGAAGTTATAAATTGAATATATACAAGGAAATGTGATTTAATTATCTGGGACACACCTGAAACTGGATTCTGTCTTCAGAGGCTGTATTCATTGTCATCCATATATTTTTGTACCAGCTATTATCTGTCATAAAAGTAAAGTTTGTGAGCTATTTCCCCTAATTCTCATTAGATTCAATTAGCACCTCCATTGCTTTTCATGTAACTCAAGTCTGGAAGGTGCTCAGTTGAACACCAGGCTGGATAAAATCACTCACTAAAACCAGGGAAAGCAAAGTTTTGAAATATCTATAAAGAGCACAAAACAACACTTTTTCCACTCAGACCTTGGCAGAATATAACACTCAGCTCCCTCATGACCCTTCCACAGCTCACACAAAGACAATTCTATTTATTCAGAATTTGTTAGGTCTTATATAGGGAAAAGGGATAGAAGCTTCCACAGCTGGTCCAAGAAATCATAGCAAGTCCCTTACATTTAGTATTTCCATTGCCTATTCCCATCTGATGCTTAGCAACATTCCTTTGAGTTCATAGAAATTTCCCAGTAGATGGTCCCATTTGATTGTAGGGTTTATAGCCAAAAATTGGCTCTTGCAGTTTTGAGAGTATACAGGGCAGGAAACAATCTTGGGTAACCTGTATTCCAGAGCCAAAATTCGAAAATCTTTTTAAAAACTGAAGGATTAACAACACAAAACAGCCCAAATATCTTACCCTCCTCAACAAAGAAAATGAAGAACTGTTAATCTTTCTCTCTCTCTCATATTCTCTCTCACATTTTCTCTCTCTTCTCTCCTCTCTCCTCTCTTTTTGACTCACATATTGCAGCTACAACTTTGGGGAAACTTTTCCCCAGAATTTCTTTGAGACAAAAGAAAGATAAGAGCAGAATTTTATCTGCCCTGTTGAGGCAGAAAGTCATTCTGAATCTTCATCTAAAAAGTTATTTTGTAAGAATGGACTCAACACATGATGAAGAATAATCTGAAATGCAAATGTATGCGAAAAAATTAAAGGAAAAGAAAAAGGAAAGGACAAATATTATTGGATAGCCTCCATTTTTCCTTGATAGAAAAATGTCTCAGTTTAGCCTAGGTACCTTCTTAAGACTCTCATTGCCAGATTACTGAATGGTTACAGGTTTTCTTTGGTGGAAAGAGCTTCCTTATGCAGAGGAAATCTATAACTTCCCTGTTGCCCCTCCCCAGGCCTGATGTTCTGACATTTCCTATCTGTGTGAGAGGGACCCTGAGTTCTTGAATGCTATTCCAGGAAAGTACAGGCTAGGGCCTTTAAAAGTACAAAGGGTCCTAAAAGGCCTGGGGATGGGTCATACCTCTGTCATTTGAGGAGCAGACTAAAGTTGGAGGGGTTCAGGGCCAGAAGGATGGGAATCAAGTAATGACTTGTCAAGACCAGAGTAATTCAAGACAGGTATCCTCCTCCTCCCACCTTGAGGGCAGACATTTTCCTTTTGGTCTTCATATCCCCAATACTTGGGATTTGGCACACAGGAGGAACTTGGTAAATGTCTGCTGATTAGTTGACATAAAGTCATGGAGAAGTCATGATTATCTGTTTGCTTATCTTGTAAAGCAGTAGGCATCAAGCTCATAGTTTCATGGTGGAACAACATAGAGAGTGGATAGGGTATTGGACTTAGAACTCAGAAGACCATGGATCAAATCCTGCCTTAGACACTTATTAACTGTGTAAGGTTGAATAAATCATTTGACCAATCACTATGAAAGTTTCTCCCTCTGTAAAATGGAGGGTCTTCTAAGACCTTCTAAGGTCTAACTCTATATCTATGAGTTTTATAGTAGAATGATTTCATTTATAATACTTTCAAGTTACTCAATACTTCTGTAGTTACTCCATAAACTACAGAGATGCTGTATCTATTAACTGTGAGTTCCAGATGGATCTATAACTTCCTTTCTTGTGGGATATCCTTCCTCAAGATCTGATCACACCTTATCCATGACTATTATGTACAAATCTTGTGTGTCTTTCATTGGTCTTCCATAGAGAAGACCCCTACAGCATTGGTGGCCTTTTTCTTACAGGTTCTTCAGCATTCTATGGAACCAGTCCAGCCCTTGAACCATCTACCTCTTATGTTTCCTTATCTCTGTATTTCTGGCCCATCTCCTTTTCTAATCACCACTATTACCATCACCACAAACCCATATCATCACCATCATTGTAATCATCAATATTATTGCTTAGATATTCAAATCAGAGACTTAGAGCTAGAAGAGACCTCAGTGTGCTTAAACCTTTCATTTTATAGATGAGGAAACTGAGGCCCATGGAGATTAATTAATTTGCCTAAGGTTACACAGATAGGAAATGTCAGAAGTAGCATTTGAACTCAGGTCATCTGACTCCAGAATAATTTTTTTTTCACTTTACTATGGACTTTTTTTTAATAAAAGTGATGCTACTGGAGTCATTATCAGTAGGTTTAGTACTTTTTAGGTTGTTTCAATTAAAAGAAAATTTTAGTATGCTGAGTTTTTATCAAAATCTGAAAACAATACTTTCAATTAGCCACACAGAACTCACTTATTCAGAAAACAACTACACAGAACACAGCAGAAAGTAAGTAATAATAATGAGGAGAAGGAGGTGTTATGTCATTGGTGTTAATGTAACATTTTCAGGTTTACAAAGCATTTTACATCCACAACTTGCTCTTTATAACTAATTACTTTGTGAGGTAGGTGTTATTATTTTTCCCATTGTACAGATAAGGAAACAGAAGATGAGAGTATTTAAGTAATAATGATATAGCTGGGAAGTGTCTAAGGTAGGACTTGAACTTTCATTCCATGCCCTATGCTACACATCCTCACAAAGATGGTCCCTGAGCAGCCAAAGCAAAGTTATTTGACTGATGTGCTTTTCCAACTTTGTGTATATCTCATGACTCTTCTTGTCCAAGCACCTTTTCTCTCTCCTCTCTTCATTCTCATACTTGGCAACTAAATCAGTTCCCCTCCACTTAATTAGCATCTCTATGCAAATGACTCCCAGATCCATATTCCAGTCCTTGACTCTCTTTGGAGCCCATGTTACCTATCACCAACTCATGGATTTTCTAAAAAGAGATCATTTAAGACTTAGCCCAAAACTTCTCAAAACTCTTCATTTACATACATTTCTAATAAGTTTGATAATTTCATTTCCCATCATACAGAAGATTGCAGTGAACAACTTCTCACCTTAGGAGGTAAAGCAGACAATAAGAAGACAAGTGACAGTAGGACACTGAGAGCCCATATAAAAAGAACCCAAAAAACCAGAGCCTTGTACTGAATTCTGGGATCATTCATGTTATGATCCAATAGTCCCATGTCCTTTAATATCACCTGAAGGCATTATAGACCACCAAACACATTAATTGAGCTAGGAGGAAGTGTGGTATAGGAAAAAGAACACTGACTCTAGTCAGGATATCTGCGTCAGGTGTTTACTACTTGGGGAATTAGGAAAAAGTCACATAAACTCTTTGGGTCTCAGTTTTCTGCATATTAAAATGCAGGGGGAGAACAGTTGCACACACGGGCCCGGAGGCACTTTCCAGCTCTATATTTAAGGATTATTAAGAAACAAATTTAATATTCAATATAAGATTACATTATAACTAGCTTCCCCTGCTAAAGAAGGCAGAAAAAAAATGAGAAAAGCTCTTGAACAAAAGGGTGTAGTTAAAAAAAAGTTCTCGTGTACCAGTCATTCCCCAACTGATAAATGGCCAAAGGAAATGAACAGTTCTCAGAAGAAGAAATGAAAGCTATCTATAGTCATGTGATAAAAGTCTCTATAACACTTGTGATTTGCCGTGGCTCTTCAGTCATTTCTGACTCTGTATGACTTCACTTAAGAATTTTCTTGGTAATACTGGAATGGCTTGCCATTTTCTTCTCCAGTTCACTTTACAGATGAGGAACTAAGGGCTTAGGTAAGTTACCTGTGGCCACACAGCTAGTAAGTATCTGAGACTGGTTTTGAACTCATGAAAATGAGCCTTCCTGATTTCAAGACCAGTGCCCACTGCACGATCTAGTTGCCCATTGATTAGAGAAATGCAAATTAAAACAATTCTGAGGCTCCACCTCATACCTATCAGATTGGTTGATATGACAGAAAAGGAAAATCATAAATGTTGCAGGGGATATGGAAAAATTAGAACACTGATGTACTATTGGTGGAATTATGAATTCATCCAACCATCATGAAGAACAATTTCGAACTATACCCAAAGGGTTGTAGATCTGCATACTCTTTGACTCAGCAATAATACTACTAAGTCTGTTTCCCAAAGAAATCAAGGGGGAAAGGACCTATACATGCAAAAAAATATTTGTAGCAGTGCTTTTTTTGTGGTTGCAAATAATTGGAAATTGAGGGGATACCCATCAATTAGGGAGTGGCTGAACAAGCTGTGGTATATGATTGAGATGGAATGCTATTGTGCAATAAGAATGACAACAGAGTGGTTTCAGAAAATCTTGGAAAAACTTACATGAACTGATGTGATGAGCAGAGCCAGGAGAACATTTTACAAAGTAATAGCAATATTGTATGATTAGTAACTGTTAATGACTTAACTATTCTCAGCAACACGATGACCCAAAACAATTCAGAAGAACTTATGTTGAAAACGTTCTCCCCTTGGGGATGGGAGGGATGATAGTATATGAATGAAAATTGAAACATTTTTACTTTCTATTATTCTTCAGTTTGATTTTTCTTTGTTCTGTGTTTCATTTTGCTACATTGCCAATATGGAAACATTTTCCTTGACTATGTGTGTATAATCTATAGCAAAGTGCTTGCCTTCTCAAGGAGGGAGAAAATTGTGAACTCAATTTTTTTAAAGAAAATGTTAATATTTGGTTATATGTATTTGAGAAAAATAAAAGAAAAATTCAACACAAAAAGAAAAGAACCGTCCTCCTGGATAAGGAGTGAGGGCAAACCACAGTCATCTGAATATCTCTAGAGTATGAATTCCCTAATGATTGGGGAGAAATGAGATGTTATTATATCTGTTTATTTTTGGCTGAGTCAAAACATGGGGAATAATTCAAAGAGATTTTCTTTACTATATTAACATCTCTATTGAGAAATCTTACTATCAACTTAAACTTTAAAAAAAGGAAATGAAGAGAGGTAAATTAAGAAATAGTAGAAGATTCAAGCTCTGTCTATATAGCATGCTGTTTTTAAAATCCAAAACCAAGGAAGAATCTTGGAAAGACTGATTCAAGTCCTGTCATTGACTGACTCTTATTGGCTATATGACAGTTAGCAAGTCATTTATCTCTCACTTAACCTGCCAACATCTCAGTAGCTCAAGAAACTCTATGAGAGGTTAAATCACAGAAAATCGTCAGTCTGCATTGGTGGAGGGCATTTCAACATTGGGAATTCTCCCACATTGATGAAATCATAGGTTCAGAAAACCTTCCTCCTTCTAGGTGGCACAATGGATAGAGTACCGAGTTTAGAGTCAGGAAGACATGAGTTAAATCTGGTCTTAGAGACTTCCTAGCTATGTGACCATAGGCAAGTCTTTTAATCTCTAGCTGCCTCAGTTCCCTCAACTGTAAAATGGAGATAATAATAGCACCTACCTTACAGATTTGTTCAGAGAATCAAAAGAGATATTATTTGTAAAATGGACTTAATGCAGTACTTGGCACACAGCAGATGCCCTACAAAGGCTTATGCCACTCCCCTGCCCCCACCCACAACAGTTCCTGATAACTTAAGAAAGTAGATAAACAATGCTACCATATTTCAAAAATTCCCCATGTTCTCAAAAATTTCAATATCTTTTTAATATCATTGTGGTCAGTCTATTATCCCATCGCTACTGTGGTGAAACACATAATGCCTTTTCAGCTTCCCACTGGATTTGGGTTTTTGCTTTCCTCCAAAAGTCCACCCTTTTCCCTTGGTGACTCTTCCTAGGAAGGTGCCCAAAGAACTGACTCAGCCTTGCCTTGGTCTTGCTACGCCCTGTGTCCACCGACATTCCCAGTCTCTCCAAGCCTATGGATGGAAATGACATCTAGAGGCAGGGGACTTGCTTTTGAGTTTTAACTCTGGTGCTTCCTAGCTTAGTAATCACGGGTAAGTCATGTCTCTTCCCAGCTTCTTCATCTATAAAAATGGCAGTATTGGGTTAGATGATGCTCAGAGTCCCTCTGGTTCTAACTTTCTGTTCCCAAGAGAAAGCTGTGTTATGGCCTTACCTTTTTCTCTTCCTCAGCTCCAACTCTTTGGGAGCTCATAAACTCTCTCGGATTCACACCTTTAAATTCCCTTAAAGAGTAGACCTTTGTCTTATACAACCTGAAGCAAGAAAGAAGGGGCAGGCTACTTCTCTCTCCAAATTATACTAAAAACAAATTCCTCAAGAGTGACTTGGACAATAAGGTCTTTGAGACGTCCAAATGGGGGTGACCGTTGTCACTTTGGGTAGTCAGCCCAGGAGACTTATTCCTTAGCTGTGGAGCCAAAAGAAAGAAAAGGACAATTACCATGCCTTCATTTCATCTCCACAAACACTTTTAATTTTCAGTCCAAGTCAAAACATGGCAGTGAAATGGAATGGGACAGCATTTGGTTTAAGCCCTGAAAAACTAAGGGGAAGGATGGAGACACCTTTAAGTCTGACTTGGAGGCCAGGGAGGGAGGTGAACAGGAAGTGTGCTATTCTCCATAAATGGGACCCCTGAATTTCTAGTCCTGGGGTCTGTATCATCATCTCAACAGCTTCCTGGTCTCTGGCATTTCTCCCCCCCTTTAACAAGCTTAAACTGTCATTTCTTTTGTTTTGACAGGTGTGCTTTTAATAGCCAAGGCCTAAACTCCCTCAGCCAACATTTCCACAAGACTCCCTTACCCACCCCCCCCCTTTTTTACCTGCATGGAAGATTTCACTGTTTTCATTTTGGATTTCATGGAAATGCCAACTGGTTAAGCTTTTCTCACCTCTTGGGAAGATTGCCTCCCATGGAGGTCCCAGCAGGGCATTTCTAATGAGCTTTGCATAATTTAAGGCAGATTGATTGAAAACAAGGGGCAAAAATACCACTACAAACACAAACAAGGGCTAATGGTCCAGTATTTTGGTAGCCTCGAAGATTTTTCACTGGTAGACTCTGAAAAACTAGTGTTTAATTACTTAAGTTTAGCTGAGGGCCCCTAAAGAAACCCAATGGTTCTTACTTCTTTGGAAATCCTTTTGATTTCTTACAAACACCAAAGTGGTATCTGCAGCCCTATATACGGGAAGTTCAAGATTATTCCTCCTACCCTGAGTGGATTGATAAAGCATTTAAAGGCTTGAGTTTTCCAAGAAAAAGAGACTTTTAAAAATGGATTTTTTTTTTGGCCTGTCTTCAAGATCAAGAGTTGCCTGCAGGAATTTCCTGTGCCATGCTTAAATTAATTTCTGAAAAGGTTAATCCAATAGCATATTGTTTTCACATTGACCCTGTGCATGTTTAGGAAAATAAAAAGTAGAGATACTTGGCTAGCCAGGTTTTTCTGAACAAAATGCTCTCTTGAAAGGAAATGATCTCTACTGGGGGTGGAAGCATGTCTGCCATTGGTGAAGGGAGGCCTCCATGCTGGTCTCTTCCATGGCAATTGGTCCTAGTTCCACAAAAAACCTACATGTGCCCTCTGTATTTTGTTCTATAGCACCCAGTTTCTACTGATAACAGGACATGGGAGACAGAGCATCCCTTTATCGCCAGTCCCCAGCCAAAAAAAACAAGGGAAAAGAAATTGCCTTAAAAAAAAAACCCTTCAAAATGTTTATGAATCTAATCCTCAGCACATGAATAAATACATCTGACAAAGTGCAGAGTCCCTTACCAAGGCCTTTCCTGACCTTCCTAATTTGAGTTCAATTACACATGTAGCGTTTGGAAGTCAAAGTTGGCCCTGCCAATGTTTACAGCTTGGGCTCTAGGTATTGTTATTTGTTAAAAAAAAATTCCCAGATAATAAGTCACAATTGCCCTATTAATCACCTCAAGAGGGAGCACCGAAGGAAGCTGGGATTTGAAATAGTCACAACTGGCATTTCAAGGAAGGTCTCTTTGGCATATTACCTATGGAGGGGACTCAAAACCAGTTATGAAAAGGACATGCAAACAGCCGCACAGTAAGGGCTTAGTCCAATGCCTGGAGCATAGTAGGCACTTACTGCTGGTTGGCTGACTGGAGGTAGGGATACACTGCATTTTGTACAATTTTTTTTAAAGGAGTGAAATTTAAAACTTTGCTCTGGCCAGGCTGTAAGTCACAATGACCTCTGAACTACAGGGGGAAAAATACAGAAAAACCTGGGCTTGGAATATAAATTATATTGTCAATGGATGTGAGAAGAACTCTTTGTTTCCTGACTTGTTTCAAGAATGGTGCTTTCATTTCCTTTTCCCAATGAATTATAATGCACATATACACTTGTGTTTATCTTTCATTTTTCATTTTAAATTTCTTTTATTCGATTAGCCAGCTCTGCTCCCCTTGAAGGAGATAGACTTGACATAGCAAACAGACTTTCCAATTTGAGACTACCTAATCCATCTTCCATCCAAAAAGTCCTAGTGGGAACTCAATATTCTGAGGCCGTGCCCTTAATAACACTCCAGGGAAATAAGGTACAGAAACGCAAAGGGTATTTATAAATTACTTCACTCTCTAGTCCAGGACTGAACAAATTTTGGGATACGTCTACATAGTGAAACGAAACCGAGTGAAAAACAATGAAGATAGTATTTTTGGCCTTTGGGTCCAATTAATGGTAAATGTCATTTTTTAATTCTATACGTATTTTTGTGTGTATGTAGGTGGAGGGAAGAGACACAGAGATAGAGAAAGAGAAAGAGACAGAGAAACTTCAAATAGTCAATTTCACTGCTACATGAAATCAAATATATAAATACATCAAGAAGCTGTCATTTCACCAGCATGGGTTCCTTTCTGGAAGGTGTTCAAGCAGCTGCTTGTTATGATATAGTGGGGATTCCTTTTATGTGGATGTCACACTAGATGACCACTGAAGTCTCTTATAATTCCCAAATTCCATGATTCTTTGACTTTTTTTCCCACCAATGTGGATAGTAACTCACTTGTAATGAAAAGTCTGAGAGAGTTGCCTAAGGCTCTGAAAAGTTTAATGACTTTCCTGTGGTAACAGTCTATAATTTTCATAAGTGGTACATGAAGCCTAGTCTTCCTAACTCTAGGTCAGACACTCTATCCATGATGCCATGATGCTTCTCTCAGAACACATAGATCTATTGACTGATTGCCATTTGTATGTGTCCATATATACACATGCCCATATATTATGGGAAATGGCCAGTGAGGGATCAATCCAGAGAGGATGATCATATTTGCCTTTCCCAGTGGGTTATATGTGAAGATATGTTCTGGCTCACTTCTACTTCGACAAGAAAGTAGTCTTGGAGAGCCAACTTCTGTTGATAAGTAACTGAGTGGTTGGTGCTGTGGAGTAAGGAAAAAAATTTCTAGCTGGATAGAGTCGAAGGACTCTATTTCAGGAGACACTGAGCAGTAACTGAATTCACATTTTAAAAAGGATTAATAGATCTATCCCTAAACCTTTTTTTCATTTTTCCTTCCTGACCCAGAGGGTGATTGAGGTAAGAACTGTTGTCTTCTGCTGTGGGTTAGATAGAGGCAGTAGCTAACCTGTCTTCCACCTGGCTGCCATATGTCTGGGAGATCATGACATCTTTGTTTCTTTTGTGCTCTCTCTTCTTTGGTAATAGGTGAACAAGTATTCTGAGAGGAGAGTGCTCAGGGGACAAGGGAGCTAAGAGACTGATCAAAGCCAGTAGTTATCCCATTGAAACTTGGAACTGGTAAGAGCAGCAGCCAAGTCTAGTGAGAAGTTATCACAGCAGTCAAGCAACCTGCTTGACCCAGATCTGAAGTGGGTTGACCTGTCAGCTGAGACAAAGCCCTGCAAGGAATCAGCTCAGCTGAGCAAAGGAGTAGTAATCCATTACCAATATAAATTCTAAAAGAACTTGATGGGGACGCTGTGAAGGAATAAAACGACCCTCAAGGCCAGGAGTCACAAGGTATAGCTTTGCTCTATGTTTGTTACATGTGTGCACTACTTCTGTACTCAAATGTTGAACCCCACATGTTCAAAGATTGTGTGTATCCAGAATAGAGAATACACCGACTTTTAATTTCTTTTAAAACTTATTTCCCTGTTTTACCATCTCAACAAATATTGCATTTGTCAAAACTAATCTGTATAAAATGGTTGGTAGATGTTGAGGAACATATCAGATAGGCACTCATGAATAACAAAACCCAACCCCTTGGGGTTACCCATAGCACCCAGAGGGAAGAAGTAGCCATTGTCTTCTGGGAACCTAACATACTAGTCTAATGTGATTTGGGAGAGTGAGCCCAAAGATAGTTACCTACTATCTTTGAGTATACATACATACATACATATATATATATATATATACATACATACATAAATACATGTGTATATACATTTGTTGTTATTGCTCAGCTGTTTCAATTGTGTCTAACTCTCCACAACTCCATTTGGTGTTGTCTTGGCAAAGATGCTGAAGTGGTATGCGATTTCTTTCTTCAGCTCATTTTATGGATGAGAAAAGCTGAGGCAAACAGGGTTAAGTGACTTGCCCAATATCACACAGTTAGTAAGTATCTGAGGCTGGATTTGAACTCAGGTCTTCCTGACTCCAGCCCTAGAGAGCTATCCACTCTGCCACCTACCTGTCCATATGTATATGCATATACACTCCAAAATGGGTGAGACTGCTTTTGGCTAATCTTCCTTTATATCTCTGCATTTAAGAATTGTTTTGCCTAAAGATAAAAGAAATGTCAAGTGGCCAAAAATAATTTCATATGACATTCTTTTGTCATCCTCAGCTGATTTATGAATCCCAATTTTCAACCCCACCTGGACATTCAGAATGGCAGGCGGAATGGGAATTTTCCTGACCTCTAAGGAAAACGAGTATGGCAGGAGGTAGAAAAAATACGAATTTCTTAGTCAACTTGGATTAAGAAAAGTGTGGGAGGGAGGGGTTATCATGGACCACTGGGCAGGCTGATGGTGCCTATGGACTCCATTGCAAAACATGGTTTTATGATAACTAAAAATTATTTTGAACCACTTCTGTGAAAGGTGATTTGGAAATTCAGCCCTCTTCAGTAGATGGACCACACAGGGCAGAAGCCCCATTTCCACTGTCTACAAAGCCCCACTTGGAAGGGTATGGTTGGACCCAATGAGCACAAAAGATAGAATCTCCTCTGAATGAGCACACACTGAGCCAGTGAAAGCCATAATTTCCTACCCACAGAGCTGGAGAAGCTGTTGGCTTTTGCAGTCGGTTAACGTTTCTTCTGGGCAGGTCAATCATCCAGAAAGTCAGAATCCCCTACCTTCTGGGATTTTCTGCATATCTGGCACATGTCTTTACAATGCAAATATCAAGCTGGTCTAGCTCCTCTGTGATGATTCAGTATTTGAAACTGAGAGCCCAATTTAAGAATTAGGGGAGTGTAGACACCACCAGCTGACAAAGAGGGAAGCCACTGCAAAGATGCATGATGTGTTTTTCAGTTAGCACACTTTCAAACCTGCAAATAAACCACACTTATTGCAACATTTATTTTCATTTACTATGTCTGGTAACATACACCAATTATATAATTAATTTAAAGCATACAAAGCATGAAATAGGGGGAAGATGACCACTGGCTCTGGAGTCAGAGGACCTGGATTTAAATTCCAGCTCTGTCACTTGCTACCTGTGTAGCACCGAACATTTCCAGGAAAACATCAGCAACACTTTTCTCAAGTATAAAATAAAGAGGTTGGGCTACATGGTCTATGATGTCCCTTCTAGCCATAGACCAATGAGCCATAGATTCAAAACTGTACTCCCTCTTATCAGGGGTGCTTAACCCTTTGTGTGTGGTGGTTTCATGGACCCCTTGGGTCATAGGATGGTTCCTATGGATCCCATCTCAGAGCAAGAATTTAGAAAATTTTAGAAAATTAGAAAATTTTAGAAAAAATCTAAATTTAATTTAGAGGTCAATAAAAATGTGATTTTTTTCTCTATCCAAATTCATAGATCTCCCGACATTTATTGGTGGATCCCAAGTTAAAACTCCTATTCTTGATTTGTGCCTTATTCTGACTATAATCAGTGAAATTACAAAGATATATAAGTATAATATGATATATTAAATATATGGCTTATTTATACTGTTTGGAGATAGTGGTTTGCACACCATCTCCCCCATTACACTATGAACTCTTTGAGAGCAGGGCTTACTTTTCTTTTCTTTCTTTCTTTATACCCAGTGCTTAGCCAAGGTAGGTGTTCAATAAATGCTTGCTGACTTCACTAGATATATTAGAGAAGGCAGGTGGTATAAGAGACTTCCTCATAGAGATGTATGACCAGAAAAGGTGACCTGACAAAGGAAAGGAATAAATGATGGACAACTCCAGTGCTTTAGAGATATCCAAGAAAGGGACAAAAGAGAAAATTCCTGGAAGGTATATTGTATGGATCCCCGTGGAATGAGCATTCCTTCCTTCCTTCCTTTCTTCTTTCCTTCTTTCCTTCCATTCAACATATTTTAAGTACCTGTTATGTGCCAAGTACTAGGCTAAGAGCTGAGGATATAAAGACAAATACAGAAGGGCACCTGCTCAGTCTTTCTACTTCATCACTGAAAGGAAACTGCTCTTTCCAAAGGTACTAATCATCTCTGAATAGTCCAATCAAATGCCCTTTTCTCAGTTCTCAGCTTCTTTGACCTTTCTACAATAATTGCCTCTATTGCCAAGTTCTTCCTGGCTACTCTTTCCTCCTTTGTTTTCCAACACTCCCTTCTGTCCTACTTCTCCTTCTATCTGTCAGAAAACTCCTTCTCCCTTTTATTTGCTGAATCTTCATCCATGTCTTTCTCAGGGTTTTTCATTCAGGGAATTATTCTGGGCTCTCTTCTCTTTTCTTTCTCTTCTTTTCCATTTGGTGTCTTGTCAGCTCCCATGGATTCAGTTACTATCTATCTGCAGATTCCCTGGACTATTTATTCAGCCTTAATCTCCCTCCTGAGCTACCCACACCTATGAAAATCTTAGGTTTGGACAAAAAACCAAAACAAACAATTCTAACATTTAAAACAGCCTGGTGTAACTCAAAAGCAGAGACAGCTAGGGATATTAAAAAGAACTCTATCAGGTATGGTTTCCAGATTAAGGCTTTAATGCTAAGAACTGTGGATGCTTAGACCAAGATTCCTTCTTCCTAGACATATCTCCTGTGTTCTCTCAATAACTATATGGAAAAGATTACAGTGTGGATACTATAAGTGGATTTGCTTCCTGTGGCATGAAAGGAAGAATTTAAAATCTTACATTGTTTAAACTGAGCTATGATGGAAGACTTTCTTGCTGCTCTTCTACATATCTATTGTGCCTCTGAGTACATACGGAACCAAAAAAAAATTACTATTTTTTCCAAGAGAAGAAAATTCATTACTGGGTTGATGAGTAGATCTCTTTGAATCCTTTGTTCATCCTTTCCCCTTTCCTGCTCCATCTCTCTGCCCCAGAGACCCTTATTTTTTTACCTCATTTTCTAGCAGGGCATTCACACAGGCTTCTGATGCATCACAGATGGCAGTGAGATCATGTCCTCCCTCCAGAGCCATCACCACATGTCCAGCAGCCACCTGCATCAACTGCCTTGTCAAATTACCGAAACCTATCAAGAACAAATATAATACTTGAAAATATGAAATCAAAAGACATCAAACGTCCATCAAAGTCAAGAATTTCCCATCTGCAGTGTTACCTGGAGCCAGCAGAATTATTAAGTTCAGAACCTTAGTAGGCATATAGTCCAACCCCCTTATTTAATAGACAAATAAACGATGAAGGATTAAACTACTTAGGCAAGGCGATACAGTCTATATGTGGAAGGAAGGCATGAGCTTTTAATCTAGGACCTCCAAATCCAGGAATCATCCCACTGCACAGAAACATCCATGATTTCATCTCTGTGAAGAGTTTTCCTCCTTGAGCAGATCATAACTGTCTCATACTTATCTATGAACAAAGCATGTAAGCTGCACGAAGGCAAGGCTTTTCTCCTTTTGTATATCTATTCAAGCACCTATTACTGGGCCTGAAAATAACTTAATAAATGTGGTTGATTGATTGCTAGAGGTCTCACTTTTTGCTGTGGCCCTCAAACTTTATTAATTTCTGAAAAGGCAAGATCATCCACTTTAAACTCAGTTTGACTAGCCATCAAATGAGAGTAGATTAAATTTAAATTCAAAAGATCTGAGTTTAAATCCTGGCTGTGCTACTTACTTGTTATAATAATCATAACCTGCTCTGGGAATGAGTTTCCTGACCTGTGAAACAACGGGGTTAGACAGGATGATCACTAAGGATGCTTTCACTTCTCAGTCAAGGATTCTCTTACCATCTGTTACTGGGCTCATATGTGGAGCTTTTCCCCTTGGGTAGGGTCTGTTAGATCTTTGTCATACCCTGTATTCTATTAATATAGAATACTCATATTCACCTCCATGCTGATGAGTCCTCAGAAGCAGCCTATAGTAGAGAACGTCGATGAAACAGTTCCCTTTATTTCAATATTCCATCAAATAAATGTTACTGAGGTAGAATAGCAACACAGATTCTGATAACTCCATAAGTGGAATAGAATGTTAGAAAGTTATAAAATATAGCCTCTGATGGTGCATATAGATCAATGAAGACCTTACATATTCTGAATGTTTCCCCACCGATATAAGGAAACATCACTTTGAAAAAGCTAACTGATGTTAACTTCTCAATGGATATAGAGAGATACTAATTTGTATTCAATATTGTTGGAGCATACAAGTGGGGGCTTTTGATAAATCATATTGTATAAGCCATGATCCCTCAGTTATACTCCTAGAGCCCCAAGAGGACAGGCAGTCAGCCTTGCTTTAGAAATTCAACATTAGTCCAAGTGGGGATTGAGACAGTGAGCTCCAGAGCATGTGCTACAGTAAAAATGTGACAATATAGTCCTTGAAACTGAAGGATGCTTCCTGTGCTCAAAGCAGAGTAACAGCTAACAATGTGGTTGCTGATATTCTGTTGTTTCAACCATGTCCGAATCTCTGTGACCCCATTTGGGGTTTTCTTAGCAATAGTCTGTATCAAAAATTCATAGAATCTAGGAAGTTGTCCCTGTCATGGACTTCAAATGTCATTAACTGTAACCCTTTCATTTCATAGGTAAGTAAAAGGAGGCCCAGAGAAGCAAAATATTGCCCCAATGTTGCATGAGTAGTAAGTAGTAGAGGTGGGATTTGAACCCAGGTCTGCTGACTCCCAATACGGTAGTCATTCCACTCCATCATGTCCTATCTTCATTTCCTTCCAACTTGGAGACTGGATGACTCAATTACTAAGCCAGGAGGAGTCGGTAAATTGCTGTTCCCATGGCAAATATAGCCTTCAGCCTATATTTGTGGCAAGTTAAAAATGGCTTTTACCTTTGAAAATTACATTTTCTTGCATTTAAAAACATTAAAAAACATTCTTAATTCTTGGGCAGCACAAAAACAGGTAGCGAGTCTGATTGCCCACTTTCATCCTAACCACAATAAGGTTCATACAGAAGGGAGGTCTGAATATATAACTTCCTCCCCCCCATCCACAACCACTCCCTGCTCTACACTTGTGAGAGTCATCGTCCCTTCACTGAGGGTGCTCGGGAAAAGGCTGCATGATACATGCTGGGAAATATTGAAGATGAGGTGGTCTTTCTGGGACTTCTCGTTCCCGAGATTTACGACTTCCTGATCATCCAAGTACTTAAACCTGGAAGGAACTTTGCAGTTCATCTAAGCGCAGATGAAGACATGGAGGCAGAAAGAAGTGACTTGCTCAAAACGACCCGTTTAGTAAGGGAGCGGCAGAACCAGGGCTAAGTGCAGTAAGTCAGCACAGATTCCTAGACCTTGGATTGGGCCATGTTTTCAAAGGCATTTTTCCTGTGACTTAAGCCAGCCAGGGCTTTACTGACATACTTAAGGAAGAAATAGTAATACATCAAACCATTCCTTGTGCTGAAACTTTCTACCATTTGAGGTTTTGATCAACTAAAGTCACTACTAAGGGGTTCAAATTACATATGGGCTGAATAACAAAGAAAATCCCCAATCTCTGATTTAAGTTCACCCTTTCCCCTTGGAATGAAAAAAACAAATCTATAAAAGACTAAATTTAGATGGGATCATAAAAAATTGGAGGCCAGAATGGAACGGGACTCACCTTTGATCTTCAGCCAATTTCCACTTTCTTTTACCTGCAGGGCTTATTTCCATCCACATGTTACACATGTGATTTCAGGATAAGAGACTGAGGCAGCCCTGGACAAAATGTCCTGGTACAGAGAGACACCACATCCTCTACGGATTCCCAGGATGCTCTGCTGCTTTCTCTTACCTTAGGAGTCCAAGCACAGGTTTAGGTACCCGTTCTTTGTCTCATAGACCACAGGTTTTTCCTTAATCCATGGCCACTGAAAACATTATTGAAGCATTTTGCAGGATCAAAGGAGCCAAACTCACTCCAACACCATTTTATTTGGGGAGGGGGGGCATGGAGGGGCCAAGAGGCCAGGGTTGAAGTATATTGTTTTGTTTTATTGTTTGCCCATGGTAGAATATCACCAAGAATTCATCAGAATTTTCTGAGACTTTCTATTCTGTGTACTCCTCACCCCCCAGAAAAATTCAGTGAAATCCAGAAAACAATTATTAAGCACCAACTCCATGACAAGCACTGATCTAGGCACTTGGGTTCCAAAGACAAAACACCATACTCCTTAGCCTTAAGGAACTCTCATCCCATCCAACAGCTGGGTATAGAAGAAAAAACAAAGTGCATACAGAGAGATTTCAAGAGGGAAAAAGGTTAACCACTGGAAGAATAAGAAAAGGCCTCATGCAGCAGGTGACACCTGGGCTTGGAAGGGAGCTGGGCATTCTGAGAGATGAGGTGAGGAGAGAGAGCATTTGAGGCACAAGAAGGCCACTTGTAAAATGGCATGAAGGAGGGGATGGCAACACTGGGCAAAGGGGAAGGACTTGTTCCAAAAGAACTGAGGGTAGGCAGCCATGACAATGGGGAATGGTGAAAGTGGGCTCCCTTCCCTCTACCCCAGCTCCACATGGAGGGTAGGACACGGATGGCATTAGACTGTAAGCTCCTTGAGGAATATCTTCTGCCTCTGGATCTCCAGAGCTTAGCACAATGCCTGGCACACAAGAGGTACACAATAAATGTTTATTGATGATTGATTGGAACAAGATGCACACTCCGCTCAAGAACCTCAAGCCATCTGAGTTCAAATATTTATAAATAAATAAATACACACATATGTATACATCTCATACATTTATAAATATGTGTACGCACACATACACATAACATTTGGGGCTAACATGGCACTCATGGATTGTGGGCTAATCTAAAACACTTAAATGGATATATTGCTGAATTGTATTATAAAGAACACGGAATAAGAGTCATGAATGCAGAGAAATTTACTGCTATCAGGGACACTGCAAGAGGCTGAGGAGTCAAGAAATGCTCATCTCAGGGCCCTTGGGGCCTTGGAAGGTATACATTATGGGGGCTGGAGTCCCTTCAATCAAACTGTTTTTCACCAGCTCACAAGAATGTTGTGTATTGGGAATCAATCATAGGCCAGTGATTGGAGAGGCCAGTACATAATGGAGAATAATCTGAAATAAGACCAGAAAGGTAAACCAGATCTATATTATGCAAAATGCTAGATTGAGGTGTCTGAATTTTATCCACAAGGTAACAAGAGGCCATTGAAATTTTTTGAATGAGTTTGGTCAACATAGTCAGATGTGTACTGCAGGGAATTAAAAGTTGAAACAGTCTTAGAAACAAATGAAATTAATGTATAGTAAGACTCTGGATATTCTCAAGTTTTCAGGCAGGCAGTCTGGGGTAAGACAACCTCAAGAGTTCTCAGACTTTGTATTTTGGACCCCTTTGGTAATCTGGTGAAGACTAGAGATATCTTCTCAGAGTCATGTTATCAAATGCATAAAGTAAGAGAGACTGGTCTATAAAGAAGACCAGTTATGGTGAAATGAATTACCAAATGACTTTTTAAAAACCGAGTTCATGGATCTAAGACCATGGAGTCCTTGATTAGATGATCTCCAAGGTCTCTTCTACCTCTAATCCAATGATTCAAACAATCAATCAGCAAGGATTTCTTAGACATCTACCATGTGCCAGGCACTGTGTTATGTGCCAACAGAAAGGCAGACATCCTCAGGAGGCTGCTTCCACTACAACCCCGTGACAACATTATTGTAAAACATAATTACAAATTTCTGATGAGTGCTTACATTTCTAACATCATACAATACTGTTCCTACTGGTTCCCTAGGATAGGGCCGTTCTATTTCCTATAGACCTGAGTTCATTCAGAAGATTTTCAGGTTGGAATCTAGGGTTATGAATTCAGTGGCAGGGTTCTCACTGAGAAGTAATACATGCTGGTGGGGTCTGGAAGGAAAGTGAAGACCCCTGTGCTTTCTAAGACTATTGCTACCAAGATTTACAACAGGCCCTTGGACCTTTCTGACTCTGTTATGACCTTAGTTTCCTTTGGGAAGGCATCTTATAGTATAGAAGTATTAGAATAGAAAGAGATTCTAGGATACTCAGGAAAGTCACAGGGATTCTCTCTCATGATAAAACATAAATATAAGAAGGAAGACACACTATTAAAAGCCCAGGTGCAATGCAAAGGCCCGTGGATTTGGAACAAGAAGATATGTGTTCAAATTCTGCCTATTACAATTAATCCTATCTCTGAGGAAGTCACTTTGCTTTTAGGGGGTCTTACTTTTGTCATCAATCAGTGGGGTGAACTGGATGATCTTTAAGTTCCCTTCCAGTTCTACAGTCAGTGAACCTATAAGCAGAACTTAGGAACTAATGATTCATACTGAAAAATGCATATTTTCAGCCCTATATCCTCTGGCACCTCGGCATTATGTCAGTATGTAAAAAAATAATCTGTAATTGCACTGGTGTTGAACCTGTTTCTATCAGGACCGAGCCTCACCAGCCATCCATAAGTTAATCGATAGGCACGAGAAAGTGCCTAAGGTCTAGAGAAGATGCATTATTGGTCATTCATCACAAAGCTAACAAGGATAGGGGTGGGAGCTGAAGCCAGGTCCAGAACTTAATCAATGACTCCCTTTGGCAAAACTATGGGGAGCAAGTTCTACATCACCGATCAAACAGAGCAGACAGAGGCAGCTAGGTGGCACCATAGTTCACAGAAGGCTGGCACTGGAGTCAAGAACTGAGTTCAAATTCATCCTCAGATACTTGCTAACTACGTGACCCTGAGCAAGTCACTTATTTTTGCTTTTGCCTCAGTTTTCTCAACTGTAAAAGGGGGATAATTATGACACCTATCACTAGGGTGGCTATGAAGATCAGATATTATTTGATGGCACGTAGTAGACACTATATAAGTACATATTCCCTTCCTTTTGCATGAATGTTGCTAGGGATAGGAGAGTAAAGTTTGACAACTTCCCATTTTAACTTGTTTTTCTTACCAGCAAGGCTCTTAACATAGTTGGTTTTGTGCTTCTGAAGAATGATGAGGATTGAGTACCTTCTCAATTTCAGAACCCTGGGGCAAAGTCCCATTTGTTCTGCCCTAGTTATGAATTTACCATACTGCCTTCCAATACACTTAAATTATTAGAAGCAAATCTAGCGTTGGTTTTTCTGTAAATATTGCTGAACTAAGCAATCAATTGGATTTTGGCCTCTGCATTGGGAAAGTTTTTACTGGGCTCAGTAAAATGTACAGTGTGTCAGCATTTTTGGTGGTGTCAGAATGTGAATTGATCAAGAACAAGCTTTAAATAGAGCTTCACTGTAAGAATATGCAGGGATGTAACCAAAGGAAATAGATCTAGTAGCCAAGTCAATGACCACAAGAGGGTTCACCAAACAAAATGGTACTTCTCCAAAAGGTCGCTATCAGAAAAATTGAATAACCATTCAACAAGTGGTGAGTGGAGAGGGCTTGTAAGGGAGCAGGAAAAGGGAAGGGGTCCCATTGCTGTATTTCTCTGGAACCTGTGGATTTTTTTTTTATTTTTTTATTTAGCTTGATCCTGAAGAAGAAATATGATTATGCATCATCTTTAATTTCTTACAGGGAGCTAAGTGTGGTCCACTGCATTTACTGTCACACTTGATTGACATAACAATTGGTTTTTCTTTTTCTCTTTTTTCTTTTTATTGTTATAAAGGACAGCTCCCTGGGGTGGGTATGGAAAGGGACCTATTGAGAAACGAGGATGAAAAACTACGACATCAATTAAAAATACAGGAAATACAAGATATAATTTCTACCTGAAAGAAATGTTTGTAAAACAGATTATTTCAGAGATACATTTCAACACCCATCTTTTGAATTTGATAATATGCATTTAATGTTGGGGAAACAAGATGAAAAATAACATTGTTCCTACCTTCAAGGAGCAGGATTTTCCATTAGGGTAAAATCTTTGATGGGCATATATGACATAATGAGGACCACGATGGTAACAAAATAGAGGTCCAGACAAAATGTCACAGGATTATTGGGGAAGGGAGAGGTTACTCTTAACCAGTGATGGGATGGTACATGAAAGGTCTCTTGGAAGAGGTCAACTTGAATGGACTCTTGAGAGAAAAAGCTGATTTCAGTCACAGAGATGAGGAAGGAGTATATTCTGGGCATTGGAGAGGATCTCCATCCATCTTGAGAGGCATCTCTCATCACGTCAGAGACCTTCCTTGTCTTATCTGGCAGGTCTTGTCTTATCTGGCAGGAAAGAGCTAATAAGATTTGTTGAAATAGGATTGAAGCCAGCTTGGGTAGACCTTGAGGACTGCATATCTAACAGAGGGAAGGGGCCTCAATTTGGAGACAGAAGAGCTACATGTGAATTCTGTCACTGCCTATGTGACCTTGGGCAAGCCATTTAACATTGGTGGTCCTCCATTTCCTCATCTGTAAGAGGAACATGTTGAACCAGATGATCACCAAGGTCACATCTATCTCAAAATCCATAATATTATCATTCATTGACCAATAGATATTAAACTATATAGCAAAGAAAAGAGGAAGATGGAATTGAGGAGGAGATTTTTGCAAAGAATCCAAGAATCCCTGCATAAACTCATGATTTAGCAGAGAAAAAATATCTACCAATTTCTGACTGAAGAAACTTACACATGTAAGCATTATTATGTTTCAGAAGCTTACAAATGTGACTAATAACACAAGTTCTTTTAAAAGTCGTACTGAGTTCACAGTTTTATGTTATTATAGATATTCTTAATCAATAGATAGTATTACAACAATAATCATTGTCTTTTTAGGTTAAATACTCATGCTCAAACAGGCCCAGAATCCTTGCTCACCCAAAAGGAAGTCTCAGAAGGTTTTAGAGGTGAGTGACATAGTCAGACCTGTTCCTTAGGAACAAGTCCCTCCAGGCTAACCATGCCCAGTTTCTTCAACCGGTTTTTACATGTCATATCTTTACATGTAATGAATTCAAAGTCTTTCATCATCCTGGTTTCCATCCTCTGGACACTTGCCAGCTGGTGAATGTCCTACATAAACGGTGACACCAGAACTGAACGCAAAACTCCTAATGAGGGTAGAGAAGAGTGCGTTCATCACTTCCCTTTGTCTAGAAGTCATGTCTTTCTCAGAGCAGTCCCAGATTGAGTGAACTTCAGTGGCTGGCCCAGCACCCTCCTGACTCATACTGTGCTTGTGATCCCCCCAAAACATACAAAAATTGATCGTTTTGAGAACAATTGCTATGTATTCATGGCTCTCCCCCCGCTACCATATTTGAGGAGTTGTTCCCCCCATCCAAATGGCAGACTTTACATTGACTCCGCCTAGATTTTGATCCAGTCCAGTGCTCCGGCCTATTAAGATGCTTTCAGATCCTTACTCTATCATCTTTAGGGTTAATTCTCCTTTCCAACTTTGGGTCCTCTGCTGATTGATAAACAAGCCATCTCTGCCTTTCTCTAATCACTGATAACCTTAAGAGACACAACGCCAAACACAGATCTCTGTGTGCCCTTCTGGATGCCACCTGCCACAGTTACAACGAGCTATTAACACATCCTCTTGGAGTTTTTTCCTTTAAGTTAAACAAAAAAGTTCTATGTTCCTTGGGATACAATAGCAAAGGATATAGTCATGTCTCTTCTAAGCATCACTTCCATTGAGTACACATTCACTTCTATTTTTGGACAGCCCCAAGCACTTTGGTGGTGAGAATCCTCCCTCTCCACGGGTCTTCAATAGCTGTGACTGCTAAGGAGCCAGGCTATATGTAGCTCTTGCAGTAGCAATTGAAACGCCAAGTCTTTCTGGAAAATGGTTGTGGGGAAGGGGCAGGAAACAAGGCTCCTGCTAGGTGCTGGAGATGAAAAGACCAGACACAAACTGGCTTTCCCCTCAAGGATTTACATTATTTTAGGCAAACAATCCAGAGGAATAGAAATGTCTTTTGTGGCCCAACATGCTCCATCTCCTCCCACAAGGCACTTCTGTCTTAGGCTCACCTGGGCTGAGCTCATTTCTGGAGGAATCTGACTCCAAATAGGAAAGAATCAGAATTTGTGAACACTCTTTGGTTTATTTTGCACTCATCTACATTTTTCCAGGAAAATTTCAACAAAGTTCAGTTTGAGCTAATGTCTAGAAAGAGCAATACAGTCCTTTCTAGAAAAATGACCCATTATAAAAGAAAGCTATCGCCTAATGCAAAAAAAAGAGAAATGTCAGAAATCCCTTACAACAAATAATAATCTTTGAAAATGCACTAAAAACAGTCAAGATATCAATCAACTGCAACAATAAATTCATTGTTCCACATTCATAGTCTTCTGACCTCAGTAAATAAGAAAGGAAAGCATATTCCCACATCTCCTTTTCAAATGCTACTTTAGTTATAATAACGGAGATTAATATCGATTTTTTTCTCATTCTTTCCATTTACATGGCTTCAGTCATTGTGGACGTTCCGCTCCTTGTTCTGTATTTCATTCTGCATCATTTCATCCAAGTTTCCATGTATTTAAAATATCAAATTAAATTAAAATTAAACTAAACTTCTATCAAGAAATGACCAGCAATGAGTAAATGTAAAAGTGAGTGGAATGAGGACCATTTCAGTGCTCTCATTAAATGTTTCCCACTGTCTTCCTGCACTTCCTCAGTCCTGAGACATGCCCATCGAGTAGAGGGTAAATTTAGATGATGCTTTAGACAGAGGAGCCTGTCTGACTGCTCAGTGTCCTACAGAGCAATGCAGTATAACATTTTCTGTTTCCAGACTAAATCTGACTGTTGCAGAAAGCAGGAAAGTTTTCCCACAGAAATCACCTTTTAAGACTTGCAATGTAGGAATTTCTATAATTGCACTCAAGATTTATTTCTGATGATGCAGGGATCATTTGACTCATATAACCTCTATTGTTACAACAGGGAAGCTTTCATCTGTGTCCAACAAGAGTTTATTTCATGGAGATGAAAGTCTTTATAGATGCTTGTTTAGTAATGGCTTTAAATGTTTGTGGGGTTGAACTGAATTGAATTAAATGGACTTCATTGAATTTTTTAAAAATGTGAATGTATTAATATCTTTCTGAACATTTCAGGTTTGAAATCTTCACTTATTTGCTGTCCTAAGAGCTTTTCTAAATTTATTTTCAATGAAATCAGAAATTGTTTTAGAAGAAATATGGAAATTGATTTCGAATTTCTTTGAGATAACTTAACCTAGGGTAGAAATAATGCTAAGGAGTTGAGTGCTCTTGGGTAGCAATTGAGCTATGACTCCAAAGCTGTACTCTGATGCCTGGATTATGAAATGATGGTGGTGATGATGATGATGACGACGACGATGATGATAAGCTAACATCTGTTTAGCACTGTAAAGCTTGCAAAGAATTTTGCATACATTATCTCATGTGATCCTCAAAAGAACTCTGTGAGGTACAAAGTATTTGTCACCATATTGCAGAAGAGGAAACTGAAGTACAGACAGGTTAAGTGACTTTTCTTGAGTTGCACAGCTAGTAAATGCAAGAAGTAGGATTTCACTCAGGTTTTCCCAAATCCAATTTCAGTACTCTGCCCACTTCACCAAACCTCCTTTGACAAAGGAGTCTTCAAATTGGAAAAGCTTTAACTACTATATGTCTGAGGACCAGGCTATCTAAAATTTGAGATACTCATCACTGAATCACCAGGAGGTGGATAAATGTCTTGACTGTGGTAGCTCACAAAGACTGTCTATAAAGGTGCAGAAGAGTTAAGTTCTGTGTTATTGAAGGGGCAACTCTCATCAATCAGATCATGAATCCTTGAGGCATTATATATTAATTAATAAAATAATGATGTGATTTTACAGTGTTTTTCTTTTTCATTCAGATCTTTGATTTTATTTTGAGAGAACTGCCAGAGTGAGAATTTCTTCTATCAGTGCGGTTCTTCTATAACTTTTCTATAACATTATATGATGATATAATTAGAGCCAGAAGCAACCTGAGACTGTCTAGCACCACTAATTTTACAGATGAGGAAACTGAGGCCAATGAACGTTAAGTGACTTGACCAGATCTGGAGGCAGGATTTAAATCCAGGTCCTCTGGCTCCAGAGTCCATGTTCTTTCTACTCTACTTCACTATCTTAGAGAGTTGCCTAGAGCACCAAAGGGTTGTGATACTGTTACACATCTAATATTTATGTTAAAGGCCAGACTTGGATCTGAGTCTTTTGGGGCTCCAAGGCTAAATCTCTCTCATGCATGCAATGCTGAATCTCAATGAATTACATGACTGTATTGATTATGCATATATCACTACATTCATGATAATGAAAAGGGATGCATCAGTATAAACAATTTTGGCAGAGCCCTTGTGGATAAAGCCTTGAAAATGATTCTTCTAATGTCCAATAACAACCAATTCAAGATTAATTCAAACAAAAAAGCAAACAACCTTGGAGTGTGTCAGGATTCCTTACATCTGCTCAGTTTGAAAACCTCTAGGGGGAGGGTATAGAGAGCTGACCTCAGAGACAGAAGAAGGAAAACTCTCCATGGGATCCAATACATGTCCCTTCCCTTTTCAAATGATCTGGGCAACTCTCTAAAATGTGAAGTTTCATAAGAGAACGTGACTTGCACTGGTAGAAAGAGTTTGCTCATCTGGGAGTTCTTCATCTCAAGGAAACCAGAGGGCCAGTCTTATCCTTAATGATTGTCCTTTCTACCATGACCTTTTGTTCAAACATTCCCATAAGAAAGGCCTATGGAAGAGAGAAGGATTTCAAGTTGGATAAACTTTAAAAAGCCATTCTTGGGGATATTCCATGAATTTCT